>CM071930.1:37788661-38388661 GCA_016081115.2 Rehmannia glutinosa
TACCAATACCCTAATATTCCAAAACATGCAATTCATTGGGGGAAGAAGGGGACGCACCGCGTAGGTTCATCGAAATTGTCCAAGAATCTTTTGCTTTGTTCCTCTTCATCAGCCCATATCGAGACCAACATTTTTTGGCAAATGATGTCGCGGGCCTTGAAAGTGTCCGACGGATCCATTTGCTTCAAGACATAATTCGAAGGAGGATTACTCTTTGAAACCGCCTCTATTGCCCTGTAAAGAGATTCATGGCCCTCCTGATCAAGACGGTCGGAAAACACTATCGTACTAGCCTCTTTGTTGTCTCCATTAATTGGGTTATATACCACCATTGTACGATCTTTATTGAGTGGAACAACTGTAGAAGCTTGAGCAACTCCATGCGAGTAATTATCCACAATATCCACCTGCTCGGGGACAATTTTAGCCGGCTTCTCCAATACCTCAAGCGAGTTCTGCGTAGAAATTCTGGATGTAGAAGCATTATTAACCTCTTAGGCTAAGGTTCAGGAGATCTCATGATTGGTGTCGTGCTTTCTTAACCTCTTGGAGTGGCTAAGACTGCCTAAGTGTATGGGTTTGTGGGGCTCCTGGCACCTCGTGGTATCAGAGCCAGTTCTGTTCTGTCGTGCCCCCAGAGAATTTGTTAGAGAATAGTTAGATCCAGCTAAGATGGTGAGTTGAAGAGGCTTTCCCCTTGGTATGGAATCCTAATCCTCTAATAGCTCTCTTCATATCCCTTTTAGCCAGATACATAGTATATCCTCTTCTACTCACCATCTTAGCTGGATCTAACCATTCTCTAACAAATTATTTGGGGACATGACAGACATGACTCTGCTCGATACCTCGAGGTGTCGGGAGCCCTACAAACCCATACCCTTAGGCAATCTTAGCCGCTCCAAGAGGTTAAGAAAGCATGACACCAACCATTAGATGTTGCATCTTAGCCTAAGTGGCACACCTTGCCTGGGCGGCTTTCCAGCAGAACTTCATAGGAAGGTCATTCATTCAAAACTTCAAAGAATTCTTAATCGTCGTATGGGTTGAGAGGACCGTGCCTAATAATATTATGATGTACTTCAATCATGGTTCTGATGTACAGGATCCTCAAAGAGGCAAGTACAGAGCATACTTCATGAAGAAGATCGAAGAATCTGAAAGATAATTGCAGATTAGCTAAGAGGCTTTTGAAAAGACTTAAAAGAGAATTACAAAGGCCTCATGAACAAAACAAGGGAGTGACGTGTGTCCTCTTACAAGACACCTCTGCTAGACATGTGTTGCCTTATTAGACCTTCTTCATGAAAACTAGACATGTGTCTACTAACAAGACACCTATCATGTACACATGTCACCTACATGGACACTTTAAATAGGAAACTGACACCTGTCCACTAAAAGGACACTTACAACAACAAACTGACACGTGTCCCTTAGAAGGACACTTACAACACTAGACTATCATGTGCCCCTTAAAAGGACACTTACAACAATAAACTGACACATGTTACATTACAAGGATAAGTAACTGACATGTGTCCAACAAAAAGACACTTAAAACCATAAACTGACATGTGTCCACTAAAAGGACACTTATTATTACAAGCTGACACGTGTCCATTATAAGGACACCCTATACAGTGCTGACATCATCTTTTCGTCATGGATTGTAGTGGTAGTCGTAGTATTCCTTTGACAAGGTTCTCACCTAAAACAATCCTAAGCCGTCCCAATCCATGTCTTCATCTTCAACAAGCCACGAGTCTTGGGAGTCTAGCTTGAACATTTGAGTGTCTATGTCACCTTCTTGATTATCTTCTTGTTGGTGACTCGACTCTGGTTCATCAACACATGGATCTATCACGAGTGATGTATATATAGGCTCCGGTCTAGGTGGGTTTGATGGAAGCTTGTTCATAACCAGGAGATGCATGCATAATTCATTAACCTCGTGTCCGCTGGTTGGTGGTTGTTCCTGCTAAAACCTTCCATTTGAAATGTAAAGATGCGGTATAAATCGGTACCCTTTTCTCATTGTGAAATGCGGTGGAATACCATGACAATATATAAATACAGGACATCTTTATTCTGATCCACTTCTGCTTGTAACATTTCTTTCCAATTTTGAATCTTGTCATACCATTCAAGAAATGTCCAGAGACTGGACGACTGGTTGACTGCATTTTGGTGGAATGGTAGCATACTTCTAATGGGCATTTCCACTGCATGGTAGTAAAGGGCGGAAAGACACCACAAATAGCATAGGCCATCTTTTGGAATAGGAGTAGTAGTGGAAATGGTAAGGATCCCATAGAAAGGTTTATCTGGATAAAAATATGCCATCTCGAAAGGGAGATTAACTTGAACAACAAATTTGGCTAAGTGATAAAACATGAAATGTTTTGCATAATTTTGTAAATCACTTAGGTCCTTGAAAGGTGTTTTTGTGGGGGGAATTAGCCTTCAGGATATGCCATTAATATAACTGGGAAAATACCTATCGAAGATACTAGCTGTAATGGTTGTGATATGGACAGATAATCTAGAACAAGATTGCGATTTCCTTTAATATGTTGAACTTTGAACTGATATTTGGAAAATCAATCTTTAAGTCTCAGCAACTGTTTCTCCGGAACATCCTTGTTCTTGAGCTCCATAATTGCTGGAAATGATGTATTATCCATCTGAATTATGAAATGGAGACCAATAAGATGAAATTAAAATTTTTTTATCACATTTTGAGTCATATGCCTGGCTTGTAAGCATTTTCTTGTTTAGTTTCAATTTGTCTTTGAATAGACACGATCTTTAGATATACTCTTATGCTAGTTGTTTGGTATTGTAAACAACACCTTTCTTTTCCTTTTTATATATTTCCATCATTTATCGAAAAAAGATCCATCTGAATTAGAAATGGTGACCAATAGGATGAAATTCAAACTTTTTGATCCCATTTTTCACAGCAATAATTTCTTTGTAGACAACATGGTAATGCTTCTCAGAATCTTTGAACTGTCTACTAGCATGTCCACAATAAAAGATTTTCCCATCTTCTTTTTCAAGTAAAAGGGCTCCCCAATATTCATCACTAGCATAAGTCTTGAGAATCCTTTGTCCTGTACTTGGGATTTTTAATGGCGGAGGATTCTGACATGCTTAAGTTGTTGAACTGCTCTAGTTTGGGATGATCCCCATGGTGGAGCATTCTTCTTGAGCATCTTTGAAAGATGGCTAGTGTATCTGGAGCAATCCGGAATGAAATCTCTTATATAATTAACAATTCTAAGGGATTGTTGAATCTCTTTGATTGACAAGTTTTCATCCGGAAACTTTAGCAATTCCGAGCAATGTGCGGACTGGGCTGATACACTCTATTTATTGGGTGATGGAGCTCTTATTTTCGATAGCATGATACCATGTGATGAACAATATCCAAGAATCTGGCGTAGCAAAGCCTCATGATCTTGTTTGTTTGATGAGAATAGTAAGATGTCATCATTGTAGATTAGGGTGGTATGTAGGATAAGTTCAAATATTTGGGTCATTGCTTTTTAGAATAAGGAGGGTGCAACCTTCAAACTAAATGGTAATCTTTTGGGGATTACGCAAACATTTTGGGTCAGTCTTTAACCCCAACAAATCAAAAGTTTTCTTTGGTGCTCGGGTCTCTCTTTGCATTCGTTTTCGAACCAGGATATTATGGAGATTTCCATAGAGACTTTGCCTACCTCCTACTTGGGTGTCCCCATCTTAAAGGCGCCCCCAAACAAGTCGTGTTACAACCTTTATTTGACAAAATCCTTCAAATTCAAGCATTGGAAATGATCATCTTTGTCCATTGCGGGTCGTGTTTGTTTGGTTAATTTAGTGATAACGAGTTCTTTTGTTCACTCTATCTTAGTTTACAAATTGCCAATCTCCAAGCTTATGCAAATGGAAAAGCTATGCGTAACTTTATTTGGACTGGGGATACTTAGTTGAAGGGTTCGATTGTCGTAAACTGGGAACGCTATTGTATGCCACGTAGTAAGGGGGACTTGGTGTTCGTTCTATTCTTACCGCCAATCGTGCCTTTCTCGTGAACCTAAGTTGAAGGTGCTCACCGACCGCTTGTTTTCACCGTTCTTTGTCGGTGCTATTCCTCTTTAATGGGGCGATTTGCCGCACATTCTTGCCATCATCTATCTGGTCGGGATCACGCCATTAGTTTCGATTTTGTGGATAACTCTCACTACATCCCGGCGATTCAGCCTCCGAGGTATTCTTTTGGGATCGATGATTACCGATACTCTATCACGATAAAAAAATTTATTTTTTTAATAAATGCGAAATATATATAAAAATTAAAAAGAGTATTCCCGATCACAGTGATCTGTAACCAAAGTAAAGCCTGATAACAAAGTGAAAAGAAAATAACGAAATGGTCACAAGCCGACCATATGGCTGAATGGTTGGGGCCTCGTTAAAACCTTTCAAGGTAAAACCCACCCATGTGGGAAAAACCCCTGGAAGGAAAAAGAGTACCCCCCATGATAAAAGCGTCCCAAAAGCCGACAAGACCGAAAATGCGACGCACTAAGGAACAAACCTATAATTCGATTGGCCAACATAATCCTGAGTGAGGGACTGAATAATGGACGTTGGGGGCGAACCCCACCATGTATCCACCTAGACGACTTGCTTAGAATATCCGCTGCCTGGTTTCCTTCCCTAAAGATGTGCGAAACCACAAAATCCATTTGAGAAAGAAGGTGGAGAGTGTATCTCCACATACTCAAATGGCGCCAAGGTATACCAGTGGATTTCTTACGCAACAGCTCCACCACATAGACCGAGTCCGACTCCAGCCATAGTTGGTTCCATCCCTTTGAGGAAGCATATTGGATGGCCCGCATAAATTTGTAAGTTCCGCCAAAAGCAAAACCAAAACCACATCATTCCACGAAGCACCCACGAAAAAAACCCTGCAGATTTGCGAAAAACTCCCGAAGTTGTGAGATTTCCGGTGCCCCGCAGCACTACCGTCGTGTTAACTTTGATCTATCCGGGCAAAGGTTTACGCCAAGTGACCGCACAATCTTCGGGGTTTGTCTAGGGCGCCGGGGAACACAGAGTGCGGAGAATGAAGAGGTTCATTGATCATTTTGCATGCAACCTCGGTCTAAGGAAGATGACTCGAAGTAGTACACGGCGTAGGATGGCCGCCTCCGGTGTCCAAGTCTTGTTGTTGAAGGTCAAGTCATTTCGATTTCCCGATGAGCCAATCACTAGGAAAGAAAAGCCAGCGCCAGAGAAAGCCACCGATCACCTTTGAAATGAAAACGCATCAAACGCACTTAAATTCATTAAAGCTATAAGCCATAAAGTAATTGATATTAAAGGCATAAAAATCCACTTTGCCATAGGGCCTCTGCAAAACCACATGAGACAAATAAATGATCAAGCAGATTCATTGTTAAGACAACAAAGACCGCAAACCGAGGTCTGTGGAAGGAGCCATGTGAACGCAGACGCCTAAAACCTTGAAGACAATTGTGGATAGCCCACCATGCCACAATCAAACGTCTTTCTGGAATGTGAGGAGACCAAATCCAGGAACCCCAATGAACCGTTGGAGCGAGGCCGAGAAATGTGTAGGCAGATTTTCAAGTGACACATCCATCATCAGTGAAGCCACACCGTGTATCCGACGATCTTGGAGCGATGGGGACTCTAACAATATCTCGGACTATATCCAAATAAGCCTCAATGAATGAGAAAGTAAAGTGCCATGTCGTCATAAAAGTAATCCGAGATGCGATGTCGGAAATAAGTGCCTCAGACTCCTCGGGAATCCCAATCCTATCAAGAATGATGTAATCCACCAATTATCCGGCCAGAGTCGAACTCCGGAATTGCATCCGGAATCCAGCATGGACAGTCCTCCAAGAAACCCGAGATCCGGGCCGAATCCCTCTCCGGATGGAAGAGAGGATGAAAGAACGGCGTGAGATCCATCAAGCCAAGAAACGCCTACGGAGGATGTTGTAAAGCAAAGAGTTGGAAGTCATAATCTTCCATCCCAACTTCATAAGGAAAGCATTGTTGGTGACCACAATAGACCGGACACCCAAACCGCCTTCCGCGCGGCATGCAACAACGGCTCGATTAACCACCACCGATCCTTTCGAGTTCACATCACTATCCGGATGAAATTACGCATAGCCTTTTCCATTTGTCGTAACAAAGTTCCTGGGCCACTTGTATACCATCATCGTGTGCACAAAGGAGCTGGTAATCACCGAATTCACCAAACAAATGCGGCCAGCAATCGCTGAGCAGAACCTTTCCACCTTCAACTTGAAAATAATCTTGTTAAAATTGATTGAAGGTGGCCACTTTGGGTGCACCCTTGAAGATGGGGCGCCCAAGCAGATCAGTAGGGGAATGCGCCCATATGCATCCTAGTAATCGCTCGAATACGACCTCGCACATGATTGGAAACCCGGCTTCCAAAATAAGCTTTAGATTTATTAGGATTGAAAATCGACCCGACATGTCCGCATAGAGGTTAAGTATCCGGATAATAGCACGTGCACCGCTCGAGGATGCCCCACACATAATCACAATATCATCGCATACATAATGGATGAGGGGAAAACTACCGATTAGGGCGCTCAAAAAGGCTGGAGTAGATTCCTCGTTGACCGCATCCTCGACCAATCTACTCGTAACGTCCTCCGCGATGCAAAATAGCAGGAGATAACGGATCCCCTGTCGGACCCCTCGAAAAACAAGAGAAGTAACCAGCTGGTGACTCATTCAAAGAGAGAGATTCTCGAAGATCAAGGATGATCTCAATCCGTGAATGAACACTTCAAAGAAACCAAAGCGACGTAACACGTGAATCAAGAAGCCCCGATTAATCAGATCAAATGCCTTCGGATGTCAATCTTTAAGATCATATTAACATCATTACGACTCAGAAAATATTGAACCCTCCGAGACCAACGCAATCTGATCATGGATTTGCTCGCCCAGGATAAAGCCAAACCAGGTAGGCGACAAGTAAGAGGAGATGATCGAGCCACCGCCGCTAGAATCTTGGTAATAATCTTAAAAAGGAAATTGCTCATCACGATCGGTCTAAAGTCTTCCAACACATTAGCTTCCTTGGTTTTTGGGATGAGTGCCATAAAAGCGGCATTGGACCAGCGGGAAGGAAGCCTTGATTTAAAAATATCGGATGGCGGCCACCACCTCCTCGTAAATAAGATCCCAAAAATGATGATAAAATCTCCCATCAAAACCATCGGGCCTGGGGGCACGCCCAAACCCATATCAAATGCCGCCTCTTTCACTTTGGATTCTCGGAAGGAATAGCCGTAGTGCATTATCAACCATGCTAAGCTGTCGGAGAAATAAGATGATCGACCAGAATGTAGTCCGAAGTGGTTTGCCCGTGTCCGCAAGAGGTCCGTATAGAAGGAGATAATGTGATTCCCAAGAGCCACCGGGTCTTCTGTATAACTACCATCAACCATCAAACCTTGTATCCGTGAGCGCCCATTTCGAATCTGACAACGACGATGGAAAAATGATGTGTTACAATCTCCATCCTTTAACCAATCCGATCGTGATTTCTGAAGGATTCCGACCGCATGAGCAACGTGCGAGACAGCGCCGATCGCGCTCCAACTCCATATCCCTGCGAGCCTCAGTGAAACCATCGGATTCAATATCTGTCTGAATCTGACGAACCCTTTCCATCTGATAATCCACCTGACGATTAACATCCCCAAAAACTTCCTTATTCCAAACCTTAATCGTTTGTTGCAACCTCTTGAGTTTACACATGACGCGTTGCAATGGATTAGGTGATGCGCACGGATCGCCCAAGAGGTAGTCACAATACTCGGAAAGAGTCGTGATGAATCCACATGCGCATTTGAAAACGAAAAGGAGACGGACCCACGATAGTAGGATTAGAACAAGAAACCAAAATAGGGTGGTGATCGGAGCCAATGCGAGGAAGAACTAAGCCTTTAACAACTTGCCTAAAAGAGAAGAATTGACCGGTTGCTAGGGCTTGATCCAACTTAGCCGGAAGGAGAGATAGAGGCCTTCTGGGGCACCAAGTAAATGAGTTCTCGTAGCCAGAGACCGCAAATAAACCTACATCCTCCAAGAAGTCCCTGAAGTCGACAAGAAGCACGGGATAAGGTACTCGCGTAACGCTCGTGATGTCCCAACACGACATTGAAATCCCCAATAAAGCAGCAGATCGGTAAGACCCAAATTCCTCACATCCAACCAAAGGGCATGACGAGCAACATGATCACACAAGCCATGAGCAAAAGCAACATGGAAAACCATAGAGCCGGTTTGAACTTGCAAAATAATACATTGAGAAGAAGACCAAACTGATTTTGGACGAAATACTCGCGTGATCGCATAGGACCCAAATATCCGGGCGCCGTTCGCCCGGAAGCTTTGAGCAACAAACACGAGACCCAAGCTACTCCGAAAGAATCCGAAATGGATGAAATGTCCACCTTAGGTTTGCAAATGGATAAAATAGAAGGTTTATGTTTGTGACATAAAGCCTTAAGAACATTACGAGATGCAATGTTCCCAATCCTCGGATATTCGAGGAAGATGCAATTCATTGAGGCTGCGGGGAGGTGGCGCCGTGTCGATCGCAGACGGTAAAAACTAGCATGTGGTGCGTTGTAGAGTCCGACGATTGAGAGTTACCCATTTTATCGCATAATCGCCCATCTCTTGGAAGCCGCAAAGTCCATCTCATGTGGTTCTTGGCACTCGGTTCAATAGTAATGGATTTCCAATAGCAGCGGCAATCCCTGAATGTTATTGGTGTCCCAAAGATTCCAAACCGAGCTCGAAGATGCGCACCCAAATGCTAGCCACCGAGGTTTGCACCTTATAAGGATTGAAACCGAACCCAAGGAGAGAGACAAATAGTTCCCGGGTTAAGCGCCCAAGTGGTGCGAAGTTGAGCACGAGCACGATCCCTGCGCATTAGACAATTTCACACAAAAAATCCCTTGCCCAAGGAATTAGTTTCGATTGTTCTTAATACCTCATAGCTCGAGAAAGTTTTTTGTGCAGAAGCATAGTAGCCCATGGCTTATTACCTTTCCCCAAAATAACCCGCCCGATCAAAGAATACAAAAATTCAAAGAAGACGTTGTTGGTGAGAATTTTCACAATAGTAATGAATAATAATCCCTTTCTAACAGGTTTGGGGATAGAATGTATTACTAGAAACCAAATTGGAAAATGAGGCAATATTACCGGGGCCGGGGAGGAGCTGAATCCATAGTGTGGGGTTGCTCGAAACAACTTTAGCGAACGTGTTACTCAAATTAGAGTGAGCGTAATGGGCCGAGATTCGAGGATCGATTCACTAGGGAGGCCCTTGCAGAGGTGCTTCCGGCCATTTGAACAGCATTCATGGGAGGTCATGTAGGAGTGGAGGCCGGAGTATGTTGCACATTGAGATAAACCGATTCCAGAACGAGTCCCAACACATTAGCAGTGTCGGACGAATAAAAGGTTGAGGACCGGTTCGGATGTAAACAAGTACCCGGGGGATGTATGACAACATTGCAAAATCAGAATGGAGAAAAATACGAAGTTATGGCCGCATACGGGTGCGTGTGGGCCCGAACCGCCGGTGAATAGTGACCTGCCGGAGCGGTAGCAACACCAGAATTGGATGGGCTATGGCCACTTGTTTCGACCTCCTGAGCAATAATTCCTTCTTCGACGAAGGCCAAATCGGCCGTTTTAGGGGTCAAACGGGCATCCAAAGTTCGAAAATCAACTTTCGGATCCCCAATTTGGGTTTTTTAATTCGGGGCACAATTGGGTCGATTGGAGGGCGGAACTTGTGCGTCTTGGAGAGAATTGAAAGATGGTGTGGTCAATTTTGGGATTGGGTATGTATTGGGGTCGGAATTGGAGTTTAAATGAAAGTTAGGAATATTAGGAAAAGCTTCGATTGTTGCCAGAGTCGAGTCGGAGAGCCCAAATTGGTGGCTGTGTATTGAAGCCCATGGAGAGACGATCAAAACCTGTGGTTGCACGTCAAGTTTGGTGGTCGGAATCGTCGCCGGAGAAGGTTCGAAATCGGCGCCTGAAAATGTGCGCGATTTTTGATTTTGCAGGCCAAAATTGACGATGTTTCCGCCCATGTTTCCCGCTGGTGTGAGCTTGGTTGTGGTCGACTAACATGAAATTACATTTTCCGGTATGAATCCGGCATTGGAATGGCCGGAAAGTGGCTGGTCAACGTCCATCTTAAAAAGTCAACAGTAGAGAGCCATCCTTTCTAATATCTATAAAAGTGTGAATCTCTATCACAGATAAAATTGAAATCCCCCAAGAGTACAAAAAACATTTTCAAAATCCTATCTCTGATTATTTTTACGACAATGCTTGGCATTTCACGGTCTCATTTGTTGAAGCTTATCTGGATATTGTCCGAGATATCGTGTGCATTCCTATTGCCACTGTCTCGGTGGATAAGTGCGTTTGGGTTCACTCTTTAGATGGAAATGTTTCTTCTAAGGCAGCATATGCTCATTTACATATGTCCTGGCCTTCGGTTAAATGGGGTTCCTGGATCTGGTCACCTTCCATCCCGGAGAGGCATTCCATTGTTGTTTGGAGAGCCATTTTAAATCGCCTGGCTATATTGGATTTACGGCGTCATCATGGATTCATCGGTCCTTCCTTCTGTTGTCTTTGTCATGTTCATTATGAATCCATTGACCATCTATTTGTTTCTTGTGCTTTTGCAGGAGCTCTTTGGTATTAGATTTTCCATTCTTTTGATGTTACTTACCAGCATGCTCAGATGAGATTATGGCCGCTAGGGGCGCCCCCCACCACGTATCCTGGTGCGAAGTCTTGCTAAGAATATCCGCTGCCCGATTGCCTTCCCTAAAGATTTGCGAAACCACCAAGTTCATCTGAGAAAGGAGGTGCAGAGTGTATCGCCACATGCTCAGATGTCGCCAAGAAACCTTTGTGGATCTCTTCTGCAGCAATTCCACCACATAAACCGAGTCCGATTCCAACCATAGATGATTCTAGCCCCTTACAGAAGCGTAATGGATGGCCCATATTGCCGCTATCAACTCCACCTCAAAAGCAAAACCCGAACCACATCTTTCCACAAAACATCCGCGAAAGAACCCTCTGCAATTGCGAAAAACTCCGAAAGCAGTAAGAGACGCCCGGCGAGCGGATCTGCTGCGTCGGTGTTCACTTTAATCCATCCCGGCAAGGGTTTTCGCCAATTAACTCCGCACAATCTTGGGGCCTATCTTGGCGCCAGAACCCGTGAGCCGACGGAGAATGAGAAGGTCCCTTTGGTCATTATGCATGCAACCTCTGCCCAATGAAGATGACTCATGAATAAGAACACGAAGGCGTAGGATGGCCGCTCTAGTGTCCAGATCTTGTCATGGAAGGTCAAGTCATTTCTGATTTGCCAGATGAGCCAAATACCGGATAACACTACAACCCGCCAAAGAAAAGAAACCTACTCACTGAAATAAAAACTCATTAAACGCACCAGGAATTCATTGAAGCTATAAGCCCTAAAGTGATGGATATCAAAAGAGTCGAAAATCCACTTCCATAGGGCCCCTGCAAAAGCACATGAGACAAATAAATGATCAACAGATTCCACGTCAGCACAACAAAGAACACAAACTGAGGGGCCTGTAAAGGAACCCCGTGGTTGCAGGACATCCAAAACCGCCAGTCGATTGTGAATGGCGTGCCAAGTCCCGAGATCCCAGGTCGAACCCCCCTCCATATGGAAGAGAGGATGTACGAACGGCGTGGAAAACCCTAAGAAGTGAAAAGGCGCTTTCTGAGGGTGCTGTAAACCAAAGAGTTTGAAGTCATAATCTTCCAACCCATCTTCATAAGGAAGGCATTGTTGGCAACAACGATGGAGCGGACGCCCAAGCCTCCTTCCGCCCGTGGCATACAACAACGACTCCAGTTAACCACCACTGAACCTTTAGAGTTCACATTCCCGACCCGAGATGAAATTACGCATGGCCTTTTCCATTTTTCAAGCAATGTTAGGCCACTTGCAAACCATCATAGTATGCACGAAGGAGCTGGTAATCACCGAATTCACCAAACAAATGCGACCAGCAATAGACAAAGAGGACCCTTGAAGATTGGGGCGCACACTTTAGGCGCACCCTTGAAGATTGGGGCGCCTAGATAGACCGTAGGGAAGGCACCCATATGCATCCCTGTAATCGTCTGCGGATACATCCTCGCACATAATTAGAAATCCGACTGCCAAAATAAACTTTAGATTTATTCGGATTGAAAATCTGCCCTGAAATGTCCGCATAAAGATTGAGCACCTGAATAATGGTACGTGCATTGCTTATGGAGGCCCCACACATAATCACAATATCGTCCGCATACATGGTCGAAAACATGCGATTGTTATTCTTGTAGATGCATCGACCTCAATCGGATAAACCATCGGCTAGAATTCGGGATTTGAATGTTTTGAGTGGATGGTGTCGATAGATCATCTTCACACGTCCATCCTTCAACCTTTGAAATTTAAAGTCGGTTGCTTGCACCGCTTTTACATTGTTGGTGAAGGGACTCATAGTTGGTGGTCCATTATTTTGGAACAAGTTGTTCCAAGTCTTTTCTCCGATTTTATGCGGGTATACGGACGATTGTGGGGACGTCGGATCCTCTCTACAAGGACCATCAAAGAATATTTTATGTCTTGATTTCGCAGATCTAGTTGTGATCTTGCAACCTGTATACAACTTGGTGATGAAGGGTTGCTATGATGGAATTTGATATATAATCTGCTCCGGAAAGTTGAACTTGCACCTTGAAGGGAGATGCAAAAGTTGGATCACTCAAAAAGATCTGCAAAGTTGGGGAAGAAAGTGACCACAACACTTCTGGCATTGAGTGTAGAGAGAATTGTACCAATAACAGCATGCTCATATTGGAGAAAATGAGTATCTAGAAGAGCAATTCTTGCAGATACTGGAAGACCTTTCCTTCAATGGTAGGAGAGAACAAGTCGTGCAACTCCAAGGTGGAGATGAGTATAACCTTCCAATCTCCATCGTGTGATGAACTTGGGTGGAATGGACAATGTGGTGTACTGCTCTTGTTGAGTTGAAGGAAGACCACAGTGATCCATTCTGGATGATTGGATATACTTCTTTGGACAATACTCTTGTTGAAGATAATAGATTTGATGAGTTTGGGCTTATGGGGCATTTTGGGGTAGCCAAAACCTTAGCAGTCTTGCAAGAGCATTTCTATTAGCCACATATGAAGCGTGATGTTGAATGTATTTGTACTAGATGTGTTACTTGTCAGCAAGCTAAATCTCGAGTACAAAACCAGGGTCTTTACACGCCCTTGCCCATACCGACAACACCTTGGGTTGATATTTCTATGGACTTTGTTTTAGGACTTCCGAGAACTAAACTAGGGTCTAATTCTATATTTGTTGTTGTATATCATTTTTCAAAGATGGCACATTTTATTTCTTGTCATAAAACTGATAATGCATCTTTGATTGTTGATTTGTTCTTTCGAGAAGTTGTGAGATTGCATGGTATGCCTAGGACCATTGTTTTCGGATAGAGACGCTAAGTTCTTAAGTTACTTTTGGAAGACATTGTGAGGAAAATTGGGTACTAAATTGTTATTTTCTAGTACATGTCATCCCCAAATGGACGGTCAAACTGAAGCAGTTAATAGAACTTTGTCCATGTTGTTGAGAGCTGTCATTAAAAAGAATATTAAAACATAGGAAGAGTGTTTTCCACATGTTGAGTTTGCTTATAATCGTGATGTTCATTCCACATTGAAGTTTTCACCATTTGAACTTGTTTATGGTTTTAATCCACTAACCCCATTGGATTTATCACCTTTACCTGTTTCTGAGCATGTTAACTTAGATGGGCAGAAGAAAGCTGAATTTGTTAAGCAGTTACATGAGAAGCAATGCTCAACATCAAACGGCGAACATAGCAGTACACTGCATAGGCTAACAAGAATCGTAGGAAGATTTTTGAGTCGGGTGATTGGATTTGGGTACATATGGGTCTCGAACGATTCCTAGCCCAACGAAAGTCCAAACTGCAGCGTCGTGGAGATGGTACATTCCAAGTGCTTGAGCGAATCAATGATAATGCTTATAAGATTGACTTGTCGGGTGAGTATGGAATTAGTGCTTCTTTAAATGTTGCTGATCTTATTCCATTTGATGTAAGTTCGGATTTGAAGACAAATCCTTCTCAAGAGGAGAGGAATGATGAGAATCCATGGGCCAAAAGACCCGGTAACAGTGCCAGTTGGTCCAGTGATGAGGGCTCGAGCAAGAAAGTTCAAGGAAGCACTCAATGGATTGATTCAAATCATTCAAAAGGAGACCGAGAATGCATTGTCGATGGAAGAAGATGTTCGGGTGGTTCAGTTGATTCGCATCATCAACGTTCAAAAGTCCGCCTTAGACTAAGCAAGTGAAGGATGCCACGGAATACAAGTCATTTTGCGTCTTAAAGACCTTGTTATCAAGTTCTCAATAGTGTCTTATATTCTTTTATCGTAGTTAGTCATAATTTGAATTGTTTTGAGTCATTTTGATGTTTTGGAGGCCAAATAAACCTTTAAGGTCGCGTCTTAAGTTGTTATTTCGAGTTCGGGATGAGAAGAGGTCGAAACGGGACGTGTGCAGGCCAACACGGGCTGGTCGTGTTCAAGGACACGGTCGTGCTCACATATGCGAGTTTTAATCTGGGGACAGAAAGCAACACGACCTGGCCGTGTTCAGCAACACGGTCTTGCTCGCGGCCGCATTTTTGGGTTTTGTTCTGTTTTTTGTTTCCTTTTTCGATTTTTAGGTTGGTTCCTAGTTGGTTTAGGGTTTGGGACCCCATATTTTTTTTTGAATAAATTCGGAATATATAAAAATAAAAGAGTAAAATATTGTTTACAAAGCCAAACAGCTAGCAATAACGAAAAACAAGAAACATAATCTGTCAGAAAAGATCAACCCAAGTCACATGCCGACCTGGTAGCAAAAATGGGGCCTCATTAAAACCTACCAAGGTAAAATCCACCCTTGTGGGATAAACCCTTGGTAGGAAAAAGAATACCCCAGAAAAAACAAAAGGCAAAACAAATTGCCAAAAACTCAATCCGACGCACAACCCAAGGCGAAGAGGATGCACGAGTCGTGCCCATCCAGACGGACAGACCGTGTGTCCTGCCGAACAAACCAAGACCAAACAACGAACACGCATGGGTCATGCACAATAGCACGGACTGCATGTGCGTAATGCCGAACATCCAAAAACCAACCATCGAAGATGCACCGGTCGTGCTCAATAGCACGGTTTGCCTGTGCATAAAGCCGAAAGGCGAATCAGCAACTAAGGAACCCTCCCAAGAAATGTTTGAGGTGATAAAGTAATGTGCGATCCGGTTTGGGACCCCATATAAGGGTTAACTCTTGTTCTTTTTCATTAGTTAATCGATCGAATTCATATTTTACTCTCAAACATGGGTGTTTCTTCAAGTGCTTCAAGATTCAAGCTTATTGTTGTAATTATCGACTTATTATGCAGTAATCCGTAATTGCTTGTGGCATCTTCGCATACCAAGGTTCTTGCTTTGCTAAGCAATGGGTCGAGGTTATTCCACCATCTTTAACCGAACTAGTGAAAATCTTGGGTTAACAACGTATTATTGTTTGGGTCATATGCACGTTCGTGGCTACGGTTCACATCACAGTTGAAGCTGTGATCATTCAACTTCGAGTGCTTATTGTTGAGTCCTCGACTGTGGATAAAGGTTGCATGAATAATGATCAAGTTGACCTTTTTGGCTTACGTGTCTTCGCATCTCGGGCCATCCCAGGAAGGTTCCAAACATTATTCAGGTTGATTGGACTCCACCTCTCCCAGGCTGGACTAAGGTGAATACGGATGGCAGTGCTATAGGGGTGCTAGGGCGTATAATGGCGGCTGGGGTTTTTCATAACTATTAAGGTTTCTTCGTGGCTGCTTTGTGGAGAGTTGCAGTATTGGTCATGCATTTGAGGCAGAATTAGTGGCGGCCATGGTGGCGATTCATTATGCATTTCTCAAAGGCTGGCATCGTCTTTCGTTGAAAACAAATTCGACTTTTGCAGTGGATCTCTTCCAGAAATGGCCCAACTCTATTCCTTGGCGGCATTTAAGTCAATGGCATTATGCACTTCACTTGGCTTCTCAAATGGAGTTGGTCGTTTCTCACATATATCGAGAAGGCAATAGGGTGGCAGATTTCCTAAGCAATATGGAGCATCCGACGATGTGGTTGGGCACTCCCCCTGCGCCCATTACATCTCTACTTACGGAGGAGGACTATGTTGGACGTCCCAATTATGGATTTGTTAGAGTTATTCTGTTTGTTTTATGTTCTTTATAACATTATGGGGTTACCCTTTGTCCTAACAAGGTTTTTCCCCACAAGGGTGCATTTTACCTTGGTAGGTTTTAATGAGGCCCCAAACACTTAGCTACTTGGTCCTTGTGTCAATGAGTCTTCTTTCATTTTTTATCCTATTTCCGATTTAGTTAAAAAAATGCGCTTAATAAATAATACACGTGTTACCTTTATCAAGCAATGTATGATAGTGAAAGAATGCTCTCCCTCTCTCTTGTTCGACACCTTCATACGGCCGAACAAACAGAGATTTTTCCGATCATCGTCTCTCGGGCACTAGATGGCAGGGGATGTCTTTCAATGGATTTACATCCAACTTTGATCCTCCCTCTTCACGTTCATGGTTGCAAGCTTTGCCTCTTCCAAATTAAGTCTCACATGACCATCGACCTCAATTGGTATCATGCCAGAATAATTTTCCATAATGATATTCCGTCCAATTTTGTTCGACGGCCATGGTCTCTTCCCAGGTTTCAATGGATTCTACATTGCAGCTCCGCTCATCTCTTCTACTAGGATTTCAATGCTAGGGATTTTGAACCCCTCCTTTGTCAATTTTTGATGGCCCTCCGACCCGCACACGATTTGCAGCCCACTATTGTTCGTATTTTTTTTTCCGAACTCATCTTGTCGCCGAACGTTCTTTGCCCGCTAATTTCATTCCTTACGTCCGCCATGGCCATGATTCTATTGATGGTGGTTCCAACGGATTTTTGAAGGGCCATGATATGCCCGACATGCAGCAGCCCATGCATGTGGTTGGGACGGTTAACAAGCTTAGTGGTCCCCTTCCTCTTCCATTGCCTCCTTGATGGTCCCCAACAAGGTGGTCCCCGATTTTGCTCAAGCTGTAGAATTTCCTCCTTCAATTGGCGTTTAAAATGGTGTGGTCCCCTCCAGGATGGTTGCCAATTCCCCAATTTCGGCCAATGACCCTAACATTAACCCACTTCTTGCCAATTCCTTTGCAAAGGTGGTTTTCTGGTAATTGTTCAAATATGGATTCATTTATTATTCCAATTCCAGGTAACCCTAAATCCTACTCTAATGTGGTTAATGACAATTTTTTTTCTATCCCCGAACCCATTAAGAAGGGTGATTATTATTCTGTTACTATCAATGAAAATCTTTACCAACAACGTATTGCGGAATTTTCTTTTGCTTTGATTGGGCATGTTGTTCTTGGTAAAGGTTATAAGCCCTGGGCTATAAGGTCGCTTCATAGACGGCTTTCGTATTTATGGGGTGTGAAAAACAATTGGAAATTAATCCCCTTGGGCAAGGGTTACTTTTGTATTAAATTTAATAATGCCTATGATCGATCCCAAGATCAAGCTCGTATGTCTTGGGCTATTAATTCGGGTTCCATAAGGTTGTCTCCTTGGGTGCCAGCTTTTAATCCTTACAAAGTCAATTCTTCCTTAGCCAGTGTTTGGGTTAGAATCTTTGATCTAAGTATCGAATATTGGGATCATAATTTTATTATGGGATTGCCAAAGCCATTGGAACCCCGGTTCAAATTGATCATAGGCCCTAGATGGTTCTTTGGGTCATTTTGTGCGTGTTGGTGGATGTGGATCCTGCTAAACCATTGTAGGACCATATTATGTTAGAACGGATGGGTCATTGCTCTTTTATGCCCGTCAATTATGAAAAACTGCATGAGTTCTATTCCAGTTGTTGCATCACGGGTCATTTTGCCACCTCTTGCCGACGTCTGGGAAAATCCATGGAACCTACTGAACCGATTGGCATCCTCCTTCCCAAAGGGGTCATTCCCGGGTTCGTAAAGTTTATCGACCTGTTCATAAGTCTCAAGATAAGGGAAAGGTCATTTTTAACTCAAAGGATGATGCAGCCTCTTCCGGTGGGGTGGTCTCTTCTTCACTACCTCTGGTTCGGGTATCCGATGTTCCTGCCACTAAACTTCAGAGGGTGTCTATGGGTAATTCTTTGCTGCCTTAGTTGAGGATAATGAACCTATTGTTGCTTTTGATACCTTTGACAGGGCTTCCCATCCGGTTCCCATTTCCTGGATATTGGATGTATCGCCTTTACCCTCTTATTCTGCTATACATCACAGTCTCACACTGTTCAGTATCAATTGGAGAAACCAATTAGACACCTTCGTAAGGCTATTCGTGATAGATCTCGGATTCGGCTAGAGAATGCCTTCACAAGGATATTGCGCATGGTCCCACACATCCTATTCATAAATTTTCTATCCTCAGAGATTTGGATGGTCCTAAGGATCTTAATGTCGCTACTAGCAAGAGATGGGCTGATTATGTTGAGGTGGATCATCAATCTGATTTTAGGGATGTGTTATATGCTATTGGGTTTTTCAAATCAGGATATCACTATTTTTGCAAAAGCATTCTTTTATTTCGATCGGTGTGTGGTTTTTCGGGATCAATATGGTAGTGTTGTTTTCATGTGGGTTTAGTTCATGTCTTTGTGTAATCATGTGGATCATAGACACCTTTGGAATGATATTGTTAGCTTGGCTAGGATCATATCACGAGCGTAATGGTCGTGGTGTGGTGTCGCATGCTTCATGTCGATTTTTGGAATTTTATCGATAATGCGGGGTTAATGGCTACTTCTACTAGAGGGAATGTTTTTACTTGGTGCGCCCCTCATCCGCACAACACAATCACACAGGCGCAATTGGATCGCGCATTAGCTAGTGTGTGACTCTTTTCCTTATGGCAAATGGTCGACACTTTTGTTCTTTCTCGGATTTGTTCGGACCATCACCCTCTATTGGTTTCATGTTCTACAGGTTCACATCGTGGGCCATCTACTTTTTGATTTCAGCTAATGTGGATTAAACATCTGGGTTTCTTGGAGGTTATTTCCTCCTCTTGAGATTCTCCGTGCGCGGGCACTAATCCTCTAGTTCGTTTGATGATTAAACTTAAGGGGTTGAGGATAGTACTTCCTGGTTGGAATAGGGACACTTTTTGGGATGTGAATCATGCGATTGATGCTAACTTAGAGAAAGTACAATTGGAATTTCTTCGTCTGAAGTCCCGTGCTTCTTGGCTTGTTGATGGGGATAGAAATACTTCATTTTTCCATCGTCGTTGTCAGGTCAAGTCGGCTCAGGCTGGGATTCATGGTTTGTCGATTGATGGGACCTTATCTACGGGCCCTATGGTTATTCGGAGCCATATCATTTCCTTATTTGAGAGCTTATTCATGGCTTCGCCTGGTCCTACGACTGATTTTTTCAGATTGATCATGCTATTAGTCATGTGGTGTCAGATGCAGATAATCTTCATCTCACCTCATTGTCGTCCGATTTGGAGATTAGGGACACGATGTTTGATCTTGGTTTGGACAGTTCTCTAGGTCCAGATGGTTTCAATGGAGTTTTCTATCAGCATTGGTGGGATCTCATTGTCACGGGCATCACTGCTGTTGTTCGACATTTTTTTGCTACTGGGGTTTTGTCGTCTGGTTTGAATTCTAGTTTTATGGTTCTTATCCCAAAAACTAAAGAGGCTAATATTGTTGATAACTTCAGGCCCATTGTCATGAGTAACTTTATTCTTAAAGTTATTACTAAGATAATGACATCTCAATTCGGTGGAATCATTAGTAAAATTATTTCTCGTATGTAATTTGGTTTTATACCTGGAAGACACATACATGACTGTATTGCTCTTGTCTCAGAAGTTTTTAATATCTTGCAAAATCAAACTGATACGAACATGATTTTGAAGATTGATATTCGGAAGGCTTTCTATACTTTGAGCTGGGATTTTTTAATTTATGTGCTTCGTAATTTTGGGTTTTCCGATATGTTTATCTCTTGGATTTCGGTAATCCATCACCCAGCCCGCATTTTGATCCTACTCAATGGTTCACCGGTGGGTTACTTTGCTTGTTCTAGGGGTGTTCATTAAGGGATCCGCTCTCTCCCCTACTGTTTTGTATTGCTGAAGAGGTGATTGGGAAAACTTATGTCACGGTTGGTTTCCACTCATTTGATAACGCCTTTTATTGTTCCGAGAGGTATTATTTTCCCTTCTACAAGGTTGTATGTGGATGATATTGTGATTCTATGTGCGGCCACCTCGGCTAATGCCCGATAGATTTTTCACATTCTAGGTCAGTATGCTTCTCTCTCGGGTCAGGTTTTCAATCCGAATAAATCCAAAGTGTTTTTTGGGGCTTAGGTTTCACAGTATTTCTTTTAGTAAAATCAAAAAATAAATAAAGAAGAAAAAAAGGATCTTGATCACAAGCCGATCAAGTAGCACAATATTTGGGGCCTCATTAAAAACCTACCAAGGTAAAACCCACCGTTGTGGGAAAAACCCCTAGTAGAAAAAGAGTACCCCCAGCGAGAATGATAAGTACCATAAAACTATAGAAAAAGCAGACAACAAAAATTTATCTAACAAATCTATATTGTGCTCGTCCAACATAGTCATCCGTGAGCAAAGTGATAATATCCTACGGAAGGGCTTCCCACCAAGTGGAACATCCCGAATACTTACTCAGTTGGTCCGCCACACGATTTCCTTACCGATAAAGCGTGAAATAACAAAGTTCATCTGAGAAATTAGGTAGAGAGAGTATTTCCACTGACCAAGAAGACGCCAAGGAATGGAACCAACCCGAGATCAAAAAGGATCCACAACAAAAGTTGAATCTAATTCAACCCAAAGATTTTGTCCAGCCCTTATGAAAGTCATAGGAGATCGCACGCATTGCCGCAATTAATTCAGCCTCTAAAGCATATCCCATGCCAGACTGCTCGACAAAATAACCTCAAAAAAAGCCCCTGGCTGTGCGATAAATAGTCGTTGCCATAATATGCCCTGGAGATCCTGTTGCACTGCCATCCGTATTGACTTTTATCCAACCTGGGAGGGGTAAATGCCAAGGAACCGGTATAATGCGTGGAGCCTTCAAAACACATCCCTTAACCTTCAGACGGTGTAGACAAAGTAAATCATCCTGAGTATTATTCATGCAACCCTTGTCTAGATGGGTGGACTCAATAATCAGCGCTCTCAACTGAACAAGAGCTGCATCCGTAGTCCATTTCTTGTCATTAAAAATCACATCATTCCGAATGTTCCAAATAAGCCAAATGCAGGATATGATTGCCACCTCCCATAAAAATGCAATCTGATCAATGAAATGAAATCCCATCACATGAACCAAGAATTCATTGAAGCTATAGACTTTACGAAAAGCCATATCAAATGATTCAGCAAATGGCTCAGGTTTCACAATATGTTCGTAGGCGGATTCAGACCCTTGTGGGTATTACCGTTGGCTCTTTTCCAACTACATACCTTGGGGTTCCGATCTTCAAAGGAGCTCCTAAACAAAGGGTGTTGTAGGCTCTCTTTGATAAAGTTATCCTTATATTCAAACATTGGAAATGGTCGTTGCTTTTGATGGCGGGTCGTGTTTGTTTGGTGAATTCTGTTATTATTAGTTTGCAGTTTCATTCCATGTTGATTTATAAATGGCCGATTACCATGCTCAAGAAATTAGAAAAGGCAATGTGAAACTTTATCTGGACAGGTGACATTAATCAGAAAGGATCGACAATGGTTAATTTGGGCTCATTGCGGCACTCCACAGAATTAGGGTGGTCTTGGTGTTCTCTCTATCATTACGGCTAACTGGGCTTTCTTTTGACACTCTCAGACGTCGCCACTTTTTGACGAATGTTTCGATTAGACACACCTTTCTGCCTTCTTCGGTTTGGGCAGGGCTTAGACCGATGATTAGTGATTGTTTGACAGATTCATGTTGGATTCCTGGGGCAGATTCTTATGTTTTATACTGGACGGATAACTGGTTGGGCTATGTGATTGAGGATTGGATTGGCATTCCTCCAGAATATTGGACCCATTTTTGTCATCGCATCTCAGACTTCTTCTATAATAATACTTGCCATTTCATGGTCTCTTTCACGGAGGCATATGTGGATATTGTTCGATTCCCTATGACTCTGGACACTATGGATAAGAGAGTATGGACGCATTCTATTGATGGATAAGTATCATCTAAATCGTCCTATGCAAATGCCTCCTTCGTTTCCGATTGTCAAATGGGGTTCTTGGATTTGGTCTCCACATATTCTGGAGAGACGGTCTATTGTAGTTTGGCCTGCCATCTACAGTCGTCTGGCTGTATTAGACGTCTTGCGACATCGAGGGTTTATTGGTCCTTCTGTTTGCGCCCTTTGATATGCACACTATGATTCTATTGATCATGTTTTTGTTTCTTGTGCTTTTGCAAGGGCTATCTAGGATTGGATTGCGGACTCATCTGCGGTGAATTTTTGGCAGGTTATAGCTTCAATGAGTTTATTATTCGGGCCATGGAGTTCCATTTCAGTGATTAGATTGCTTTCTTATGGAGGGCGGCTTTTATCTCTTGCATTTGGTTCCTTTGGCAAGTTTGTAATGAAGTTGTTTTCAATGATAAAACTTGGACTAGGGATGTGGCCATTATTCAGTTGAGGGCTCTCATCATTGAGTCCGCCTCCTTGGATAAAGGATGCATGAATAACACTCAAGGGGACTTACTTTGTCTTAGAAGGCTGAAAGACCCGGGGTGTCCTAAGTAGGCTCGGATTGTTCAAGTTTCTTGGCATTTACCTCTCCCAGGGTGGCTTAAGGTTAATACAGATGGTAGCACAACAAGGTCGCCCGAACGTAGCACGGCGGCAGGGATCTTTCGTACGGTCCGCAGGTTCTTTCGAGGTTGCTTTGTGGAGCAATGTGGTACTTGTTATGCATTTGAGGCGAAATTACATGCGGTTATGTGTGCGGTGTCTTATGCTTTTCATAAGGGTTGGACTAAAATATGGGTTTAGTCGGACTCGACATATGTTGTTAATCTTTTCCAATCAAGGTCGGGTTCCATACCTTGGCGTTTTATTGGTCACTGGTGCTATACTCTTCACTTGATTTTTCAGATGGATTTTGTCATTTCTCATATTTATCGGGAAGGTAACCAGGTGGCGGATTAGCTCAACAAATATACTGGTCCCTCGACTTGGTGGGACGCTCCTCCACATGATATCATCTCTTTGCTCACGGATGATTATGTTGGACATGCACAGTATAGATTTGTTAGCTAGCTTTCGTTCCTACCAAGGGTTTTCCCCACAAGGGTGGGTTTACCTTGGTAGGTTTTAACGAGGCCCCAAACATTGCGCTACCTGATCGGCGGCTTGTGATCAAGACTCTTCCTTTCTTTTTTATATAATTTTCGACTTCATTTGAAATGAATGCGCTTAATAAATAAGAAAACCTTAATTCTAATCAATGAATGATACACATATAAAATCAATCACAAAAGACAATTTTCGGCCTTATCTCTTTTCATAATTGCCTTTTGGCACCTTAAAAATAGAACACAAGTTTTGAAGAATACCAATCATACTTTATTTATTGAATATTTATCCCCTTAAATAATCTAAACTAATAAGGAAACTAAAATCCTGATTGCCTCTAGATGTTCTTGAAGTCGGTATAAATATGAACAGCCGAACCCTAATGCTCTCTTCTCTCTCTTCTCTCCCGTCCTACTGTCCCGTCGCTGGTGTCTTCGTCGGCCGTCTTATTCATGGCTTCGTTGGATTTGCTTTATGGTTTAACCTCTAATTTCATGCCTCACCATGCATGTTCCCAGCCATCCCCTCCATCTCAATCGACTTCCACGTCTGCTGGACGTCCTTCCGCTCGATGTCTTGATCAGTCTGGCGACATTAAGTCGGATTCCCTTGGCTCTGCGTCCGCATCATTCTCCTGCTACGGGCTCCCGTGGAATTCTGTGCCGTCCAAAAACACTTACATAGGGATGATTTCACCGGAGGCGTACTTGCCATCGCCTGCGCCCATGAATGTGGATGGCATTAGGGAGGCGCACCCCCCATCTCTTTTTGTCTCCGGCGGCCTTTGGGGGCCTTCCCTTACCGCCATGGCTGCCGCTAACCATGGGGGGGCCAGCCCCTCTATGGCCTATTATTGGGGGCCGGCGGCTTCATCTCCCTCCAAGGTCGTCCCTTCCCAGGGGGTGATGACCCATGGGCCGCTGTCTGCCATCTTCTGGGCATCCTTCCTACATGCCCTTCCAAGAATGCTGCTTAAATTGCTGGAAGCTCCTTTATAATGGCCTCTTCTCATGAATCGAACCCTCGACTTTTGGCTCATAACGCTAATGCTCACACTAATTTGGGTAACACTTTTGCTAAAGTTGTTTTAGGTAACCCCCACAATATGGATTCAGCTGTTCCCCAGGCCCCAGGTAATCTTTCCTCATTTTCTCATGTCGTTTCGGGGAAGATTAATTATATCCCAAAGCTGTTAGGAAGGGCAATTACTATTCTGTGACTATTGATGAAAACATTTATTAGCAACGTCTTGTAGAATTCTCTTATTTTTTGATTGGGCGGGTAATTTTGGGCAAAGGTAACAAGCCATGGCCGACGATGCTTTTGCATAAATGGCTATCCGAGATATGGGGCATTAAAAATGACTGGAAATTAATTCCCTTGGGTAAGGGATATTTTTGTGTCAAATTTTTTAATGCGCAGGATCGAGAACATGCTCAGTTACGTATCAATTGGACACTTAATCCGGGTACTATTCGGTTTTCTTCCTAAGTTCCAGATTTCAACCCCTACAAGGTTCACACTTCTGTAGCCAGTGTTTGGGTCGTATTTTTGAGCTCAGTTTGGAATAATGGGATCCTAATACCATTTTGGGGATTGCCAGTGCTATTGGTAATCTGATTCAAATCGATCAGCGATCACTAGATGGCTCTCTGGGACATTTTATTCGTGTGTTGGCCGGTATAGATCTCGCAAAACCGCTGGAAGATCACATTATGGTGGAATGGGTTGGCCAATGCTCGTTTGTGTCAGTTAGCTATGAGAAACTCCCTGAGTTATGCTCTAAGTGTAATGTTACGGGCCATTTGACTGCTTTTTGTCGTCTTACTTCTACGGGGACTTTGGCTACGGAAAGACGACTTAGTCCTACTCAAGGACATTCCAGGGCTCCGAATGAACGCCATCATTCAGCTCAAAGGGGTCGTTCTAGAGTTCGCAAAGTTTATCGTCCAGTGCAACATGCTATGGACAAGGGCAAGGCCATTGATGACTCAATGGGAAATATGGGTTCGACTATGCGGCCGGGCTCCCCATCCTGTGCCATAGTCACTTGCCCTACCGACATCCACTTGGTAATGCTTTTGAGGCACTTGCCACGGATGACACACTAGAACAACATTCCACGGATTCCCCTCCAGTTCTCCCAACTCGACATCCAGTTCCCAAGGCTCCGGTCTCTAACACTGGCTCCTTGTCTACAAATCTATCTCTTACAATTCAACACCCCTTGGAGAAGCCTATCTGTACTCTTAGTCGAGCCTTCTGGGACAACTCCATTGCCTATCTGGAATATCCAGGGGATTGGGAACATTGCTTCTCGTAATGTTCTTAAGGCTTTATATCAGAAGCATAAACCGTCTATTTTGGCTATCTGTGAGCCTAAGGTGGACATTTCTTCGATTTTAGCTTCTTATTGGACTAGTTTGGGTTTGAATTTTGTGACTCAGAACTTTCGGTTTAATGGTCGGGCGGATATTTGGGTTTTTTTGTGATGCTGGCATTTCTATTTTACAACAGGTTTGGACTTCTTCCCAGTGTATTGTTCTTCAAATGCAGTGGGGTTCACTAATTTTTCATATTGGCTTGGTTCATGGTTTATGTAATCATATTGACCGGCGCTCGCTTTGGTTGGATTTGAGAAATTTGGGTCTTGATGATTTATTGCTTATTGGGGATTTTAATGGTGTTTTGGGTCATAATGAGAGATTGGACAATGGCATTTTATCCTAGGCTTCTTGTCAGAACTTCAGGGAGTTTTTGGAGGATGCTGGTTTGTTTTATGTGCCAACTACGGGAAATTCATTCACATGGTGCACCACCCGCATGCCACTCTCCCTTCTCCAGGCTAAATTGGATCGAGCCCTAGCTACAAGTCAATTTTTGTCCTTTTGGCAAGCGGTCAAAGGTTTGGTTCTTCCTCGCATTTGCTCAGATTACCATCCCCTTTTAGTTTGCATCTCTACCCCAGAAAACCAATAGGAGCTCTACGAAAATTCTCTCTCTACAAAAATTCTCTCTCTACGAAAATTCTTGCCGTGCACGACCATCGCCCTGCCCTTGTGAAACTTCTCCGGTCGTCTCCTTCGGCCGCTCCATGGCGGAGCTGCTCTTTTTGGGCTACACATCAAACTTCGATCCACCACCGCGCACAACACAGGAGGGGCAGCAGTTGCACATCGCACAGGCCCATGCATCATCCGCTTAGCGCAGCAATTGGATCTCTCTCTCACCCTTCGGCATCCCGTCAGACTTCCTCCCCTCCAAAAACCCCCCACGCTCGTCTACAGCCCACCCTCTCACCGCTAGACTCGTCCCGTCGGACTCCTACTTGTCGCGCAAGCTTTCTCCTCCTGCGCACGAGGAGGGAGGCAAAGGGGGCGCGTCCCCCGCGTCTGGTACAGCAGCATATGCTGGTACCTTTACCCCCATGGCCGCCTATTGCCATGGGGGGGCCGACCCCTCTAAGGGGCGTCATGAGGGGCCGGTGGCTGTCCTATCTTCTAGGACAGCCCTATCCTAGGGGGGTGATGTCCCTTGGGCCAATCTCTGCCATCCTCAGCGCCAAACAACAGACTGCCCTCCCACAGATTCTTCTCAACATGCTGGAAGCTCTGCCATCATGGGCCCTCACCAAGTATTGAAACCTCGACATTCGGCTCATGATAATAATGCTCAATCCAATTTTGGCTACTCTTTTGCTAAAATTATTTCAGGTACCCATCACAACATGGATTCAAATACGCAGGCGCAAGGTAATTTCAAAACATTTTCCCATGCGATTTCTGGTAAATCCAATCCTATCCCTAAGCCGGTTAGAAAGGGTGATTATTACTCAGTCACTATTGATGAAAACGTGTATCAACAACGTCTCGCTGAATTCTCATATTCATTAATTGGTAGGGTTATTTTGGGAAAAGGAAACAAACCATGGGCGACAATGCTTTTGCATAAATGCCTTTCTGAATTATGGGGTATTAACACTGACTGGAAACTAATCCCCTTGGGTAAGGGATTTTTTTGTGTTAAGTTTTCTAATGCGCAGGATCGTGCTCAAGCTCATGCTCGTGTTAACTGGGCGCTCAATCTGGGTACTATCCGTCTCTCTCCATGGATCCCGGATTTCAATCCCTACAAAGTGACCACATCGATAGCAAGTGTTTGGGTTCGCATCTACGAGCTTGGTTTGGAATACTGGGATCCTAATACCATCTTGGGGATAGCCGGTGCGATTGGGAACCCGATTCAAATAGACCATCGATCGTTAGAGGGTTCCCTGGGTCATTTCATCCAGGTCTTGGTGGATATCGATCTGTCTAAGCCCTTAGAGAATCACATTATGGTTGAACGGGTGGGTCAGTGCTCATTTTTGTCAGTTACATATGAAAAATTGCCAGAATTTTGTTCAAAGTGTGGTATTATGGGACACTCGATAGCTTCTTGCCGTTTCAGTCCAGCAGAGAAACCTACTACGGAAAGGCGAGTTTCTCCAGATCAAGGACGTGCAGGGACTTCAGCGGGACGACAGAACTCGGTACAGTGGGGATGCTCATGGGTTCGTAAAATTTATCGTTCTGTGCAACAGAACAAGGGCAAGGCCGTTGATGACTCAATGGGAAATACGGCCTCTACTACGCACACTGGATCTCCTCCCCGCGCAATTGTCACTAGCGCAACGGATATCCATCTTGGTAACACATTTGAGGCATTTGGCTCAGACGACTCCCAGGATCCGCATTCCACAGATTTTTCAGCCCGATTATCCAGCTAGAGAGTCTTCTCCTAAGGCCACTACTTCCAACACCGGCACAGTTTCCACCATTATGCCTATTATGGTACAATATCCTTTGGGGAAAGCCAATTTGAGCTCTCAGCCGTGCCTTCTGGGATAGCTCCTTGGACTCGGCGAAATCCAAAATTCTTCGGAGTGAGGCGTCGGGCTCGTCGCCGCAGGTCCACGACATAACTATCGAACAGGAGCATACAGAGCCACATGAAATGCATATTGCAGCATCCAAGAGATGGGCAGATTATGCAGAAGAAGTTGGTAATTCTCAATCGTCAGACTCCACAACACACCACACGCCTATTTTTACCGTGCGATCGACACGAGCGCCTCCTCCACCGCCTTCTCAATGAATTGCATCTTCTGGAATATCCGGGGGATTGGGAACATTGTATCTCGTAATGTTGTTAAGGCTTTATGCCACAAACATAAACCTTCTATTTTAGCCATTTGTAAACCTAAGGTGGACATTTCGTCCATTTTGGATTCTTACTGGAGTATCTTGGGGCTCAACTTCGCTGCTCAGAGCTTCTGGGCGAACGGTCACCCAGATATTTGGGTCCCATGCGACACGACCATTTCTGTCCTTAATCAGGTTTGGTCTTCTTTTTAGTGTATTATTTTGCAAATTCAATTTGGTTCTATGGTTTTCCATGTTGGTTTTGCTCATGGTTTGTGTGATCATGTTGCCCGTCGTGCCCTTTGGTTGGAGCTGAGGAATTTGGGAAAGGGAACTGGAGGCGCAGAGGGAGCTTTCTCGTACATTGCTCATGCAGTCTGATTTTCTTCAGCAGAAGGCTCGCTCCGCTTGGTTAAAAGATGGGGACCGCAACACGGCATTCTTTCATCGCCGCTTCCAGATTAGAAATGGGCGTTCAGGGATTCAGGGACTGATGGTTGATGGTACATACACAGAGGATCCGGTGGCCCTTGGAAATCATATTATTTCATTTTATACGGATCTTTTAGCAGATACAGGGCATACCAGCTCGGATTACACCTTGGTTGACCAGTTGATTTCACCTATGGTTACCACAATCGATAATGCGCTCTTGATGGCCATTCCTTCAGAGTCCGAGGTTAAGGAGGCAGTGTTTGATATGGGTTTGGATAGTGCTGCGGGGCCGGACGGTTTTAGTGGGAGATTTTATCAACATTTCTGGGAAGTGGTGTCATATGAGGTGTTGGCGGCTGTCCGTTATTTCTTTGTCACGACCACCTTTCCAGCGGGACTGAATGCCAGTTTCATGGCACTCATCCCAAAGACCAAGGAGGCTAATGCGGTGGAGGATTTTTGATCGATCGTCATGAGTAATTTTCTTTTTAAGATTATCACGAAGATTTTGGCTACTCGTTTGGGCTCCATCATTTCTTCTTACTTGTCTCCGACTCAGTTTGGATTTATCCCGGGCAGGCAAATTCATGAATGCATCGCGTTGGTTTCGGAAGGGTTTAATATTTTGCAGGGGCGGAATGATACCAACATGATATTAAAAATTGATATCTGCAAGGCTTTTGATACGATTAATTGGGGATTTCTGATTCACGTGTTGCGTCGCTTTGGTTTCTCCAAAGTGTTCATCCACTGGATAGAGATTATCCTCCACTCTTCCAGAATTTCGGTCCTTCTAAATGGGTCGCCTTTGTGGGTTATTTCTCTTATTTTCGAGGGGTTAGGCAGGGGATCCGTTATCACCCCTGCTCTTTTGCATCGCAGAAGACGTTCTGAGTAGATTAGTGGAAGAGGCAGTGAAGAGGAATCACATTCAGGCGTTTATGGCGCCTAAGCAGGTGATCTTCCCTTCGTCAATTATGTATGCGGACGATATTGTGATTATGTGTGGGGCCTCCACAAGCAATGCACGTTCCATTATTCAGGTGCTCAATCTTTATGCGGACATTTCGGGGCAGATTTTCAATCCGAATAAATCTAAAGTTTATTTTGGTAGCATATGGGCGCCTTCCCTACAGTCTATCTAGGCGCCCCAATCTTCAAGGGTGCGCATAAAGTGGCGGATCTTCAGCCAGTGTTCGATAAGATTATCTTTAAATTCAGTAGGTGGAAAGGGTCCTCGTTATCTATTGCTGGTCGCATTTGTTTGGTGAATTCGGTGATTACCAGCTCCTTCATGCATACTATGATGGTTTACAAGTGGCCTAGAACATTGCTTCGGAAAATGGAAAAGGCCATGCGTAATTTCATCTGGACTGGGAATGTGAACTCAAAGGGTTCGGTGGTGGTTAACTGGAGTCGTTGTTGTATGCCACGGGCGGAAGGAGGCTTGGGCGTCCATTCCATAGTTATTGCCAATAATGCCTTCCTTATGAAGATAGGTTGGAAGATTATGACTTCAAACTCTTTGGTTTACAGCACCCTCAGAAAGCGCTTTTTCAATTCGGAGGGTTTTCCAAGCCGTTCGTACATCCCCTCTTCCATATGGAGGGGGGTTCGGCCTGGGATCTTGGGATTCTTGGAGGACTGCCGTTTGATTCCCGGATCCAACTCTGGCATTTTATTCTAGCTGGATAATTGGCTGGGTTACACCATTGCAGATAGGATTGGTATTCCGCAGGAGTACAGATATTTATTTCGACAGTGCATCTCGGATTATTTTTACGATGGGACTTGGCACTTCACTCTATCATTTATAGAGGCATACTTTGCAACGCCCCAAAATTTTGAACTATAAAATGTGTGCAAATATTCATTTAACCGTATATTTTTTTTCATAAGAAACATGAGAAAGAGAACTCGTTATAGCGAAAATGAAAAAGAGCAGTCCTGATCACAGGTTGATCAGGTAACCAAAGAGAACCCTGGAAATAATATCAAAATCCAAAATAAATGGTCACAAGCCGACCAAATGGCTGAATGGTTGGGGCCTCGTTAAAACCTTCCAAGGGAAAACCCACCCTTGTGGGAAAAACCCTTGAAATAGGCGCCTAAAAATGGGAAAGAATCCTGAAGCAGTAGCGCACTAAGTAGTAAACTTATAGTTGGATTGGCCAACATAGTCGTTAGTGAGGTAGTGTAATAGCTCCGTGGGTGGGACGCCCCACCATGTGCCGTTGTCCGTCTTCTTGCTCAGAATATCCGCAACCCGATTGTCTTCCCAAAAAATATGTGACTACGAGATCCATTTGGCTTAGGAGGTGTAGGGTGTGGCACCAGTAGCTCAGATGGCGCCACGGGACCTCCGTCGATCTTTTCTCCAGCAAATTCACCACATACATTGAATCCGACTCCGGCCAAAGTTGTGTCCAACCCTTAGCAAACGCATACTGGATCGCCCACATTGCTGCCATCAATTCAGCTTTAAACGCATACCCTGATCCACATTGGTGAACAAAGCACCCTCAAAAGAAGCCTCTACAGTTCCGGAAAACACCGGATGCAGTTAGCTTTCCCAGCGCCCCTGAGGCGCTGCCATCTGTATTCACCTTGATCCAGCCCGGAAGGGGCTTTTGCAAAGAACCTCGACAATCCTCGGAGCTTGTCTAGCCCTACCATAAACACGCAGTTCGCGCAAGATAAATAAGTCCTGTTGATCATTGTTCATGCAACCCCGGTCCAATGATGGTGATTCTACAATGAGAACTTGTAGATGAATGATCGCCGCCTCCAGGGTATTGATTTTGTTGTGAAAAATCAATTCGTTTCGGATATGCCATATGAGCCAGATGCAAGAAAGTATCGCAACCCGCTAGAGGAAAGCAATCTGGTCACTAAAATGAAAATTCATTAGTCGCACCAGTAACTCATTAAGGTTATATGTCTGAAAAGGGTGAACTTGAAAAGTGTGGAAGATCCATCGCCATATATGTCCTGCAAAAGCACAAGAGACAAATAAATGATCAACCGATTCCTCCGATTCCCTACAAAGAACACAAACCGAAGGGCTAGTAAAACTCCCCCTAGCTTGTAAAGAATCCTGGACAGCCAGTCGGTTGTGTATGGCCCTCCATACAACCACCGATCTCCATTCCGAGATATGTTGCGACCAAATCCAAGAGCCCCATTTGACTGCCGGGTGCTGGGGGCGAAGATGATTGTAAGCCGCCTTCGAGGTAACCGAGCCATCCTCCGAGTTCAACCAAACACGTGTATCTCGGGTGTCTGGCGCAATCAGGACGCGCACAATGTCACGGACCATATCCAAATAGGCCTCTAAAGGTGAAGTGCCAGGTTCCATCATAAAAATAGTCGGAAATGCGCTGATGAAATAAGTATCTATAGTCCTTTGGAATACCAATTCTGTCTGCTATAGAGTATCCCAACCAATTGTCAATCCAGAATAATACCTCGGAATTAGCCCCTGGGATCCAGCGAGCATTATCCAAGCAATCGGAAATGCAGGGTTTAATCCCAGCCCAGATGAAGGAATAAAGGACCGCCGAATTTCCCCATTCCTTGTAAAGTACCGTTGTCGGAGGGTTCTGTAAACCACCGAGTCTGAGTTCAAAACCTTCCAACCCAATTTCATCAAGAAGGCCTTGTTGGCAACCACAATAGATCGCATGCACAGTCCCCCTTCTGCCCTGGGCGTGCAGCATCTGTCCCGATTGACCACCACCTTTCCCTTAGAATTCACAACCCCCATCCAAATAAAGTTGCGCAGGGCCTTTTCCATTTGTTTTAGCAGCGTAGCCGGCCATTTATAAACCATCATGGTGTGCACAAAAGAGCTAGTGATCAACGAGTTAACCAGGCAAACTCTACCAGCAAGGGAAATAGATGAACCTTTCCATCGTCTGAATTTGAGGATTATCTTATCAAAGACAGGTTGTAAATCCGCAACCTTTGGAGCGCCCTTAAAGATTGGAGCACCCAAATACACAGTGGGGAACGCCCCTGGATGGATCCCCAAAATGTGTTGCACTCTTCCACGGACATATGACGAAACCTACGAACCAAAGTAAACCTTCGATTTCTATGGGTTAAACACTTGGCCCGAGATATCTACATAATGATTAAGGATCTGAAGCAAGATCCGGGCATTAGTAGAAGACGCCCCACACATGATGACAATATCGTCTGCATATAAGATGGATGAAGGAAAAACTAACCCCCTTGGCGCCATGAAGGAAGATAACCGAGACTGTTCCATCGCCATTGCAATAAGCCGCCCCAGGACTTCCTCCGCAATGCAAAAGAATAGTGGTGATAAAGGATCCCTTGTCTGACTCCTCTGAAACAGGGAAAATAACCCACCGGAGTCCCATTTAACAACACAGATATCCTGGATGACCGAAGAATCACCTCCACCCAATGCACAAAGATCTCTGAGAAACCGAAACAGTGCAAGACGTGTAGCAAGAAATCCCACCTCAATGTGTCAAAGGCCTTGCGGATATCTATTTTCAGGATCATATTCGAATCTGTGCGACCCTGTAAGACATTGAACCCTTCACATACCATGTCAATATAATCATGAATTTGTCTTCCAGGGATAAAACCAAACTGCGTCGGAGATAAATAATCCGCAATAATCAAACCCAAGCATGTAGCCAATATCTTCGTGATGATCTTGAAAATGAAATTGCTCATAACAATCGGATGGAAGTTTTCAATGGCGTTCTCATCCTTAGTCTTTGAGATGAGCGCCATGAAACTTGCATTCAATCCCAGAGGTAGTGACGAATTACTAAAGAAAAAGCGAACAGCAACAGTTACCTCGGTGGAGATGACATCCCAAAAATGATGATAAAAAATCCCATTGAACCCATCTGGCCCCGGAGAACTATCAGGATCCATATCGAAAATCGCTTCCTTAACTTCTAAATCCGACGGAATGACAGTGAGGGTGGCATTCGCCTGCGCTCCAACCATTGGAGTAATAACCTGGTCGACTAATGAGAAATCCAAGATGAAACTCCCGGTATCCACGTAAAAGGAAACGATGTGGTCCCCAAGGATAGCAGTATTATCAGTGTAACTGCCATCTACCATAAGCCCCTGAAGACATGCACGCCCCTTACGAATCTGGCTACACCGGTGAAAAAATGTTGTATTACGATCCCCATCCTTAAGCCAGGCAGTACGGGCCTTTTGCTTAAGGAATTCGGATTGTAACTGCAGCGTCTGCGAGAGCTTCAATTGGGCGTCCAGCTCGCTATCTCGTAGAGAGGCGGTATAGCCCAATGCCTCAATGTCTGCCTGAATCTGACGAAGATGCTCCAACTGACTATCCACCTTACGGTTAACATCCCCAAACACATCCCTGTTCCAATCTTTAATAACTTGTCTCAACCGCTTGAGCTTCTTCATGACACGCAATAAAGGATTGGGCGCGTCACATGGAGAGACCCAAGAGGTTGTAACCAGATCCCGGAATGAATCATGATGAACCCACATACGCTGAAAACGAAATGGAACCGGACCCCTGCTAATGGCCGAAGTGCATGAAACCAAAATAAGGTGGTGATTCGAACCAATGCGCGGAAGAACTAAACCCTTTACATCCTGCCAAAGCGCAAAAAATGGACAAGTTGCAAGGGCTCTGTCCAATTTCGCCTGAAGTAAAGATAGAGGCCTACGGGGTGAGCACCAAGTAAATGAATTCCCCGAAGTGGACACCGCAAACAATCCGGCGTCCTCCATGAAATCCCTGAAATCCTGATACGAGGCTTGGGAAAGAGTATCATTGCGCGAGTGCTCATGATGTCCCAAAACCGCATTAAAATCCCCAACAAGTTTTAGATCTGTAAGACCCAAATTCCTCAAATCCAGCCAGAGCTCACGTCGTGAAATGTAATCACACAAACCATGAGTGAAGCCAACATGAAAAATCAAAGCACCAAATTAAACTTGGAAAACGATACATTCAGTAGAAGACCAAACCTGGTTAAGGATTGAGATTGTGGTGTCGTGAAGAACCCAAATGTCTGGCCGTCCATTGCTTCGAAAACTTTGACCCGCCAGAATCAAACCCAGGCTATGCCAATATAAATCGGAACAAATAGCCAAAATCGAAGGCTTATGCTTTTGACATAAAGCCTTAAGAACATTGTGAGATGCAACATTCCCAATCTCCCGGATGTTCCAGAAGATGCAATTCATTGAGATGAAGGGGGGAAAGGCGCCCGTGACGAACGCACGGTAAAAACAGGCGTGTGGTGTGCTGCAGAATCTGACGATTGAGACTGACCCACCTCATCTGCGTAATCGGCCCATCTCTTGGAAGCTGCAAAATTCATCTCGTGTGGTGCTAGGCGTTCCGGCTCGATAGTGACGTCATGAGCTGGGGGGGACGGCCCTGACGTAACCTGCCGGAGAATTCTATCTTTTGCCGAGTCCAAAGAGCTATCCGGAAAAGCACGGCTCAGCGCACGAATAGGCTTCCCCAAAGGATACTGAACCGTAATGGGCATAATGGTAGAAACCGGCTCCTTATTGGAAGTACTGGCTTTGGGAGACGGCTCCCTGGCTGGGAAATCTGCTTGATAATCTGCTGGTTGCTGGTCCTGGGAATCGACTGAACCAAGAACCTCAAAGGTATTACCAAGATGGACGCCTGAAGGGCAAGTGACTATTGCGTGAGGTGGAGATCTTGTGCGCATAGTCGAACCCGTAGTTCCCATTGAGTCATCTACAGCCTTGCCCTTGTCTTGCAGAACAAGACGGTAAACCTTACGAACCCGGGATCAGCCGCACTGCATAGAATTCTGATGAGTACCCGGCGCCCGCAAGCGTCCCTAGGCTGGTGAAGCGCGCCCTTCTGTCGTTGGATTCCCCGCATTGTTAAAACGACATGATGCTGTGGAATGCCCCGTAACACTACACCTCGAGCAAAATGCAGGTAGTTTTTCATAAGTGACGGAAACAAAAGAGCACTTGCCAGTGCGCTCAACCATAATGTGTTCCTCCAAAGGCTTGGAGAGGTCAATATCCACCAGAACCCGAACAAAATGACCCAAAGAACCATCCAAGGAACGCTGATCAATCTGAATTGGATTCCCAAGAGCACTGGCAATTCCCATGATATTATTAGGGTCCCAGTATTCCAGACTGAGTTCAAAAATGCGTACCCAAATGCTGTCCACTGGAGATTGGACCTTGTAAGGGTTGAAGTCAGGCACCCATGGAGACAGTCGGATAGTACCAGGGTTAAGCGTCCAATTAGTGCGTTGCTGAGCCCGAGCACGATCTTGCGCACTAAACAATTTGACACAAAAGAATCCCTTTCCCAAGGGAATTAATTTCCATTCATTTTTAATACCCCATAATTAAGATAGGCGTTTATGCAAAGGCATAGTCGCCCATGGCTTGTTGCCTTTTCCTAAAATAACCCTTCCAATCAAAGAGTAGGAAAATTCAGTGAGACGTTGCTGATAAACATTGTTATCAATGGTAACAGAGTAGTAATCACCTTTGCGAACTGGTTTTGGGATAGAATGAGTTTTACCAGAAACCACTGTGGAAAACAAAGTAGGATTACCTGAAACCTGAGATGTGGAATCCAGATGATTGGTACCTGCAGCCGAGGCCTTTGAGAAAATTGAATTCATAGGATGGGGATTTCCAGAAACCAGTTTGGCATAAGAATTAACTTGATGACCAATATTATAAGTCGAATGTTGGGGGTTCGACGCACTGGGGTGGCCCATGGTGGCAGAGCATCTAGCAAATTGAGGAGAGTTCATGGATGGACATGCAGGAAAAATGCCTGCGGGGCGGATCGGGGCCGTGGGTCATCACTCCCCTGGGGAGGGGCTTCTTGGGATGGAGGGTGAGTTACCGCCGGCCCCCCCATGGCCGGCAGCGGCCATGGGGGTAAAGGAGGCGAGGGATGCCATGTCATGATGAGGGAGCGCATCCCCTTGCTCACATGCCACTTTGTCCACTTGGAGCGCCAGCAGCGCCTTGGGGCGAGAGGACCTGCTGCGTGGGGAAAGCTGGTGGTACGAGGTTGTTGCAGCTGTGCGGGACCGCTGGTGGTACAAGGATATTTTCTTTGCCGCACGCGGTGGTACTAGGTTATTCTTCTTGCTGTGATGATGGGCGACAACTGGTACAATGTTGATGGCGTTTGTTGCAGGTAGACGTGTGGGGGGACCACACTCGATGCTGAGGACGATGATGGATGCTGTTGGACGTGGCAGGCCTTGCGCGATAGGAATTTCCATGGCACCCCATAGAAGGAGACGCAACCCGATGGTGGTGGGTTACCGTCAATGGATTTGGCAATTTGCGTTGGAGAAGAACATGCATGGTATGGTTCAAAGTTCGAAGTTAGACCGGAGAAAGCCAAAGACTCCGGCGAGGCCATGACCGGCGTCGGCGCCGGAGGAGAAGGATTGGCCGTCCAAACCGTGTGCAAAAGAGAGGAGAGAGCAAAACCCCAGAGGAACCTGACATGTGTGTACTAACAAGACACCCCCAAAACCATATCTTAAGTTAAATTATTTTCGTATGTTCGAAGCAAGGACTTCAAGGAGTAGGATTTTATGTATCTGTTAACATTTGATGCACCAGATATCTACATATTAAGGTGGGGATATTCTATTCACTTATTGTTTGTTGCTATTAAACGCTTCGTATATGTGTAATTATTTATGTACAATATGAAAAGAAATCATGTTAGCCAGGGGCCGTAAGAAAGTCCGGGATCGAAAGTAACCTCGGGGTGAACCTGCAGTGTTATAATTAGTCTGGGGCTGTAAGAAGGTCCGGGATCAAAAGCATCCTCGGGGTGTACCCGCAGTACTATAAAGTAACTGGCCAGTCAAAGGAAAAGGACAGAGTAAAATACATGTTGAATGTTTATGATTATGCGTATGTGTTGTATTTAATCTGGACAAATGTGTCCCCACGGAGCGAGTTGAAAGCTCACCCCATATTTATTAACACTTTTCAGGTTGAGGAGCCCTGGTGAGGATTGGAGGTGGTGGATGTCAAGTCAATGATTCTTATTTAATTTGAATTTTTAAGAAATCTTATTTTATTAATGAATTTAAGTTACTGCTAATAGTTAGTATTTTTTTGTAAGACACATATTTTAGTTTTACTTTTAAAATTAGACTATATTTTATGAAATCAGAGTGCGCAGCAGAAGAGTAATGGATTATTTGAGTTTATTAATAAAATGGTTCGACTAAATTTTAAGATGTGTCTTATCATGCGCTTTTAAATACGATTTCTCATTAAATTAAGTTACTCTTATATTTAGAAAATTGGGGCGTTACAGGTGGTATCAGAGCAGGTCTACGATTCTGTAGACTTGTTAAAAAATGTTTTTTTTTATATTTAAATTTAAAAAAAAAAATAGTCTGTGACTTCCACCTCCGACATATCTCGCCAGATTTCTCAATGTATGCAAGTTATTATGTCATGCTATTTATTTTATTCATGAAATGTCATGCCACTTTTTTTCGATGAATGTTGGTAAGACAACGAATTTCAAGGACGAAATTTTGTTAAATGGGGGTAATATGTAATATCCCGTACTTTTAAAGGTATTTATTATTGTTATCTATATTAAAATTATCTTAATTGTTTTATTTATCAGATACTAATATTTACAATTCAGTCATTATCCTTTTACAATCCAAACTTTTAAACCCAACTAGAGATAGACTTCAACTCCTAATAGATGAGTGAAAATCTGATTTTCATCTTTATCATTAATCAGTCCTACTTATCATCAAACACTAAAAATTATCCTTTAAATACCCACCTTTCCTACCGACTTTTTATTAGCTTTTATTAAGTCCAAGTTAACATTTACTAAGTATTTCATTTTTCAATCTTTCGTACAAAACCAAAGAGCCTGTACAAACATCAGTTTAGAAAAGAGAAAAAAAAGATAGAAAGAAGAGAGAGTGAGATAGAGACGATGAATTTTTTTTTTTTTTGAAGAAGAAAGTGGGCTGTAATTTTGTTTTATTGGTTTGTGGATTAGAGAAATTCAACTTGGGTTTTAATTTAGAGGACTAAACCCCTATTTTCTTCTTTTTTTTAAATTTACCACTTCTATTTCTTAATCTCACAAAACAGCCTCTTGAGTATACTACTTGGGGATTTTGATCTTGCTTTTTACTCTCGTTACCTCCCTCCTTTTACAAATTTAAACATGATTTCTCGAAAACCATATCTTAAGTTAAATTATTTTCGTATGTTCGAAGCAAGGACTTCAAGGAGTAGGATTTTTTGTATCTGTTAACATTTGTTGCACCAGATATCACATATTAAGGTGGGGATATTCTATTCACTTATTGTTTGTCGCTATTAAATGCTTCGTGTATGTGTAATCGTTTATGTGCAAATGTGAAAATAAATTATGTTAGCCTGTGGCTGTAAGAAGGCCCGGGATCAAAAGTATCATCGGGGTGAACCCGCAGTGCTATATTAGTCTGTGGCTGTAAGAAGGTCCGGGATCAAAAGTATCCTCGGGGTGAACCCGCAGATTCGGCTACAAACAGGCTTTTATGAAATTTGGACATACTTCATAATCGATCAACTCGGATCTCATCTTAACCTCTAGTTAAGGCGACCGTTAATTATACTTAATAACCTTTCTCAGTACTCTAGAGCGAAGGCGATCATTCGCAAATCTCCATATGTGACACAATCTTTTAAGTCTCATCATGCTCGCTCTCTTAGCGCCAATGTGATTGCCCGTGTGAGAGGGCCTATCAAAGCTTGGTGACAACTCACAAATTCAATATCAATCACATAATGAGAATCCAACAAATCTCATTAATCACAATATGTTCTCATAGGCCACATGATTAATTCTACTTAATCCCTAATGACTCACATGCCTTTCGAGCATATCTCTAAACAAAGGCTCATAAAAGGGATCAACACCCACACTGCTCGTAGAAGTATGCCTGAGAATAATTTAACTATGTGCATCCCTCTTAAGTGCAGTAATGCTTCGAGTAAGTATGTTTGGTCTACCAACAATATTTGGCGCCTAAACCATACACCAAAGTGACTTCACTATCACTGTTGGAATGGTTGTTAGTTTTGTTGGTTATATTGCTGCTATAGTTGTTCATTCTATTTTCACGCTTTTATTAGTTTGGTAGTTCACGTTTTTTTCTTCATTTCAAATATCCGTTCCTAGCCACATGTACAGCTGCTATTGGTTAGATAGATCTGGCGGGAATATTGGTTATAAATACCTGTAAACTTCTTCTTCCCAGTAGAGTTGATTGAATAAGATTCTGAGATAATTTTCTTCCATATAAAATGAGAGTTTCATAATTTTACATGGTACCAAAGCATGTTGCGATGATGGCTCGAATTTCCAATCCTCTGAATACTGTGATGGATGATGACAACTCTACGAAAGTGATCTCTGTATATGCTAAGGATTTAGATCCTCTTTGCCTGCATGGATCGGATTATCCAGGGATGATCCTTGTTATGAATCAGCTGAATGGTTCAAATTATCTACATTGGAGTCGAGCTATGCGGTTAGCTCTGGGAGCTAAATCCAAACTGGATTCATTTATGGCACAGTTGCAATTCCTGAAACTAACACTGAGGCATTCGAACAATACCAAAAGGTTGATTGTATGGTGATCTCATGGCTATTGAATGCTATTTCGAAGGAAATCGTCGAAGCTTTTATGTATGTGAAGAGTTCGAAGCAACTATGGGATGAATTGGCTGAACGATATGGAGAGAGCAATGGACAGTTGAGATATCAGCTGCAAAAAGAGATTGCAAATTTCACTCAAGGTACTTCCACTGTAACGACATATTTCACAAAACTCAAATGTTTGTGGGATGAGTATGCTTGTGTCGTGCAACTTCCTGAGTGTATGTGTTGGGGCTGGGAGAGCTTTATGTGCCAATGACATGGACATTAAACTGATGCAGTTTCTTATGGGGTTAAATGAGAGCTTTGAGCCTATTAAGATTCAGATTCTTCTAATGGATCCTCTACCTACAGTTAATAAAGCCTACTCCATGATTCTAAAGGTGGAATAACATAAGGTAGTGCATTCAAAGGTGTTAGATCCTTTGGATACTACGGCTATGCTGGTGAAAGAAAACTTCAATAGATCTAATAATGCGCAGGGATCTACTTTTGGTAGAGGCATGAATCGTGCATCTCCAGGATCTACCTCTTTTGGTAGAGGCAGAGGATTATAGAGGAAAAGTAAAGAGGAAAGAGCAAAATTAATTTGTGAACATTGTGGTTTCAATGGTCATGAAGTCTAGGAATGTTTTAAATTGAATGGTTATCCGGATTGGTATAAAGAGTTGAAAGAGCAGAGAAATAATCAATCCATCAATATGGTGGAAGGTGGGGATCTGACATCATCTAAGCTTAAAACTGAAAAGGACACAAGTAAGATTGAGCTTCCAGATTTTGCTAGCATGATTCAAAAGGAAATAGCAAAATATTTGTCTAGTCAAGGATCTGCACATCCTGGGGACATACACAGTTTTTCTCACTTTGCTGATTACTCAGGTAATAGTCACAATACTAATTTTGCTCTCTCATTATTACATGCTCTTGGAAAGGGTAACTCGATAGTGGATACCGGAGCTAGCAGACATATCTGCTCATCTCCGGGAATGGTTAGTAAGATTGTTACTCTATCTACTCATGTGAATGTGCATTTTCCAGATGGCACTAGTGTTTCAGTTACGCAAACTGGTAATGTCAAGCTCTCTAATGAAATTATGCTTAGAGATGTGTTGGTTGTGCCCAGTTTCAAGTATAATCTGTTCTCAGTTAGTCGACTTCTTACTGGCAGTGGTTTGGAATGTGTATTTTCTCAGGATAAGTGTTGGTTGCAGGACCGTAGAAGTGGGAGAGTGAAAGTTGTTGGTAGAATCTTGGGAGGTCTTTACATTTTTAGAGGTTCAGAGTTCATTGGATATGCACATGGGAATGAATTCATTGGAGATCTGAAGCTTTGGCATAAGAGATTGGGCCACACCTCAATAAGTTGCTTGGAGCACATTGATTTTCTGAAGTCCATTTGTAATAAGGATGTTAAGTCCATCTGTACTACTTGTCATGAGGCCAAACAGTGTAAATTGTCTTTTTCTTTGAGTTCAATACAAACAAAGCACGCTTTTGAATTGATTCATGTTGACATTTGGGGCCCCTACCATGCCCCCTCAGTAACCAACACCTCATATATGCTCACTATTGAGCTACTTGGATATATTTGATGAAACATAAATCAGAAACACCTGTGCACCTGAGGCAATGTTTTGCTTTCATTTATACATAGTTTAAGTCAATGATTCAGAAGATGAGAACTGATAATGGAACTGAATTTCTGGGGCATGAGACACAGAATTTACTCTTGGAGAAGGGCATCTTACATCAAAGGTCTTGTCCATACACTCCACAACAAAATGGTGTGGTGGAAAGGAAGCACAGACACATTTTGGAGATTGCTAGATCTTTGCTATTTCAGTCAAAACTTCCCAGCAAGTTTTGGCCATACACTTTGCTTACTGCAGTTCATATTTTGAACTCCTTGCCTAGTGCTCTCTTACAGTGGAAATCCCCATATGAGTTACTGCATCATGAGCCATCTAAGTATGGCAGATTCAAGGTTTTTGGATGCCTATGATATGCATCCAAGACAGGTCCTCACAGAGGAAAATTTGATCCAAGGGCTTCCACATGTGTGTTTCTTGGTTATGTACCAGGAGTCAAGGGATACATGTTATACAATATGGATAGTAAGGAGGTTTTTATCTCAAGGGATGTTGTTTTCTATGAATCTCACACTGCCTATTCCCATCTCAGATGAGGTGGAGGAGGAACCAACCAATATACATAGAAATTGTACATCCACAAATTCACTTGTGGTTCAGCCATTGGGCAGAGGTCACAGAGTGAAGTCCAAACCTGCTTGGCTCAATGATTATGTTTCCAATTCTATTCAAGCAAAGGATATTACTGAGAAGCCTATTGCATGCTTGAAACCTACTTCCTACCATTTGGATTGCTTTCTTTTTATTCATGATCCTCAGCTCTCTTCTTCCTATACAACGTTTTTGGCTCAATTATCAGATTCAATTGGTGAGCCTTGTACATATACAAAAGCTGCAAAGAATCAGGCCTGGGTAGAGGCCATGAACAAGGAGATCTCAGCATTAGAAGAGAATGAGACTTGGATATTAACTCAGTTACCTCCGGGAAAGAAGGCCATTGGCTCCAAATGGGTTTATAAAATCAAGAGGAATTCTGATGGGAGCATTGATAGATATAAAGCTAGATTGGTGGCTAGGGGATATCTTCAGGTAGAGGGGATTGATTTCTTGGGAAGTTTTTCTCCTGTAGCAAAATTGGTGTCAGTGAGGATGCTGATAGCATTGGCCACGCAACACTGCTGAGAATTACACCACATTGATATCAACAATGCCTTCTTGCATGGGTATTTAGATGAATAAGTATATATGTTGCCACCAGAAGGGTATTTTAAGGCCAGAAAAGGGGAAGTGTGTCTACTTAAAAGAAGTTTGTATGGATTAAAACAAGCATCCAAACAATGGAATTTGGAATTCTCACATAAGTTGCTGAATTTTGGATTTGTACAATCTACTCATGATAATTGTCTTTTTGTTAAGAAGATTGGAGATGATTTTCTGGCCATAGTAATATACGTGGATGATGTCTTGATTACAGGGAACTCTGCTGTTTTAATTCAATCCTTGAAGGATTACTTGAACCAGTTGTTTACCATCAAAGATTTGGGCAGTGCAAAGTATTTTCTTGGCTTGGAAATCCTTAGAACTCCTCAGGGCACTCACTTGTGCCAACGGAAATATGTGATGGATTTGCTTCAGGAGGTTGGTTTAGTGGGATGTAAGCCCACATCCACTCCATTTCCTCAAGGTTACAATATCTCAGCACAACAAGGAGAAATGTATCCAGATGCAGGGCAGTACAGGAGATTGGTGGGGAAACTTCTGTATTTAAATCTCTCTAGACTGGACATCTCATTTGGGGTCCAACAACTAAGTCAATTTGTCCATGCTCCCTCTCAGGCTCATTGGGATGCAGCCATTCATCTATTGAAATACTTAAAGGGAACCCCCTCCTTGTGTTTATTTTACTCCGCAGAAGTGTCGAATCATTTTGAAGCCTTCTGTGATGCGGATTGGGGAACCTGTGTGTTAACTAGAAAATCTCTCACAGGTTATTGTGTTTTCTTTGGTGCTCTTGTCTCTTGGAAGACAAAGAAACAGAAAATGGTGTCCAAACTTCAGCGGAGGCTGAATACCACTCCATGGCAACCACTGTATGTGAACATCAGTGGTTATTCAACCTAAGTCAAGACCTGCATATCCCAGCTGCCCTACCTATTATGCTTCATTGTGACAACAAAGCTGCCTTGCACATCACAACCAATCTTGTATTTCATGAGAGAACTAAACATTTGGACATAGATTGTTACATTGTCAAGAATCAGTACAAATCCGGGTTCATTCAACCTCAGCATATCTCTACTTTGCACCAGACAGCTGATGTGTTCACTAAATCTTTGGGAGGGCCTGCTTTTCGATCGTCTCTGCTTGAGTTGGGCATGTGTTGTTCCAACCACATTCCAACCTGAAGGGGGGGTGTTGGAATGGTGGTTAGTTTTGTTGGTTATATTGCTGCTATAGTTGTTCATTCTATTTTCACGCTTTTATTAGTTCGGTAGTTCATGTTTTTTTTCTCATTTCAAATATCCGTTCCTAGCCACGTGTAGACCTGGTATTGGTTAGAATAGATCTGGCGGGAATATTGGTTATAAATACTGTAAACTTCTTCTTCCGAGAAGAGTTGATTGAATGAATAAGATTCTGAGATAATTTTCTTCCACATAAAATGAGAGTTTCATAATTCTACAATCACAAAGACAACAAAATGTCTCATGAATATGCGCACAACGTGTATTATTTCACGATACCAAATTTCCATCTTGTAAATTATAGACCAATCTATTAATTAATATATTTAAGTATCCACATGTCGGCATCACTATAGCGCATGGATCACTTCGATATCCACTGACCAATCTCACTTCTAAGTACAAGACTTGTTGAGTACGCACATTGGGCATATCAAACATCCGACAATGCTTATATAAACTAGCCAGCATTTCTTTTCTTCTTTCAAAGTCATTATTTCTTGACTCAGAATATGATCTTTGACCATGGTGTGTAAAGACAGCCAACAAGGAGTGGCGATAACTCCATGTTCTTCCAGTCATCACATTTTTGACATATACAATGAGATACACAACTCTTACATTTGTTCAGTGAATTAATTGACCATCGTAGGCCTACAAAAATCATAGCCCAATGAAATCAATGATAACTCAAGTCACAACTGGAACTTCTTGATCAGCAATTAATCGCTCTTACTCCACCTTTTGAATTCATCGGGTGATCTACATAGATATCCTGATTCAACTTTCACTGAACTATGTCAACATCAATCATCTAGGACAAACCTAGATGAAAGTGGCAATAATAGATAATGTATTAGGCAAATTTAGGCAATCTCACCACTTAGGGAGAACATATCAAAAAATTTATGCTCTTCTAATAGGCGTAAATATTTCGTCCTTAGTCGAGCTACCCACGTGTTAATCAACCTATCTATATAGCACTTGACCTACTGAATCCACATGTTTCAAAGGGTCTTGCATTTAAACAGATGATCAACAAGCTCTTAGACTTTATTCTTAGTCATTCGACACATCATTTCCTTCACAACAACTATCCGCTTAGGGCATCAAGTGAAGTCACATATTTTATTAACTCATCAACATCCACAAAAGTAATTGTGAAGGATACCCACTCAATCTCATATGGATGATGGGGAATATTTTATATTCACTCCTTTTTACTCGTGGAATTTGAGAATCCTTTGCGTGTGAGACACTAGCTTCCACTAACTTAGTGTCTCTCCCACTATCTCAGCGATTACTAGATGAGTTTAAACTACAACATCCTCGCTAGAGAAATGAGCGCCTCCTAAGGATCTTGTATAGTTTCTAGATATCTTATAACCTCACATATGCTCAAGAAATCCCTTTGAGGGGAAATCTAAATCGTGCGACTTGATTTTCCACTTGAGAATACATATTCTCGAACTTATATAGGCACACATCCACAATTTGGGCTTGTTACCAAACTAAAGCTCATACAAGGTTGAAGAATCATTCAGAGACATTTTTACGATGAAGGCAACAACAAGATACATAAATCAATTTGCGCCATCATAAATACTGCCATTTTGAAGTGATTGTCCATTCTTCCAACACAAGCTTCAGCAAGCTTATCCGGCTGGAAAAAAATTATGCGAGAGGAGATTGACCTTATCGAGTTAGACAATAAAGCCTCCTTGATCTAATACAGTCATCCTCCTAACCTCACGTGCCACGATATCAATAGAAAACCTAAAAGAAAAACTATCTAAAACCAATCGCATCACTAAGAAAAGATAGAGAAGTCTTCTCTCTCAACAAATATCTTACACATTTATCCAAATATAACTACATCGATACATCAAATTGCTCACACCAACATTGAGCCTAAGGTGACTCTGTTTAGCCTCCTCTTGTGCACTATATAGTTGCACAAATCGATAATAGTCTTACACGTTTGCTCAATCTCAATTGCATGCTAAGTCAAATATATATAATATATTATAAATATATCCACATTAAATATATAAATTAAAAACATTTTAATTTATTTTATATAATGAGTGCTTTATTAGTCTTTTTTATATAATTTATATTTTTTTAAATATTAAGTAATCATTTTTTAAAAAAAAAAATTCAGTTTTTTAGAGAAAAAAAAATAATGAAAGCGGGGGATGGGGAATCCCCACCACGGGGCGGGATCCCCGGGGACCGGGATAGGGGAGTTTTTTCCCGTTTGTCTCTGAGGGACGGGGGGACGGGGACGGGGATGGGGATGGGGATTGCCCCGCCCCGCCCCGTTGACATCCCTACATGTAATGTAGATACATAGTTTAGATTTTTATCATGTGTTTGTTCGTGCATTTTATCAATGTTTATATATGTTTGGAATTTATTTACGAATCCTCTTTGATCGTCTAATTATAATTTAATCCTCGATAATTAAAATACATGGTTTTGGGTTATGACATGATGTGATCATGGCTATCCGTTATTTTTTCACGAGTTTGAACGCTGATTTTATGGCTCTTATCCGAAAAGCAAAGATGCAAACATCGTTGATAATTTTTCGGCCGATTGTTATGAGTAATTTCATTTTCAAGGTAGTTACTAAGATTTTAGCCACTCGGTTGGGGGCAATCATCCAAGCTTATTTGTCTCCTACGCAATTTGGTTTTATCCCGGTGGCAGATTCATGACTATATTGCTTTGGTTTGGAGGGTTCCAATATTCTTCATAGTAAATCCGGACAATAACATAATTTTGAAATTTGATATCCGTAAAGCTTTCGATCGCTGAGTTGGGGTTTGTTGTTGCATGTTCGCATCGGTTTGGATTCTCGGATATCTTCATACACTGGATCGAGGTTATTTTGCAATCAACTTGGATTTTGGTTTTATTAAACAGTTCGCCGGTGGGTTACTTTCTCTGCACTAGAAGGGTTTTATTAATCGGATTCAGAATATTATGGCTATTCAGTCAGGGGCCTTTCCTACGGTTTATTTGGGCGCCCCTATCTTTAAGGGTGCTCCAAAGCCTGCCGTTTTGCAGCAGATATTCGATAGAATTATTCTAAAGTTTGGAAGATGGAAGGGGGACGACTCTGTCACTTGCTGGGAGGGTTTGCTTGGTTAACTCGGTCATTACTAGTTTCTTTGTCCATACTATGATGATTTACAAGTGGTCAATATCTATGCTCAATCAAATGGAGAAGGCCATGCGTAATTTTATTTGGATTGGTGATGTTAACTCTAAGGGTACTACAGTGGTGAATTGGGCTCGTTGTTGTATGCCTAGGGCAGAAGGCGGCCTTAGGGTTTGTTCTATCATTGTGGTCCATAGTGCTTTTCTGACTAAACTTGGATGGAAAATTATGACGTCTGACTCAGTGGTGTTTCAGATTCTTCGAAAATGCTACTTACTTTCTGATGGTTCTATTTGACGTACGTTTTTACCATCTTCGATTTGGGGTGGGATTAGTCCTCGCATTAAGGACAGTTTGACTGAGACACGATGGATCCATGGTATTGATTTGGAGGCATTATTTTGGATTGATAACTGGTTGGGATACTCTATTGCTGATAGGATTGGAATCCCTCATGAGTACAACTATCTCTTCGGGCAACGTATCTCTGACTACTTCTATGATGATTCCTGGCATTTCACATTTTCTTTCATTCAAGCTTATTTGGATCTAGTCCGGGACATTGTATGTTTTCCTATTGCCCCGTCCTCGAAGGATAAAAGGGTTGGATGCATTCCGTTGATGGGGATCTTTCTTCGAAAGATGCCTATTCTCATATTCGTCCATCATCACCTATGGTCAATTGAGGTTCATGGATTTGGTCTCCTTACATCCCAGAAAGGCGTTCGATTGTGGCTTGGCGTGCTATTCACAATCGGCTGGCGGTCCTTGATTTGTTGCAAAATTGGAGTTTCATCGGTCCCTCTGTCTGCGTGGTTTTTGTTGTGTTAATCTGAATCCACTGATCATTTATATGTCATTTGTGTCTTTGCAGGGGCCCTTTGGCATTGGATCTTTAGTACCTTTGATGTTCACTTTCATTTTGCTCACAATTTTAATGAATTCTTGGTGTACTTGATGACTTTTCGATTCAGTGAGCAGGTCTCATTTTTAGGGCGAGCAACATCATTATCTTGCATCTGGCGGATTTGGCATATCCAGAACAATTTGGCATTCAATGATAAGACATGGACGGTGGATGATGTTGTTGTCCAGCTTCGGGTTCTCATCATTTAATCTTCATCTTTAGATCAGGGTTGCATGGATAATGATCAACGGGATCTTTTCATCCTTCGGAGACTTCATGTTCCTGGTTGGCCAAGGAAAGCTCCAAACATAGTGCAAGTTGATTGGCATAAACCCCTTCCTGGATAGATCAAAGTGAATACAGATGGCAGCACTTCAGGAGTACCGAGTAGACTTATGGCTTCTGGGGTCTTTCGGAATTGTCGAGGTTTCTTTCGGAGTTTCTTTGTGGATCGTTGTGATGCTAGTTATGCGTTTGAGGCCGAATTGATGGCGGCGATGTTGGCAATTCACTATGCATTTGCTAAGGGTTGGACTAAACTTTAGCTTGAGTCGGATTCTGCTTATGTGGTGAATCTTATTCATAAGAATTCTTCTGATGTCCCATGGCGATACTTGAGTAAATGGCGGTATACTCTTCTCTTGATTTTTCAGATGGATTTGGTGGTTTCTCATATTTATCGTGAAGGCAATCGCGTGGCAGACTTTCTGAGTAAGAAATTGTAATCGGAGACTTGGTGGGGCATTCCCCCAGAAGATATTGTGTCCCTGCTCACGGAGGATTATGTTGGCCACTCCACTTTCAGATTCATTAGATAATACGTACTTGTGTTTCTTGTTCTATCTCTTTCGACATTTTTATGGGAGGTACTCTTTTAACGAGGCCCCAACCATTTAGCTACCTGGTCGGCTTGTGATCAGTAAGCTTTTCTTTCTGGTATACATTTTGACTTTATTTTCCTCTCACTACCTGGTCGGCTTGTGATCAGGACTACTTTTTTTTTTTTTTTAATAATTCAAAAAAAAGACAAAAGAGATAAAAACTCATATTTTGTTAAAGGGATATTTTATTTTGATTTCCGTCTGAGTTTTCCATATAACAAAAGAGGTCCTTAAATGGGCCTCATGTACAAAACAAGGAAGTGACACGTGTCCTTCTTACAAGCCACCCTTGCTAGACACGTGTTGCCTTCTTAGACCTTCTTCATGAGAACATGACATATGTCCACTAACAAGACACCTATCATGTACACATGTCATCTGCATGGACACCTTCAATAGGAAACTGACACGTGTCCACTAAAAGGACACTTACAACAACAAGCTTACATGTGTCCCATAAAAGGTCACTTACAACACCAAGCTGACACGTGTCTATTAAAAGGACACTTACAATAACAAACTGACACATGTTACATTACAAGGATAACAAACTGGCATTGGTCTAACAAAGACACTTACAACCATAAACTGACATGTGTCCACTAAAAGGACTCTTATTATTACAAGCTGACATGTGTCCATCATAAGAACACCTATACAGCACTGACATCATCCTTGTCATGGATTGTAGTGGTAGTCATGGTATTCCTTTGACTAGGGTTCTGTCCAAAACAATCCAAAGCCGTCTTAATCTATGTCTTCATCTTCAACAAGCCATGGGTCTTGGGAATCTGGCTCGAAAATCTAAGTATATGTTTACCTTCTTCATTATCTTCTCGTTGGTGACTCGATTCGGGTTCATCAACACATGGATCTATCACGAGTGATGTATATATAGGCTCCGGTCTAAGTTAGCGCTTTAATTTATTTAAATTGCAAATTTTGAAAATTTAATAAAAGAGTTTAAACTCTATTGTTGAATATGAGCTTACTTAGAAGTAAAAACTCTAGTTATCCAAATTCTCTATTTGAGTTGAATTAAGGATATTAGTAACTTGTGTTATTATTAATGAAAATCGCCTATCTAGAGGTTGATTATAAAATGTTGAGAAATACTCAAGTAAGTGCACTTGGCGCTTATGCTGACCGACATAAACCAACTTGGGTGAATGTTGGAATAAGCATAATGTAGCTTTGACGAGCAAAAGCTAAAACTAGAACTATAAATTGATCCATAAAGTGACAAGATGTGTCACCCATGAATGAGGCAATTAAGTGTAACAAATATTAAGTGCACTTATGAGATTGACAACTTCGCTCGTAATTGTACTGAGATTAATATAATATATTATAAATTTAATATCGATTCCCCGCGGGGAACGGGTCGGGGATTCCCACGGGGCGGGGAATATGATCCCCGTCCCCGCCAACGGGGAGAAAAAAATCCCCGTCTCCGTCCCCACGAGGGAAATTTGCGGGGAATGGGGAATCCCCGCCCCACTGCGATCTCTAATTACATGCGCACACATATACTAACTAATGTGGCTATATCACATGCACACACATATATATAGTAATATATATTATATAATTCATATTGTATTCGGTATTTATATATTTGTGAGATGTACTGGTATGTAGTTTATATACAAATATGAATATATTATATATGTGTGTGCCATATTATATAATATATATGTGTGTTAGTCCTTAGTACCACACGTGACAGCAAAGAGATAAACACATATATTCATGTGTGTAATGCATATTTCAAAGACACATATAACTTACAAAGATAAATATAATATATCTATCCTTTACCACATAACCCAAATAATCGGATAAATATGCCTATATTATACTATCTCACTTATTAAAGCCTACAAGTATTGAAAACAAACACACCAAAATATTCATGAACAAAAGTCTTACAATTCAAGCTTTTATGTAACTATTCTCACTAACATTTTTAGTGGAGAAATTCTTTGTTCAATATTACTTAATTTCTACTTTATGGGATGTAATTTAAAAGACCTTGTTTATTTAGTTTTAATACTATTAAAATCTGATTTTGTGGATTATTGATGCTAAGACAAGAGCTTCAGATTCCTAATTAATTCATTAAATTTACTCTTAACATTTATTCTTAGTGATGTTAATTTAAATAATAATGAAAGGAACATAAATTGTTTGAATAATTATATATATATATATATATATATAAACTGATGGACAAATCTTTATTTTATGCTCATGTATGGTTTAATTATAATTGAATATTATGTTTTCAGATCTAGGGGGATTAAGAAATCTGATTAGGAGTTGTAAAACAAAGAAGAAGGAAAAAAAAACTATGCCCTGTTTTCCGTCCAGCAGTAGCCTGCTGCAGTTTTTGGCCATTTTGACAAACTTGCTTTCGTAATTTAGAAATAGTTCAAGCATAAATGTTGTAGAAAATTGAATTAGCTTTCTAAGAGCACTTGAATCACCCAAATATCATTTATGTACTGAGAATTAGGATAAATATACTAAAGTTTGCCAGGCTGGAATTTTAATGCATTTTGAGCATATCAACAAACTTTATCTTTATTAAGATGTGAATTAGGCTAAGACCTTGGATAAAGAAGTTTTGTTAACCTTATACTATTTGATATTAAATTTCATACAGAGTCATAGATGACATAAAAAAAAATAATTTCATTAATATTACATAAGTGATTTTTTTTTTTATTTTTTTGATAAATGATAAATATATAATAAAAAAGAAAAAGTTTAAGGTGATGTTTACAATGCCAAACAACTAGCAATGAGGAGAATACAATAAATGTTAATAAACCAAACCTATCTAAAAGGGGATGAAATGAGGAACCCATGTAACAAGCCGACCCAGTAGCGAAAATGGGGGCCTCATTAAAACCTACCAAGGTACAACCCACCCTTGTGGGAAAAATCCTTGGTAGGAAAAAGAGTACCCCAAAAGAAAAGAAAAAGGCAAACCTATCGCTATAGCGCACGGGTCGTGTCCCAGAGCACTATCAGCCCTTGTGTCAAGACGAAGAACAGCAATGAGTACAATCCATGCACGGTCCGTGTGAAAAGGCTCGGGCAACCCATAGGGGTGCCGAAGAAAGAGCTGCTACCATGGAAAGACGCACGGATCGTGCCCCCTCGCATGAGCAGACCATGCGTCTTGTCAAACAACAAAAACCCAGAGCTCGAACACGCACGGGTTGTGTCTATGAGCACGGACCGCCCGTGTGTGTTGCTGTTACATGATTCTCTTCTCCCCAAGTTACTTAATGCGGAAAAAAAACTTTGCCAGCCGCATCATCTTGAATGTTCGAACGAATCTCCTCTGGAATCAAGTGCGACCAGTCAAGGGGGACATCCATCTTGGATAGTTTTTCAACCACATGATTTCCCTCCCTAAATATGTGAGATACCACGAACTCCATCTTGAAAACGTAATATAAAGCACGATGCCAACGTCTGTAATACTTCCATGGGACCTTCAATGAACGCAAAGATAAGAGATCACAAACATAAGTGGAGTCAGATTCGAGTCACAGCTTGCGCCACCCTCTCCGATAAGCCTGCTCAATCGCAAAGATAGCCACCATTAACTCCGCTTGGAAAGCAAACCCAACACCAATCTTTTCAATAAAGCACCCCGTGAAGAAATCCCTACAATTGCGAAAAACACCTGCAGCCACACACCTACCTGGAGCTCTGTACACGCAACCATCTGTACTAATTTTCATCCAACCAGGAAACGGGGGATGCCAACTCACAGCATGCATCCTAGGAGCCGGCCATATATTCCCCTTAACCTACAATTTGCGGAGACATATCAAATCAAAAATAGAATTAGACATGGGACCCAATACATAACCTAACATCTCGACGATAAAAGCCTGAAGAAGGATAATAGCTGATGCAATTTTCGGCTTAACTCCCTCAATACTCCAGCGGTTACGGAAGTGCCAAATAATCCAAATGGCAGATAAATAAGCTCCTTTCCATAGAGCCGCAATTTGGGGACTAAACTATAGTTGCATAGCAAATATGCAGAGATGATTAAAGCCCCCTTCTAATGGTAACACCACTAGGAAAGCATCCTGATTCCAAGCCCAGACGCTCGCTGCAAAACAACATGAGGTAAACATATGGTTCAGTGAGTCCTGAGCCTCATAACATAATATGCATGCCGATGGACCGCAAAACCCCCTAATGCGAAGGTTGTCAATAACCGCCAGACGATTGAAAATTTCTCTCCAAACCACCATAGACTGCGAGTTTAACGCGTGAAGCCCAAATCCAGTTCCCATCTAACTTCTGGGAAGGATTCCTGGACATACTGATATGCCGTCTTAGAGAAAATAATGCCATCCTCAGATTGCCCCCATACTCTACGATCGTCCGAGTCAAGTCAGATAGGGAAGTGGAGAATATCAATAACCACCTCTGTATAAGCCACCAAGAAATCCTCCGTAAAATGCCAAACGCCATCAAAGAAGTATTCTGAAATATTATGAGAATAGAACTCATGAAACTGATCTGGAATACCAATACGATCAACAATGGAGTAGTCAAGCCAATTATCCAACCAGAAACGTACCCCTAAATGAAAACCTGGGATCTATCGTATTTGAGATATAATATCCAACACCATAGGACGTAATCCCAACCAGATTGTAGAACCAATGTATAGCGGTCTTGGAGAGGTGGAGTCCAGAAAACATCTTCTAAGCAGAACGAACGCCGGGCTGTCTGAATTAAGAACTTTCCAAGCCATTTTCATCAAAAACTCTCTATTGACCCAAAGCAAGGAGCGAATACCAAGACCCCTTTTCTCCTTTGGCGCACAAATAGAGACCAATTCACAATTACCGACCCTTTGTTATGGATGTTTCCCGACCACACAAAGTTTCTAATCGCCTTCTCCATAGCCTTTAACAAAGTAACGGGCCATCTATAAACAAGCATAGAATGAACAAAAGTGCTGGTAATAATGGAGTTGACCAGCGTAATGCGTCCAACCATCGACAAAGAAATACCCTTCCAAGTTTGAAATTTAGCAATAATTTTATCACAGAGAGGTTAGAATGAATGAATCCTTGGAGCCCCTTTGAATAACGGAGCCCCCAGATAAGTACAAGGAATCGAACCCTGGGAAATACCATAATGTGTTTGAATACAGTGGATAAGGCGGTTGGGGATATTATCGTTGAAAAAAACCTTAGACTTAGCAGGATTAAACATCTGACCCGAGATATTCCCATAAGAGTTGAGAACATCCAGAATACATCTGCAATTGCTCCAAGTACCCTCACTCAAAATCAAAATATCATCTGCATAGAGTAAGCAAGGAGGGAACTGAATATTTCGAGGAGCACGAAATGGCATGAGGGCACCCTGCTGGAGCTGACGTTCCAAGGCCCTAGCCAGAACCTCCTCCGCTGCACAAAATAGAAGAGGAGAGAGAAGATCGCCTTGTCGCATGCCTCTAGAGCAGGAAAAGTAACCTTCCGGACTTCTATTAATAAGAATAGAAACACGCGCCGACTGGAAAATCCTAGAAACCCACAAAATAAACTGTTCATGAAACCCCATCTTTCTCAAGACATGAAATAAAAAAATCGCATCGAAGAATGTCAATTTTCGGGATCATATTCGGCAATCTGGAGTTGCTCAGAGGCAAGGGCAATACAATCTTGAATTTGCTTACCAGGAATGAACCCAAATTGCATCTCTTTTTTTTTTTTAATAAATGCGATATATATATAAAAATGAAAAAGAGTATTCCTGATCACAGGCTGATCAGGTAACCAAAGTAAAGCCTGTTAACAAAGACAAAAGAAAATAACGAAATGGTCACAAGCCGACCATATTGCTGAATGGTTGGGGCCTCATTAAAACCTTCCAAGGTAAAACCCACCCATGTGGGGAAAACCCCTGGAAGGAAAAAGAGTACCCCCATGATTAAAGCGCCCCAAAAGCCGACAAGACTGAAAATGCGACGCACTAAGGAACAAACCTATAATTCGATTGGCCAACATAATCCTGAGTGAGGGACTGGATAATGGACGCTGGGGGCGAACCCCACCATGTATCCACCTGTGACAACTTGCTTAGAATATCCACTACCCGGTTTCCTTCCCGAAAGATGTGCGAGATCACAAAATCCATTTGAGAAGGAAGGTGGAGAGTGTATCTCCACATACTCAAATGGCGCCAAGGAACACCAATGGATTTCTTACGCAGCAACTCCACCACATAGACCGAGTCCACCTCCAGCCATAGTTGGTTCCATTCCTTCGAGGACGCGTATTGGATGGCCCGCATAGCCGCTGTTAGTTCCGCCTCAAAAGCAAAACCAAAACCACATCGTTCCACGAAGCACCCGCAAAAAAACCCCCTACAGTTGCAAAAGACACCAGAAGCTGTGAGATTTCTGGGTACCTCCTAGCGCTACCGTCTGTGTTAACTTTGATCCATCCCGGCAAAGGTTTCTGCCAAGTGACCTGCACAATCTTCGGGGCCTGTCTAGGGCACCCAGGAACACGAAGTCTGTGGAGAATGAAGAGGTCATGTTGATCATTTTGCATGCAACCTCGGTCCAAGGAAGATGACTCCAGAATTAGGACACGAAGGCGTAGGATGTCCAAGTCTTGTTGTTGAAGGTCAAGTCATTTCTGATTTCCCAGATGATCCAAATACCGGAAAGAACAGCCGCGCGCCAAAGAAAGCCCACCTGATCACTGAAATGAAAACGCATCAAACGCACCAGAAATTTATTAAAGCTATAAGCCCTAAAGTAATTGATATTGAAGGCATCAAAAATCCACTGCCATAGGGCCTCTGCAAAACCACAAGAGATAAATAAATGATCAACAGATTCATTGTTAGCACAACAAAGACCGCAAACTGAGGGTCCTGTGAAGGAGCCACGCGAACGGAGCACGTCTAAAATCGCAAGACGATTGTGGATAGCCCGCCAAGCCGCAATCGAATGTCTTTCCGGAATGTGAGGAGACCAAATCCAGGAACCCCAATGACTTAGAATTGTTTGCATATTTCCATAAGGACCCCCATCAACCACCAACTGACAAAGAACACCCTTGGCTCTTTTCGTATGGAGCTTCCTGTGAAAGAGGTTTGAGTTACGATCCCCGTCTTTCAACCAATTAACCCGACTCTTCTGGTGCAATAATTCATATTAACAATTTAACAAATTAGCCAACCTTTTGTGGATCTCTATCTCCTGCTGAATTAAAGAATCCGAGTAACCATGCGATGTAATAGAGTCTTGAACCTCACTAAGATTATTCTGTACCTCCTCCACCTTCCTATGAACATCACCAAAAACCGAAAAATTCCAAGCCCGAAGAATAGGGCGTAATCTTTTCAGTTTCATCATAACCGCAAGAATCGGATTAGAAGCCACAATCGGTTCCTTCCATGAATTATTCACAATATCCCAAAAACCCTCGTGTTGTAACCACATAGCTTGGAAACGAAATGGAATAGGACATGTCATGCTGGCTAAGTTGGAATGAATAATGATGGGATGATGATCTGAACCATGTCGCACTCCCACATAACCTTTCACCGTGTGCCAATGATTCAAGAATTGCTGAGTAGCCATAATTCTATCCAGCGTGGCTTGGACTAACCCCCGAAAGATTGAAAAGAATTCCACATGAATATGTTACCATCCATAGGAACCTGGGAGAGATCATTATCATTTATAAACTGCTTGAATTCCCTACAAGCTGTCCCATGAGGTAGAGACCCTCCCTGACATTCATGAGCACCCAAAATAGCGTTAAAATCGCCAAGCAGCACAAAATGTGTAAGCCTTAATTACTGAACATCCAACCATTATTGCCGTCGAGCTATATAAGAGCAGTGAGCATGCACAAATCCCATAAAGAATCGCATATATTGGGATTTCACCTCACAAAAACAGACATTAATCAATTAAAAATCACCTGAAATTGAAAATTAGAAGAGCGAGAGAATATCCAAATATCCGTGATACCATTATATCTGAATGATTCACCCACCAAAGTCATACCAACAGATTGCCAAAAATTATGGTTAATAGAAGAGAATTGTACCATAGGCTCCGCAATAGCAATAATGTCAGGTTATGTACATGACACAACTCATTAAGCATAGATTTAGAGGAACTGTTACCAATACCCCCTAATATTCCAAAACATGCAATTCATTGGGGGGGGGAAGAAGGGGGACGCACCTGCGTAGGTTCATCGAAATTGTCCAAGAATCTTTTGCTTTGTTCCTCTTCATCAGCCATGTCAGACCAACATTTTTTGGCAGCGGATGTCGTGGCCTTGAAAGTGTCCGACGGATCCGTTTGCTTCAAGACATAATTCGAAGGAGGATTACTCTTTGAAACCGCCTCTATTGCCCTGTAAAGAGATTCATGGCCCTCCTGATCAAGATGGTCGGAAAACACTATCGTACTAGCCTCTTTGCTGTCTCCATTAATTGGGTTATATACCACCATTGTACGATCTTTATTGAGTGGAACAACTGTAGAAGCTTGAGCAACTCCATGCGAGTAATTATCCACAATATCCACCTGCTCGGGGACAATTTTAGCCGGCTTCTCCAATACCTCAAGCGAGTTCTGCGTAGAAATTCTGGATGTAGAAGCATTATTAACCTCTTAGGCTAAGGTTCAGGAGATCTCATGGTTGGTGTCATGCTTTCTTAACCTCTTGGAGTGGCTAAGACTGCCTAAGTGTATGGGTTTGTGGGGCTCCTGGCACCTCGTGGTATCGAGCGATTACGTTCGTCGTGCCCCAGAGAATTTGTTAGAGAATAGTTAGATCCAGCTAAGATGGTGAGTTGAAGAGGCTTTCCCCTTGGTATGGAATCCTAATCCTCTAATAGCTCTCTTCATATCCCTTTTAGCCAGATACATAGTATATCCTCTTCTACTCACCATCTTAGCTGGATCTAACCATTCTCTAACAAATTATTTGGGGACATGACAGACAGACCTGGCTCTGATACCTCGAGGTGTCGGGAGCCCTACAAACCCATACCCTTAGGCAATCTTAGCCGCTCCAAGAGGTTAAGAAAGCATGACACCAACCATTAGATGTTGCATCTTAGCCTAAGTGGCACACCTTGCCTGGGCGGCTTTCCAGCAGAACTTCATAGGAAGGTCATTCATTCAAAACTTCAAAGAATTCTTAATCGTCGTATGGGTTGAGAGGACCGTGCCTAATAATATATTATGATGTACTTCAATCATGGTTCTGATGTACAGGATCCTCAAAGAGGCAAGTACAGAGCATACTTCATGAAGAAGATCGAAGAATCTGAAAGATAATTGCAGATTAGCTAAGAGGCTTTTGAAAAGACTTAAAAGAGAATTACAAAGGCCTCATGAACAAAACAAGGGAGTGACGTGTGTCCTCTTACAAGACACCTCTGCTAGACATGTGTTGCCTTATTAGACCTTCTTCATGAAAACTAGACATGTGTCTACTAACAAGACACCTATCATGTACACATGTCACCTACATGGACACTTTAAATAGGAAACTGACACCTGTCCACTAAAAGGACACTTACAACAACAAACTGACACGTGTCCCTTAGAAGGACACTTACAACACTAGACTATCATGTGCCCCTTAAAAGGACACTTACAACAATAAACTGACACATGTTACATTACAAGGATAAGTAACTGACATGTGTCCAACAAAAAGACACTTAAAACCATAAACTGACATGTGTCCACTAAAAGGACACTTATTATTACAAGCTGACACGTGTCCATTATAAGGACACCCTATACAGTGCTGACATCATCTTTTCGTCATGGATTGTAGTGGTAGTCGTAGTATTCCTTTGACAAGGTTCTGTCCAAAACAATCCTAAGCCGTCCCAATCCATGTCTTCATCTTCAACAAGCCACGAGTCTTGGGAGTCTAGCTTGAACATTTGAGTGTCTATGTCACCTTCTTGATTATCTTCTTGTTGGTGACTCGACTCTGGTTCATCAACACATGGATCTATCACGAGTGATGTATATATAGGCTCCGGTCTAGGTGGGTTTGATGGAAGCTTGTTCATAACCAGGAGATGCATGCATAATTCATTAACCTCAGGCTGCTGGTTGGTGGTTGTTCCTGCTAAAACCTTCCATTTGAAATGTAAAGATGCCGGTATAAATCGGTACCCTTTTCTCATTGTGAAATGCCGGTGGAATACCATGACAATATATAAATACAGGACATCTTTATTCTGATCCACTTCTGCTTGTAACATTTCTTTCCAATTTTGAATCTTGTCATACCATTCAAGAAATGTCCAGAGACTGGACGACTGGTTGACTGCATTTTGGTGGAATGGTAGCATACTTCTAATGGGCATTTCCACTGCATGGTAGTAAAGGGCGGAAAGACACCACAAATAGCATAGGCCATCTTTTGGAATAGGAGTAGTAGTGGAAATGGTAAGGATCCCATAGAAAGGTTTATCTGGATAAAAATATGCCATCTCGAAAGGGAGATTAACTTGAACAACAAATTTGGCTAAGTGATAAAACATGAAATGTTTTGCATAATTTTGTAAATCACTTAGGTCCTTGAAAGGTGTTTTTGTGGGGGGAATTAGCCTTCAGGATATGCCATTAATATAACTGGGAAAATACCTATCGAAGATACTAGATGTAATGGTTGTGATATGGACAGATAATCTAGAACAAGATTGCGATTTCCTTTAATATGTTGAACTTTGAACTGATATTTGGAAAATCAATCTTTAAGTCTCAACAACTGTTTCTCCCGAACATCCTTGTTCTTGAGCTCCATAATTGCTGGAAATGATGTATTATCCATCTGAATTATGAAATGGAGACCAATAAGATGAAATTCAAAATTTTTTATCCCATTTTGAGTCATATGCCTGGCTTGTAAGCATTTTCTTGTTTAGTTTCAATTTGTCTTTGAATAGACACGATCTTTAGATATACTCTTATGCTAGTTGTTTGGTATTGTAAACATCACCTTTCTTTTCCTTTTTATATATTTTCATCATTTATCGAAAAAAGATCCATCTGAATTAGAAATGGTGACCAATAGGATGAAATTCAAACTTTTTGATCCCATTTTTCACAGCAATAATTTCTTTGTAGACAACATGGTAATGCTTCTCAGAATCTTTGAACTGTCTACTAGCATGTCCACAATAAAAGATTTTCCCATCTTCTTTTTCAAGTAAAAGGGCTCCCCAATATTCATCACTAGCATAAGTCTTGAGAATCCTTTGTCCTGTACTTGGGATTTTTAATGGTGGAGGATTCTGACATGCTTAAGTTGTTGAACTGCTCTAGTTTGGGATGATCCCCATGGTGGAGCATTTTTCTTGAGCATCTTTGAAAGATGGCTAGTGTATCTAGAGCAATCCGGAATGAAATCTCTTATATAATTAACAATTCTAAGGGATTGTTGAATCTCTTTGATTGACAAGTTTTCATCCGGAAACTTTAGCAATTCCTGAGCAATGTGCGGACCGGGCTGATACACTCTATTTATTGGACTGATGGAGCTCTTCTTTTCAGATAGCATGATACCATGTGACTGAACAATATCCAAGAACTGGCGTAGCAAAGCCTCATGATCTTGTTTGTTTGATGAGAATAGTAAGATGTCATCATTGTAGATTAGGGTGGTATGTAGGATAGGTTCAAATATTTGGGTCATTGCTTTTTAGAATAAGGAGGGTGCAACCTTCAAACTAAATGGTAATCTTTTGGGGGATTACGCAAACATTTCGGGTCAGGTCTTTAACCCCAACAAATCAAAAGTTTTCTTTGGTGCTCGGGTCTCTCTTTGCATTCGTTTTCGAATTCAGGATATTATGGAGATTTCCATAGGGACTTTGCCTACCTCCTACTTGGGTGTCCCCATCTTTAAAGGCGCCCCCAAACAAGCTGTGTTACAACCTTTATTTGACAAAATCCTTCTGAAATTCAAGCATTGGAAATGATCATCTTTGTCCATTGTGGGTCGTGTTTGTTTGGTTAATTTAGTGATAACGAGTTCTTTTGTTCACTCTATCTTAGTTTACAAATTGCCAATCTCCAAGCTTATGCAAATGGAAAAGCTATGCGTAACTTTATTTGGACTGGGGATACTTAGTTGAAGGGTTCGGTTGTCGTAAACTGGGAACGCTATTGTATGCCACGTAGTAAGGGGGACTTGGTGTTCGTTCTATTCTTACTGCCAATCAGGCCTTTCTCGTGAACCTAAGTTGGAAGGTGCTCACCTCCGACTCGCTTGTTTTCACTGTTCTTTGTCGGTGCTATTCCTCTTTAATGGGGCGATTTGCCGCACATTCTTGCCATCATCTATCTGGTCGGGGATCACGCCATTAGTGGAAGATTTTGTGGATAACTCTCACTACATCCCTGGCTTCAGTTCCGAGGTATTCTTTTGGACTGATGATTGGCTGGGATACTCTATCACAGATAAAAAAAAATTTATTTTTTTTAATAAATGCGAAAATATATATATAAAAATGAAAAAGAGTATTCCTGATCACAGGCTGATCAGGTAACCAAAGTAAAGCATGATAACAAAGTCAAAAGAAAATAACGAAATGGTCACAAGCCGACCATATGGCTGAATGGTTGGGGCCTCGTTAAAACCTTACAAGGTAAAACCCACCCATGTGGGAAAAACCCCTGGAAGGAAAAAGAGTACCCCCCATGATAAAAGCGTCCCAAAAGCCGACAAGACCGAAAATGCGACGCACTAAGGAACAAACCTATAATTCGATTGACCAACATAATCCTGAGTGAGGGACTGAATAATGGACGTTGGGGGCGAACCCCACCATGTATCCACCTAGACGACTTGCTTAGAATATCCTGCCCGGTTTCCTTCCCTAAAGATGTGCGAAACCACAAAATCCATTTGAGAAAGAAGGTGGAGAGTGTATCTCCACATACTCAAATGGCGCCAAGGTATTCCAGTGGATTTCTTATGCAACAGCTCCGCCACATAGACCGAGTCCGACTCCAGCCATAGTTGGTTCCATCCCTTTGAGGAAGCATATTGGATGGCCCGCATAGCCGCTGTAAGTTCTGCCTCAAAAGCAAAACCAAAACCACATCATTCCACGAAGCACCCACGAAAAAAACCCCCTGCAGTTGCGAAAAACTCCAGAAGCTGTGAGATTTCCGGGTGCCCCCGTAGCACTACCGTCTGTGTTAACTTTGATCTATCCTGGCAAATGTTTCTGCCAAGTGACCTGCACAATCTTAGGGGTTTGTCTAGGGCGCCCAGGAACACGGAGTCTGCGGAGAATGAAGAGGTTCTGTTGATCATTTTCCATGCAACCTCGGTCTAAGGAAGATGACTCCAGAATTAGGACACGAAGGCGTAGGATGGCCGCCTCCAGTGTCCAAGTCTTGTTGTTGAAGGTCAAGTCATTTCGATTTCCCGGATGAGCAAACCGGAAAGAAAATCGCGCACTGCAGAGAAAGCCCACCGATCACCGAAATGAAAACGCATCAAACGCACCAGAAATTCATTAAAGCTATAAGCCATAAAGTAATTGATATTAAAGGCATAAAAATCCACGCCATAGGGCCCTCCGCAAAACCACATGAGACAAATAAATGATCAATGATTCATTGTTAGCACAACAAAGACCGCAAACCGAGGGTCCTGTGAAGGAGCCATGTGAACGCAGCACGTCTAAAACCGCAAGACAATTGTGGATAGCCCACCATGCCACAATCAAACGTCTTTCTGGAATGTGAGGAGACCAAATCCAGGAACCCCAATGAACCGTTGGAGTGCGAGGACGCAGAAATGTGTAGGCAGATTTCGAAGTGACACATCCATCATCAGAGTGAAGCCACACCCGTGTATCCGACGATACTGGAGCGATGGGGACTCTAACAATATCTCGGACTATATCCAAATAAGCCTCAATGAATGAGAAAGTAAAGTGCCATGTCCCGTCATAAAAAGTAATCCGAGATGCGATGTCGAAATAAGTGTCTGTACTCCTCAGGAATCCCAATCCTATCAGCAATGATGTAACCCAACCAATTATCCAGCCAGAATCGAACTCCAGAATTGCATCCCGGAATCCAGCGATGGTCCTCCAAGAAACCCGAGATCCCAGGCCGAATCCCTCTCCAGATGGAAGAGGGGATGAAAGAACGGCGTGGAGATCCATCAGAAGCCAAGAAACGCCTACGGAGGATGTTGTAAAGCAAAGAGTTGGAAGTCATAATCTTCCATCCCAACTTCATAAGGAAAGCATTGTTGGTGACCACAATAGACCGGACACCCAAACCGCCTTCCGCCCGCGGCATGCAACAACGGCTCGATTAACCACCACGATCCTTTCGAGTTCACATCACTACCCGATGAAATTACGCATAGCCTTTTCCATTTGCCGTAACAAAGTTCGGGCCACTTGTATACCATCATCGTGCACAAAGGAGCTGGTAATCACTGAATTCACCAAACAAATGCGGCCAGCAATCGACAGAGCAGAACCTTTCCACCTTCTGAACTTGAAAATAATCTTGTCGAAAATTGATTGAAGGCTGGCCACTTTGGGCGCACCCTTGAAGATGGGGCGCCCAAGTAGACTGTAGGGAATGCGCCCATATGCATCCTAGTAATCGCCTGAATACGACCTCGCACATGATTGGAAACCCGGCTTCCAAAATAAGCTTTAGATTTATAAGGATTGAAAATCTGACCCGACATGTCTGCATAGAGGTTAAGTATCTGGATAATAGCACGTGCACTGCTCGAGGATGCCCCACACATAATCACAATATCATCTGCATACATAATGGATGAGGAGAAAACTACCTGATTAGGCGCTCAAAAAGGCTGGAGTAGATTCATGTTGACCGCGTCCTCGACCAATCTACTCAGAACGTCCTCCGCGATGCAAAATAGCAGAGGAGATAACGGATCCCCCTGTCGGACCCCTCGAAAGCAAGAGAAGTAACCCACTGGTGACTCATTCAGCAGGACAGAGATTCTGGAAGACTGAAGGATGATCTCAATCCAGTGAATGAACACTTCAAAGAAACCAAAGCGACGTAACACGTGAATCAAGAAGCCCCAATTAACTGTATCAAATGCCTTCCGGATGTCAATCTTTAAGATCATATTAACATCATTACGACCCTGTAAAATATTGAACCCCTCCGAGACCAACGCAATACAATCATGGATTTTGCGGGATAAAGCCAAACTGGGTAGGCGACAAGTAAGAGGAGATGATCGAGCCCAGCCGCGTCGCTAGAATCTTGGTAATAATCTTAAAAAGGAAATTGCTCATCACGATCGGTCTAAAGTCTTCTACCACATTAGCTTCCTTGGTTTTTGGGATGAGTGCCATAAAACTGGCATTCAGACCCGCCGGGAAGGAAGCCGTGACGAAAAAATATCGGATGGCGGCCACCACCTCCTCAGAAATGAGATCCCAAAAATGATGATAAAATCTCCCATTGAAACCATCGGGCCTGGGGGGGCTTTGTCCAAACCCATATCAAATGCCGGCTCTTTCACTTTGGATTCTGAAGGAATAGCCGTAGTGCATTATCAACCATGCTAACTGTCGGAGAAATAAGATGATCGACCAGAATGTAGTCCGAAGTGGTTTGCCCCGTGTCCGCGAAGAGGTCCGTATAGAAGGAGATAATGTGATTCCCAAGAGCCACCGGGTCCTCTGTATAACTACCATCAACCATCAAACCTTGTATCCGTGAGCGCCCATTTCGAATCTGACAGCGACGATGGAAAAATGATGTGTTACAATCTCCATCCTTTAACCAATCCGATCATGATTTTGCTTTGAAGGAATTCCGACCGCATGAGCAACGTGCGAGAGCGCCATCGCGCCTCCAACTCCATATCCTCCTGCGAGCCTCAGTGAAACCATCGGATTCAATATCTGTCTGAATCTGACGAACCCTTTCCATCTGATAATCCACCTGACGATTAACATCCCCAAAAACTTCCTTATTCCAAACCTTAATCGTTTGTTGCAACCTCTTGAGTTTACACATGACGCGTTGCAATGGATTAGGTGATGCGCACGGGATCGCCCAAGAGGTAGTCACAATACTCTGGAAAGAGTCGTGATGAATCCACATGCGCTGAAAACGAAAAGGAGACGGACCCCTGATAGTAGGATTAGAACAAGAAACCAAAATAGGGTGGTGATCGGAGCCAATGCGAGGAAGAACTAAGCCTTTAACAACTTGCCTAAAAGAGAAGAATTGACCGGTTGCTAGGGCTTGATCCAACTTAGCCTGAAGGAGAGATAGAGGCCTTCGGGGGGGCACCAAGTAAATGAGTTCTCCGTAGTCGGCACCGCAAATAAACCTACATCCTCCAAGAAGTCCCTGAAGTCCTGACAAGAAGCCTGGGATAAGGTACTACTGCCAGAACGCTCGTGATGTCCCAACACAGCATTGAAATCCCCAATAAACAGCAGATCAGTAAGACCCAAATTCCTCACATCCAACCAAAGGGCATGACGAGCAACATGATCACACAAGCCATGAGCAAAAGCAACATGGAAAACCATAGAGCCAGTTTGAACTTGCAAAATAATACATTGAGAAGAAGACCAAACCTGATTTTGGACAGAAATACTCGCATCGCATAGGACCCAAATATCCGGGCGCCCGTTCGCCCGGAAGCTTTGAGCAACAAACCTGAGACCCAAGCTACTCCAGTAAGAATCCGAAATGGATGAAATGTCCACCTTAGGTTTGCAAATGGATAAAATAGAAGGTTTATGTTTGTGACATAAAGCCTTAAGAACATTACGAGATGCAATGTTCCCAATCCCCGGATATTCCAGAAGATGCAATTCATTGAGACTGCGGGGGAGGTGGCGCCCGTGTCGATCGCACGGTAAAAATTGGCATGTGGTGCGTTGCAGAGTCTGACGATTGAGAGTTACCCATTTCATCTGCATAATCTGCCCATCTCTTGGAAGCCGCAAAGTCCATCTCATGTGGTTCTTGGCACTCCGGTTCAATAGTAATGTCATGAACTGGGGGCGACGGACCCGACGTAACACTCCGGAGAATTCTAGATGTGGCCGAGTCCAAGGATCTATCCCGGAAGGCACGGCTAAGGGCTCGAATAGGCTTCCTCAAAGGATACTGAACCGTAAGAGGCATAATAGTGGAGACTGTGCCGGTGTTGGAAGTAGTAGCCTTGGGAGATAATCGGCCTGACAATCTGCGGAATGCAGGATAATCGGCCTGGCAATCTGCGGAATGCAGGTCCTGGGAGTCGACTGAACCAAGAGCCGCAAAGGTGTTATTAAGGTGGATATCCGTAGAGCAAGTGACTATTGCGCGGGTAGGAGAACCTGCACGCATAGCCGAACCCATCTTTCCCATTGAGTCATCAACTCCCTTACCCTTGTCTTGCTGCACAGGACGATAAACCTTGCGCGCCCTGGATCGCCCTCTCTGCACAGAACTAGGACGAGTAGTTGGCGCCCGGGGGCGTCCCTGGTCAGGAGAAGCACACCTTTCTGTATCCAGGTTGCCTGTATTATTAAGACGACAAGAGGCTGTCGAATGTCCCGTAATGCCACACCTCGAACAAAACTCAGGGAGTTTCTCATACCCGATTGACACAAAGGAGCACTGGCCAATGCGTTCCACCATAATGTGATCCTCCAACGGCTTAGAAAGATCAATATCAACCAAAACTCGAACGAAATGTCCCAGAGAACCATCCAACGAACGCTGATCAATTTGCAATGGATTTCCAATAGCACTGGCAATCCCCAGAATGTTATTGGTGTCCCAGTATTCCAAACTGAGCTCGAAGATGCGCACCCAAATGCTAGCCACCGAGGTTTGCACCTTATAAGGATTGAAATCCGGAACCCAAGGAGAGAGACAAATAGTTCCTGGGTTAAGCGCCCAAGTGGTGCGAAGTTGAGCACGAGCACGATCCTGCGCATTAGACAATTTCACACAAAAAAATCCCTTGCCCAAGGGAATTAGTTTCCAGTTGTTCTTAATACCTCATAGCTCAGAAAGTTTTTTGTGCAGAAGCATAGTAGCCCATGGCTTATTACCTTTCCCCAAAATAACCCGCCCGATCAAAGAATACAAAAATTCAGCAAGACGTTGTTGGTGAGAATTTTTCAATCAATAGTAATGAATAATAATCCCCTTTCTAACGGGTTTGGGGATAGAATGTGTATTACTAGAAACCAAATTGGAAAGAGGCAATATTACCGGGGCCTGGGGGGAGGAGCTGAATCCATAGTGTGGGGGTTGCCTGAAACAACTTTAGCGAACGTGTTACTCAAATTAGAGTGAGCGTAATGGGCCGAGATTCGAGGGATCGATTCACTAGGGGAGGCCCTTGCAGAGGTGCTTCCGGCCATTTGAACAGCATTCATGGGAGGTCATGTAGGAGTGGAGGCCGGAGTATGTTGCACATTGAGATAAACCGATTCCAGAACGAATCCCAACACATTAGCAAAGCGATTGTCGGACGAATAAAAGGTTGAGGACCGGTTCGGATGTAAACAAGTACCCGGGGGATGTATGACAGCATTGGAAAATGAGAATGGAGAAAAATACGAAGTTATGGCCGCATACGGGTGCGTGTGGCCCGAACCGCCGGTGAATAGTGACCTGCCGGAGCGGTAGCAACACCAGAATTGGATGGGCTATGGCCACTTGTTTCGACCTCCTGAGCAATAATTCCTTCTTCGACGAAGGCCAAATCGGCCGTTTTAGGGGTCAAACGGGCATCCAAAGTTCGAAAATCAACTTTCGGATCCCCAATTTGGTTTTTTAATCGGGGCACAATTGGGTCGATTGGAGGGCGGAACTTGTGCGTCTTGGAGAGAATTGAAAGATGGTGTGGTCAATTTGGGATTGGGTATGTATTGGGGTCGGAATTGGAGTTTAAATGAAAGTTAGGAATATTAGGAAAAGCTTCGATTGTTGCCAGAGTCGAGTCGGAGAGCCCAAATTGGTGGCTGTGTATTGAAGCCCATGGAGAGACGATCAAAACCTGTGGTTGCACGTCAAGTTTGGTGGTTGGAATCGTCGCCGGAGAAGGTTCGAAATCGGCGCCTGAAAATGTGCGCGATTTTTGATTTTGCAGGCCAAAATTGACGATGTTTCCGCCCATGTTTCCCGCTGGTGTGAGCTTGGTTGTGGTCGACTGACATGAAATTACATTTTCCGGTATGACTCCGGCATTGGAATGGCCGGAAAGTGGCTGGTCAACGTCCATCTTAAAAAGTCAACAGTAGAGAGCCATCCTTTCTAATATCTATAAAAGTGTGAATCTCTATCACAGATAAAATTGAAATCCCCCAAGAGTACAAAAAACATTTTCAAAATCCTATCTCTGATTATTTTTACGACAATGCTTGGCATTTCACGGTCTCATTTGTTGAAGCTTATTCGGATATTGTCCGAGATATCGTGTGCATTCCTATTGCCTTTGTCTCGGTGGATAAGTGCGTTTGGGTTCACTCTTTAGATGGAAATGTTTCTTCTAAGGCAGCATATGCTCATTTACATATGTCCTGGCCTTCGGTTAAATGGGGTTCGGATCTGGTCACCTTCCATCCCGGAGAGGCATTCCATTGTTGTTTGGAGAGCCATTTTAAATCGCCTGGCTATATTGGATTTACGGCGCATCATCATGGATTCATCGGTCCTTCCTTCGTTGTCTTTGTCATGTTCATTATGAATCCATTGACCATCTATTTGTTTTTGTGCTTTGTGCAGAGCTCTTTGGTATTAGATTTTCCATTCTTTTGATGTTACTTACCAGCATGCTCAGATGAGATTATGGCCGCTAGGGCGCCCCCACCACGTATCCTCCGGTGCGAAGTCTTGCTAAGAATATCCATTTGCCCGATTGCCTTCCCTAAAGATTTGCGAAACCACCAAGTTCATCGAGAAAGGAGGTGCGAGTGTATCGCCACATGCTCGGATGTCGCCAAGAAACCTTTGTGGATCTCTTCTGCAGCAATTCCACCACATAAACCGAGTCCGATTCCAACCATAGATGATTCTAGCCCCTTACAGAAGCGTAATGGATGGCCCATATTGCCGCTATCAACTCCACCTCAAAAGCAAAACCCAAACCACATCTTTCCACAAAACATCCGCGAAAGAACCCTCTGCAATTGCGAAAAACTCCGAAAGCAGTAAGACGCCCGGGCGAGCCAGATGCACTGCCGTCGGTGTTCACTTTAATCCATCCCGGCAAGGGTTTCTGCCAATTAACCTGCACAATCTTCGGGGCCTGATCTTGGCGCCCAGGAACCCGTAGCCGACGGAGAATGAGAAGGTCCCTTTGGTCATTATGCATGCAACCTCTGTCCAATGAAGATGACTCATGAATAAGAACACGAAGGCGTAGGATGGCCGCCTCTAGTGTCCAGATCTTGTCATGGAAGGTCAAGTCATTTCTGATTTGCCAGATGAGCCAAATACCGGATAACACTACAACCCGCCAAAGAAAAGAAACCTACTCACTGAAATAAAAACTCATTAAACGCACCAGGAATTCATTGAAGCTATAAGCCCTAAAGTGATGGATATCAAAAGAGTCGAAAATCCACTTCCATAGGGCCCCTGCAAAAGCACATGAGACAAATAAATGATCAACAGATTCCACGTCAGCACAACAAAGAACACAAACTGAGGGGCCTGTAAAGGAACCCCGTGGTTGCAGGACATCCAAAACCGCCAGTCGATTGTGAATGGCGTGCCAAGTCCCGAGATCCCAGGTCGAACCCCCCTCCATATGGAAGAGGGGATGTACGAACGGCGTGGAAAACCCTAAGAAGTGAAAAGGCGCTTTCTGAGGGTGCTGTAAACCAAAGAGTTTGAAGTCATAATCTTCCAACCCATCTTCATAAGGAAGGCATTGTTGGCAACAACGATGGAGCGGACGCCCAAGCCTCCTTCCGCCCGTGGCATACAACAACGACTCCAGTTAACCACCACTGAACCTTTAGAGTTCACATTCCCAGTCCAGATGAAATTACGCATGGCCTTTTCCATTTGCTGAAGCAATGTTCTAGGCCACTTGCAAACCATCATAGTATGCACGAAGGAGCTGGTAATCACCGAATTCACCAAACAAATGCGACCAGCAATAGACAAAGAGGACCCTTGAAGATTGGGGCGCACACTTTAGGCGCACCCTTGAAGATTGGGGCGCCTAGATAGACCGTAGGGAAGGCACCCATATGCATCCCTGTAATCGTCTGGATACATCCTCGCACATAATTAGAAATCCGACTGCCAAAATAAACTTTAGATTTATTCGGATTGAAAATCTGCCCTGAAATGTCCGCATAAAGATTGAGCACCTGAATAATGGTACGTGCATTGCTTATGGAGGCCCCACACATAATCACAATATCGTCCGCATACATGGTCGAAAACATGCGATTGTTATTCTTGTAGATGCATCGACCTCAACTGGATAAACCATCAGCTAGAATTCGGGATTTGAATGTTTTGAGCTGGATGGTGTCTGATAGATCATCTTCACACGTCCATCCTTCAACCTTTGAAATTTAAAGTCGGTTGCTTGCACCGTTTCTGACTGTTGGTGAAGGGACTCATAGTTGGTGGTCCATTATTTTGGAACAAGTTGTTCCAAGTCTTTTCTCCTGATTTGTCTGGGTATCTGGACGATTGTGGGGACGTCAGATCCTCTCTACAAGGACCATCAAAGAATATTTTATGTCTTGATTCTGCAGATCTAGGCTGTGATCTTGCAACCTGTATACAACTTGGTGATGAAGGGTTGCTATGATGGAATTTGATATATAATCTGCTCCGGAAAGTTGAACTTGCACCTTGAAGGGAGATGCAAAAGTTGGATCACTCAAAGATACTGCAAAGTTGGGGAAGAAAGTGACCACAACACTTCTGGCATTGAGTGTAGAGAGAATTGTACCAATAACAGCATGCTCATATTGGAGAAAATGAGTATCTAGAAGAGCAATTCTTGCAGATACTGGAAGACCTTTCCTTCAATGGTAGGAGAGAACAAGTCGTGCAACTCCAAGGTGGAGATGAGTATAACCTTCCAATCTCCATCGTGTGATGAACTTGGGTGGAATGGACAATGTGGTGTACTGCTCTTGTTGAGTTGAAGGAAGACCACAGTGATCCATTCTGGATGATTGGATATACTTCTTTGGACAATACTCTTGTTGAAGATAATAGATTTGATGAGTTTGGGCTTATGGGGCATTTTGGGGTAGCCAAAACCTTAGCAGTCTTGCAAGAGCATTTCTATTAGCCACATATGAAGCGTGATGTTGAATGTATTTGTACTAGATGTGTTACTTGTCGCCAAGCTAAATCTCGAGTACAAAACCAGGGTCTTTACACGCCCTTGCCCATACCGACAACACCTTGGGTTGATATTTCTATGGACTTTGTTTTAGGACTCCGAGAACTAAACTAGGTCTAATTCTATATTTGTTGTTGTATATCATTTTTCAAAGATGGCACATTTTATTTCTTGTCATAAACCGATAATGCATCTTTGATTGTTGATTTGTTCTTTCGAGAAGTTGTGAGATTGCATGGTATGCCTAGGACCATTGTTTTCGGATAGAGACGCTAAGTTCTTAAGTTACTTTTGGAAGACATTGTGAGGAAAATTGGGTACTAAATTGTTATTTTCTAGTACATGTCATCCCCAAATGGACGGTCAAATCAAGCGATTAATAGAACTTTGTCCATGTTGTTGAGAGCTGTCATTAAAAAGAATATTAAAACATAGGAAGAGTGTTTTCCACATGTTGAGTTTGCTTATAATCGTGATGTTCATTCCACATTGAAGTTTTCACCATTTGAACTTGTTTATGGTTTTAATCCACTAACCCCATTGGATTTATCACCTTTACCATTTCGAGCATGTTAACTTAGATGGGCGGAAGAAAGTGAATTTGTTAAGCGATTACATGAGAAGCAATGCTCAACATCAAACGGCGAACAGAGCAGTACACTGCATAGGCTAACAAGAATCGTAGGAAGATTTTTGAGTCGGGTGATTGGATTTGGGTACATATGGGTCTCGACGATTCCTAGCCCAACGAAAGTCCAAGCGCAACGTCGTGGAGATGGTACATTCCAAGTGCTTGAGCGAATCAATGATAATGCTTATAAGATTGACTTGTCGGGTGAGTATGGAATTAGTGCTTCTTTAAATGTTGCTGATCTTATTCCATTTGATGTAAGTTCGGATTTGAAGACAAATCCTTCTCAAGAGGAGAGGAATGATGAGAATCCATGGGCCAAAAGACCCGGTAACAGTGCCATTGGTCCAGTGATGAGGGCTCGAGCAAGAAAGTTCAAGGAAGCACTCAATGGATTGATTCAAATCATTCAAAAGGAGACTGAGAATGCATTGTCGATGGAAGAAGATGTTCGGGTGGTCCAGTTGATTCGCATCATCAACGTTCAAAAGTCCGCCTTAGACTAAGCAAGTGAAGGATGCCACGGAATACAAGTCATTTTGCGTCTTAAAGACCTTGTTATCAAGTTCTCAATAGTGTCTTATATTCTTTTATCGTAGTTAGTCATAATTTGAATTGTTTTGAGTCATTTGATGTTTTGGAGGCCAAATAAACCTTTAAGGTCGCGTCTTAAGTTGTTATTTCGAGTTCGGGATGAGAAGAGGTCGAAACGGGACGTGTGCAGGCCAACACGGGCTGGTCGTGTTCAAGGACACGGTCGTGCTCACATATGCGAGTTTTAATCTGGGACCAGAAAGCAACACGACCTGGCCGTGTTCAGAACACGGTCTTGCTCGCGGCCGCATTTTTGGGTTTTGTTCTGTTTTTTGTTTCCTTTTTCGATTTTTAGGTTGGTTCCTAGTTGGTTTAGGGTTTGGGACCCCATATTTTTTTTGAATAAATTCGGAATATATAAAAATAAAAGAGTAAAATATTGTTTACAAAGCCAAACAAACTAGCAATAACGAAAAACAAGAAACATAATCTGTCGAGAAAAGATCAACCCAAGTCACATGCCGACTGGTAGCAAAAATGGGGCCTCATTAAAACCTACCAAGGTAAAATCCACCCTTGTGGGATAAACCCTTGGTAGGAAAAAGAATACCCTAAAGAAAAACAAAAGGCAAAACAAATTGCCAAAAACTCAATCCGACGCACAACCCAAGGCGAAGAGGATGCACGAGTCGTCCCATCCAGACGGATCGTGTGTCCTGCCGAACAAACCAAGACCAAACAACGAACACGCATGGGTCATGCACAATAGCACGGACGCATGTGCGTAATGCCGAACATCCAAAACCAACCATCGAAGATGCACCGGTCGTGCTCAATAGCACGGTTTGCCTGTGCATAAAGCCGAAAGGCGAATCAGCAACTAAGGAACCCTCCCAAGAAATGTTTGAGGTGATAAAGTAATGTGCGATCCGGTTTGGGACCCCATATAAGGGTTAACTCTTGTTCTTTTTCATTAGTTAATCGATCGAATTCATATTTTACTCTCAAACATGGGTGTTTCTTCAAGTGCTTCAAGATTCAAGCTTATTGTTGTAATTATCGACTTATTATGCAGTAATCCGTAATTGCTTGTGGCATCTTCGCATACCAAGGTTCTTGCTTTGCTAAGCAATGGGTCGAGGTTATTCCACCATCTTTAACCGAACTAGTGAAAATCTTGGGTTAACAACGTATTATTGTTTGGGTCATATGCACGTTCGTGGCTACGGTTCACATCACAGTTGAAGCTGTGATCATTCAACTTCGAGTGCTTATTGTTGAGTCCTCGACTGTGGATAAAGGTTGCATGAATAATGATCAAGTTGACCTTTTTGGCTTACGTGTCTTCGCATCTCGGGCCATCCCAGGAAGGTTCCAAACATTATTCAGGTTGATTGGACTCCACCTCTCCCAGGTTGGACTAAGGTGAATACGGATGGCAGTGCTATAGGGGCGCTAGGGCGTATAATGGCGGCTGGGGTTTTTCATAACTATTAAGGTTTCTTCGTGGCTGCTTTGTGGAGAGTTGCAGTATTGGTCATGCATTTGAGGCAGAATTAGTGGCGGCCATGGTGGCGATTCATTATGCATTTCTCAAAGGCTGGCATCGTCTTTCGTTGAAAACAAATTCGACTTTTGCAGTGGATCTCTTCCAGAAATGGCCAAACTCTATTCCTTGGCGGCATTTAAGTCAATGGCATTATGCACTTCACTTGGCTTCTCAAATGGAGTTGGTCGTTTCTCACATATATCGAGAAGGCAATAGGGTGGCAGATTTCCTAAGCAATATGGAGCATCCAACGATGTGGTTGGGCACTCCCCCTGCGCCCATTACATCTCTACTTACGGAGGACTATGTTGGACGTCCCAATTATGGATTTGTTAGACAGTTATTCTGTTTGTTTTATGTTCTTTATAACATTATGGGGTTACCCTTTGTCCTAACAAGGTTTTTCCCCACAAGGGTGCATTTTACCTTGGTAGGTTTTAATGAGGCCCCAAACACTTAGCTACTTGGTCCTTGTGTCAATGAGTCTTCTTTCATTTTTTATCCTATTTCCGATTTAGTTAAAAAAATGCGCTTAATAAATAATACACGTGTCACCTTTATCAAGCAATGTATGATAGTGAAAGAATGCTCTCCCCTCTCTCTTGTTCGACACCTTCATACGGCCGAACAAACAGAGATTTTTCCGATCATCGTCTCCGGGCACTAGATGGCAGGGATGTCTTTCAATGGATTTACATCCAACTTTGATCCTCCCTCTTCACGTTCACGGTTGCAAGCTTTGCCTCTTCCAAATTAAGTCTCACAGCCATCGACCTCAATTGGTATCATGACCAGAATAATTTTCCATAATGATATTCCGTCCAATTTTGTTCGACGGCCATGGTCGTCTCTTCCCCAGGTTTCAATGGATTCTACATTGCAGCTCCTGCTCATCTCTTCTACTAGGATTTCAACTGCTAGGGATTTTGAACCCCCTCCCTTTGTCAATTTTTGATGGCCCTCCGACCCTGCACAACGATTTGCAGCCCACTATTGTTCGTACTTTTCTGTCCAGAACTCATCTTGTCGCCGAACGTTCTTTGCCCGCTAATTTCATTCCTTACGTCCGCCATGGCCATGATTCTATTGATGGTGGTTCCAACGGATTTTTGAAGGGCCATGATATGCCTGACATGCAGCAGCCCATGCATGTGGTTGGGACGGTTAACAAGCTTAGTGGTCCCCTTCCTCTTCCATTGCCTCCCTTGATGGTCCCCAACAAGGTGGTCCCCAGTTTTGCTCAAGCTGTAGAATTTCCTCCTTCAATTGGCATTTAAAATGGTGTGGTCCCCTCCAGGATGGTTGCCAATTCCCCAATTTCGGCCAATGACCCTAACATTAACCCACTTCTTGCCAATTCCTTTGCAAAGGTGGTTTTCTGGTAATTGTTCAAATATGGATTCATTTATTATTCCAATTCCAGGTAACCCTAAATCCTACTCTAATGTGGTTAATGACAATTTTTTTTCTATCCCCGAACCCATTAAGAAGGGTGATTATTATTCTGTTACTATCAATGAAAATCTTTACCAACAACGTATTGCGGAATTTTATTTTGCTTTGATTGGGCATGTTGTTCTTGGTAAAGGTTATAAGCCCTGGGCTATAAGGTCGCTTCATAGACGGCTTTCGTATTTATGGGGTGTGAAAAACAATTGGAAATTAATCCCCTTGGGCAAGGGTTACTTTTGTATTAAATTTAATAATGCCTATGATCGATCCCAGGATCAAGCTCGTATGTCTTGGGCTATTAATTCGGGTTCCATAAGGTTGTCTCCTTGGGTGCCAGCTTTTAATCCTTACAAAGTCAATTCTTCCTTAGCCAGTGTTTGGGTTAGAATCTTTGATCTAAGTATCGAATATTGGGATCATAATTTTATTATGGGATTGCCAAAGCCATTGGAACCCCGGTTCAAATTGATCATAGGCCCTAGATGGTTCTTTGGGTCATTTTGTGCGTGTTGGTGGATGTGGATCTGCTAAACCATTGTAGGACCATATTATGTTAGAACGGATGGGTCATTGCTCTTTTATGCCCGTCAATTATGAAAAACTGCATGAGTTCTATTCCAGTTGTTGCATCACGGGTCATTTTGCCACCTCTTGCCGACGTCTGGGAAAATCCATGGAACCTACTGAACCGATTGGCGTCCTCCTTCCCAAAGGGGTCATTCCCGGGTTCGTAAAGTTTATCGACCTGTTCATAAGTCTCAAGATAAGGGAAAGGTCATTTTTAACTCAAAGGATGATGCAGCCTCTTCCGGTGGGGTGGTCTCTTCTTCACTACCTCTGGTTCTGGTATCCGATGTTCCTGCCACTAAACTTCAGAGGGTGTCTATGGGTAATTCTTTGCTGCCTTAGTTGAGGATAATGAACCTATTGTTGCTTTTGATACCTTTGACAGGGCTTCCCATCCGGTTCCCATTTCCTGGATATTGGATGTATCGCCTTTACCCTCTTATTCTGCTATACATCAACAGTCTCACACTGTTCAGTATCAATTGGAGAAACCAATTAGACACCTTCGTAAGGCTATTCGTGATAGATCTCTGGATTCGGCTAGAGAATGCCTTCACAAGGATATTGCGCATGGTCCCACACATCCTATTCATAAATTTTCTATCCTCAGAGATTTGGATGGTCCTAAGGATCTTAATGTCGCTACTAGCAAGAGATGGGCTGATTATGTTGAGGTGGATCATCAATCTGATTTTAGGGATGTGTTATATGCTATTGGGTTTTTCAGCGTCAGGATATCACTGTTTTGCAGCATTCTTTTATTTCTGATCAGTGTGTGGTTTTTCGGGATCAATATGGTAGTGTTGTTTTCATGTGGGTTTAGTTCATGTACTGTGTAATCATGTGGATCATAGACACCTTTGGAATGATATTGTTAGCTTGGCTAGGATCATATCACGAGCGTAATGGTCGTGGTGTGGTGTCGCATGCTTCATGTCAGGATTTTTGGAATTTTATCGATAATGCGGGGTTAATGGCTACTTCTACTAGAGGGAATGTTTTTACTTGGTGCGCCCCTCATCCGCACAACACAATCACACAGGCGCAATTGGATCGCGCATTAGCTAGTGTGTGACTCTTTTCCTTATGGCAAATGGTCGACACTTTTGTTCTTTCTCGGATTTGTTCGGACCATCACCCTCTATTGGTTTCATGTTCTACAGGTTCACATCGTGGGCCATCTACTTTTTGATTTCAGCTAATGTGGATTAAACATCTGGGTTTCTTGGAGGTTATTTCCTCCTCTTGAGATTCTCCGTGCGCGGGCACTAATCCTCTAGTTCGTTTGATGATTAAACTTAAGGGGTTGAGGATAGTACTTCCTGGTTGGAATAGGGACACTTTTTGGGATGTGAATCGTGCGATTGATGCTAACTTAGAGAAAGTACAATTGGAATTTCTTCGTCTGAAGTCCCGTGCTTCTTGGCTTGTTGATGGGGATAGAAATACTTCATTTTTCCATCGTCGTTGTCAGTCAAGTCGGCTCATTTGGGATTCATGGTTTGTCGATTGATGGGACCTTATCTACGGGCCCTATGGTTATTCGGAGCCATATCATTTCCTTATTTGAGAGCTTATTCATGGCTTCGCCTGGTCCTACGACTGATTTTTCTCAGATTGATCATGCTATTAGTCATGTGGTGTCAGATGCAGATAATCTTCATCTCACCTCATTGTCGTCCGATTTGGAGATTAGGGACACGATGTTTGATCTTGGTTTGGACAGATTCTCTAGGTCCCAGATGGTTTCAATGGAGTTTTCTATCGGCATTGGTGGGATCTCATTGTCACGGGCATCACTGCTGTTGTTCGACATTTTTTTGCTACTGGGGTTTTGTCGTCTGGTTTGAATTCTAGTTTTATGGTTCTTATCCCAAAAACTAAAGAGGCTAATATTGTTGATAACTTCAGGCCCATTGTCATGAGTAACTTTATTCTTAAAGTTATTACTAAGATAATGACATCTCAATTCGGTGGAATCATTAGTAAAATTATTTCTCGTATGTAATTTGGTTTTATACCTGGAAGACACATACATGACTGTATTGCTCTTGTCTCAGAAGTTTTTAATATCTTGCAAAATCAAACTGATACGAACATGATTTTGAAGATTGATATTCGGAAGGCTTTCTATACTTTGAGCTGGGATTTTTTAATTTATGTGCTTCGTAATTTTGGGTTTTCTGATATGTTTATCTCTTGGATTTCGGTAATCCATCACCCAGCCCGCATTTCGATCCTGCTCAATGGTTCACCGGTGGGTTACTTTGCTTGTTCTAGGGGTGTTCATTATGGATCCGCTCTCTCCCCTACTGTTTTGTATTGCTGAAGAGGTGATTGGGAAAACTTATGTCACGGTTGGTTTCCACTCATTTGATAACGCCTTTTATTGTTCCGAGAGGTATTATTTTCCCTTCTACAAGGTTGTATGCGGATGATATTGTGATTCTATGTGCGGCCACCTCGGCTAATGCCCGATAGATTTTTCACATTCTAGGTCAGTATGCTTCTCTCTCGGGTCAGGTTTTCAATCCGAATAAATCCAAAGTGTTTTTTGGGGCTTAGGTTTCACAGTATTTCTTTTAGTAAAATCAAAAAATAAATAAAGAAGAAAAAAAGGATCTTGATCACAAGCCGATCAAGTAGCACAATATTTGGGGCCTCATTAAAAACCTACCAAGGTAAAACCCACCGTTGTGGGAAAAACCCCTAGTAGAAAAAGAGTACCCCCAGCGAGAATGATAAGTACCATAAAACTATAGAAAAAGCAGACAACAAAAATTTATCTAACAAATCTATATTGTGCTCGTCCAACATAGTCATCCGTGAGCAAAGTGATAATATCCTACGGAAGGGCTTCCCACCAAGTGGAACCTCCCGAATACTTACTCAGTTGGTCCGCCACACGATTTCCTTACCGATAAAGCGTGAAATAACAAAGTTCATCTGAGAAATTAGGTAGAAAGAGTATTTCCACTGACCAAGAAGACGCCAAGGAATGGAACCAACCCGAGATCAAAAAGGATCCACAACAAAAGTTGAATCTAATTCAACCCAAAGATTTTGTCCAGCCCTTATGAAAGTCATAGGAGATCGCACGCATTGCTGCAATTAATTCAGCCTCTAAAGCATATCCCATGCGGATCTTTCGACAAAATAACCTCAAAAAAGCCCCTGGTGCGATAAATAGTCGTTGCCATAATATGCCCTGGAGATCTGTTGATCGCCATCCGTATTGACTTTTATCCAACCTGGGAGGGGTAAATGCCAAGGAACCGGTATAATGCGTGGAGCCTTCAAAACACATCCCTTAACCTTGGACGGTGTAGACAAAGTAAATCATCCTGAGTATTATTCATGCAACCCTTGTCTAGATGGGTGGACTCAATAATCAGCGCTCTCAACTGAACAAGAGCTGCATCCGTAGTCCATTTCTTGTCATTAAAAATCACATCATTCCGAATGTTCCAAATAAGCCAAATGCAGGATATGATTGCCACCTCCCATAAAAATGCAATCTGATCAATGAAATGAAATCCCATCACATGAACCAAGAATTCATTGAAGCTATAGACTTTACGAAAAGCCATATCAAATGATTCAGCAAATGGCTCAGGTTTCACAATATGTTCGTAGGCGGATTCAGACCCTTGTGGGTATTACCGTTGGCTCTTTTCCAACTACATACCTTGGGGTTCCGATCTTCAAAGGAGCTCCTAAACAAAGGGTGTTGTAGGCTCTCTTTGATAAAGTTATCCTTATATTCAAACATTGGAAATGGTCGTTGCTTTTGATGGCGGGTCGTGTTTGTTTGGTGAATTCTGTTATTATTAGTTTGCAGTTTCATTCCATGTTGATTTATAAATGGCCGATTACCATGCTCAAGAAATTAGAAAAGGCAATGTGAAACTTTATCTGGACAGGTGACATTAATCAGAAAGGATCGACAATGGTTAATTTGGGCTCATTGCGGCACTCCAGAGAATTAGGGTGGTCTTGGTGTTCTCTCTATCATTACGGCTAACTGGGCTTTCTTTTGACACTCTCAGACGTCGCCACTTTTTGACGAATGTTTCGATTAGACACACCTTTCTGCCTTCTTCGGTTTGGGCAGGGCTTAGACCGGTGATTAGTGATTGTTTGACAGATTCATGTTGGATTCCTGGGGCAGATTCTTATGTTTTATACTGGACGGATAACTGGTTGGGCTATGTGATTGAGGATTGGATTGGCATTCCTCCAGAATATTGGACCCATTTTTGTCATCGCATCTCAGACTTCTTCTATAATAATACTTGCCATTTCATGGTCTCTTTCACGGAGGCATATGTGGATATTGTTCGATTCCCTATGACTCTGGACACTATGGATAAGAGAGTATGGATGCATTCTATTGATGGATAAGTATCATCTAAATCGTCCTATGCAAATGCCTCCTTCGTTTCCGATTGTCAAATGGGGTTCTTGGATTTGGTCTCCACATATTCTGGAGAGACGGTCTATTGTAGTTTGGCCTGCCATCTACAATCGTCTGGCTGTATTAGACGTCTTGCGACATCGAGGGTTTATTGGTCCTTCTGTTTGCGCCCTTTGATATGCACACTATGATTCTATTGATCATGTTTTTGTTTCTTGTGCTTTTGCAAGGGCTATCTAAGATTGGATTGCGGACTCATCTGCGGTGAATTTTTGGCAGGTTATAGCTTCAATGAGTTTATTATTCGGGCCATGGAGTTCCATTTCAGTGATTAGATTGCTTTCTTATGGAGGGCGGCTTTTATCTCTTGCATTTGGTTCCTTTGGCAAGTTTGTAATGAAGTTGTTTTCAATGATAAAACTTGGACTAGGGATGTGGCCATTATTCAGTTGAGGGCTCTCATCATTGAGTCCGCCTCCTTGGATAAAGGATGCATGAATAACACTCAAGGGGACTTACTTTGTCTTAGAAGGCTGAAAGACCCGGGGTGTCCTAAGTAGGCTCGGATTGTTCAAGTTTCTTGGCATTTACCTCTCCCAGGGTGGCTTAAGGTTAATACAGATGGTAGCACAACAAGGTCGCCCGAACGTAGCACGGCGGCAGGGATCTTTCGTACAGTCCGCAGGTTCTTTCGAGGTTGCTTTGTGGAGCAATGTGGTACTTGTTATGCATTTGAGGCGAAATTACATGCGGTTATGTGTGCGGTGTCTTATGCTTTTCATAAGGGTTGGACTAAAATATGGGTTTAGTCGGACTCGACATATGTTGTTAATCTTTTCCAATCAAGGTCGGGTTCCATACCTTGGCGTTTTCTTGGTCACTGGTGCTATACTCTTCACTTGATTTTTCAGATGGATTTTGTCATTTCTCATATTTATCGGGAAGGTAACCGGGTGGCGGATCAGCTCAACAAATATACTGGTCCCTCGACTTGGTGGGACGCTCCTCCACATGATATCATCTCTTTGCTCACGGATGATTATGTTGGACATGCACAGTATAGATTTGTTAGCTAGCTTTCGTTCCTACCAAGGGTTTTCCCCACAAGGGTGGGTTTACCTTGGTAGGTTTTAACGAGGCCCCAAACATTGCGCTACCTGATCGGCGGCTTGTGATCAAGACTCTTCCTTTCTTTTTTATATAATTTTTGACTTCATTTGAAAAGAATGCGCTTAATAAATAAGAAAACCTTAATTCTAATCAATGAATGATACACATATAAAATCAATCACAAAAGACAATTTTCGGCCTTATCTCTTTTCATAATTGCCTTTTGGCACCTTAAAAATAGAACACAAGTTTTGAAGAATACCAATCATACTTTATTTATTGAATATTTATCCCCTTAAATAATCTAAACTAATAAGGAAACTAAAATCCTGATTGCCTCTAGATGTTCTTGAAGTCGGTATAAATATGAACAGCCGAACCCTAATGCTCTCTTCTCTCTCTTCTCTCCCGTCCTACTGTCCCGTCGCTGGTGTCTTCGTCGGCCGTCTTATTCATGGCTTCGTCGGATTTGCTTTATGGTTTAACCTCTAATTTCATGCCTCACCATGCATGTTCCCAGCCATCCCCTCCATCTCAATCGACTTCCACGTCTGCTGGACGTCCTTCCGCTCGATGTCTTGATCAGTCTGGCGACATTAAGTCGGATTCCTTGGCTCTCGTCCCATATCATTCTCTGCTACGGGCTCCCGTGGAATTCTCTGTGCCATCCAAAACACTTACATAGGGATGATTTCACCGGAGGCGTACTTGCCATCGCTGCGCGCCATGAATGTGGATGGCATTAGGGGAGGCGCACCCCCATCTCTTCTTTGTCTCCGCGGCCTTTGGGGGCCTTCCTTACCGCCATGGCTGCCGCTAACCATGGGGGGCCAGCCCTCTATGGCCTATTATTGGGGGGCGGCTTCATCTCCCTCCAAGGTCGTCCCTTCCTGTGGGGTGATGACCCATGGGGCATTGTCCGCCATCTTCGGGCATCCTTCCTACATGCCCTTCCAAGAATGCTGCTTAAATTGCTGGAAGCTCCTTTATAATGGCCTCTTCTCATGAATCGAACCCTCGACTTTTGGCTCATAACGCTAATGCTCACACTAATTTGGGTAACACTTTTGCTAAAGTTGTTTTAGGTAACCCCCACAATATGGATTCAATTTGTTCCCCAGGCCCCAGGTAATCTTTCCTCATTTTCTCATGTCGTTTCGGGAAGATTAATTATATCCCAAAGTCTGTAGGAAGGGCAATTACTATTCGTGACTATTGATGAAAACATTTATTAGCAACGTCTTGTAGAATTCTCTTATTTTTTGATTGGGCGGGTAATTTTGGGCAAAGGTAACAAGCCATGGCCGACGATGCTTTTGCATAAATGGCTATCCGAGATATGGGGCATTAAAAATGACTGGAAATTAATTCCCTTGGGTAAGGGATATTTTTGTGTCAAATTTTTTAATGCGCAGGATCGAGAACATGCTCAGTTACGTATCAATTGGACACTTAATCCGGGTACTATTCGGTTTTCTTCCTAGGTTCCAGATTTCAACCCCTACAAGGTTCACACTTCTGTAGCCAGTGTTTGGGTCGTATTTTTGAGGCCAGTTTGGAATAATGGGATCCTAATACCATTTTGGGGATTGCAGTGCTATTGGTAATCGATTCAAATCGATCGATCACTAGATGGCTCTCCGGGACATTTTATTCGTGTGTTGGCGGTATAGATCTCGCAAAAGCATTTGGAAGATCACATTATGGTGGAATGGGTTGGCCAATGCTCGTTTGTGTCGATTAGCTATGAGAAACTCCCGAGTTATGCTCTAAGTGTAATGTTACGGGCCATTTGACTGCTTTTTGTCGTCTTACTTCTACGGGGACTTTGGCTACGGAAAGACGACTTAGTCCTACTCAAAGACATTCCAGGGCTCGAATGAACGCCATCATTCAGCTCAAAGGGGGGTCGTTCTAGAGTTCGCAAAGTTTATCGTCCAGTGCAACATGCTATGGACAAGGGCAAGGCCATTGATGACTCAATGGGAAATATGGGTTCGACTATGCGGCCGGGCTCCCCATCCTGTGCCATAGTCACTTGCCCTACCGACATCCACTTGGTAATGCTTTTGAGGCACTTGCCACGGATGACACACTAGAACAACATTCCACGGATTCCCCTCCAGTTCTCCCAACTCGACATCCAGTTCCCAAGGCTACGGTCTCTAACACTGGCTCCTTGTCTACAAATCTATCTCTTACAATTCAACACCCCTTGGAGAAGCCTATCTGTACTCTTAGTCGAGCCTTCTGGGACAACTCCATTGCCTATCTGGAATATCCAGGGGATTGGGAACATTGCTTCTCGTAATGTTCTTAAGGCTTTATATCAGAAGCATAAACCGTCTATTTTGGCTATCTGTGAGCCTAAGGTGGACATTTCTTCGATTTTAGCTTCTTATTGGACTAGTTTGGGTTTGAATTTTGTGACTCGGTAACTTTCGGTTTAATGGTCGGGCGGATATTTGGTTTTTTGTGATGCGACATTTCTATTTTACAACGAGGTTTGGACTTCTTGATGTGTATTGTTCTTCAAATGCAAAGTGGGGTTCACTAATTTTTCATATTGGCTTGGTTCATGGTTTATGTAATCATATTGACCGGCGCTCGCTTTGGTTGGATTTGAGAAATTTGGGTCTTGATGATTTATTGCTTATTGGGGATTTTAATGGTGTTTTGGGTCATAATGAGAGATTGGACAATGGCATTTTATCCTAGGCTTCTTGTCAGAACTTCGGGGAGTTTTGGAGGATCTTTGGTTTGTTTTATGTGCCAACTACGGGAAATTCATTCACATGGTGCACCACCCGCATGCCACTCTCCCTTCTCCAGGCTAAATTGGATCGAGCCCTAGCTACAAGTCAATTTTTGTCCTTTTGGCAAGCGGTCAAAGGTTTGGTTCTTCCTCGCATTTGCTCAGATTACCATCCCCTTTTAGTTTGCATCTCTACCCCAGAAAACCAATAGGAGCTCTACGAAAATTCTCTCTCTACGAAAATTCTTGCCGTGCACGACCATCGCCCTGTTCTTGTGAAACTTCTCCGGTCGTCTCCTTCGGCCGCTCCATGGCGGAGCTGCTCTTTTTGGGCTACACATCAAACTTCGATCCACCACCGCGCACAACACAGGAGGGGCAGCAGTTGCACGTCGCACAGGCCCATGCATCATCCGCTTAGCGCAGCAATTGGATCTCTCTCTCACCCTTCGGCATCCCGTCGACTTCCTTCTCCTCCAAAAACCCCCACGCTCGTCTGACCCACCCTCGCCGCTAGACTCGTCCCGTCGGACTCCTACTTGCCGCGCAAGCTTTCTCCTCCTGCGCACGAGGAGGGAGGCAAAGGGGGCGCGTCCCCCGCGTCTGGTACAGCAGCATATGCTGCTATCTTTACCCCCATGGCCGCCTATTGCCATGGGGGGGCCCCTCTAAGGGGCGTCATGAGGGGCCGGCGGCTGTCCTATCTTCTAGGACAGCCCTATCCCAGGGGGGTGATGTCCCTTGGGCCAATCTCTGCCATCCTCAGCGCCAAACAACAGACTGCCCTCCCACAGATTCTTCTCAACATGCTGGAAGCTCTGCCATCATGGGCCCTCACCAAGTATTGAAACCTCGACATTCGGCTCATGATAATAATGCTCAATCCAATTTTGGCTACTCTTTTGCTAAAATTATTTCAGGTACCCATCACGACATGGATTCAAATACGCAGGCGCAAGGTAATTTCAAGACATTTTCCCATGCGATTTCTGGTAAATCCAATCCTATCCCTAAGCCGGTTAGAAAGGGTGATTATTACTCAGTCACTATTGATGAAAACGTGTATCAACAACGTCTCGCTGAATTCTCATATTCATTAATTGGTAGGGTTATTTTGGGAAAAGGAAACAAACCATGGGCGACAATGCTTTTGCATAAATGCCTTTCTGAATTATGGGGTATTAACACTGACTGGAAACTAATCCCCTTGGGTAAGGGATTTTTTTGTGTTAAGTTTTCTAATGCGTAGGATCGTGCTCAAGCTCATGCTCGTGTTAACTGGGCGCTCAATGATGAAGGTCATCCCGTAGTTACAACTCAAGGAAATAAAGAACCGATGATGATTCATGGAGGGCCAATCACGAGAGCAAGAGCTAAACAAATTAAGCAAGCTTTGATGACTCTTGTTGCTGAAATTAAAGAAAATGTGCAAGGGAGCTCAATACAAGGCCAAGTAATGAATGTTATTCAAGTTGTTGGGCCAGAATGCATCAAATAAGTTGGGCTCAAGCATGGAACTGAATTGGAGACTTAATTTGGAGTTTATGAGCCATGATTTTCGTCCAACACCTCAAGCCCAAGAGGAGTGATGTTTCATTTTGCTTAAAATTGTCAATTTTCAGCATTTTGTTAGTCAAAGTGTCTTAGTTAAGTTAATCAAGTATGATTATTCAATAAAGTAAGTCTAGTAGTCATTTTCCAAGTCTAGAAAGGTTGTCTAGTCTAGTAATCATTTTCCAAGTCTAGTAAAGGTGGTCTAGAGTGTCTCTTCACATGGGGAGTCATTTTCTATGTTGTAAGACTAGAAAAGGGGTCAAGAATGTCTCTTCAAATCCCATGAAAAGCCAATTCGGGATTAACATTGAAGCATCATATTGTAACTATAAAAGCATGGCAGCCCATGTAAGAATGGGGAATTGATTGATATATTGAAATTGGCATTTGCCTTTGTGAGTTGAAATTCTCTTTGTAGAGTTTTCAATTGTTTAAGAACTTATCAAGATACTTGAGCAATATCTTGTGGTGTTCACCATACCAAGGTTCTTGGCTGATCATATAGCCAACGGGTCAAGGTTATAAAGCTCTAGGTAAGATCAAACTAGATCATCGATCTGGAATATCCGCTGCCTACTTGTATACGTTGGGTTCTTGAATCGATATGTTCAATGGGTCCTTCGTACAATCCGTATCGTTTGTATCGAGCAATCTGGTATTGATCGATTTCCTATCATTTTATCCATATTCTATCTTCTAGTTTCAAAAAAAAAAAAAAAAACAAAAGAAAAAAAAACGAAAAAAAGAAAAAAAAAATTCTGAATTCCATCTCCATTCAATCTTGAGAAGTATATACAAAAACAAAAAAAAATCTTGTTGTTAGATCCTAAAGACTCCACCACCAAAAGAAAATTGTATCTTGTTTCTTAGAAAAAATACTTATTGTTCTTTTTGTACACGGGCATATCATTTGTTGAACGTGAGTTGGAATTGCTTGTCTTGATTTGTTCTTATTCTTATTGAGCCTACATATGAGAATTTGAGTGGAAAAAGGAAAAAGGCATTGAGTAGTGAGATCATTAGAGGGGAGGTAAAAGCCAATTGAGTGAATCATCTTGAGTGATACACGAGTGTTTTGTGAGGAATATATCATGGAGGATACTTCGGGCAGCAAGGTTGGAGAAAAAGATTTCACTATTGAGGCTATGCAACAACAATTTTCAAGATTTACAGCAATTCTTGAAAATATAGCGGATCGTTTGGAGAGGCTTGAACAACCAGCAGCTAGGAGGCGTGAGATTCCTCAACCAAATCAATGGAGACGTAATGAGGAGTGGGAATCTGAGGAAGAAGAAGAAATAGAGCCACAACACCATGCAAATAGACGAGGTGGGAGAAGGCAAAATAATGAAGTTGATCGATTTAGGAACATCAAATTGAATATCCCCGCATTCCATGGAAGAAGTGATCCCGAAGCATATTTGGAGTGGGAGAGAAAGGTGGATCTTATTTTCGAATGCCACAATTACTCCGAGGAAAAGAAGGTAAAGCTTGCTGCAATTGAGTTCATGACTATGCATTAGTTTGGTGGGATCAATTAACCACAAATCGAAGGCGTTACGGAGAAAGATCGATCACTACTTGGGCTGAAATGAAAACAACCATGCGTAGGAGATTTGTACCATCTCATTATTTTCGTGACTTGTATCAAAAACTCCAAACAATGACTCAAGGTAGTAGATCAGTGGATGAGTATTACAAGGAGATGGAGATTTCAATGATTAGGGCCAATATTGATGAAGATAGGAGGCTACCATGGCAAGATTCCTAAGCGGGCTGAATAGGGAGATTGCTAACATAGTGGAATTACAACACTATGTGGAGCTTGAAGACATGGTGCATACAGCCATAAAGGTGGAAAGGCAACTCAAGAAGAAGGGTTCATTTCAAAAGAGCTACGTATCGAATTTTCAGTCTTCCAACAAGATGAAAGAAGGAATGTTGAAAGCAAGTGTTGGAACAACCTCTAAAACTCAAATTGAGGCGTTCAAAACCAAGTACAATGAGGTTGATAAAGGAAAGGGTCTCAACTCCAATTCTCGAAATCGAGATATCAAATGTTTTCGTTGTCAAGGGTTTGGACATATTGCATCTCAATGTCCAAACAAGAGAGTGATGCTCGTGAAGGATAATGGAGAGATAGAATCTGAAAGTGAACATGAAGAGGAACAACTTGAAGAGACCATACCCGAACATGGAGAGCTTTTGGTTGTTAGAAGAGCTCTAAACATGCAAACAAAGATGGAAGAAGTTTGAACAACAACAAAGGAGAACATCTTCCACACAAGGTGTTTAGTTCAAGGTAAGGTGTGCATGTTAATTGTTGATGGAGGGAGTTGTGCTAATGTTGCTAGTTGTGAAATGGTGGAAAAACTGAATTTAGCCACCACGAAGCACCCCAATCCATACAAGCCGCAATGGCTTAATGATTGTGGAGAAATTCGTGTGACTAAGCAAGTTTTGGTATCATTTTCAATTGGCAATTACAAGGATGATGTTCTATGTGATGTGGTACCAATGCATGCTAGCCATATTATATTGGGGAGACCATGGCAATTCGATAGAAGGGTGACGTATGATGGTTTTCTTAATCGATGCACACTCAAGCATCATAATAAAAATATCCAGCTTGTTTCATTGACTCCACAACAAGTGCAAGAAGATCAAATCAAAATGTCCCAAGCAAGAAAAATACGAGAGGCCGAGAGAAAAAAAAAAGAGTAAGGAAGAGGGGCAAAATTCGAGTGAAAAAAAGAGTGGAGATAATAATAAGAGGAATGAATTGAGTGTGAATGAGGGAGAAAAGGTAGAGGGCAAAAGAAGGCTGAATTTCTATGCAAAAGCAAGTGAGTTAAAAAGGGCATTAGTTGAAGAAAAGAGTGTGTTAGTAATGGTGTTTAAGGAGTCCTATTTGAACACTAATGAGCTAACACCATCTTTGCCAAGTTCTTTTATTTCTCTTTTGCAGGAATATAATGATGTCTTTAGGAAGAAGAGCCAAATGGATTGCCGCCACTAAGAGGAATTGAACATCAAATTGATTTCATCCCTGAGCGGTGCTTCCAAACCGACCAGATCTGAGAGCCAACCCGGAAGAGACAAAAGAAATTCAAATGCAAGTGGAGGAGTTGTTGACAAAGGGTAAAATTAGAGAAAGCATGAGTCCTTGTGCCGTACCAGTGATCGTGGTACCAAAAAAAGACGGAGCGTGGAGAATGTGTACAGATTGTCGTGCCATCAATAAAATCACTGTAAAGTATCGTTATCCTATTCCTAGGTTAGATGATATGCTTGATGAATTACATGGTGCTGTAGTCTTCACTAAAATTGATTTAAAGAGTGGATATCATCAAATTCGAATTAAAGAAGGTGATGAATGGAAAAGCGCCTTTAAAACAAAGTATGGTTTATATGAGTGGTTAGTAATGCCTTTTGGTTTAACTAATGCTCCAAGCACTTTCATGAGATTAATGAACCATATTTTGCGTAACTTTATCGGCAAGTTTGTTGTAGTTTATTTTGATGACATCCTTATCTATAGCAAAAGCTTAGAGGAACATCTTGATCATGTGCGAGAAGTGTTAAACACTTTAAGAAGAGAGTCTTTGCATGCTAATCTAAAAAAGTGTTCTTTTTGCATGGACAAAGTTGTTTTTCTTGGATTTGTAGTAAGTGCTAATGGAATTGAAATGGAAAAGGAAAAAGTCAATGCTATCTTAGATTGGCCAATTCCTAAAAGCATTCTTTGAAGTGAGAAGTTTTCATGGTCTTGCAAGCTTCTATAGGAAGTTTGTAAAGAATTTTAGCACCATTGCTGCACCATTGAATGAAATAATCAAAAAGGAAGTTGGTTTTCATTGGGGAGAAAAACAACAACATGCATTTGAACTCCTTAAAGAAAAACTAACTACTGCACCTATTCTTGCATTACCTAATTTTGATAAATCATTTGAGCTTGAATGTGATGCATCCGGAGTGGGTGTAGGTGCTGTTTTGATGCAGGAGGGAAGACCAATTGCTTACTTTAGCGAGAAGTTGAAAGGAGCACAATTGAACTATCCGACGTATGATAAAGAGCTCTATGCTTTGGTGAGAGCATTGGAAACTTGCAAAGACTACTTGTGGCCAAAGGAGTTTGTGATTCATACTGATCATGAGTCTTTAAAATATCTCAAGGGCCAAGGTAAGTTGAACAAGCGACATATCAAATGGGTGGAGTTCATTGAATCATTTCTTACGTGATTAAATATAAAAAGGGGAAAGAAAACATTGTAGCTGATGCATTATCTCGGAGGCATGCCTTAATCACTACATTGGGTTCTAAGCTTCTTGGTTTTGAGTCAATAAAGGAAATGTATGACAATGATTCTGATTTCTCTTCTATTTATATAGCTTGTGAGCATGCTGCATTTGGAAAGTTCTATAAACATGAAGGATACTTATTTCGTGAAAACAAACTTTGCATCCCCAAATGTTCTATTCGAGAGTTACTTGTTAGAGAAGCGCATGGGGAGGTTTAATGGGACACTTTGGTGTGCATAAAACCTTGGAAGTCCTACGTGATCATTTCTTTTGGCCTTGTATGCGTGTTGATGTTGAAAGAATTTGTGAAAAGTGCATAACTTGTAAACATGCTAAATCAAAATCACAACCTCATGGAATGTATAAACCTTTACCTATTCCAAATGAACCTTGGGTGGACATATCTATGGACTTTGTTTTGGGTTTACCTAGAACAAGTAAGGGTAGAGATTCTGTGTTTGTGGTTGTTGATAGATTTTCTAAAATGGCACATTTCATTCCTTGTCATAAAAGTGATGATGCTACTCATGTTCTGATTTGTTCTTTAGAGAAATTGTGCGTTTGCATGGAGTTCCAAGAACAATTGTGAGTGATAGAGATGCAAAATTTTTAAGTCACTTTTGGCGTGTGTTATGGAGCAAATTGGGAACTAAACTTCTATTTTCTACTACTTGCCACCCACAAACCGATGGGCAAATCAAGTAGTAAATAGAACTTTGTCTCAACTACTTCGAACTTTGATTCAAAAGAACTTAAAGAATTGGGAAGATTGTTTGCCATTTGCTTTGAGTTTGCATATAATAGGAGTGTGCATTCTGCTACTAACTTTACTCCTTTTGAAGTTGTTTATGGATTTAATCCATTGAGTCCACTTGATCTTGTTCCTATCCCTGTTGAAAAGCAAGCAAGTCTTGATGGAAAAGCTAAGCGGAATTGGTAAGGAAGTTGCATGAAAAGGTGAAACTTAATATTGAGAAGCAAACCGAGCGATATGTTAAACAAGCCAACAAAGGTCGAAAGCAAGTAATATTTGAACCAGGAGATTGGGTGTGGCTGCATTTGAGAAAAGAAAGGTTTCCAACAAAGCGAAAGTCCAAGCTACAACAAGGGGTGATGGGCCATTTCAAGTGATTGCAAAGATCAATGACAATGCCTATAAGATTGATCTTCGGTGAGTATAATGTGAGTGCTACTTTTAATGTGTCCGATCTATCTCCTTTTAATGCAGAATTAGATTCGAGGCGAATCCTTTCGAAGAAGAAGGGAATGATGAAGGTCATCCCGTAGTTACAACTCAAGGAAATAAAGAACCGATGATGATTCATGGAGGGCCAATCACGAGAGCAAGAGCTAAACAAATTAAGCAAGCTTTGATGACTCTTGTTCTTTGAAATTAAAGAAAATGTGCAAGGAGCTCAATACAAGGCCAAGTAATGAATGTTATTCAAGTTGTTGGGGTAATGCATCAAATAAGTTGGGCTCAAGCATGGAACTGAATTGAAGACTTAATTTGGAGTTTATGAGCCATGATTTTCGTCCAACACCTCAAGCCCAAGAGGAGTGATGTTTCATTTTGCTTAAAATTGTCAATTTTCAGCATTTTGTTAGTCAAAGTGTCTTAGTTAAGTTAATCAAGTATGATTATTCAATAAAGTAAGTCTAGTAGTCATTTTCCAAGTCTAGAAAGGTTGTCTAGTCTAGTAATCATTTTCCAAGTCTAGTAAAGGTGGTCTAGAGTGTCTCTTCACATGGGGAGTCATTTTCTATGTTGTAAGACTAGAAAAAGGGGTCAAGAATGTCTCTTCAAATCCCATGAAAAGCCAATTCGGGATTAACATTGAAGCATCATATTGTAACTATAAAAGCATGGCAGCCCATGTAAGAATGGGGAATTGATTGATATATTGAAATTGGCATTTGCCTTTGTGAGTTGAAATTCTCTTTGTAGAGTTTTCAATTGTTTAAGAACTTATCAAGATACTTGAGCAATATCTTGTGGTGTTCACCATACCAAGGTTCTTGGCTGATCATATAGCCAACGGGTCAAGGTTATAAAGCTCTAGGTAAGATCAAACTAGATCATCGATCTGGAATATCCGCTGCCTACTTGTATACGTTGGGTTCTTGAATCGATATGTTCAATGGGTCCTTCGTACAATCCGTATCACTCAATCTGGGTACTATCCGTCTCTCTCCATGGATCCCGGATTTCAATCCCTACAAAGTGACCACATCGATAGCAAGTGTTTGGGTTCGCATCTACGAGCTTGGTTTGGAATACTGGGATCCTAATACCATCTTGGGGATAGTAGTGCGATTGGGAACCCGATTCAAATAGACCATCGATCGTTAGAGGGTTCCCGGGTCATTTCATCCAGGTCTTGGTGGATATCGACCGCCTAAGCCCTTAGAGAATCACATTATGGTTGAACGGGTGGGTCGTGCTCATTTTTGTGTCGATTACATATGAAAAATTGCCAGAATTTTGTTCAAAGTATGGTATTATGGGACACTCGATAGCTTCTTGCCGTTTCAGTCCAGCAGAGAAACCTACTACGGAAAGGCGAGTTTTTCCAGATCAAGGACGTGCAGGGACTTCAGCGGGACGATAGAACTCGGTACAGTGGGGATGCTCATGGGTTCGTGAAATTTATCGCTCGGCAAATGCGAACAAGGGCAAGGCCGTTGATGACTCAATGGGAAATACGGCCTCTACTACGCACACTGGATCTCCTCCCCGCGCAATTGTCACTAGCGCAACGGATATCCATCTTGGTAACACATTTGAGGCACTTGGCTCAGACGACTCCCAGGATCCGCATTCCACAGATTTTTCAGCCCGATTATCCAGCTAGAGAGTCTTCTCCCAAGGCCACTACTTCCAACACCAGCACAGTTTCCACCATTATTCCTATTATGGTACAATATCCTTTGGGGAAAGCCAATTTGAGCTCTCAGCCGTGCCTTCTGGGATAGCTCCTTGGACTCGGCGAAATCCAAAATTCTTCGGAGTGAGGCGTCGGGCTCGTCGCCGCAGGTCCACGACATAACTATCGAACATGAGCATACAGAGCCACATGAAATGCATATTGCAGCATCCAAGAGATGGGCAGATTATGCAGAAGAAGTTGGTAATTCTCAATCGTCAGACTCCACAACACACCACATGCCTATTTTTACCATGCGATCGACACGAGCGCCTCCTCCACCGTCTTCTCAATGAATTGCATCTTCTGGAATATCCGGGGGATTGGGAACATTGTATCTCGTAATGTTGTTAAGGCTTTATGCCACAAACATAAACCTTCTATTTTAGCCATTTGTAAACCTAAGGTGGACATTTCGTCCATTTTGGATTCTTACTGGAGTATCTTGGGGCTCAACTTCGCTGCTCAGAGCTTCTGGGCGAACGGTCACCCAGATATTTGGGTCCCATGCGACACGACCATTTCTGTCCTTAATCAGGTTTGGTCTTCTTTTTAGTGTATTATTTTGCAAATTCAATTTGGTTCTATGGTTTTCCATGTTGGTTTTGCTCATGGTTTGTGTGATCATGTTGCCCGTCGTGCCCTTTGGTTGGAGCTGAGGAATTTGGGAAAGGGAACTGGAGGCGCAGAGGGAGCTTTCTCGTACATTGCTCATGCAGTCTGATTTTCTTCAGCAGAAGGCTCGCTCCACTTGGTTAAAAGATGGGGACCGCAACACGGCATTCTTTCATCGCCGCTTCCAAATTAGAAATGGGCGTTCAGGGATTCAGGGACTGATGGTTGATGGTACATACACAGAGGATCCGGTGGCCCTTGGAAATCATATTATTTCATTTTATACGGATCTTTTAGCGATACTGTGGCATACCAGCTCGGATTACACCTTGGTTGACCATTGATTTCACCTATGGTTACCACAATCGATAATGCGCTCTTGATGGCCATTCCTTCGAGTCCGAGGTTAAGGAGGCAGTGTTTGATATGGGTTTGATATAGTCTTTGCGGGGCGGATGGTTTTAGTGGGAGATTTTATCAACATTTTCGGGAAGTGGTGTCATATGAGGTGTTGCGGTTGTCCGTTATTTCTTTGTCACGACCTCCTTTCCAGCGGGACTGAATGCCAGTTTCATGGCACTCATCCCAAAGACCAAGGAGGCTAATGCGGTGGAGGATTTTTGATCGATCGTCATGAGTAATTTTCTTTTTAAGATTATCACGAAGATTTTGGCTACTCGTTTGGGCTCCATCATTTCTTCTTACTTGTCTCCGACTCAGTTTGGATTTATCCCGGGCAGGCAAATTCATGAATGCATCGCGTTGGTTTCGGAAGGGTTTAATATTTTGCAGGGGCGGAATGATACCAACATGATATTAAAAATTGATATCTGCAAGGCTTTTGATACGATTAATTGGGGATTTCTGATTCACGTGTTGCGTCGCTTTGGTTTCTCCAAAGTGTTCATCCACTGGATAGAGATTATCCTCCACTCTTCCAGAATTTCGGTCCTTCTAAATGGGTCGCCTGTGGGTTATTTCTCTTATTTTCGAGGGGTTAGGCAGGGGGATCCGTTATCACCCCTGCTCTTTTGCATCGCAGAAGACGTTCTGAGTAGATTAGTGGAAGAGGCAGTGAAGAGGAATCACATTCAGGCGTTTATGGCGCCTAAGCAGGTGATCTTCCCTTCGTCAATTATGTATGCGGACGATATTGTGATTATGTGTGGGGCCTCCACAAGCAATGCACGTTCCATTATTCAGGTGCTCAATCTTTATGCGGACATTTCGGGGCAGATTTTCAATCCGAATAAATCTAAAGTTTATTTTGGTAGCTGGGTTTCTAATTCTGTACGAGGGCATATCCAGACGATGACAGGGATGCATATGGGCGCCTTCCCTACAGTCTATCTAGGCGCCCCAATCTTCAAGGGTGCGCATAAAGTGGCGGATCTTCAGCCAGTGTTCGATAAGATTATCTTTATATTCAGTAGGTGGAAAGGGTCCTCGTTATCTATTGCTGGTCGCATTTGTTTGGTGAATTCGGTGATTACCAGCTCCTTCGTGCATACTATGATGGTTTACAAGTGGCCTAGAACATTGCTTCGGAAAATGGAAAAGGCCATGCGTAATTTCATCTGGACTGGGAATGTGAACTCAAAGGGTTCGGTGGTGGTTAACTGGAGTCGTTGTTGTATGCCACGGGCGGAAGGAGGCTTGGGCGTCCATTCCATAGTTATTGCCAATAATGCCTTCCTTATGAAGATAGGTTGGAAGATTATGACTTCAAACTCTTTGGTTTACAGCACCCTCAGAAAGCGCTTTTTCACTTCGGAGGGTTTTCCAAGCCGTTCGTACATCCCCTCTTCCATATGGAGGGGTTCGCCCGGGATCTTGGGATTCTTGGAGGACTGCCGTTTGATTCCCGGATCCAACTCTGGCATTTTATTCTGGCTGGATAATTGGCTGGGTTACACCATTGCAGATAGGATTGGTATTCCGCAGGAGTACAGATATTTATTTCGACAGTGCATCTCGGATTATTTTTACGATGGGACTTGGCACTTCACTCTATCATTTATAGAGGCATACTTTGCAACGCCCCAAAATTTTGAACTATAAAATGTGTGCAAATATTCATTTAACCGTATATTTTTTTTCATAAGAAACATGAGAAAGAGAACTCATTATAGCGAAAATGAAAAAGAGTAGTCCTGATCACAGGTTGATCAGGTAACCAAAGAGAACCCTGGAAATAATATCAAAATCCAAAATAAATGGTCACAAGCCGACCAAATGGCTGAATGGTTGGGGCCTCGTTAAAACCTTCCAAGGGAAAACCCACCCTTGTGGGAAAAACCTTTGGAAGGAAAAAGGGTACCCCCCAGGAAACAATAGGCGCCTAAAAATGGGAAAGAATCCTGAAGCAGTAGCGCACTAAGTAGTAAACTTATAGTTGGATTGGCCAACATAGTCGTTAGTGAGGTAGTGTAATAGCTCCGTGGGTGGGACACCCCACCATGTGCCGTTGTCCGTCTTCTTGCTCAGAATATCCGCAACCCGATTGTCTTCCCAAAAAATATGTGACTATGAGATCCATTTGGCTTAGGAGGTGTAGGGTGTGGCACCAGTAGCTCAGATGGCGCCACGGGACCTCCGTCGATCTTTTCTCCAGCAAATTCACCACATACATTGAATCTGACTCCGGCCAAAGTTGTGTCCAACCCTTAGCAAACGATCTTTGGATCGCCCACATTGCTGCCATCAATTCAGCTTTAAACGCATACCCTGATCCACAGTGGTGAACAAAGCACCCTCAAAAGAAGCCTCTACAGTTCCGGAAAACACCGGATGCAGTTAGCTTTCCCAGCGCCCCTGAGGCGCTGCCATCCAGTATTCACCTTGATCGGCCGGAAGGGCTTTTGCTAAAGAACCTCGACAATCCCTGAGCTTGTCTAGCCCTACCATGAACACGCATTCGCGCAAGATAAATAAGTCACGTTGATCATTGTTCATGCAACCCCGGTCCAATGATGGTGATTCTACAATGAGAACTTGTAGATGAATGATCGCCGCCTCCAGGGTATTGATTTTGTTGTGAAAAATCAATTCGTTTCGGATATGCCATATGAGCCAGATGCAAGAAAGTATCGCAACCCGCTAGAGGAAAGCAATCTGGTCACTAAAATGAAAATTCATTAGTCGCACCAGTAACTCATTAAGGCTATATGTCTGAAAAGGGTGAACTTGAAAAGTGTGGAAGATCCATCGCCATATATGTCCTGCAAAAGCACAAGAGACAAATAAATGATCAACCGATTCCTCCGATTCCCTACAAAGAACACAAACCGAAGGGCTAGTAAAACTCCCCCTAGCTTGTAAAGAATCCTGGACAGCCAGTTGGTTGTGTATGGCCCTCCATACAACCACCGATCTCCATTCCGGGATATGTTGCGACCAAATCCAAGAGCCCCATTTGACTGCCGGGTGCTGGGGGCGAAGATGATTGTAAGCCGCCTCGAGGTAACCGAGCCATCCTCCGAGTTCAACCAAACACGTGTATCTCGGGTGTTTGGCGCAATCAGGACGCGCACAATGTCACGGACCATATCCAAATAGGCCTTTAAAGGTGAAGTGCCAGGTTCCATCATAAAAATAGTCGGAAATGCGCTGATGAAATAAGTATCTATAGTCCTTTGGAATACCAATTCTGTCTGCTATAGAGTATCCCAACCAATTGTCAATCCAGAATAATACCTCGGAATTAGCCCCTGGGATCCAGCGAGCATTATCCAAGCAATCGGAAATGCAGGGTTTAATCCCAGCCCAGATGAAGGAATAAAGGACCGCCGAATTTCCCCATTCCTTGTAAAGTACCGTTGTCGGAGGGTTCTGTAAACCACCGAGTCTGAGTTCAAAACCTTCCAACCCAATTTCATCAAGAAGGCCTTGTTGGCAACCACAATAGATCGCATGCACAGTCCCCCCTTTCGCCCGGGCGTGCAAAGATCTCGTCCGATTGACCACCACCTTTCCCTTAGAATTCACAACCCCCATCCAAATAAAGTTGTGCAGGGCCTTTTCCATTTGTTTTAGCAGCGTAGCCGGCCATTTATAAACAATCATGGTGTGCACAAAAGAGCTAGTGATCAACGAGTTAACCAGGCAAACTCTACCAGCAAGGGAAATAGATGAACCTTTCCATCGTCTGAATTTGAGGATTATCTTATCAAAGACAGGTTGTAAATCCGCAACCTTTGGAGCGCCCTTAAAGATTGGAGCACCCAAATACATAGTGGGGAACGCCCCTGGATGGATCCCCAAAATGTGTTGCACTCTTCCACGGACATATGACGAAACCTACGAACCAAAGTAAACCTTCGATTTCTATGGGTTAAACACTTGGCCCGAGATATCTGCATAATGATTAAGGATCTGAAGCAAGATCCGGGCATTAGTAGAAGACGCCCACACATGATGACAATATCGTCTGCATATAAGATGGATGAAGGAAAAACTAACCCCCTTGGCGCCATGAAGGAAGATAACCGAGACTGTTCCATCGCCATTGCAATAAGCCGCCCCAGGACTTCCTCCGCAATGCAAAAGAATAGTGGTGATAAAGGATCCCTTGTCTGACTCCTCTGAAACAGGGAAAATAACCCACCGGAATCCCATTTAACAGCACAGATATCCTGGATGACCGAAGAATCACCTCCACCCAATGCACAAAGATCTCTGAGAAACCGAAACAGTGCAAGACGTGTAGCAAGAAATCCCACCTCAATGTGTCAAAGGCCTTGCGGATATCTATTTTCAGGATCATATTCGAATCTGTGCGACCCTGTAAGACATTGAACCCTTCAGATACCATGTCAATATAATCATGAATTTGTCTTCCAGGGATAAAACCAAACTGCGTCGGAGATAAATAATCCACAATAATCAAACCCAAGCATGTAGCCAATATCTTCGTGATGATCTTGAAAATGAAATTGCTCATAACAATCGGATGGAAGTTTTCAATGGCGTTCTCATCCTTAGTCTTTGAGATGAGCGCCATGAAACTTGCATTCAATCCCAGAGGTAGTGACGAATTACTAAAGAAAAAGCGAACGGCAGCAGTTACCTCGATGGAGATGACATCCCAAAAATGATGATAAAAAATCCCATTGAACCCATCTGGCCCCGGAGAACTATCAGGATCCATATCGAAAATCGCTTCCTTAACTTCTAAATCCGACGGAATGACAGTGAGGGTGGCATTCGCCTGCGCTCCAACCATTGGAGTAATAACCTGGTCGACTAATGAGAAATCCAAGATGAAACTCCCGGTATCCGCGTAAAAGAAAACGATGTGGTCCCCAAGGATAGCAGTATTATCAGTGTAACTGCCATCTACCATAAGCCCCTGAAGACATGCACGCCCCTTACGAATCTGGCTACACCGGTGAAAAAATGTTGTATTACGATCCCCATCCTTAAGCCAGGCAGTACGGGCCTTTTGCTTAAGGAATTCGGATTGTAACTGCAGCGTCTGCGAGAGCTTCAATTGGGCGTCCAGCTCGCTATCTCGTAGAGAGGCGGTATAGCCCAATGCCTCAATGTCTGCCTGAATCTGACGAAGATGCTCCAACTGACTATCCACCTTACGGTTAACATCCCCAAACACATCCCTGTTCCAATCTTTAATAACTTGTCTCAACCGCTTGAGCTTCTTCATGACACGCAATAAAGGATTGGGCGCGTCACATGGAGAGACCCAAGAGGTTGTAACCAGATCCCAGAATGAATCATGATGAACCCACATACGCTGAAAATGAAATGGAACCGGACCCCTGCTAATGGCCGAAGTGCATGAAACCAAAATAGGGTGGTGATTCGAACCAATGCGCGGAAGAACTAAACCCTTTACATCCTGCCAAAGCGCAAAAAATGGACAAGTTGCAAGGGCTCTGTCCAATTTCGCCTGAAGTAAAGATAGAGGCCTACGGGGTGAGCACCAAGTAAATGAATTCCCCGAAGTGGACACCGCAAACAATCCGGCGTCCTCCATGAAATCCCTGAAATCCTGATACGAGGCTTGGGAAAGAGTATCATTGCGCGAGCGCTCATGATGTCCCAAAACCGCATTAAAATCCCCAACAAGTTTTAGATCAGTAAGACCCAAATTCCTCAAATCCAGCCAGAGCTCACATCGTGAAATGTAATCACACAAACCATGAGTGAAGCCAACATGAAAAATCAAAGCACCAAATTAAACTTGGAAAACGATACATTCAGTAGAAGACCAAACCTGGTTAAGGATTGAGATTGTGGTGTCGTGAAGAACCCAAATGTCTGGCCGTCCATTGCCTCGAAAACTTTGACCCGCCAGAATCAAACCCAGGCTATGCCAATATAAATCGGAACAAATAGCCAAAATCGAAGGCTTATGCTTTTGACATAAAGCCTTAAGAACATTGTGAGATGCAACATTCCCAATCTCCCGGATGTTCCAGAAGATGCAATTCATTGAGATGAAGGGGGGAAAGGCGCCCGTGACGAACGCACGGTAAAAACAGGCGTGTGGTGTGCTGCAGAATCTGACGATTGAGACTGACCCACCTCATCTGCGTAATCGGCCCATCTCTTGGAAGCTGCAAAATTCATCTCGTGTGGTGCTAGGCGTTCCGGCTCGATAGTGACGTCATGAGCTGTGGGGGACGGCCCGACGTAACTCACGGAGAATTCTATCTTTTGCCGAGTCCAAAGAGCTATCCAGGAAAAGCACGGCTCGGCAAGCACGAATAGGCTTCCCCAAAGGATCTTGAACCGTAATGGGCATAATGGTAGAAACCGGCTCCTTATTGGAAGTACTGGCTTTGGGAGACGGCTCCCTGGCTGGGAAATCTACTTGATAATCTGCTGGTTGCTGGTCCTGGGAATCGACTGAACCAAGAACCTCAAAGGTATTACCAAGATGGACGCCTGAAGGGCAAGTGACTATTGCGTGAGGTGGAGATCTTGTGCGCATAGTCGAACCCGTAGTTCCCATTGAGTCATCTGACCTTGCCCTTGTCTTGCGAGAACAAGACGGTAAACCTTACGAACCCGGATCACCGTGACCGCATAGAGTCGAGAGTACCGGCGCCCGCAAGCGTCCCTAGGCTGGTGAAGCGCGCCCTTCTGTCGTTGGATTCCCCGCATTGTTAAAACGACATGATGCTGTGGAATGCCCCGTAACACTACACCTCGAGCAAAATGCGGGTAGTTTTTCATAAGTGACGGAAAAAAAAGAGCACTTGCCGGTGCGCTCAACCATAATGTGTTCCTCCAAAGGCTTGGAGAGGTCAATATCCACTTAACCCGAACAAAATGACCCAAAGAACCATCCAAGGAACGCCGATCAATCAATTGGATTCCCAAGAGCACCGGCAATTCCCATGATATTATTAGGGTCCAGTATTCGCATCGAGTTCAAAAATGCGTACCCAAACGCCGTCCATCGGAGATTGGACCATGTAAGGGTTGAAGTCGGCACCCATGGAGACGGATAGTACCAGGGTTAAGCGTCCAATTAGTGCGTTCTTCGAGCCCGAGCACGATCTTGCGCACTAAACAATTTGACACAAAAGAATCCCTTTCCCAAGGGAATTAATTTCCATTCATTTTTAATACCCCATAATTAAGATAGGCGTTTATGCAAAGGCATAGTCGCCCATGGCTTGTTGCCTTTTCCTAAAATAACCCTTCCAATCAAAGAGTAGGAAAATTCAGTGAGACGTTGCTGATAAACATTGTTATCAATGGTAACAGAGTAGTAATCACCTTTGCGAACCGGTTTTGGGATAAAATGAGTTTTACCGTAAAACCCTTTGTGGAAAACAAAGTAGGATTACCTGAAACCTGAGATGTGGAATCCAGATGATTGGTACCTGCAGCCGAGGCCTTTGAGAAAATTGAATTCATAGGATGGGGATTTCCAGAAACCAGTTTGGCATAAGAATTAACTTGATGACCAATATTATAAGCCGAATGTTGGGGGTTCGACGCACTGGGGTGGCCCATGGTGGCAGAGCATCTAGCAAATTGAGGAGAGTTCATGGATGGACATGCAGGAAAAATGCCCTGCGGAGGGCGGACTGGGGCCCAGGGGTCATCACTCCCCTGGGGAGGGGCTTCTTGGGATGGAGGGTGAGTTACCGCCAGCCCCCCCATGGCCGGCAGCGGCCATGGGGGTAAAGGAGGCGAGGGATGCCATGTCATGATGAGGGAGCGCATCCCCTTGCTCACATGCCACTTTGTCCACTTGGAGCGCCGCAGCAGTGCCTTGGGGCGAGAGGACCTGCTGCGTGGGGAAAGCTGGTGGTACGAGGTTGTTGCAGCTGTGCGGGACCGCTGGTGGTACAAGGATGTTGCTGCTGCACGCGGTGGTACTAGGTTGTTGCTGCTGCGCGCTGATGGGCGACAACTGGTACGATGTTGATGGCGTTTGTTGCAGGTAGACGTGTGGGGGGACCACACCCGATGCTGAGGACGATGATGGATGCTGTTGGACGTGGCAGGCCTTGCGCGATAGGAATTTCCATGGCACCCCATAGAAGGAGACGCAACCCGATGGTGGTGGGTTACCGTCAATGGATTTGGCAATTTGCGTTGGAGAAGAACATGCATGGTATGGTTCAAAGTTCGAAGTTAGACCGGAGAAAGCCAAAGACTCCGGCGAGGCCATGACCGGCGCCGGCGCCGGAGGAGAAGGATTGGCCGTCCAAACCGTGTGCAAAAGAGAGGAGAGAGCAAAACCCCAGAGGAACCTGACATGTGTGTACTAACAAGACACCCCCAAAACCATATCTTAAGTTAAATTATTTTCGTATGTTCGAAGCAAGGACTTCAAGGAGTAGGATTTTATGTATGTTAACATTTGATGCACGGATATCTACATATTAAGGTGGGGATATTCTATTCACTTATTGTTTGTTGCTATTAAACGCTTCGTATATGTGTAATTATTTATGTACAATATGAAAAGAAATCATGTTAGCCAGGGGGCCGTAAGAAGGTGCGGGATCGAAAGTAAACGGTGTTATAATTAGTATGGGGGTCTGTAAGAAGGTCGGGATCAAAAGCATCCTCGGGGTGTACCGCGATCTTATAAAGTAACCTGCGATCAAAGTGAGTAAAATATGTTGAATGTTTATGATTATGCGTATGTGTTGTATTTAAACGGACAAATGTGTCCCCACGAGCGAGTTGAAAGCTCATCATATTTATTAACACTTTTCGGGGTTGAGGATCCCTGGTGAGGATTGGAGGTGGTGGATGTCAAGTCAATGATTCTTATTTAATTTGAATTTTTAAGAAATCTTATTTTATTAATGAATTTAAGTTTCTTTTGCTAATAGTTAGTATTTTTTTGTAAGACTCATATTTTAGTTTTACTTTTAAAATTAGACTATATTTTATAAATATTTAGAAGAGTAATGGATTATTTGAGTTTATTAATAAAATGGTTCGACTAAATTTTAAGATGTGTCTTATCATGCGCTTTTAAATACGATTTCTCATTAAATTAAGTTACTCTTATATTTAGAAAATTGGGGCGTTACAGGTGGTATCAGAGCAGGTCTACGATTCTGTAGACTTGTTAAAAAAATGTTTTTTTATATTTAAATTTAAAAAAAAATAGTCTGTGACTTCCACCTCCGACATATCTCGCCAGATTTCTCAATGTATGCAAGTTATTATGTCATGCTATTTATTTTATTCATGAAATGTCATGCCACTTTTTTTCGATGAATGTTGGTAAGACAACGAATTTCAAGGACGAAATTTTGTTAAAGGGGGGGTAATATGTAATATCCCGTACTTTTAAAGGTATTTATTATTGTTATCTATATTAAAATTATCTTAATTGTTTTATTTATCAGATACTAATATTTACAATTCAGTCATTATCCTTTTACAATCCAAACTTTTAAACCCAACTAGAGATAGACTTCAACTCCTAATAGATGAGTGAAAATCTGATTTTCATCTTTATCATTAATCAGTCCTACTTATCATCAAACACTAAAAATTATCCTTTAAATACCCACCTTTCCTACCGACTTTTTATTAGCTTTTATTAAGTCCAAGTTAACATTTACTAAGTATTTCATTTTTCAATCTTTCGTACAAAACCAAAGAGCCTGTACAAACATCAGTTTAGAAAAGAGAAAAAAAAGATAGAAAGAAGAGAGAGTGAGATAGAGACGATGAAATTTTTTTTTTTTTTTGAAGAAGAAAGTGGGCTGTAATTTTGTTTTATTGGTTTGTGGATTAGAGAAATTCAACTTGGGTTTTAATTTAGAGGACTAAACCCCTATTTTCTTCTTTTTTTTAAATTTACCACTTCCAGTTCTTAATCTCACAAAACAGCCTCTTGAGTATACTACTTGGGGATTTTGATCTTGCTTTTTACTCTCGTTACATCCCTCCTTTTACAAATTTAAACATGATTTCTCGAAAACCATATCTTAAGTTAAATTATTTTTGTATGTTCGAAGCAAGGACTTCAAGGAGTAGGATTTTTTGTATCTGTTAACATTTGTTGCACCAGATATCACATATTAAGGTGGGGATATTCTATTCACTTATTGTTTGTCGCTATTAAATGCTTCGTGTATGTGTAATCGTTTATGTGCAAATGTGAAAATAAATTATGTTAGCCTGGGGCTGTAAGAAGGTCCGGGATCAAAAGTATCATCGGGGTGAACCCGCAGTGCTATATTAGTCTGTGGCTGTAAGAAGGTCCGAGATCAAAAGTATCCTCGGGGTGAACCCGCAGTACTTACTCAGGGGCCGTAAGAAGGTCCGGGATCAGATGTATCCTCGGGGTGTACCCGTAGTACTATAAAGTAACTGGTCAGTCAAAGGAAAAAGACAGAGTAAAGTACATGTTGAATGTTTATGATTATGCGTATGTGTTGTATTTAATCTAAGAACGATAACCTAATCTGACAGATAAACCTGTTGCGGAATATTCACATCAGAAATATCTAAGAACATTGCATGAAGCAATGTTTCCTATCCCTCGAATATTCCAGAATAGACAATTTAATGTGATAAATTTGGAGAATTAATCTACCGTGGAGGCGCGATATTATTGTCCTCAGAGATATCATTAACAATGTTCCTAGACTGCTCAGGAGCTTAAGATTCATCCTCCGAATAGTCCCCCCATTTTTCTTTAACAACCATATTAAATGTCCTTGGACCATCCGAATCCTTAACAATGTTGATCTTATGAAGAGTTAGGTTTTTCTAAGTGATACTGAATCGTGTGAGGTTGTTTTCGAATATCAGAGAATGAGGGTAGATCAATAGACTTCGAAGCAACAGAGGTGGATATTGGAGTAGGCATGGGATCCGAAATACATTCTTCGCCTGCCAGAGCAGCAAAATAGTTACCCAAAGTAACCCCTTTGGATGTGGGGACAGGGTCATGGGGTATAATCACATGGGGAAGAGAAACATCCCCCCTCTAGAGGAGGTCGCATTATCCATTGAGTTAACAACATCCTTACCTTTATCATGAGAATAATTTATCGGACGATATTCTTTACGAACACAAGAATTGCCCCTAGGAACAGAAGGGGGACGTTTAGTATCAACTTGGATTTGAGCCTGGGTTGGAGCCAAATTGCAACAGCAAGAAGCCCTTGAGTGGCCTATAATACCACACTACGAATAGAAATCCGTAAGTTTTTCTTAGCTCAATGAAATAAATGAGCGTTTTCCACTCGCTCAATCATAACATACTTTTGTAAAGGCTTAGCCATATCAACTTCCACAAGAACTCGAACAAAATGCCCTAACGAACCATTAAGGGACTTAGAATCGATTTGATCAGGATTACCCACCGCTTTGGCTATGCCCATAATAAAAATAGGTTCCTAGTATTCAAAACTTAACTCAAATATTCTTACCCAGACACTAGCAATCGAAGTATTAACCTTATAGGGGTTAAAATATGGGACCCAAGGGGACAAAAAAATAGACCCAGGATTAAGTTGCAATGAAGAATGCAAAGCCATCCTGAGTATGATCCAAATCCGAAGAGAATTTAATGTAGAAATAACCGTTTTCCAATGGTATTAACATCCAATCCCCTTGAATTTTCCATAATTTTGAAAGATGATTTTGGGCATCAAAGCCCATGGTTTGCTACCTTTTCTTAAAAGTACTCGACCAATCAAATCATATGAAAATTTCATAATATATTTCTTATACCAATTTTCATCAATAGTAACAGAAAAATACTTACCTTTTTTCACAGGTTCTGGAATATAATTAATACATCCATTAACCACATTAGTATAAGACGGAGTATTACCTCAATTAGGCGTACCTGGAATAAGTTGCTGGGAATAGACTTGTGATAATCGCGCGATAGAAGAAGTAGCACCATATTATTGGTCACTGGTTGGTTATTTTCAGTTGAACTTACGGTCGCATCTAGAACATCACCTGGATGAGACTTGCATTTGTTGGTGGCCTAGGGCCCATTATGGGAAGAGGCCGTAGGATCCTTGTGACCGCCCCATGATAACAAGATGGTAAGGAGTAGGATGTGCTTGGGGGGCATTATGGGGGAATCCCCTTGTGCATTAACAACCGCACAAGGGGCGATGGGGTAAGAGGCCCCCCATGTTCGACGTGTTGCTGCCAAGCATTGGGAATGGGGACCGCTGCACGCTAGCCTTGGAGATAGGCTGATTAAGTGACAAGTCCTAGCAACGTAGATGGACTTCCAGATTTTTTCATCGTAGTTAGTATGAAATTCGGAGGGAGCTCATATGCCGAACACACAGAGGGCGATGGAAAATGCTGAAGTGTTTCATCAAAAACCCTAGAAGTCAAAGATATTGCAGGGCTAGCGATTGTGAAGGATTATTCATTGGACATGAAACCATAATTGAAGAATGTTGAGAAGAAATCAAGGAAACACCTTGATCGATTGAAGGCATGATGGACGTGTTGCTTGAGATGGTCATAACATGCGTTCGATTTTCACTTGGGGGCTCAAAGTTTGACGTTAAACCGAGAAAGGGTGGCTTCGCCATGGAGTCACCGGAAATTCGGTGGACACATCGATGAGGAGAGAGGGAGGAGCATACCCTAGAGAGAGAATTATTTGTGTGATTCATTCTTGGATGCTTATTTATTTTAATTGTTTAGCTCATTTAAAAGAGTGAAGATTTATTTAATAAAGTTTGATTGGTATTCTTCAAAACTGGTGTTCTATCTTCAAGTTTCTAAAAGTCACTTATATAAATAGATAAAGGCCAAAACCTTCCTTTGTGATGACTCTTAAATGTGTATAATTCAATGATTAGGATTAGGGTTTCCTTATTTATTTATGTCATTTAAAAGGCTCAATATTCATTAAACAAAGTTAGATAAGTATTCATCAAAGCTTATATTCTATCTTCATGGTGCCAAAAGGCACATATGGAAAGTGTAACGCCCTAGAATTTCTTTAATAAAATAAACGAGAATACACTTAATTTTAACGATGAAAAGGAACATGGATAATTTAAAAATAAAATTAAACTGAGACAATTGTAGCGGAAGCAAAAATATTTCATGAATAAAAATCTAACCATCGTCTGATTCTATCAATTTCTAATAAACTGGAATAAAAACTAATAACTTAAAAAGAAGTAAATAGTTCAACATTTTTTTTTAAATAAACATTCGTAAATAAATTCATAGGCCTTGTCATATCCACCGCTCTTAGCCAGCGCCATCTCCTTCACTTGAAAAGTTTGTTATATGTGGGGTCAGCGACACAGCTCAATGGAGTAAAAAATGTCCAAGCTAAATACACGGATATCTAACATAGACATGCAAATACAATCCAATAGGACATATCATAGATCTTTTGAAAAATCGTAGACATAGACATGGGTTGCACTGCAGGAGTTCCACCATAGGGATACATCGACCCCGGACCTCTTGAGTCCCTGGCTCAATGTACTACACATTCATGCAAAATAATCTAAGCATTTAACGAGGACAATAAAGTTTAGAAAACAAACCCCACCTCGAAACTTTGCTTGAAAAATAGTGAATGATTTGATGCAATATCCCTATTGAACTTCAGAGCTCGCCGTCCTCGTCGCCTAACATGGATATATATACATCTTTGTTCCTAGAAGTCAAACTTAAGTATTAACCTCGATATCGGAAGCACTAAAATAACATTCGTGGAAGCTCACGGTATTTTCCTAAGGTTTAGGGTTCAACTTGGTTGGTTTGAACAATACTAAATCACTGCATAGTTGGGATCGAATAATATTTTCTCATAAACCATATACTGAAATTATTTAGTATTTTTACAGTAGGTAAAACTCAAAAATAGATATCATATAAAAATTTCAGGAAGATTAGAAATATTTAGCTATGGATTTTGAATTTGTGAAACTGAAATTGTTGTAACATTAAAACCTGCATAACTAAGGGAGAAAAATCATATTTAAATAAATATAGTACTATATGATTTGAAACTTTAACAACGTATAATATACACATCATAGTATAACATATCCATAAATCATAAAATATTAAATTCGTTAACTTTAGGTTTTGAATTTTATAAACTGAAACTTTTGTCATTGCTAAAACTGTAACGTCTTGGAAACTAATTAATATTTAAATAAATATAGGTTAGAATGATCAGATATTTTACCACACGGTAGTAAACATTATAATACATAACATGTCAAAACGTCAGATATTTTCGAGGTCTTTATACATAGTTTCTAGAATTTATAAATCAGAAATAGAGTATATTCAAGATTTGGTAAGCGTGAATGCGAATTTCATATAAAATAAAATACAACTCAAACATATATGAACTTTTAATTGAATATTTTAAACATATAATAACATAAAATATTAAAATTGCACGAATTTTGGATATGTATAAGTATGGTTTTGGATTTTCTAAAACAAAAAAGGGAATAACATAAATTCGGGCATCTTACTTTGAAAATTCAATAACTACAAAAGTACTCATCGGATTAATATAAAATTTTAACTGTGCTATAAAATCAATACGAAGAATAAAATATTAAAAGTTAGGAAAATTATGAATAGTATAACTTGGATTTCAAAATTTATAAGTAAATTACCTTAGGAGTTGAGGATGAAATAGGGAAGGCAATTGAAGGATCATGGTGTTGAAGAGAAACTTCGCCGTGGTTGTGTGGTAGATGATGGGGGCTGATTGACGCAGAGAGAAATAAAGCTGGAGCGTTTTCCCCCCCTCTAATGTGGTATAATAAAACCCTAATAACGAAAGAGTCCTAATATAATTACCCTAGCTAGTTTCCCAAACACATTAGGATAATAAATCTAATAATAATAATAATACACTAATGGTCTATGTAACTAATTAAATACATATCTTTTTTTTCCCGGGTGTTACAAAAATAGATAAGGGCCGAAAACCTTTCTTTGTGATGACTTTTAAATGTGCATCATTCACTGAATATGATTTCAGTTCCCTTATTTGTTTAGGTTTTTTAAAGTGATAAATATTCATTTAATAAAGAAAAGAGCTGGAAAAACTTCCTTTGTGAGTGCTTTTATATGTGTATAATTCACTTGATTAGGATTAGGGTTTACTTATTTTTTAAGCTCATTTAAAAGGATCAATATTCGTTAAATAAAGTTAGATTGATATTCTTCAAAACTTGTGTTCGATCTTCAAGGTTTAAGGCACTAATGAAAAGAGATGAGAGACGAAAACCTTCCTTTGTGATAGCTCTTAAATGTATGTCATTCATTGATTAGGATCAGAGTTTCCTCATTTATTTATCTCATTGAAAAGGCCCATTATTTATTACATAGGGTTGGATTGAGATTTTTCAAAACTTGTGTTCTATCTTCAAGGTGATAAAAGGCACTTATGAAAATAGATAAGGGCCAAAAACCATCCATTGTGATGGATCTTAAATGTGTATCATTCATTGATTAGGATTTGAGTTGCCTTATTTGTTTTGATTATTTAAGGGGATAAATATCCAATAAATACAATTAGATTTGTATTCTTCAAAACTTGTGTTCTATTTTCAAGGTGCTAAAAGGCACTTATGAAAACATATAAGAGCCAAAAACCTTTCCTTGTGATTGCTCTTATATTTGTATCATTCATTGATTAGGATTGAGATTTCCTTATTTGTTAAGTGCATTTTTTTTTTGAATAAATCAAAGATATATTAAAAAATGAAAAAGAGTGATCCTGACCACAGGCTGGTTAGGTAGCAAACAAAACCAGAAGAAAACGTAAATCCAGAAAAATTTGAATGGTCACAAGCCGACCAAATGGCTGAATGGTTGGGGCCTCGTTAAAACCTCCCAAGGTAAAATCCACCCTTGTGGGAAAAACCCTTGGCAGGAAAAAGAGTACCCCCCATAAAAAGCATCCAGAAAAGTATAACAAAGGGTTAAGACGCATTATCTAACAAATCTATAATAAAATTGACCATCATAATCCTCCGTGAAAAAAGGAATAATATCTGTAGGAGGGACACCCTACCAAGTTGGTGATTGCGACCTCTTGCTCAGAAGGTCCGCCACTCGATTGCCTTCGCGATAGATATGTGAAACCACCAAATCCATCTGTGAAAGCAAATGTAAAGTATGTCTCCATCTGCTAAGATGACGCCAGGGGAGGGAAATGGAACTCTTGCGAAGTAAGTCCACAACATAAATGAAATCTGACTCGAGCCAAATTTGAGTCCAACCCTTAGCGAATGCGTAATGAACGCCCACATAGCCACCACAAACTCAGCCTCCAACGCATACCCAACACCACAGCATTCCGCAAAGCAACCCCGAAAGAAACCTCTGCAGTTTCGGAAGACCCTGAAGCTGTAAGACTACCCGGCGCCCCCGAGGCACTGCCGTCCATATTTACTTTGATCCACCCCGGAAGGGGTTTTTGCCAATTAACTTGCACGATATTGGGAGCTTGTCCGACTCTCCCAGAACACGAAGTTGCCGAGGATAAAGAGGTCCGCCGATCGTTATCCATGGAGCCATGATATAAATAAGACGATTCAACAATAAGAACCCGGAGATGGGTAATCGCCGTGTCCACTATCCAGAATTTATCATTGAAAACTAATTCATTACGGATATGCCAGATAAGCCAGGATATCACTTCCACACGCCATAAAAAAGCAACCCGATCATTTGGCGGTAAGTCATTAATCGCACCAGAATTCATTAAAGTTATGGCCATAAATAGATGAACATCAAAAGCACCAAAAATCCAACGCCAGAGAGCCCCTGCAAACACAAAAGAGACAAACAAATAATCAACAGATTTAGTATAAGCACAACAAAGACCACACGTCGAGGGGCCAATAAAACTCCCTCTAGGACGTAATAAATCCAAGACTGCCAAACGATTGTGGATAGCCCGCCAGACCACAATCAAACGACATTCCAGAATGTGAGGAGACCAAATCCAGAATGGGGCCGAATATGCGAATATGCCGTCTCCGAGGTAATAGTCCCATTGTCAGAGTGCATCCAGACCCACGTGTCCTTCGAGGATGGTGTAATGGGGACACGAACAATGTCCCGGATGAGATCCAAGTAAGCCTCAACGAACGAGAGGGTGAAGTGCCAAGACTCTTCGTAGAAGTAATCAGAAATACATTGCCGAAATAGATATTTGTACTCATGCAGAATACCAATTCTATCAGCAATGCAGTAACCCAACCAATTATCAATCCAAAATAATACCTCAAAATTACTCCTAGGGATCCATCGAGACTCGTCAACACAATCCGCAATAAATCATCAAGACCCAAATTTCTCAAATCCAGGCAAAGCGTGCGACGATCAATAGGAGTACATAAACCATGAACCAAGCCCACATGTAAGATCAGAGAACCCATCTGAACCTGAAGAACAAGACACTGAGAGGAAATCCAAACCTGTTGTAAAATAGAGATTGCCACAGTACATAAAACCCAAATATCCGGTCGACTATTAGAACGAAAATTCTGAGCCACAAAACTCAAACACAAACTGGTCCAATAAGAAGCTGAAATCGATGTAATGTCCACCATAGGCTCACAGATAGCTAAAATAGTCGGCTTATGTTTTTTACATAGAGCCTTAAGAACATTATGAGAAGCAATGTTCCCAATCCCCCGGATATTCCAGAAGATGCAATTCATTGAGACGGAGATGGGGGGCAGCCCGTGTTAAGCGCACAGTAGAGTCAGATGCAGAATGTTTCTTAGAATCTTCCGTTTGAGCATTGGAAAGCTCATCCACATAATCTGTCCATAATTTTGAAGCCGCAAAATCAAACTCATTGGGTGGTGAGGTCATGAATAGCCGAAGATGGCCCCTGCGCCACATTCTGAAGTATCCTGGTTTTTGTCGTATCGAGGGAACTGTCCCGGAATGCTCTAATAAGAGTGTGGATTGGCTTTACCAGTGGGTGTTGTATCGTGAGAGGCAGAGTTGTAGAACATGAGCCAGTATTAGTGACCAGGGCCTTGGGAACCAGATTGCGAGTTGGGAGAACCAGAAGGGAAGCCGGGGAGTGCTGGTCGAGGAACTCATCCAAGGCAAGAGCTTCAAAAGCATTGCCAAGATGGATGTCATTAGGGCAAGTGACTATGGTACAGGATGGGGAACCAGGCCGCATAGTCGAAACCGTATTATCCATTGAGTTATCAACAGCCTTGCCCTTATCTTTTAGCTCTTTGCCTTTGGGACGATAAACATTGCGAACTCTGGAACGACCCCATTGGACTGACATGTGGCGTCCATCCAGAGCCCCAGAGTGACCCCTACACTGAAGGAGGTCGTCTTTCCGGAGCCGAAATCCGCGTACAAGTAAGATGGTAGGAAGCAGTCGAGTGTCCCGTAATATTACACTTATAGCAAAACTCAGGGAGTTTCTCGTAGCTAACCGACACGAACAAACATTGGCCAACCCGCTCAACCATAATATGGTCCTCCAACAACCAACACGCGAATTAGCAAGATTGATGTCAACCAACACGATCCCCAAAATAAAGTGACCAAGGGAGCCATCTAATGATCGCGAGATCAATTTACATAAATGGATTGCCAGGGGGATTAGTTTTGTGAAGCCACGATTTTTCGAGCTTATAATTGATCCCCAAAATAGTATTGGGATTTTGGATTTTATTTCATTTATTCTTGTGATCATGATCATCATTAATTCTATTTCTCATTTATGCTCAAAAATAGTATTAGTCACCTTAGAATTTTAAGAGGCTATTTATTTTAGAGACTTTTACCTTATAGAATTAAGATTTTTATTTAGATTAAGTGATCATGAGACTTACAAGTGATCAAGAAAATCACTAATTATTTTGGAGATTGATATATTTCATCTATTATCATCAAATTTGGGACAAAAAAAATGGAATTACCATAATACCCTTATTATGGACGGCCATGATGATGATTTTGGAGTAAAACTATCATCCAACTCTTGTACATGTACACCTTATATTAGTCATCTTGTGTATAATTATACCATTAATTCAAACATTATACACATCATCTCTTACATTACTTCTTTATTATTATTTTTGCCAACATGTTGGAAGTCTTCCAACATTCCATTCAAACCATCTCATGCCCATACCTTTGACCTCCAAAATGTTCCCCATGCAAGAGGCAAAATGCAAGACGCAAAATTGAACAAAAATTCCTCTCTTCCCCCCCTGGTGGACGGCCAATATGACCAATTTTACACAAAATTTTCATTTTTCATCCAACACATTCTAACTCTCAAAGCTAATTTTCTCCTCCTTCTCTCTAAACTTCCTACTTCTCTCTACTCTTTCTTCTTACCTTCTTCTTCAACACTTAGAAAAAAATTTCAAGATTTTCCTCCTAATAGCCAAGAAATTCGAACACCCCCCTTCACAAGGTATGAAATTTTGTTCTCCAATTCATCTTGATATCATCTACCTACATCTTTTCACTTCTTGACTTAAGTTAATTTTGGTTTTGGAGGTACATTTAGAAGACCATTTCAAGATTAGAGCTTGACATCATCTTGAAGAAGGACTTCAAGACTTGAAGAAGAACTAGTAGAGAAATTTAGACTACAAGGTAAGAATTGGACACTAGAACCCTTCTTTCCTCTCCTTTCTATTTTTTTCAAATTTTAACACCCCTTTTTCATTTTTTAGAAATAGGGGCTGACCTTAGGTGATTTTGGAGTTGAACCAAAATTTCCAATTTTAAAGCTTCAACTAGTCTCCAATCACCTACTACACAAGGTAAAGTGTAGTCTTTCTCATTTTCTTATCTCTTTCTTTTTCTCCTTAATTTTTCTCTCATTTTTCTAACTCCAAAATTTTGATATTTCTTGACTTAGGGGCTGACCTAACTAAGAGGCCTCATCCAAAAATTGTGAAATTTATCCTTTTATTTCACAATTTCCAATTTTAAGGTGGGTGGAAAAATACTTTCCAACTATTAGGTGTTTTTATTAAAATGCATGTAGAAATTTTGATCATGAGCCTTGAGATATATAATCTATGTATTGCATGTCAATTTTATGTATCAAATCATGAAAATTCTCAAGAGTTGCTCAAAATTGCTATTTATTGAATTTTAGGTGCATGCATGTGCAATTTATTGTTCTATTTGATGAATTCTTGTATGTATTGGATATGCATGTGTATGATCTTTGAAATCCATGTTTTGGATGACTTATAACCTGGACAAGTCGAGCATAATTGATTAAATTTCAATTTTGGACTTAAAAATGTAAAAATGGAAAGTTGGTGGACTAAATTGCAAGAAAATGAAAGTTAAAGGTCCCCTCTGCAAATTTCTGAATTTTGGGACTGTACTCAGGTTCAAAAATGACTTTTGGACATTTTAATAAAGTTTTAAGAGTTTTAAGATAAATAAAATCAACCTTTAAAAGCCCAAGGACTAGATTGTAAAATTTTGAAAGTTTAAGGGCTACTTTGCAAATTTTAAAACTGTACCAGACCTTAACTTTAAATTTTGAAAATTTTATTCTTAAGGTATTGGAAATGACATACTTTAAATGTATTCCAAAAATCCAAGTGTTTAGGGCTTGGAAAATAATTTTTCTAAAATTGAGGGATTAAAGTGTAAAAGATTAAACTTGAGGACCCAAATGAAATTTCCAGGACTTATGCAGCCCATGCACCTGGAAATACTAATTTAACTATAATTTAATTATATTTTGGACCCAAGGTTCAAATTTCATAACAATTGGACCCCTAAAAGCCTTAAAGGCAATTATTTCAAAATGGGATAAAAATGATATTTTCAAAAGTTAAAGGACCTACACTTATTTATTTTAAAAATTGCTTTTGTCCCAATATCCTACCAACCTTAGTGACATTTTCCAACTGGACTCACATTAAAAGTCCTTCCGGTTTGTGAGTTCCGAATATTTTAAACTTAAGGTCCGAATGACAATTTTTACAAATTTGGGGCCAATGTGAGAATTTTATAAAAACTCGACCTCAAAACTTTAAAAACCTGAATCTCTGGACAATTTGGAGGATTTAGGAACTGACCTCATAATCTTTCAAGGTCGGGATATTTATTTATTCAATTTTTAACCCCAAAAGTGTTGGTTTTTACAAAATGGGGCTAAATTGAAAATTTTCTTTTATAAAGGACCTAACTCAAATTATTTTCTATTTTACTAAAATAGCCCTGGACCCTCTGACTTGGAGATTTAATTAAAGTATTTTATTTTCCCTAAAACCCTTGACTTATCGGATCAATTGGACCGATTAATACCCGATCGCGGAGCGACTTCCCGCCTTGCGATTTTGAATCTATAACAGGACTTATGTTCCACCTAATCTTTCAAGATATCGAAGGTTGCTTATCCTTACGATAATCATCTTCATCCAAAAATTCCACCAACGCCATAATTGCCACTCGCGTTTTTCAAAATTTTCCTGAACTGATTCCCTGAATCAATAATACTGATTGCCCTGGTTGACTACCCGAACTTGTATTTACTTTCCCGCTGAGTCAACTTGGTGTGTCGAGCTCACGACTCGGAATGGATACGTCGGGGATGGAACCGGTAGCTCGGCTGCTATTCCACTCTTCCCGCCCCATCGTCCTAATCCCGCAACCGGGGACGGAGTTTGTCCAAGGGAAGCGGGTCGTAGTACTTGAGGTATAATCATGATTATGACAATCCGGCCTAGCAAGCTCTACTAAGGATTTGTCTTTGCCTATGGAGCGATAAGGTGACAGGTCTTGGACCATCTTGCTCGGGAGTTACAAGGAAGAACGAAGGAATCATTGTCGATCCACACGATTCCGGAGTTATCGGACCCGTTTGGTTGGCGCTACAAACCGTATGCAACCGCTACTACTTCTTTTGCATTGATTGGCACTACAATCCGTGACGCAACCATTATCTCGCCTTGCATGGGATTGGTGTTACATTTCCGCACGCAATCCTACCTGTCTTGACCGAATCACATAGTGCTGTGTGACCATGAATATTTTCTTGAATCGTATAAGTATATTACTTAAATATATTTATCACGACGCTTGTGGATCGTGTGTGAATTCATGCATCATACTCACGCGTTTTCATATAAGCTGTTTTCGCATTAACTATATATATCGCCACACTTGCATTACCATCACCCATCCACCGAGATTTTGTCTCATCCCCACCATTTTCTAACCATTAGATGAGGACTTCGTTGAAGATGTTGAACCGACTACGGATTGAGCCCTTGTACTCCGCTTGTTGGATTTACTATCTTATGTTGTTGATGTCGCTGGACTTGTTACTATTAATTGTCGTTGGACTCTTTTCTTGTGTTTGTTGTTGGACTCTTATATTTCTTTTCATTCCGGTTTGTAACTGAAGGGCGTAGAACCCTTTGACTTTTAAATTGTTATCTTTAGATCATATCGGGGATGTAATTTGGATTATGGATATTGTGGACTGTAAGTTGTAATTGTACTTGTTCTTTATTTCGCTGCTATTGACTCTGTTTCATTGGGTTCTCAATGATATTCGTCTAGACTGTTTGGTTATTTGTATTAAAGTTGTGGATCGTCGTCGCGTCCCGTTTGGGGGATGACAAGTTTCCAATCAGATTTGATGCCCCATAGCTCGGAGAGCAGTTTATGCAAAAGCATAGTATGCCATAGTTTGTTGCCCTTTCCCATAATAACCCGACCAATCAGAGAATAAGAGAATTCAACAAGACGCTGCTGATAAAATTCTCATCAATAGTCACAGAGTAATAATCTCCCTTCCTAATGGGTTTAGGTATAGAATTAATCTTTCCCGAAACGATATGAGAAAAGGAAGAAAAATTACCTAGGGCCTGGGGAAAAACTGAATCCATAGGGTCGGGATTACCTAAAACGACTTTAGCGAAAGTGTTACCCAAATTATTATGAGTATTAGCATTATGAGCCGGAAGTCGAGGGTTCGATTCATGGGAGGAGGCCATTGTGGATGAGCTTCCAGCAATTTGAGCAGCATTCTTGTGAGGGCATGCAGGAGGGATGCCCTGAAGATTGCCAGCAACCCAGGGGCCATCACCCCCCTGGGAGGGGGCGGCCTTGGAGGTAGATGTAGCCGCCAACCCCACATAATGGCACACAAAGGGGATGGCCCCCCATGGTTAGCGGCATCCATGGGGGGAAGCCCTCCAAGGGCCACGACATTCATAGAGGTGGGGGGAACCGTCCCCCTAACTTCATCCACTTGCATGGATGGCAGATACACCTTAGGCGGCACCAACCCGACGTACGAGTGCATGGAGGTTGGGCCTGAGGGATTTTTTTACGATACAAAATTTAGCGGTAGCCCGTAGCAAGGCAACGGTGAAGACGCATCACCAAGGGAATCTGATTTCAAGAAAACTGAGTGATTAAGACTTCGAGCGGGCAGCGGAGGAGATGCAACCGGCGTGGAAGTCGATTGAGAAGGAAGGGACGGCTGGGAACGAGCGTGATGAGGCATGAAATTAGATATTAAACCATAGATCAAATCCGACAAAGTTATGATGAGGTTGGCCGGTGAAGGCACCGACGCTGTTAAGTAGTATGGTCGGACGCGATAGAGGAGTAAGAAGAGAGCATTGATAAGGAATTGCCCTTCCAAGTCTTTCGAATTTTGTTAAGTGCATTTAAAAGGCTCAATATTCATTAAATAAAGTTAGATTTGGATTCTTCAAAACTTGTGTTCGATCTTCAAGGTGCTAAAAGGAACTTATGAAAAGAGATGATAGAAGAAAATCGGCATTTTTTATTGCTTTTTTTGATAAGTTGGGAATAGTGGTTGGAGGAGAAGGGATGAATTTCAAAGACACTGAAAGATACAGGGTTCGAACCCTGGTCAACACCCTTACAAAGGGTGAGCGATACCACTTGAGCTACAAGCTCGTGGTGTCATTTTTTATTACTCTTACATGTGTATCATTCATTAAGTAGGATCAAAGTTTCTTTATTTGTTTAGCTCATTTTTTGAATAAGTTCGAATATATATATAAAAATAAAAAAAGAGTAGTCCTGATCACAGGCTTATCAAGTAACCAAAGATAATCATGGAAATAATATCAAAATCCAAAATAAATGGTCACAAGCCGACCAAATGGCTGAATGGTTGGGGCCTCGTTAAAACCTTACAAGGTAAAACTCACCCTTGTGGGAAAAACCCTTGCAAGAAAAAAGAGTACCCCCAGAAACAATATGCGCCTAAAAAAGGGAAAAGAATCCTGAAGCAGTGGCGCACTAAGTAACAAACCTATAGTTGGATTGACCAACATAGTCATCAGTGAGGTAGTGTAAGAGCTCGTGGGCGGGACGCCCCACCATGTGCCGTTGTCCGTCTTCTTGCTCAGCATGTCCGCAACCCGATTGCCTTCCCAAAAAATATGTGAGACTACGAGATCCATGTGCCCGAGAAGGTGTAGTGTGTGGCGCCCGTAGCTCAGATGGCGCCACGGGACTTCTGTCGATCTTTTCTCCAGCAAATTCACCACATACATTGAATCCGACTCACCAAAGTTGTGTCCAACCCTTAGCAAATGCATCTTTGGATCGCCCACATTCTGCCATCAATTCACTTCAAACGCATACCCCGATCCATAGTGATGAACAAAGCACCCTCGAAAGAAGCCTCTACAATTCCGGAAGACTCGGACGCCGTGAGACTTCCGGTCCGCCATACGTGTTAACCTTGATCCAACCCGGAAGGGCTTTTGCCAATGAACCTCCACGATCTTGAAGCTTGTCTAGCCCTTCCATGAACCCGCGATCCGCGCAAGATAAATAAGTCCTGTTGATCATTGTTCATGCATCCCCGGTCCAATGATGATGATTCTACAATGAGTACTTGTAGATGAATGTTCGCCGCCTCCAGTGTCCAGATTTTGTTGTGAAAAATCAGCTCATTTCGGAAATGCCATATGAGCCATATGCATGAAAGTATCACCACACGCCAAGGAAAGCAACCTGGTCACTAAAATGAAAAGACATTAATCGCACCAGTAACTCATTGAGACTATATGTCTGAAAAGGGTGAACTTGAAAAGTATGGAAGATCCATCGCCATATATTTCCTGCAAAAGCACAAGAGACAAATAAATGATCAACCGATTCTTCCGATTTCCTACAAAGAACACAAACCGAAGGGCCAGTAAAACTTCCCCTAGCTCGTAATGAATCCTGGACAGCCATTCGGTTGCGTATGGCCCTCCATGCAACCACCGATCTCCGTTCCGGGATATGTTGCGACCAAATCCAAGAGCCCCAATTAGCTGCCAAGGCACTGGGGCGAGGTGGTTGTAAGCCGCCGAGGTAACCGAGCCATCCTCTAAGTTCAACCAAACACGTGTATCCCGTGTATCTGGCGCTATCGGGACGCGCACAATGGCACGGACCAGCTCCAAATAGGCCTCCATGAAAGAGAAGGTGAAGTGCCAGGACCCATCATAAAAGTAGTCAGAAATGCGTTGATGAAATAAGTATCTATAGTCCTCTGGGTTGCCAATTCTGTCTGCTATAGAGTATCCCAACCAATTATCAATCCAGAATAAAACCTCGGAATTAGCCCTTGGGATCCAACGAGCATCATCCAAGCAATCGGAAATGCCGGGTTTAATCCCAGCCCAAATGGAAGAAGGAATAAAGGACCTCCGAATCTCCCCATTCCTTGTAAAGTACTATTGTCTGAGGGTTCTGTAAACCACTGAGTCCGAGTTCAGAACCTTCCAACCCAATTTAATCAAGAAAGCCTTGTTATCAACTAACAATGGATCTCACGCCCACTCCCCCTTCAGCTCTAGGCGTGCAGCATCTATTCCAATTGACCACCACCTTCCCCTTATAATTTACATCCCCCGTCCAATTGAAGTTACGCATGGCTCTTTCTATTTGTTTAAGCAACGTTCAAGGCCATTTGTAAGTCATCAAGGTGTGTACAAAAGAACTAGTAATCACCGAGTTAACCAGACAAACTCTACTAACAATGGTAAACCTTTCCATCTCCTGAATTTGAGGATTATCTTGTCAAAGATAGGCTGTAAATCCGCAACCTTGGAAGCGCCCTTAAATATTGGAGCGCCTAAATAAACAGTAGGAAACGCCCCTAGATGGATCCCCAAAATGTGCTGCACCCTCCTGCGGACATATGACGAAACCTGCGACCCAAAGTAAACTTTGGATTTCTGTGGATTAAACAATTGACCCAAGATATCTGCATAATTAGTTAGAATCTAAAGCAACACCCGGGCATTGGTAGAAGATGCCCCACACATGATGACAATATCATCCGCGTATAAAATGGACGATGGAAATATAATACCCTTGGGCGCCGTGAAGGGAAATAACCGAGAATGATCCATTGCCACTTCAATAAATCGACCTAGGACCTCCTCCGCAATGCAAAACAATAACGGTGATAAGGGATCCCCTTATCGACCCCTCGAAATAGGAAAATAACCTACCGCGCCCCATTCAACAAAGATCGATATCCGGACGATCAAGAACCACCTCAACCCAATGCACAAAGATCTCGAGAAATCGAAACGGTGCAAGATGTATAGTAAGAAATCTCATCTCAATGTGTCAAAAGCCTTTCGGATATCGATTTTTAGGATCATATTCGAATCCGTATGTCCCCAGTAAGGCGTTAAACCCTTCGGATACCATGGCATATATAGTCATGAATGTGTCTGCCGGGGATGAAACCAAACTACATCGGAGATAAATAGGCCGCAATAATCGAACCCAAACGCGTCGCCAATATCTTCATGATGATCTTGAAAAGAAAATTGCTCATAACAATCGGCGGAAATTTTCAATGACATTCGCATACTTAGTCTTTGGGATGAGTACCATAAACGGCATTCAAGCCCGAGGAGGTAGTGAACCATCAAGAAAAACGAATAGCTAGATCACCCGGTGAGATGACATCCCAGAAATGGCGATAAAAAATCCCATTGAACCCATCTGGCCCCGGAGAACTATGTGAATCCATATCAAAAACCGCTTCCTTGATCTCTGAATCTGAGGGAATGGCTGTCAGGCTGGCATTATCCTGCGCCCCAGCCTTTGGAGTAGTAACCTGGTCGGTTAACGAGAAATCCAAGACGGAATGCCCGGTATCCGCGAAGAGCTCCTTGTAGAAAGAAATGATATGATCCCCAAGGATCGCAGTATCATCAGTGTAACTGCCTGCCACCATAAGTCCTTGTATCCCTGCAAGCCCCGCACGAACCTGGTGCGCCAATGAAAAAATGTTGTATTACGGTCCCCATCCTTAATCCACATAGAACGGGCCTTTCTCTTAAGGAATTCGGATTGTAAATGCAGCGTCTGGGAGAGCCTGAGCTGGGCGTCCAGCTCCTTATCCCGGAGAGCAGCGGAATAACCCAAAGTCTCAATGTCAGCCTGGATCTGACGAACTTGCTCCATCTGGAATTCCACCTTACGGTTAACGTCCCAAACACTTCTCTATTCCAGTCTTTGATAACCTGTCGCAGCCGTTTGAGCTTTCACATGACACGCAGCAAGGGGTTAGGCGTGTCGCATGGAGAAGCCCAAGAAGTGGTAACCAAATCCTGGAATGAATGATTACGCACCCACATACGCTGAAAACGGAATGGGGCCGGGCCCTTGCTAATTGAAGAAGAACAAGAAACCAAAATGGGGTGGTGATCAGATCCAATACATGGAAGAACTAAGCCCTTTATAGCTTGCCAAAGAGAGAAAAATTGACAACTGGCAAGAGCTCGGTCCAACTTAGCTTGAAGTAAAGATAGAGGCCTTCGGGGGGAGCACCAAGTAAATGAGTTCCCTGTAGTCGGCACCAGTAATAGTCCAGCATCCTCCATGAAATCCCTGAAATCCTGACACGAGGCTTGGGAGAGAGTATCATTGCGCGAGCGCTCACGATGTCCCAAGACCGCGTTAAAATCCCTAACAATCAACAGATCAGTAAGACCCAAATTCCTCAAATCCAACCAAAGCGTGCGTCGTGAAATGTAATCACACAAACCGTGAGCAAAAGCAACATGATAAACCAAAGCACCAAATTGAACTTGCAAAACAATGCATTGGGAAGAAGACCAAACCTGGCTAAGGATTGTGATGGTGGAGTCACGAAAAACCCAAATATTTGACCGTCCATTTCCCCGAAAATTTTGAGTCACAAAAGTCAACCCCAAGCTCTGCCAATAAGAATCAGAAATTGCCGAAATATCCACCTTGGGCTCACAGATAACCAAAATAGAAGGTTTATGCTGCTGACATAAAGCCTTAAGAACATTGCAAGATGCAACGTTCCCAATCCCCCGGATGTTCCAGAAGATGCAATTCATTGAGAAGGTTGGGGGGTGGCGCCAATGACGATCGCATGGTGAAAACGGGCATGTAGTGCGTAGCAGAGTCTGCCCATCTCTTGGAAGCTGCAAAGTTCATCTCGTGTGGTTCTGAACTCTCTGGTTCAATAGTAACTTTATGAGCAGGGGGCGACGGCCCCGACGTAACTTTCTGGAGAATTCTATCTTTAGCCGAATCCAAGGAGCTATCCCGGAAAGCATGACTCAGAGCACAAATAGGCTTCCCCAAAGGATACTGAACCGTGATAGGCATAATGGTAGAGACCGTTCTCGTATTAGAAGTATCGGCCTTGGGAGATGACTCCCTAGCTGGATACTCGGCTTGGAAATCTGCGGATTGCTGATCCTGGGAGTCGACTGAACCAAGAGCCTCAAAGGTGTTACCAAGATGGATGTCTGTAGAGCAAGTGACTATGGCGCGATAAGGAGATCCTTCGCGCGTAGCCGAACCCGTATTTCCCATTGGGTCATCAACGGCCTTGTCCTTGTCCAGCTGAACAGGACGATAAACTCTACGAACCCTGGAACGCCCTCGCTGCACTGAAATGTGGCGAGTTGCAGGCTCCTGTGGGCGTCCCTGGGCCAGTGATGCACGCCCTTCCGTATCCGTATTACCCGCTTTGTTAAGACAACAAGAAGCTATTGAGTGCCCCGTAACACTACACCTCGAGCAAAATTGAGGGAGTTTTTCATAACTGACAGAAACAAAAGAACACTTGCTAGTGCGTTCCACCATGATGTGTTGTTCGGCCCAGTTTTAGAGATCAATGTCCACTAGAACCCGGATGAAATGACCCAAAGAACCATCCAAAGTGAGTGCGATAAATTTGTAATGGATTCCCAAGAAACCGGCAATCCCCATGATGTTATTGGGGTCCCGAGTATTCAGGATCGGGTTCAAAAATGCGTACCCAAACGCGGCAACGGAGGTTTGAACCTTATAAGGGGTAAAGTCCGGCACCCATGGAGATAGACGGATAGTACCAGGTTAAGCGTCCAAGTAGTTTGTTCTTGAGCCGAGATCGATCCTACGCACTAAACAATTTGACACAGAAAAATCCCTTGCCCAAGGGAATTAATTTCCAGTCATTCTTAATACCCCATAATTGAGATAGGCGTTTATGCAAAAGCATAGTCGCCCATGGCTTGTTACCTTTCCCAAAAGAACCCGTCCAATTAAAGAGTAGGAAAATTGGCGAGGCGTTGTTGGTAAACATTATCATCAATTGTAACGAGTAGTAATCACCTTTTCGAACCGGTTTTGGAATAGACTGACTTTTACCGAAAAACCACTATGGAAAACAAATTTGCATTACCTGGGGCCTGAGGCGTGGGATCCAGATGATTGGTACCTGCAACTATTTTAGCGAAAGTGTATCCAAAACTGGGGTTAGCATTTGCAGTATGAGTCGAATGTCGAGGCTCGTTTCATAATCGGAGGATGTTGGAGCAAGATATCGAGCATTTCGTTGCGCGTTATTGGAATACGGAATAGGATGTGGACCCCTATGCGGGGACCCTACGGATGGCGGACGGACGGCCCGTAGGTCATCACTCCCCCGGGAGGGGCGGCACTGGGATGGAAGACAGTAGTTACCCGACCCCCCATGGGTGGCAGCGGCCATGGGGGTAAAGGAGCGCCCCATCACGAGGGGTGAAACCCTCTTCTCGCCGCCATCCATCATCGCTGGGCTGGCGCTGCGGGAGTGAAAGGGATGCGTGCGGACTGCTTTGCATGATGTCATGAGGCGTGGGGGCTGGCAGTGCGAGGAGGCCATCTCGATGGTACGAGGTTGTTGCATGGGAGAGGCGGGCTGGCTGTGAAGACCGGTACGATGTTGTTCCTGCTGGGGGAGGATGTTGGGGGACCCCGGTACGGCGTTGTTGGAGGTTGTTGTAGGTAGGTGTGGGGACCACCCTTGATGATGATGGCGTCGGAGGATCTTTCCGGCGATGCTAGGTTTGGTTGACAAGAAGTTCCATGGCACACCATAGAAGGAGAAAGTTTGCCCGACGACAATGGCTTACTATCGCCGATTTTGCAATTGTACGTGCATGGTATGGTTCAAAGTTTGAAGTTTAAGGAGAAAGCAAGAGACTCGGGGCCATGGCGCGATGGCGCCGGAGGGGTATGGCTGGCCGTCCAATACGTTTGCAAGAGAGAGGAGAGAGAAAAACCATAGAGAGAGAAAATTTTCTGCATACGATGATGGTTTACAAGTCGAGTGTCTGTTTAGCTCATTTTTTTTTAATAAGAATCGAAATATAATAGAAAGAAATGAAAATCCTGGTCACAAGCCGACCAGGTAGCCCAATGTTTGGGGCCTCGTTAAAAACCTACCAAGGTAAAACCCACCCTTGTGGGGAAAACCCTTAGTAGGAAAAGAGTACCCAGTGAGAAAAGTGAAAGCCATACAACCAAACCAAAACAACATAGCACAAATTAACTAACAAATCTATATATTGTATGCGTCCGACATAGTCATCAGAAGCGAGAGAGATAATATCCATTGGGGGGCATCCCACCAAGAGGAGTCACACGTGAACTTGCTTTGAGATGGTCCGCAACACGGTTTGCCTTCTCGATAGATGTGAGAAACCACAACATGCATCCGGGAAGCGTAAAGAGAGAATAACGCCATTGATTAAGCCAGACGCCACAGGATGGAGCCCGTCGAGATCTAAGAAGGCCAACAACATATGTAGAGTCCGATTCGGCCAAATATTAGTCCAACCCTTGCGAAAAGCATAGGAGATTGCGGTCATGGCAGCAACCGATTCGGCCTCAAAAGCAAAGCCCGTTCCACACCGCTGCTCCACGAAACACCCACGAAAAAATCCTCGATAGGTACGGAAAATGCCTGCCGCCGTGATACGACCTGGAGCTCCGATAGCACTACCATCTACGTTGACTTTAATCCGGCCCAGGAAGGGAAGAAACCAAGGCCTCTGGGATAATGCGAGGGGCCTTAGGAGGGCGTCCACTAACCTTCAGCCGGTGTAGACAAAGAAGATCCTCCTGGGTATTCTCGCATGCACCCTTTATCAAGCGAAGCGACTCAATAATCATGGCTCTCGGTGAACAAGCGCCGCATCGTAGTCCAATGTTTGTGATTAAAGATCACGTCATTTACGATGTGCCAAATAAGCCATATGCAAGAAACAATCGCCACCCTCCGGAGAAAAGCAATCTGCGACCGAAATGAAATTCCATTAAATGAACCATAAAATCGTTGAAGCTATAGGACGTTACGAAAAGCCACCGCAAATGAACCCGCAATCCATCCCAAAGAGCTCCTGCAAAAGTGCAAGAAACAAAAATGTGATCGATCGATTCGAATGAGAGTTACAGAGACAACAAGCAAGAGGGACCGATAAATCCTTTGGGGCGGTGAACATCCATGATGTCAGACGTCCGAATATCGCCCCGGACCACAACCGTGCGCCTCTGCGGAATGTAGGGGACCATATCCAAGATCCCCATTTAACGAAGGAAAGGATGGTCGAATAAATGCATATGCTTGACTTAGAAGTCACTTTGTCCCATCCACAGAGCGAGTCCACACTCGTTTATCCAAAGAACTGGAGCAATCGGACAACGAACAATATCCCGAACAATATCCAAGTAAGCCTCCACAAACGACATAGTGAGATGCCATTTGTTATCAAAAAAGAAGTCCGATATGGGATTACGAAAGTTAGCCCGAAATTCATGCGGGATGCCAATCCGATCCGCAATGACGCGTAGCCAAGCTTATTATCTCCAAAAATTAACCAAGAGTGAGCCCCGAGTGAATCCATCTTGAATCGAGTTTGACAATCCTCCCACGGTTGGGTTGGACGCAGCCCGCTTGAGATAGAAGAAGGCAAGAATGAACGCCTAATAGAACCATTGTCCATCAAAAAAACGGCGACGGAGAGTATCAAAGACAATGGAATCCGATGTGAGAAGTTTCAGCCCATCTTCATAATAAAGGCTCGGTTTGCGAGAAATGAGGATCGGACGCCAAGACCGCCTCGTTCTTAGGAGAGCAACAACGCGTCAATTAAACGACGTAACCCTTCGATTAATATCACGATCCAAATGAAGTTACGCATAGCTTTCTCTAATCTTTGCTTAAGCAGTAGCGATAGGCCATTTGTAAATGAGCATCTGTGAACCAAGGAGCTGGCAATAATAGAGTTAACCAAGCGGAGCACCACGACCTACCAAAGAGAGAGAAGAACCTTTCCAACGCTTAAACTTAACCATAATCTTATCAAACAAAGGCCGCAACACACCATGTTTGGGGCACCCTTGAATATAGGAACCCCAAGATAATTAGTAGGAAAGGATCCAACCGATAAGCCCATGATCGTCTCGAATGCGATGTCTAATATAATGCGAGACCCGATCGAAAAACACCTTCGATTTGTGAGATTGAACACCTGGCGAGAAAGAGAGGCATAATGACCAAGAGTATCAAAAATATAACGTGCATTGCGGAGGTTGCCGCACAAAGGATGACAATATCATGCATAAAGCATGGAGGACGGAAACACAATATTACGTGGAGCCATGAAAGGCTTGAGAAGATGGGATGACACGGATGAGAGATAAGTTTCCCAGGACTTCTTCAAACAATGCAAAAAGAAGGGGTGAAAGAGGATCACCCTGACGCCCCCCTCTTGTGCAAGCAAAGTATCCGATTGGAGAGCCATTAAGAAGAACCGAGATACGGGCCGAGTTCAAAAATGACAGATATCCACGCAACAAATTTCTCGGAGAAGCCAAATCTCAGAACACATATAAAAGAAAGTCCGGTGAGAGTGTCAAAGGCCTTACGGATATCGATTTTCAGGATCATGTTTGTCACTCGATTATGGAGAATGTTAAAGCCTTCCGAGACTAGAGCAATACAATCATGAATGTGACGACCGGAATAAAACCAAATTGTGTAGGAGACAAAATACGTCTAACGATACGGGCAAACCGAGTAGCCAATATCTTAGTGATAATTTTGAAGATGAAATTGCTCATGACAATGGGCCTGAAATTATCAACAGTATTCGCATCTTTGCTTTTAGGAATGAGAACCATAAAGCTGGAATTGAGTCCATCGGCGAGAACCGTGGATGGAAGAAGTGGCGCAGCAAGATAATGACGTCATTAGATATAATATCCCAACAACTCGATAGAAAGATCCATTAAATCCATACGGGCCGGGGGAATGTCAATACCAAGATCAAAAACCGCATCTCGAATCTCTAAATCCATAGGTAAAGAGGTTAAGCAATTGTTCTCCACATCCATCACCACTGGATTAATAACTCGATCAATAGAAGAAAAGTCCGGAATAGGACCAATAGGCGCCGTGAATAAGTCCTGGGAAGAATCTGGATAATGTGACTATGGATGAGGATGGGTCCGTGGAAAGCGTACCATTGATCATCAGACCGTGAATACCAAATTTGAGCGGTCTTAGTCGACAACAACGGTGGAAAAAAGAAGTGTTGCGGTCTCCATCAACCAACCAAGCGGCCCGAGATTTCTGGCGAAGAAATTCAGATTGTAGAAGCAACGCCTGATTAAGCAAATTTTGGGCTTCAAGCTCCAGTCCCGACGGGTCGTACTATACCCCAAAGTCTCGATGTCCGACTGAATCTGTCTCAACTTTTCTAATTTATCATCCACCCCACGATTGACATCCCCAAAAACCTCTGAATTCCAAGAACGAAGCACAGGGCGCAATCTTTTCAATTTTATCATCAATCGAATCAAAGGGTTAGTGACTGTGCAATTTGATTCCCAAGAAGAAGTAACAACCGACTGAAAACCAGGATGTTTAGTCCACATACGTTGAAAACGAAAAGGAGATGGGCCCTTATGAGCCGAAGTCTCACACAAAAGCAAAAGAGGATGATGGTCCGAGCAAGTGCGAGGGAGAACAAAAGCCTTAGTCCTCTGCCAAAGATTAACAAACCTAGGGCTAGCTATAACACGGTCAAGCCGAGCTTGAATGAGAGTCTGATGAGGACGCGTGCTGCACCAAGTAAAGAAGTTGCCTATCGTGGGGATAGCCATCAACCCCGCATTGTCATAAAAATCCCGAAAATCCTGGCAAGACGCCATCAAGGTGACCCCCTGACCTTTACGCTCATGGTTCCCGAGAATAGCATTAAAGTCCCCATCAAAACCAGATCATCACAACCAAGAGAAATAATATCGACCAAAGTGTCTCACGAATCACGTGATTGCATATAGCATGAACAAACCCCACATGAAAGATGTAATTGGAGAATTGGACCTTAAGAATAATACATTGGTCGAAATAAAAACCTATTCAAGAATCGTTATATCCGACCGTCTCGAAGATCCGGATATCCGACTTCCCGATACCCGAAAGTTCGAGCCACAAGCGTAAACCAAGACGGCCCAATAAGAATCGAGATAGAATGCAAGTCAACTTTAGGTTCTCGCAATAGCAACCAAAGAAGGTTTGTGATTATTACATAGCTTCTTAAGAATATTGCGCGTGAAGCAATGTTACCAATCCCCGAATGTTCCAATAGAAGCAATTCATTGGGAAGGATCGTGAGGTGATCCGGGTAGGAGATCCGGAGTGTGTGGGCGCAGATGTATCAACCCCATAAATATTATCATCATCCACATAATCAGCCCAACATTTAGGCGGACTTTGTTTAAATTTTTAGATCCATGTTCATCATCCTCAATCTCCAATTGATGAACAGTGGCTTGTTACCCTGCGTTACCGATTGAAGTAGCATATGTTTGGCATCAACAGATTTAGCACGGATAGCCCTATACAACGGACGAATGGGTTTTTCCAATGGGTCTTTGCACCGTGATAGGCCTATGATGAATATCGGAGGCGGAGAATGATTGGTCACCGCGAAGAACTTAGGAGGTTTGGGACGGATGTACGTTTAACCACCGGAGGTGGCATATCATCCGAAGTATGAATAGAAGGATCCTCGAGTCCAAAGCGAGAAAAAGTATTATCGAGTAATATCCGAGGAAACGTAACGATGGCACAAGAAGAGAGCCGGGCGCATAGACAAAGTCGTATTATCCACTAAGTTATCCACATGATCTTGCCCTTATCCGATGGGTTATGAGCGGACGATAAACCTGACGAGTTGGGAGCGACCACGTTGAGGAGTGGGTCGTCCCTGTGGCTCCCGCAAATTGACATTATTTCCTAATCGTCGGCAAGACGCAGGCGAATGTCACGTAATACCACAGGTTCCACAAAATAAAGGAAGTTTTTCATACCCGATAGAAACAAGCGAACAAAGTGACCCTTTCTTTCAACCATAATATGATCTCGAAGAGGTTTAGTAAGGTCCACATCAACCAAAACGCGGACAAAATGTCCAAGAGAACCATCCAAAGACCGTTCATCAACTCGAATCGGGGTGCCAATGGCCTTGGCCAATCCCATAATGTAACCGGGGTCCCGTGATTCGATACTCAACTCAAATATTCTCACCCAAACGGAAGGCGTCAAGTATTAACCTTGTAGGGGTTGAAATCGGAACCCGGGAGATAAACGGATGGAACCAGGATTGAGAGACCAAGTAGCCCGCGCTGAGCACGGGAACGATCGAAGTGTTGTTAAATTTAACACGTAGTAACCTTTACCCAATGGTATCAACTTCCAATCATTTTTAACGCCCCATAATTGTAAAGCCGTTTATGAAGAGGCATAATTGGCCACGGTTTATTACCTTTTTTGAGCATAACACGACCAATTAAAGCATATCGAAATTCAGCAAGTCGTTGTTGATAAACATTTTCATCCATAACCACGAGAATAATATTCACCTTTTTTAATGGGCTCGGGGATAGGATTATAGGGACCGAAAACAATTTTAGCAAAAGATGGAGGGTTACGGGCCATGCCGAGGAGATGCGATGTCGGAGGATTTACGAGAAACCATTTGCGCAAAAGTTGTTTCCACACGTGGGTATGAGTTTGGCTGAGAAGAGCCGAATGTTGCAAGTATGCGTGGACTTGTGGATGATCAGAGGATAGAACGTCATGAACGCCATGTGTGGAAGAGTTTCCAGAGACCATATTGGCATGCAGATGATAATCTGTGACCTTGGACCCGTGATCGACTCGTTGTGTAGGACATTTAGGAGTGGAGGCCGGAGTTTGCTGCACATTGAGATAAACCGGTGAACGAGTCCCAACACATTAGTGATGTCGGACGAATAGAAATTTGTGGGCGATTCGGATGTAAGCAAGTACCAGGGGTTGAATGAGAGCAGTGGAAAATGAAAATGGAGAAAAAGAAGAAGTTGTGGCAGCATACGGATGCGTGTGGGCCCGGCCCGGCGATGAATAGTGATCTGCCGGAGCGGTGGCGTCACTATAATTGGATGGGCTAGATCCACTCGTTTCGACCTCCTGAGCAATATTTCCTTCTTCAATAAAGTCCAAATCGGCCGTTTTGGTGGTCAATCGGGCGTCCAAAGTCCGAAAATTGATTTTCGGATCCCCAATTTGGGTTTTTGATTCGTGGCACAATTTGGTCGATTTGGGGTGGGATATGTGCGCCTTGGAGTGAATTAGAAGATGGTAGAGTCAATTTTGGGATTGGATACTTATTGGGGTCGGAATTAGAGATTGATTGAAAGTTTGGGTTTTTTTTTTTTTTTTGGAAGAGCGTCGATTGTAGCCAGGAGACGAATCGGAAAGTCAAATTGATGACTGGGCATGAAAGCCCATGAGGAGGCGAGCAAAACCTGGGGTGGCACGTCCATTTTGGTGGTCGGAGTTGGCGCCGGTGAAGGTTCGAAATTTTGCCTGAAAATATGCGCGAATCTCGGTTTTTGGCCAAAATGGACGACGTTTCAGATCACTTGTTTCGGTCTTGGTGAGCGTGGTTGAAGTCGGTGAGGGGAATTACATTTTCAGGTATGAATCCGGCGTTGGAGTGGCCGGAAAATGGCTGGTCAACGGGCATTGTTCAAAGTCAACTATAGAGAGTTTGGATGGACATTTTGGAATCTCAAATAGTTTGTTAGAGAGGGCCTATTCTATTTCTGCCCAAAAAATCTGTTTAGCTCATTTAAAAGACTCAAGATTTATTTAATAAAGTTTGTTGGTATTCTTCAAAAACCTTCCTTTGTGATGACTCTTAAATGTGTATAATTCATTTATTAGGATTAGGGTTTTCTTATTTGTTTAGGTCATTTAAAAGGCTCAATGTTAATTAAATACAGTTATATTAGTAATCATCAAAACTTGTGTTCTATCTTCAAGGTGCCAAACGGTACTTATGAAAAGATATAAGGGTCAAAAACATTTAACTTTTTAGCTTAGGCTGGTTTGCTACCCTAGTGGTATCAGAGCCACTTAGTAGTAGTTCTGAAGGTTGTTCTGAAGAAAACTCAAAGTTGCTTGGTCTGAATGAGCAAAGGATCTTAAAGATCCAGAGGTAAATGTCCTCTACTTTTCCTTCTTGTGAAGTTTATATTGTTCCTTTTGTAGATTATAATTGGTTTAACGAAATAAACTATTTAAAAAATCTTAAATTAAAGATTGTAACTGCTAAGAGATATATTGCTTTTTATAAAAGACAGCTTGTTGAGAACGAACTTAATCCTAATTATAGAGAATTTTGTGAAAATTTTCTAATTGTTGCTAAAGATACCCTTAATTGTTATAAAAAAAACAAGTTAGTGTATTGTTAATATAAAAAAAAGGTTTTTTAGCTTTCTTGTTTAAGAATTGATCCGTTTGAACAATTTGTCGCGTAAGCATGGAGATTCTCTTTTGTTGCCTGGTTTAAGGTGTTTGTTTGAGAATTTGGCTATAAATCGTTGACCGTGAATAGGATCAAGTCATGAATAGGTTAGCTAGAGCCTTATCTTATAGATTTAATAACAATATTAGTTATATTGGTGAATTAGAGATAGATAATAAAAATAAAGAAATTATTATTAATGAAAATCTAGAACAGAATCTTGATAATTGGAAAATGCCAGCTTATTCAGCCTCGAAAATATATAAAAGCTTTGGAAGTTTAATTAGGAAAACAGATTATATTATCCAGACTGTTTTTTTGAATAAGTGCGATATATATATATATATATATATATATATATAAATGAAAAAGAGTATTCGATCACAGTGATCAGTAGTAAGAAAGAAAGCCTAGAAATAATGTCAATAACCAAACGAAATGGTCACAAGCCGACCAGATGGCTGAATGGTTGGGGCCTCGTTAAAACCTTCCAAGGTAAAACCCACCCTTGTGAGAAAAACCGTTGGAAGGAAAAAGAGTACCCCCCAGGAAAATAGGCGCCTAAAATAGAAAAAGAAACCTGAAGCGGTAGCGCACTAGGTAACAAACCTATAGTTGGATTGGCCATCATAATCATTAGTGAGGTAGTTAAGGAGCTCTGTGGGCGGGACGCCCCACCACGTGCCGCACTCCATCTTCTTGCTCAGCAAGTCCGCGACCCGATTGCCTTCCCGAAAAATATGAGAGACAACAAGATCAATACCTCTGAGTAGATGCAGGGTTTGGCGCCAATGACTAAGATGGCGCTATGGGACCTCCATTGTTCTCTTCTCCAGTAGGTTCACCACATACATCGAATCCGATTCCAGCCATAGTTTCGTCGGACCTTTCGCAAAGGCATATTGAATTGCCCACATTGCAGCGACCAATTCAACTTCAAACGCATACCCTGAACCACAATGATGGACAAAGCATCCTTGAAAGAAACCTCTACAGTTCCGGAAGACCCCGGAAGCTGTGAGGTTGCCTGGCGCCCCTGAAGCACTGCCATCCGTGTTAACCTTGATCCAACCCAGGAGGGGTTTTTGCCACTGAACCTCCATAATCTTCGGAGCATGTCTAGGCCGTCCAGGAACTCATAGACCGCGCAAGATAAATAGGTCTTGTTGATCATTGTTCATGCATCCCCGATCCAAAGATGATGATTCCACAATGACTACGTGAAGTTGAATGATCGCCGCCTCCAGAGTCCATATTTTGTTGTGAAAAATCAGCTCGTTACGGATATGCCAAATAATCCAGATGCATGAAATAATCGCCACACGCCAAAGGAAAGTAACCTGGTCACTGAAATGAAAAGCCATCAATCGCACCAGTAGCTCGTTGAAACTATAGGTCTGAAGAGGGTGAACTTGGAAGATCCAATGCCATATATTTCCTGCAAAAGCACAAGAGACAAATAAGTGATCAATCGATTCTTCCGATGCCCTGCAAAGAACACAAACCGAAGGGCCAGTAAAACTTCCCCTAGCTCGAAGTGAATACTGGACAACCAATCGGTTGTGTATGGCCCTCCATGCTACTACCGATCTCCGTTCCAGGATATGCTGCGACCAAATCCAAGGACCCCATTTAACTGCCGGGCGCTGGGGGCGTATATGATTATAAGCCGCCTTCGAGGTGACCGAACCATCATCCGAGTTCAACCAAACTCGAGTATCCCAGGACTCTGGCGCAATCGGGACACGCACAATGGCTCGGACCAGCTCCAAATAGGCCTCCACGAAAGGGAGGGTGAAGTGCCAGGACCCATCATAGAAATAATCAGAAATGCGCTGATGGAATAAGTACCTATAGTCCTCTGGGATTCCAATTCTGTCCGCTATAGAGTAACCCAACCAATTATCAATCCAGAATTTGGCACCTGGGATCCAACGAGCATCATCCAAGCAATCGGAAATGCAGGGTTTAATCCCTATCCAAATTGAAGAAGAAATAAAAGATCGTCGAATCTCCCCATTCCTAGTAAAGTACCATTGTCTGAGGGTTCTGTATATCACTGAATCCGAGTTCAAAACCCTCCAACCCAATTTCATCAAGAACGTCGTGTTGGCAGCCACAATAGATCGCACGCCTAGTCCCCCCTCTACTCTGGGCGTGCAGCATTTATTCCAACTGACCACCACCTTCCCCTTAGAATTCACATCCCCCGTCCAAATAAAGTTGTGCATGGCTCTTTCCATTTGCTTGAGCAGCGTACCAAGCCATTTATAAACCATCATGGTGTGCACAAAAGAACTGGTAATCACCGAGTTAACCAGGCAAACTCTACCAGCAAGGGAAAGAGACGAACCTTTCCATCTTCTGAATTTGAGAATTATCTTGTCAAAGACGGGCTGTAAATCCGCAACCTTGGGAGCGCCATTAAAGATTGGAGCGCCTAAATACACAGTAGGTAACACCCCTGGATGGATCCCCAAAATTTGTTGCACCCTCCCACGGACAAAAGACGAGACCTTTGAACCAAAGTAAACCTTGGATTTTTGTGGATTAAACACTTGACCCGAGATATCCGCATAATGAGTTAGAATCTGAAGCAAGACCCGGGCATTGGTAGAAGACGCCCCACACATGATAACAATATCCTCCGCATACAAGATGGATGATGGAAAGACGATACCTCTTGGCGCCGTGAAGGAAGATAACTGAGACTGATCCATCGCCGCAGCAATAAACCAACCCAGAACCTCCTCTGCAATACAAAACAATAACGAGATAAAGGATCCCCTTGTCTTACTCCTCTGAAACAGGGAAAATAACCTACCGGCGTCCCATTCAACATCATTGAAATCCTTGCCGACTGAAGAACCATCTCCACCCAATGCACAAAAATCTCTAAGAAACCGAGGCGTCGCAAGACGTATAGTAAAAAATCCCACCTTAATGTGTCAAATGCCTTTCGGATATCGATTTTCAGGATCATGTTCAAATCCGTGTGACCCTATAAGACATTAAACCCTTCGGATACCATGGCAATACAATCATGTATCTGTCTGCCAGGGATAAAATCAAACTGCGTCGGTGACAAATAATCTGCAATAATCAAACCCAAACGCGTAGCCAGTATCTTCGTGATGATCTTGAAAAGGAAAGTGCTCATAACGAAAGTTTTCAATGACATTAGCATCCTTTAGTCTTTGGGATGAGCGCCATGAAACTGGCATTCAATCCCAGAGGTAGTGACGAATTACTAAAGAAAAAGCGAACAGCTGCAGTCACCTCAACAGAGATGACATCCCAGAAATGGCGATAAAAAATCCCATTGAACCCATCTGGCCCCGGAGAACTATCTGAATCCATATCAAACACCGCTTCTTGAACCTCTGAATCCGAGGGAATGGCTGTTAGAATGGCGTTATCCCGCACCCCAACCTATGGAGTAAGAACCTGGTTAACTAACGAGAAGTCCGAGGTGGAGCGGCTGGTGTCCACGAAGAGCTACTCGTAAAATGAAATGATATGATCCCCAAGGACCGTAGCATCATCTGTGAAACTGCCTGCCACCATAAGCCCCTGTATCCCCGCGCGCCCCGTACAAATCTGGCTACGCCGATGAAAAAATGTTGTGTTATGATCCCCGTCTTTAAGCCAGGCAGTGCGGGCCTTTTGTTTAAGGAATTTAGATTGTAACTGCAGCGTCTGTGCGAGCCTAAGCTGGGCGTCCAACTCACTGTCCCGGAATGCAGCTGTATAGCCCAATGTCTCGATGTCTAACTGAATCTGCCGAAGTTGCTCCATCTGACTGTCCACCCTATGGTTTACATCCCCAAACACATCCCTGTTCCATTCTTTAATGACACGCAAAGGAGGGTTGGGCGTGTCACATGGAGAGACCCAAGAAGTAGTAACCAAATCCCTGAAAGAGTCGTGATGAACCCACATACGCTGAAAACGAAATGGAACCGGTCCCCTGCTAACGGCCGAAGAACACGAAACCAAAATGGGGTGGTGATTGGATCCAACACGAGGAAGAACTAGGCCCTTGACAGCCTGCCAAAAAGCAAAAAATGGACAAGTTGCAAGGGCTCAGTCCAGCTTAGCCTAAAGTAAAGATAGAGGCCTTCGGGGGGAGCACCAAGTAAATTAGCTCCCAGTAGTTGGCACCGCAAATAGGCCAACATCCTCCATGAAGTCCCTGAAATCCTGACAAGATGCTTGGGAAAGAGTATCATTGCGCGAGCGCTCATGATGTCCCAACACCGCATTAAAATCACCAACATGTAATAGATCGGTAAGACCCAAATTCCTCAAATCCGGCCCAAAGCTCACGTCGTGCAATGTAATCACACAAACCATGAGTGAAACCAACGTGAAAAATCAAAGCACCAAATTGAACTTGTAAAACAATATATTGGGTAGAAGAGCAGACTTGATTAAGAATTGAGATCGTGGAATCGTGAAATACCCAAATATCTGGTCGTCCATTATCACGAAAATTTTGTGCTGCAAAAGTCAAGCCCAAGCTATGCCAATAAGAGTCTGAAATAGCTGAAATGTCCACTTTAGGTTTGCAAATAGCCAAAATAGAAGGTTTATGCTTATGGCATAAAGCCTTAAGAACATTGCGAGAAGCAACGTTCCCAATCCCCCGGATGTTCCAGAAGATGCATTTCATTGAGACGGTGGGGGGTGGCGCCCGTGACGATCGCACGGTAAAAATAGGCGTGTGGTTCGTAGCGGAGTCTGACGAGTGAGGGTGTCCCATTTCATCTGCGTATTCTGCCCATCTCTTGGTAGCTGCAAAGTTTATCTCATGTGGTTCTGAATTCTCCGGTTCGATGGTAACTTCCTGGACAGGGGGCGATGGTCCTGATGTGACTTTCTGGAGAATGCTATCTTTGGTCAGATCCAAGGAACTATCCCGGAAAGCACGACTCAAAGCACGAATAGGTTTCCCCAAAGGATACTGAACCGTGATTGGCATAATAGTAGAGGTTGTTCCCACGTTGGAAGTATTGGCCTTAGGAGATGATTCCCTAGCTGGATAATCATCTTGAAAATCTGCGGAAATTGATCCTATGAATCGATTGAACCCAGAGCCTCGAAGGTGTTACCAAGATGTATGTCTGAAGAGCAAGTGACTATTTCGCGAGGCGGAGATCCTGCGTGCATAGCTAGTCCCGTAGTTCCCATTGAGTCATCTACGGCCTTGCCCTTGTCCTGCTGAACAGGATGATAAACCTTACGGACCCTGGAGCGGCCGCGTTGTGCTGAATTCTGTCGAGTATCTGGCGCCCGTGAACGTCCCTGGGCCGATGAAGCACGCCCTTCCGCAGCCATATTACCCTCATTGTTAAAACAACATGTAGCTGTTGAATGTCCAATAACGCTACACCTCGAGCAAAACTCAGGGAGTTTTTCATAAGTGACAGAAACAAAAGAGCACTTGCCAGTGCGTTCAACCATAGTGTGTTCCTCCAATGGCTTGGAGAGATGAATATCCACCAGAACCCGAACAAAATGCCCCAAAGAACCATCCAAAGAACGTTGATCAATCTGTAATGGATTCCCAAGAGCACTGGCAATCCCGATGATGTTATTGGGGTCCCAGTATGCCAGACTGAGTTCAAAAATGCGTACCCAAACGCTGGCCACAGAAGTTTGTACCTTGTAAGGGTTAAAGTCAGGCACCCATGGAGACAAACGGATAGTACCAGGGTTGAGCGTCCAATTAGTGCGTTGCTGAGCCCCAGAACGATCCTGCACATTAGTCAATTTGACACAAAAAAATCCATTTCCCAAGGGAATTAATTTCCAGTCATTCTTAATACCCCATAATTCAGATAGGCGTTTATGCAAAAGCATAGTCACCCATGGCTTGTTACATTTTCCTAAAATAACTCTTCCAATCAACGAGTAGGAAAATTTAGCGAGACGTTGCTGGTAAACATTATCATCAATGATAACAGAGTAGTAATCACCTTTGCGAACCGGTTTTGGGATAGAATGAGTTTTACCAGAAACCACTGTGGAAAATAAAGTAGGATTACCTAGAATCTGAGACGTGGGATCCAGATGATTGGTACCTGTAACCGAGGCTTTTGAAAAAATTGAATATATAGGATGGGGATTTCCAGAAACCACTTTCGCAAAAGAATTAACTTGATGACCAATATTATAAGCCGGATGTTGAGGGTACGACGCACTGGGGTGGCCCATGGTGGCAGAGCATCCAGCAAGTTGAGGAGCATTCATGGATGGACATGCAAGAAGAATGCCCTGAGGATGGGAGACTGTAGCCCAGGGGTCACCACTCCCCTGAGACGGGACCACTCTAGAGGACAGAGTGGCTGTTGGCCCCTCATGTAGACTCCTAGAGGGGCCGGGCCCCCCATGGCCATTGGCAACCATGGGGGTAAAAGAAGCATCCCCCATAACCGCTGCATGGGGGGGACCACACCCCATTGGGCCGCTGCACTTTTCTTCTCCAACAGACGCGGAGCATCGGAGGTCTACAAGTAAGCCTCATGTGGGATTAATTCGGCAAGAGAGATCGACGACGAAGGGAGGCCTACATGTTTGGAGGTTGGCACGAAAGTCGACGGGATGCCAAGTAAGCGAACGGAGCCGCGCGAACAGCGGAGATTCCACCATGAGAATTGTCGCCGCTGCAACCATGCTTCAGTGCGTCGCCAGAGAACGCAACCCCATGGCCTGCGGAGTTGCCAACGGTTGACGAGGAAGAAGCTTGTTGTGGCTGAACTGAAGCCATGGAGTCCTTGTGTTGCGACATAGCCTGCCTGCTAGAGTTCATCGTTGCAAGTGGTTGCTCGCCGGAGTTGGGCGTGATGATGTTCAGACATCCCATGGAAGACGTCATCGTGCGAGGCGGGTGAGTAGGGTGTGTTGGGGGTTCGAAGTTCAAAGTATATCCGAACCAGGGTGGCTCCACCATTGGAGCGAACGGAGAAGATGGCCGGATAGAGACAGCCGGCGATCGTGATTCAAGAGAGAGAAATATTCTAGAGAGAGAAATATTCTAGAGAGAGAAATATGTTAGGGTTACAAAACGTTTTCTCTCGGGATCAACCAACACAAATACAATCATATATTATCAAGACTGTTGAACAACCAATTCCTTTATCCGAAGAATATAGTTCATTTAAATTATTTTCTGAAAAGCTTATAGCGGTACACAAGGAGAAATATAAATTCCTTCATATTGGAATGATTCAAGTTGCATTAAAACCTGCAACAAGATTAGGTCTTAATACGTCAACTATATTTGCTATAAGAGATAAAAAGCATAATAAATTCCTTGATTCATTATTAGGAATAGTTGAATCAATTCTTTGTGACGGTCCAATTTATTTTTTATGTTTTCCAAATTTTACAGTCTCTTTAAATCACCCTCATTTAAAACATGCTATTTGTTTAGACATTAAATCAAATGGGTTTAATATGAAACTTGGAGCTCAAAATGTTATTCTCATATTTCGCATACGTTATAAAGTTATGAATACAACAATGCCTGATATGAGAAATATATCTATTAAAAATATTAATTCAACAACTATGTTTATAACTAATATTGCTAAAAGCAATGTTGCAATTCCCAAATTAATTACGTGGGATTAGGTTAAACATCCTGAGATATAGATATTAGAATAAGCTAATACTCCTATTAAACAAGAAAATTATAAAATAAAAGAAATAATTGAATATTCTAATGGAGATGTCGAAATTCGATTCTCTAAAGATAGGATTGCTCGCCTTAATTTGGGTTCTACTTCTAAAAAGGAAGAAATATTGTCAAGTAGAAATTCTACTTCTTGGTTCCTTTATCAAAATTCGAAAAGGAAGAAGTTTTATTAAAAACTACTCTTGATGGGGTTTCTCAACCGAGTAGAAAGTTGAAATACCTTCATCAAGTCGTAAGTCTCCTACTCCTTCTGATATGGGATATGATGAAGGCATAAGTAGTTTTGGAATACATACTCTAAATATAGAAATAATAAATCTAGAAGAATCTGTTGGATCTTCGGATACAATTCAAAATGTCGAAATTGAATTTCCTCTAAGAGGAAAATTAAGAGAATTATTTTATTCTAAAAAACATGAAGTTAGAAGAAAATGGTTTTATATGAAATCAGAAAAGAGTCGGAATATATTATTTCGTAATTATAAGAAATTTTTAATAAAGTGGGGAGAAGATATGGATTTCTTTGACTTTATAGAATTTTTTTATAAATACTTCAAGAAAAAGATTTGCCCGGCTTTTTAAATGATGTTACTATCTCGTAATATAAATTCAGCTTATCAAAATTTTATTACAAAAATAGGAAAAGTTGTACGTAGTATGCATCCTCAAGAATTAAATCTTTCTATAAAGACCGATAATAAATCGAAGTTACTGACTACTCCTTATAGAAAAGGAGAAAAGGAAACAATTGATAGAATTGAAGTTGTAATAGAACAAAATAATTTTACAAATCTAACTTTAAAAACTATAGGCAAACAATTAATTAGGATTGAATAAAATATCAATAAAAACATGTCTCAAGAAGTTATAACTTTACCTAGTAGTAGTAAATATATTGTGGTTGCACATAAAAGGTTTTATTCAAACCATTACCCTCAGAAAAATTAGATATGAAAATATCTAATGAAAAAGTAGAAACTTCTGATATGTTAGAAGAAATAATGAAGAGATTACAATCTCTTGGTATTAAAGATAAATGTATTGTTCCTAAAGATATTGCTCCTATTACAGAAGTTCATAATTATGATTCTGAAATAGAAAATTATCAAAATTTTGATAAAATTGATCAAATACAAACTATGTTTGAAGAACAAGAAAGAGAACCTTATGAAATTAATAAAGTCACTTATAAAAATGGTGAATTATCATCTTATAGAAAGCGTTATTATCATAGGCCAACCCCAATGGATTTATTATTAGAAGAACAAAATAATTTTAATTCTATATCTTTCGAAGGAAACTCTATTTGTGAATGGAATATTGATGGCTATTCAGAATATCAAAATCGAACTAAACTTCAATATATGACAATGTATGCTTCAGCATGTCTCTAAAGGAAATCAAGATACAAATATTGCTAAAGCAATTATTCAAGGATTTACTGGCCAACTTAAAAGGTTGGTGGGATTTTCATCTAAGTAATGAAGCTAAAACTCATATATTGATGGCAGTAAATGTAACATCCTTACCCTTGTAGCACATGTTTATATAGTATAAAACTATAGTTCATAGGCAGCATGACTGCATTGCACATGATATTAACATGTTAATCATGATCTGTAACTCTTTTTTCGCAAGCGGAAGCATTTACTTAAAAGATTTAATAACGGTTTTCACACAAGTACACTTTTCTATATCACAGGACATTAACATTAACGACCGTACCCTTTTATATACAGATCAAAACAAACTTCCTATATGAAATACAAATGATGAGCTGAGGGAGAAGGATGGGTATCCAGTCGGCCGACTTTTGATCCATGCTTTAAACTTCCGTCACACCCCACAGATCAACTTTTATCTACAACAACTAAAATTGGCAATATTGCATTTGGTGAGTTGCAACCTCAGCAAGTACAATCCAATAACAAGTTATTTAATATCACACAAGCACATCATTACAACCATTCACACTCTTTGTTCATAATGTTCATAAACACATAAATGCACGTGCTTGATCATATTATGTTACTGTTATGGGCCAGCTAATACCAAGAATAAATCATGATCACGAAGATGGCCATGGCACTCTGTAATTCTTAATTCACGTAGAGTTCATTGAACTCGGGGTGGTCGTACTGTACTCTGTAATCCAGAAATTCTAGATGTATGTAATTCTGTAACACATGATTCAAGGTCATTAGCGGCCATAACAGAATCCATTAATCTCTGATGAATGCATTTTCTATAATCACATATTTCATTTTCGTATCAATAACATCAGTAGAGATCGCATATCTCATCTCCATATCAATAACATCATTAGAGATCACATATCTCAATTCCATTTCATTGTTATCACATAGAGATCATATATCCCGATTTCATCACAATATCACCAAAGAGAATCATAGAATCACATTAGAGCGCAACAAGCTTCTAATTACCATAGCCAAACAAGTAAGCAATTCATTCGAATATATTAATTATATAATATATATTACTATATATATATGTGTGTGTGCATGTGATATAGCCACATTAGTTAGTATAGGTGTGCGCATGTAATGTAGACACATAGTTTAGATTTATATCATGTGTCTGTTCGTGCATTTTATCAATGTGTATATATGTTTGCGATTTGTTTACAAATTTCTCTTTGATCATCTAATTATAATTTAATCTTGATAATTAAAATGCATGGTTTTGGGTTATGACAGTAAAAATTGAGAATAACACTCAAATATCAGATTGTGTTAATACAGTACTTATTTATACTATTGCTACATATTTTATTGGAGTTGCATCCTTACAGTTTTATAGGACTCAAGAACAGCTTGTGAATTTAAAATGCTATAATTTGTCTCAATTTAAGTGGTACAAAGACGTTTTCTTCTCTAAAGTCTTTACAAGAGAAGATAGTCAGCAAGACTTCTGGAAAGAAAAGTTCTTATCGGACTACCTCATTTTTTTTGCGAAAGAGTTAAAACTCGATTAAGGAATAATTCCTTACCATCTTTATACTTACGGAGAATTAGCCTCAGAAATTATAACGGAAGAAATATGCTTATATAATGAAATAAAATTGCATAAACAAATTCAAAAAGAAAAGATATTTGGAAAAACGATAATAGGATATTTTTGTGAACAAATTGGGTTATCTCTTATAAAAGAAATACAAAGAAAAAGAAATACCCCACCTAAGAAAAGATTTTCTAGAAAAAGAAATGATCAACAGAAAGAACATTATGATATTTCTTAAAGAAAGAATACTAGAAATCAAAAAAGAAATCAACATCCTAGTAAAGGAAAACAAAAGAAAATTCCAATATGTTGGAATTGTCATGCTCCTGGACATTATGCTAATAAATGCAAAATGAAAAAGAAAATAAATAGTCTTGATATTAATGAAGATCATAAAAATTCTCTTAAAAACTTCTTATAGAAGAATCTGACTCAGAAAAAGAAAACTTTAAATTATCTGTTATCACATAAATTGATTCTAAAAAAGAAGAAGAAGAAGATCCAGAAGATAATAATAATAGTGAAAGTCATAATGATGATAGTGACAATTGTGATGGCAAATGTGACTACTATAAAGCTTTATGCAAGGCTAATTGATTATTTGTTCTTACTAAAGAAGAAAATTTTATCCTTGATCTTATTGAAAAAATCTCAGATCCAGAATGAAAGAAAGAATTGCTTAAACAATACTTAGAGTCTTATAAGATAAAAGGGAAAGATAAAGGATTAAAATTAAAAGCACCTGCAATTTCCTTATTTGTTTATCTCATTGAAAAGGCCAAGTATTTATTAAATAGAGTTGGATTGATATTCTTCAAAACTTGTGTTCTATCATCAAGGTGCTAAAAGGCACTTATGAAAATAGATAAGGGCCAAAACCATCCTTTGTGATGACTCTTAAATGTGTATAATTTATTGATTATGATTAGGCTTTTCTTAAATGTGTATAATTTATGATAAGGGCCAAAACCATCCTTTATAAGGGCTAATATTCTTTTAATAAAGATAGATTAGTATTCTTCAAAACTTGCGTCTATCTTCAAGGTGCCCAAAGGCATTATGAAAAGAGATAAGGGCCGAAAACTTTTTTTTGTAATGGCTCTTAATTTTGTATCATTTATTTACTAGGATTTCAGTTTCCTTTATTTGACTAGATTATCTAAGGGGATAAATATTCAATAATAAAGTTAGATTTGTATTCTTCAAAACTTGTGTTCTATTTTAAAAGTACTACAAGGCACTTATGAAAAGAGAAAATGGCCAAAAACCTTCCTTTGTGATTGCTCTTATATGTGTATCATTCATTGATTAGGATTAGAGTTTCCTTATTTGTTAAGCGAATTTAAAAGGATCAATATTCATTAAATAAAGCTAGTTTGGTATTCTTCAAAACTTGTGTTCAATCTTCAAGGTGCTAAAAGGAAATTATGAAAAGAGATGATGGACAAAAACTTTCATTTGTTATTGCTCTTACATGTGTATCATTCATTAATTGGGATCAAAGTTTCTTTATTTGTTTAGCTCATTTAATAAAGTTTGATGGTATTCTTCAAAAACCTTCCTTTGTGATGACTCTAAAATGTGTATAATTATTTGATTAGGATTAGGGTTTTCTTATTTGATTAAGTCATTTAAAAGGCTCAATATTCATTAAATAAAGTTATATTAGTAATCATCAAAACTTGTGTTTTATCTTCAAGGTGCCAAAAGGCACTTATGAAAAGGGACAAGGGCCAAAAACTTTTCTTTGTGATGGCTTTTAAATGTGTATCATTCACTGATTATTCAGTTCCCTTATTTGTCTTGCTTTTTCAAAATGATAATGTCACGCCCCAAATTTATATACCCAAAAAAATAGAATGACATCCAATAGAGTACAACCCCAAATATTCCAAAGTACAAATAGGTAAAAACCATAAATACAGCGCAAGTCTACAAATTTATAATATATAAATAAAATAAATTTGCAACTCACCTAACTATTACAAGATAAAGTAATTATATTGCCCAAACGCTGAGAGATAAGCCCTTCAAATAGAAATTGCTATGTAAAGTCAACTCTGAGCTACAAGTCTCATGTGAAATCTCATCGATCTCAAAATATTCGGTCTCTGAAAAGTTTTATGAAAATCATGGGGTGAGCTAAATAAGCTCAGTGGGTTGGGGTAGAGGAATGCAATATCTATTTAATGAAAGATAAAATGTTTCTTTGAGAAAAGTACTTAGAAATATTTATGTATGCATGATAATGATGTACATAAGAATTATTTGCCGTAATGATTAAGAATAGATTGCAAGTCAATATTGATATATTAATTTTTGATGCTATCAGTGTGATGTTATACATTGTACAACAGTTAGTCAAGTACGGTAAACATTTTGGTTTTAAAACGGCTAATAGATATCCCAATTTTTAAAACAAATAATGGACATCTCATTTTAAAAACAAAGTATAAATAATTAATCACTTAGTTGGTCGGCCCAAAATAAGAAATGTAGGATCAGTGTTGATCGGACACTGACCGTGTCCATTCTCCTTGTTGCTTCCAACAATATTTGGCCAAAGGCCTGTCACCTTATCCCTCCCCGTAGGCTCGACATCTCTTTAGCTATGGGCTTTTGCTCAGAGATCGTCATATTCATGAATATATCGTTCTACGACCCAGATTACCGCCTCTCCGCCACGGCTAGAAAATGGGATTAGGCATATGAGCGATCAAACAAGGACTACGCATAACTGCATTCGATCTATTGTCTACCCTACCCACACCTCAATAGACTCAAAACAGTTAATATTTTTGTCAAAATGATATTTTTTTAATAAGATTGAAAATAATATAAAAGAAAGGAAAAGTCTCGATCACAAGCCGATCAAGTAGCGCAATGTTTGGGGACTCGTTAAAAACCTACCGGAGTAAAACCACCCTTGTGGGAAAAATATCTAGTAGGAAAAGAGTACCCCCGCGGGAAGAAAGCCATAAGATACATACAAATCACAGAAACCGGAATTATCTAACAAATCTATATTGTGTACGTCCAACATAATCATCAGTGAGTAGAGAGATAATATCCTCTGGAGGTGCATCCCACCATTTGGATTCCGAGTATTAACTGAGATAATCTGCCACAAGATTTCCTCGTGATAGATGTGAGAAATAACAAAATTCATTTCGAAATCGGATGCAGAATCGCCAATGCCTTAAGTCGCCAAGGGATGGAGCCGTCACAATTACGAAAGAGATCCACCACAAAAGTCGAGTCTGAATCCACCCAAAGATTCGTCCACCCCTTGTGGAAAGCGTAGGAGATAGCACGTATAACCGCCATTAACTCTACCTCAAAAGCATTTCCCGAGCCGCTTTGTTCAATAAAGCAACCTCTGAAAAAAACCCTTGACGTACGGTAAACCCTGGCATCCACGAGACTCCCCAGAGAACCAGAAGCACTGCCATCCGTATTAACTTTAATCCAACCTGGGAGAGGTAAATGCCAAACGAGGATGGATGACGCTGGGAGCCCTGGGAGCACAGCACAACCCTGAACCTTGAGACGATGAAGACAAAGGAGATCATCTTGAGTGTTATATTCATGCAGCCCTTGTCCAAAACAGTAGATTCCAAAATCATTGCCCGAAGTTGAACCAACGCCGCATCCGGAGACCATTTTGTGTCATTAAAAATAACATCATTCCAAATATGCCAAAGGAGCCAAACGCAGGGAATAAAAGCCACCTTCCATAGAAAATCCACCTGATCACTGCAGTGGAAACCCACAATAGAGACCAAAAATTCATGGAAACTATGTGTTTTATGCATAGTAACAACGAATGAGTCAGCCATCCATCCCCGCAGAGTTCCTGCAAAATCACAAGAAACAAAAAGATGATCAATGAATCCGAGTGAGAGTAACACATACTACTAAAAGTTGGCCCAATAAAGCCATGAGAATGCATAATGCCTACAACCGCAAGGCGTCTGAAAATCGCTCTCCAAACAACCATTGATCGCCTTTTCGGAATGTGCATAGACCAAATCCAAGATCCCCATCTAACCACCGGGAGAGAAGGCCGCAGAAATGACTAAGGGTATGTTTGTTTAGTGATTGGGAGTGATTGGGGGAAGTTTTTGGAGGTGATTGGGGGAAGTGGAGTTTGATGTGATGTATTGGGAAATGTGTGTATTAGTAGAGAAATGCATTGGGAAGCGTAATGTAATGTTTGGTTGGTGATTGGGGGAAGAAATTGGAAAAGTTTACTTCTGGGGAATGCTAACCAAACATACCCTAAGCCTCTTTAGAGAAACCACCCCATTCATGGAGTGCGTCCAGACTCGTTTATCCATAGAATTCGGGGGAAGCGGACAACGGACGATATCATGAACAATGTACAAATAAGCCTCCATGAATGATATAGTAAAATTCCAAGTGTTATAATAATAGAAATCCGAAATCCTATCCTGAAAGTGAATCTGGTATTCTTTGGGAATGCCAATCCGGTCCGCAATAACATAACCTAGCCAATTGTTTGTCCAAAAACCAGCAGACGAATGCGCCCCGGGACCCAACGAGACTCCATTAAGCAACTCTGAACTAGAGGGCGAAGACCAGCCCAGGTCAACGAAGGTAAGAATGTGTCTAGAAATAGAAGCCCCAAAAAATGCCTTAGATAGAAACATAGAATTGAAGACTCTGGTGAACATGATGGGCATTATCAGTATTAGTCGCACAGAGAATGTCAATATCACCAACATACAACATCATAATAGATGGAAATTGAATGTTACGCGGAGCAACAAATGGCATGAGGCGATGGGATGACACCGAATCGGTGAAAATTCTCGCCCAACACTTCTCTCAAAGAACAAAAAAAGCGGAGATAGAGGATCCCCCTATCTAACCCCGCGAGAACAAGAGAAGTAACCCACAGGCGAACCATTCAACAAGACCGAGATGCGAGCATAGTTAAGAATCACCAAAATCCAGCTAATAAACTTATCAGAAAACTCAAACCTGCGCAAGACATAAAGAAAAATGTCCCAGCTCAAAGTATCAAAGGCTTTACGAATGTCAATCTTTAAAATCATGTTCTTATCAGCCATATTCTGCAAAATATTGAAGCCTTCCGAGACCAAAGCGATACAATTGTGAATATGACGTCCCGAAATTAACCCAAACTGAGTGGGGGAAAGAACACTGTTGATAATCTTCCCAAATCTAGTAGCCAAAATCTTCGTAATGGTCTTAAAAATGAAATTACTCATGACAATTAGCCTGAAGTTTTCAATAATAATTGCATCTTTGCATTAAGGAGTAAGGACCATAAAACTGGAATTGAGTCCACCTGGCAAAGAACCGGACACAAAGAAGTGATGAATTGCATCAATGACGTTAGTGGAAATAATATCCCAACAATGATGATAGAAAACCCCATTGAAACCATCAGGACCAGGGAAGCTATCAACACCAAGATCAAAAACTGCCTCCTGATCTCACTCTCAGAAGGCAAGGAGTGAAGAACAACATTATCAATCTATTTGAGGCGAGAGGCCGGAGTAATAATCTGATCAATAGTGGAGAAATCGATAGGGGAGCCAACTGGGGCCATGAATATCTCTTCGAAGAAGTGGATGACATGGCCACAGATGGCAATCGGATCTCAGAAAAATGACCGTCAATCATCAAACCATGAATACCAGACCGAATGGCCTTGGTTTGACATCGACAATTGAAGAAAGAGGTGTTCCAACTAAAGGAATAAGGCATGATTAAGAGAACATTGAGCATCGAATTCCTGCTCCCTGAGGTTGTCATTATAGCCAATAGTCTCTATATCCGATTGAATTTGATGAACTTTCTCCAATTTGTCATCCACTGCATGATTGACATCACCGAATACCTCCCTATTCCAAATACGAAGCACTGGACGCAACCGCTTTGAAAACCCGGGTGCTTGATCCACATACGCTGAAAATGAAAAGGCCCCGGACTCCGCATAGCCTGCATTGAGAAGGAGAGGAAAAGGGGATGGTGATTGGAACAAATACGAGGGAGTACATAATTATCCACCTTTTGCTAAAGGGAGAGAAAGTGAGAATTAGCAATAGAGCGATCCAACCTAACTTGAATGAGGTTATGCCGACCTTTCATTGTACACCAAGTAAAAAAGTGGCCCATGGTTGGAATAACAGTCAACCCTGGATTATCAATAAAATCACGAACGTCCTGACAGGATACGAAAGAAGCAATCCCCTAACCCTTCTTCTCATGATTACCCAGAATAGCATTAAAGTCCCCCATTAAAACCAAATCATTAATACCCAAACCAGCGATATTATCCCAGAGATAATGACGATCTACATGATTACAAAGGGTGTGCACAAACCCCAAATGAAAACTGATATTAGCATATTGAGCCTTGAGAATGATACACTGGTCAGAAATGAGAACATATTGAAGAATAGTCACATCCGAGCACCGAAAAATCCAAATATCGATCTCCCATTTGAACGAAAATTCCCGCACCACAAATCGTAAACCCGAATGACCCAAAAGAATCATGAATAACATCCAGCTCCATCTTAGGTTCCAAGATGGCGACCAAAGATGGATTGTGACGTTGACAGAAGGCTTTAAGAACATTGCGGGAAGAATCATTCCCTATCCCTATGATGTTCCAGAACAAGCAATTCATATGTTAACTTCTAAGGTCGAGGACCGTGTTGGGGACATGGGGGTGGGTCATCAGAAGTAGGCTGCGAACTCATAGACTCCATGTTGCCAATAGATTTTTTTTTTTGGAAACGAAAACATACTTGCATTATAATAAACATATAGGTTAACATAATTAAAATTCAAATTATACGACACCACCCTACCAGAATAGAACAACAAAAGAAACCATCTCTCATAAACCTAAACACACATGTATATATCACGCGTCAAATAAAATATAAAGTCTAAAGCGGGGTGGTGGGAGTGAACCAGATAGGTGATGGAACAATCTTCCTTATGCTTCCCAAACCAATGGGGTAATAAAATGACCAGAAAGTTTCATTTTCATAGTTGAAGATGCCGACGTTATGGCCACGGTAGTCGTGATCGTCCCATTCTGGTGGACCAATTGTATCGGTGAAGTATATGGAGTTGGGCTTCAACTCCGGAAAGTGGGCCCCAGACAGCGCAAACCCATGGTTACTACCAATGAATAGCGCTAGACCACCCAAAGAACGATCCATGTACTTGAGTGATCCAGTCTCCGGTTCATAATTTTGAACATCAAAACCAACAGTCTTGTACGGAACACTATAATCGAAACCCTTAGCACCATGCCAGACCTCATCAACAAAAGAACCATCGGGGCCCATTCGAAGCATCACAAACCGCCTCACGTGAAAAAGCTCATCCGAAGGTTCCGCAACAACGAGGAATTTCTCGTCAATTTTGCATAAAAGTTTGAGATCCAATTCTAACTCCGACTGGGCAGCAACAGGGTAATTGTTTTTGTCCACCGAGATGACCATTGGAATCATTCTTGGAGAAAGAGGGTCTCGAAGATCCCAAGCCACGAAATGATCTCCACTATCTCCACTGGAGCAGCAAAAGAAGAGCTTTTGTGTGGTGGAATAGACACATGACTCGTAACCAATCAGATCGCTGAGGGGGGTCCACTCGCGCGCGGGCGGGGCAGCAGAAAGCCAATCTCTGATCTCGACCATAAATGACCATCACGCGGCAGTCTTCTTCGTCCAGACTAGAGCTGGAGATGATGACATTGGTTACGCTCAAGTAACCGCCCTTTAAGATCGATTCGGGGATATTAAGCAAGTTTTGAATAGGCGGAAGTTTTATATTTCGACGCGAAAGGGAATTAGAGAGAAACAAATCATAGTTATCGTTCTGAAAATGAAATAAAGCCAGCCAACCATGTGATGAACACACGATCTTAGCTTTATCGTCTGGCCATTCTTCATCACTGTCTTCGTCCTCCTCGCCTCTCTTTTTGAGACCTAGAACTCTATTCTCGAACTCTATTCTCTCTAAGACTATAAAGCGATAAACCATATTGTTGTCGTGCGTCAACAAAGGCTAGTGGTAGCATGAGCTAAGGCGAGGCTCTTTGGCCACGGGAATGAAGATCGCGGCCTCATTCGAGAGAAACGAGGTTTGCTCTTGATGAAAGCCGGTTTGAAGGACGAGAGAATGATTCGAAGATCCGATTGAAGCTTTGAGAGTAAGGTGGTTTGAAGACAAGGTTTGAAGTTGAAATTAAAGTAAGCATGGAGGAAGCCATTTCCAAGTTGAAAGCAATGACTCTCTTTGCTCTTTTAAGTAAACCTAATTTCTATTCTCTAAGAGAGAAAACGTTGCCAAGCCCTTAAATTTCAAATAAAAGATCCGATTAACACCCTTATAAAGGTTTGATAGAGTAAGTTAGTGGTTTGAAGATGCCCAACGTGTGGAGACTCCTCATCATCATAATCATCCCTTCATTTAGTCGACGTAATGTTAAGGGGTATGAAATTAAAGTTAAGCAAATTGGTGAATAGGAGGTGTGTGACCATGCTCAATGTCATTTCCAAACGTTGTCTATTTTAAGCAATGACTCTCTTGAGAAGTCTAGGATTTTTAAGGTAAACCTATTATTTGAGGTGGCAAGGAAGTCTCTTCTCGGGGCATAAATTGGAACATCCAAAGCGGTGGAGAAATACGTTGATCTCAAGTCGAATATCAATGTGCGAGAATTCCTTCGGTCTCTTACAAGAAGAGGAAGAGGATCCACAATTTGCGACTTTCTTGGAAAAAGAAAATTGGTAGGATGAAGAGAATAACGGATCGTTGGATTTTGGTGTTGACAAGGTTGGCGAGTGCGTTCAAAAATTCTCATACGAAGAAATCAGGATCGGAGGATGGTGCTAGTTCATTCAACTCGGTCGGATGTGAGTATTGATAAGGAGAGGGTTGATGCGCAATTAATTGACAAAGGCTCGATGATAGAAGTGCATCGTGCTATGGAAGATGTATCACGTAGTAAACCTATCAATCAATATGAGCTAAATAATAAAAATCCCTTAGAGAGTTTTCAAGCGATGGCGGCCGCTTTTGCTCGGAAGCAATGGTGCGACATGACGGAAGAAGAAGAACTAGGTAATGCTTTTCTTGAAAACATTGATGCTGACAGGCACATGGTGCGTCCCCCTCCCCCTAATTCTTCATGAATTGTTTGTTTTGGAATGCTAGAGGACTTGGAAACGAGGCCTCTAGATCTATGCTAAAGGATTTATGACGAGTACATGAACTTGATATTGTTGCTATAGCGAGCCCAAAGTTCAATCTTCTATTAATTTTTCGTGTTGGAACACTATTATTTTAACTCTGGTGGTAGAAAACTTATGTGCCAACGAAATTCCAGATATTTGGATATTTGTTCGTACTACTAATATGTAGGTGCAATCTCATTGCGTTACTGATCAACTGGTGGTTTGCAAAGTGGGGTTTTAATTTGCAATTTTACATGGGTTTTGTTCACTCTCAGTGTTCGTATATTGCTAAAAGGCAATTTTGGTTGGATGTTTAGGCATTGGGGGTGGATAATCTGGTTCTTTTGGGAGATTTTAATGCCATCCTTGGGGCTCATGAGAGACAGGGTGGCACAGAGGGAGTAAACCTACGGCGTCTACCTTTGCTTATCCGATTCATCACCGTCGTCGGCGTCCTCGCCGGACCTGATCTCTCCGGCCATGTCATATATCGTTACGGTTTGACGTCGAACTACTTGCCTCCCCCGGATCGTCCACCCAACTCCTCACTATCACAATCATCAACCCGGCAGGTGGCTCCTCCAATCGCTGCAACAGTACCATCACCTTCGCCATCGCTATTTCCTGGTTACAGAATTCTGGCTACCTTCATGCCGACATGGAAGTCGATCCCAGGCCCTGCTCCGATGGCTATGGGCATCGTCCCCCCAGAATATTACCTAACTCCACAACAATACATGGCGTCGCCCCCTATTCTTCAAGCAGCTGCTACTTCTTCGTCGCATGCCCCTGCGGATACACAGCCGTCGCCGCCCGCTGCCATCACTCCACCTGCAAGTTCCGCTCATACGGACGCATCGCAGCAGCAGGGTACGTTGAAGTCTCCCGAGCAGCTAGCCACGCTGAACTCCGCTGCGCATTCGCATGCTTTGCCGCCACTCACGGGAGCAAGTCTTGATTGTGCCTAATGGGCGTGATAGGGGCGGCCACCTCCCAGCGCATGCAGCCTGATGCTGCTATTAGGGGGGCGCCACTCCTTTACCCCATGGCGCCGCAGCTATGGGGGGCAGCCCTCTCCCCGGTGTATGGGGCCAGAATCGCCCAGCCCTCCACCCTAGGGTGCCCTCTCCCAGGGGAGTGATGACCCCTGGGCCGCTATCCCTCATCCGCAGGGTCCACTGCTCACGGGCCCACATCCTATTCCAGATTCCAAGAACGTGCAACCAAATGCTGGAACTTTTGCCCCAACGTCTTCCGCTCATGACACGAATCTGCGACTTTCGGCTCATAACTCTAATGCTAATCCCAATTTTGGATACTCTTTTTCTCACATAGTTGCAGGTACCAGCCGTTTGGATTCCACGCCCCAGGACCCAGGTATCATCCAAATGGATTCCACGACTCAGGCCCCAGGTAATACCAATTTGTTTTCTACAGTGGTTTCTGGTAAAAATCCTATCCCTAAACCAGTTCGAAAAGGTGATTACTATTCCGTAACCATTGATGATAACGTTTACAGCAACGTCTCGCTGAATTTTCCTACTCATTAATTGGAAGGGTTATTTTAGGAAGAGGTAACAAGCCATGGGCAACTATGCTTTTACATAAACGCCTATCTGAATTATGGGGCATCAAGAATGAATGGAAATTAATTCCCCTGGGCAAGGGATATTCTTGTGTCAAATTGTTTAATGCACAGGATCGTTCTCGGGCTCAACAACGCACCAATTGGACGCTTAACCCTGGTACTATCCGTTTATCTCCGTGGGTGCCTGACTTCAACCCTTATAAGGCTCAGTCTTCTGTAGCCAGTGTTTGGGTGCGGATTTTTGAACTAAGCCTGGAATACTGGGACCCCAATAACATTATGGGGATTGCCAGTGGTCTTGGGAATCCATTGCAGATTGATCAGCGTTCTCTTGATGGTTCTTTGGGCCATTTTGTTCGGGTTCTGGTGCATATTGACCTCTCCAAACCTTTGGAGGAACACATTATGGTTGAACGCACTGGCAAATGCTCTTTTGTTTCCGTCACTTATGAAAAACTACCCACATTTTGCTCGACGTGCAACGTTATGGGGCACTCGACAGCTTCTTGTCGTTTTAACACGGTGGGTAATACAGACAAAGATGGGCGCACGTCACCGGCCCAGGGATGGCCACAGGAGCCTGCTAATCGCAACAATTCAGATCAGCGAGGGCGTTCCAGGGTTCGTAGGGTTTACCCTCCTGTTCAGCAGGACAAGGGCAAGGCCATTGTTGACTCAATGGGAAATACGGGTTCGACTACGCACGCAGGATCTCCTCCTCGTGCCATAGTCCCTTGCCCTCCAGAAATCCATCTTGGTAACACCTTCGAGGCTCTTGGTTCAATCGAATCCCAGGATCAGCAATCCGCAGATGACCACGCCGAGTATCCAGCTAGGGGGTCATCGCCCAAGGCCAGTACTTCCAGTACGGGAACCGTCTCATCCTCCACAATTATGTCTATCACAATACAGTATCCTTTGGGGAAACCTATTCGTGCTCTGAGTCGTGCCTTCCGGGACAGCTCTTTGGATTCAGCTAAAGATCGAATTCTCCAGAAAATTACGGTGGGGCCGTCGCCCCCTGCTCATGACGTTACTATTGACACGGAAAGTTCAGAACCACATGAGATGAACTTTGCGGCTTCCAAAAAATGGGCAGACTATGCAGATGAAGTGGATCATCCCAATCATCAGACTCTGCTACGCGCCACATGCCTATTTTCACCGTGCGATCATCACGGGCGACTCCCCCCCAACCGTCTCAATTAATTGCATCTTCTGGAACATCCGGGGGATCGGGAATGTTGCATCTCGCAATGTTCTTAAGTTCTTATGTCATAAGCATAAGCCTTCTATTATGGCTATTTGTGAACCTAAGGTGGACTTCTCGACTATTTCCGACTCTTATTGGCATAGCCTGGGTTTAACTCTTGCGGGCCAAAATTTTCAAGTGAATGGGCAGCCAGACATTTGGGTTCTTCATGACTCCACTATCACAATTCTAAATCAGGTTTGGTCTTCTACCCAGTGTATTATTTTCCATGTTCAATTTGGTTCTTTGATTTTTCATGTTGGCTTTACACATGGTTTGTGTGATTACATTGCACGACGTGAGTTATGGTTGGATTCGCGGAATTTGGGTCTGGCTGATCTATTGTTTGTGGGGGATTTCAATGCGGTTTTGGGACATCATGAGCGCTCGCACAATGATTCTCTTTCCCAAGCCTCATGCCAGGATTTCAAGGATTTCATAGAGGACGCCAGTTTGTTTGTGGTACCGACGACGGGGAACTCATTTACTTGGTGCTCTCCCAGAAGGCCTCTATCATTACTTCAGGCTAAGTTGGACAGAGCCCTGGCTACTTGCCCTTTTTTCGCACTTTGGAAGGATGTCAAAGGCTTAGTTCTTCCTCGCATTGGATCTGATCATCACCCTATTTTGGTTACTTGTTCTTCGGCCTACCAGGGGTCCGGTTTTGTTTCATTTTCAGCGTATGTGGGTTCACCATGATTTATCCCGGGATTTGGTTACAACCTCTTGGGGCTCTCCATGTGACACGCACAACCATTTACTGTGTGTCATGAGAAAGCTCAAGCGGTTGCAATATGTTATTAAGGATTGGAACAAAGATGTATTTGGGGATGTTAATTGCAGAGTGCATAGCCAGATGGAGCACCTTCGTCAGATTCAGGCAGATATTGAGGCGTTGGACTATACCTCCTCTCTTCGGGATAGCGAGTTGGACGCCTAGTTGAAACTTTCGCAGACGTTGCAGTCATAGTCTGAATTCCTTAAGCAAAAGGCCCGCACTGCCTGGCTTAAGGATGGGGATCGTAACACTACATTTTTTCATCGGCGTAGCTGTGATTAAATGCACGAGCGCTTGGGATTCAGGGGCTTATGGTGGCAGGGAATTTCACTGATGATGCTATGGTCCTTGGGAATCATATTATTTCATTTTACGAGGAACTCTTTGCGGAAACCAGGAGCTCTACCACGGATTTCTTGCTAGTCGACCAGGTGAGCACAATGGTTGGGGAGCGGGATAATGCCAGCCTAATAGCCATCCCCTCGGATTCTGAGGTGCAGACTGCGGTGTTTGATATGGACTCAGACAGTTCTCCGGGGCCTGATGGGTTCAATAGGATTTTTTACCGCCATTTCTGGGATGTCATCTCTGCTGAGGTAATAGACGATGTTCGCTCTTTCTTTATTAATTCGTCACTACCTCTGGGATTGAATGCCAGTTTCATGGCACTCATCCCAAAGACTAAGGATGCAAATGTCATTGATAACTTTCGCCCGATTGTCATGAGAAACTTCCTTTTCAAGATTATCACGAAGATATTGGCTACGCGCTTGGGTTCGATTATTGCTGATTATTTATCTTCGACTCAGTTTGGCTTTATCCCGGGTAGATAGATTCATGAGTGTATTGCCATGGTATCTGAAGGATTTAATGTCTTACAGGGACGCACGGATTCGAATATGATACTGAAAATCGATATTCGCAAGGCATTCGACACATTGCGGTGGGATTTTCTACTACATGTCTTGCGCCGTTTCAGTTTCTCCGAGACGTTCGTGCGTTGGGTGGAGGTGGTTCTTCGGTCGTCCAGAATATCAGTGTTGTTGAATGGGATGCCGGTTGGTTATTTTCCCTGTTCCAGAGGAGTCAGACAAGGGGATCCTTTATCACCCCTTTTGTTTTGTATTGCGGAGGAGGTCCTGGGTCGGTTTATTGCAGCAGCGAGGGATCAGTCCCGGTTATCTGCCTTCACGGCGCCAAGGAGTATCGTCTTTCCATCATCCATTTTATATGCGGACGATATTGTCATCATGTGTGGGGCGTCTTCACCCAATGCCCGGGTTTTGTTTTAGATTCTTACTCATTATGCAGATATCTCGGGTCAAGTGTTTAGTCCACAGAAATCCAAGGTTTATTTTGGGGCGCAGGTTTCGCATTATGTCTGTGGGAGGGTGCAACACATTCTAGGGATTCATCCAGGGGCGTTCCCCACCATCTACTTGGGCGCTCCAATCTTCAAGGGAGCTTCAAATGTCGTGGATTTACAGCCCATCTTTGATAAGATAATCCTTAAGTTCCGATGATGGAAAGGCTCGTCTCTCTCCCTTGCTGGTCGGGTTTGCCTTGTTAACTCAGTGATAACTAGTTCTTTCGTGCACACCATGATGATTTACAAATGGCCTGCCACGCTGCTTAAACAAATGGAAAAAGCCATGCGTAATTTCATTTGGACGGGGGACGTGAATTCTAAAGGAAATGTAGTGGTCAACTGGAATACATGTTGCACGCCCAGGGCAGAGGGAGGATTGGGCGTGCGATTGATCATGACTGCTAACAAGGCTTTCTTAATGAAATTGGGCTGGAAGGTTCTGAACTCGGACTCGGTGGTTTTCAGGACCCTCAGACAACGATAATTTACTAGAAATGGGAATATTTGGAGGTCCTTTCTTCCTTCTTCCATTTGGCCTGGGATTAAACCCTGTATTTCTGATTGCTTGGATGGTGCTCGTTGGATCCCAAGCGCCAATTTCGAGGTATTATTTTGGATTGATAATTGGTTGGGATACTCCATTGCTGACAGAATTGGCATTCCAGAGGATTATAGATATTTATTCCAGTAGTGTATCTCTGATTATTTTTATGATGGATCCTAGCACTTCACCCTCCCCTTTGTGGATGCTTATTTGGAGCTGGTTAGAGCTATTGTGCGCCTCCCAATTGCGCCTACATCCCGGGATACTCGTGTTTGGATGAACTCAGAGAGATGGGGTTCTTGGATTTGGTCCCAGCATATCCCAGAACGGAGATCAGTGGTGGCATGGAGGGCTATACACAACCGATTGGCAGTCCAGGACTCTCTACGAGCTAGGGGAAGTTTTACTGGCCCTTCGGTTTGTGTTCTTTGCAGGGAATCGGGGGAATCGGTTGATCACTTATTTATTTCTTGTGGTTTTGCAGGGCATATATGGCGTTGGATCTTCCAAGCCTTTCACGTGCACCCCTTCCAGACTTACAACTTCAATGAACTGCTAGTACGGCTTATGTCTCTTCATTTTAGTGACCAGGTCTCTCTCCTTTGGCTTGTAGCAATACTATCTTGCATCTGGCTTATTTGGCCCATCCGTAATGAGCTGATTTTCAACAACAAAATCTGGAATCCGGAGGCGGCACTCATTCACCTACAGGTACTCATTGTTGAATCAACATCTTTGGACCGGGGATGCATGAATAATGATCAGCAGGACCTCTTTATCCTGCGTGGCTTACGAGTTCCCGGAAGGGCTAGGCATGCTCCGAAGATTGTCGAAGTCCAGTGGCAAAAACCCCTCCCGGGTTGGATCAAGGTTAACACGGATGGCAGCGCTTCAGGGGCGTCGGGCAATCTAACAACCTCCGAGGTCTTCCGAAATTGTAGAGGATTCTTTCGCGGATGCTTTGTCCATCACTGTGGATCAGGGTACGCATTTGAAGCTGAACTAGTTGCAGCAATGTGGGCGATTCATTACGCATTTACAAAAGGATGGACGCAACTTTGGCTGGAATCGGATTCGAAGTATGTGGTGAACCTGCTGGAGAAGAGAACGATAGAGGTCCCATGGCGCCATCCTAGCTATTGGCGCCAAACCTTGCATCTGCTCAGTGGCATTAATCTTGTAGTCTCTCATATCTTTCGGCAAGGCAAGGAGTGGCGGAGACATCTTGAGCAAGAAGACGGAGTGTGGCGTCTGGTGGGGCGTCCCACCCACAGACATTCTTCACTACCTCACTGATGATTATGTTGGCCAGTCCACTTATAGGTTTGTTAATTAATGTGCCACTGCTTCAGGCTTCTTTTTTAGGCGCCTTTTTTCCTGGGGTACTCTTTTTTTCCTTCCAAGGGTTTTTCCCACAAGGGTGGGTTTTACCTTGGAAGGTTTTAACGAGGCCCCAACCATTCAGCCATGTGGTCGGCTTGTGACCACTTCGTTTTGGTTGTTGACATTATTTCCAGGCTTTCATTTGGTTACCTGATTTGCCTGTGATCAGGATTACTCTTTTTTCATTTTTAATATATATATTCGCACTTAGTCAAAAAAGAGACAGGGTGGCGCACGGATTCATGTTACTACTTGCAGGGAGTTTAAATTTATTATTGATGACAATAATTTTACTCAGGTTGGTTTGATTCAGGCTAAGTTGGGGTATTTTTCGTCCATCTGGTGGTTTAATTCAGGCTAAGTTGGATCGTATTATGTCTCCTACATGGTTTATGGACATTTGACATACTATTGGAGGATATGTGGGTCTCATACATTGTTCTGATCATAATCCCATTATTTTGAGATGCAATTTTTCAACGCCCCCAAGTGCTTCGTCGTTTCGATTTCATTCGATGTGGCTTCATCATGAGGGATTCAAGGATGTGGTTGCTAATTCTTGGATGATGGAATGCACTATCAACAATCCGATGGCTAGGGTGATGAGGCTTCATCCCATTCTTAGAAATTGGAATCATTCGGTTTTTGGGAACATTCATCGTCAGGCCGACTCAATTCAAGGTCGTCTTCAAACTCTCAAAGTTGCCATTTCCACGAATGGTTATTATTCGAATGATATTATTCAGCAGGAATTGATGTTACATTCGGAGTTAAGCAAGCTTCTAAATAGCCAATATGAATTTTTAAGGCAAAAAAGTTGCACTCAATGGCTTAAGGATGGGGATCACAACACTGAATTTTTCCATCGAAAACTCCGGGCCAAGCGATCTAAAATCTATATTACACATATGGTGGTGGATGGTGAAACGACGGACAATCAAAAGCAGATTAGAAGTCATGTCATTCGGTTTTACGAACAACTTTTTTTGGATACGGCCAATGGAAGCAATGATTACTCTTTAGTAGATAGCGTCATACATCCTACGGTTACTCAAGAGGAAAATACAAGGTCATGCGTTATCCCCACAGATGAAGAGATCAAAATGGCTATTTTTTATTTGAGCCCGAATAGTGCACCGGGTCCGGACAGATTTGGGGGTCGTTTTTACCATAATTGTTGTGATATTATTGCAGGGGATGTTTTGCCAGCCGTGCGTTCCTTCTTCGTTAATAATCATCTTCCTATGGGGTGTAATTCAAGCAACATGGTTTTTATCCTTAAGAATAATAATGCTGACCGGGTTGAGAAGTATAAGCCTATAATCTTTATAACTTTCTCTTCAAAAAACGATTACTAAGATTTTGGCTACTAGATTTGGTTCTATTCTTAAAGGACATGTCTAGAGTATGCAATTTGGTTTTATCCCTAGAAAGCAAATTCATGATTGCATTGCTCTGGCATCTGAAGGGGTGAATTATCTTCTTAATCATTTTGCATCGCATAATATGATCCTTAAAGTGGACATCCGTAAAGCTTTTGATATGCTTGATGGGACTTCATTCTTTATGTCCTCCGACGTATGGGATTTGATCAGGGGTTCGTGAATTGGGTTAGCACAATCTTTACCTCTGCCCGTATTTCTATTCTTTTTAATGGATGCCCGAAAGGTTACTTTCAGTGCACTAGAGGAGGTCGTCAGGGCGACCCGTTATCCCCACTTCTTTTCTGCACACCGGAGGATGTTTTGGTGCGTACTTTGGATGTGGCCTTCCAACATGGTTTTCTTTCCCCATTCAAGGTCGCACGATCCATTATATTCCCTCCTTGTTTATTGTACGCAGATGATATTCTTATCATGACAATAGCAACTTGGGAAAATTGTCATCATCTAAAGAAATTTTGACGGATTATGACATTATTTCTGGCCAACAGTTCAACCCAGACAAGTCGAAGGTTTATTTTTGGGTTAATACACCCCAACGCCTTATGAGAAGAATTCAGACTCACTTGCAGATTTCAAGAGGCTCTTTCCCGTTTATATATTTAGGCGCACTCCTAAAATAAGGTACTTCCAGCCTTTACATGATAAAATTTTGTCTAAATTTAAAAGGTGGAAAGGTACATCATTGTCCATGGCTGGACGCATTACTCTTATGAACTCTATTATCACTAGCTCTTTCGTCCACTATATGCTTATTTACCGATGGCCGATGACTTTACTTAAATCCATGGAGAAAGCTATCAAGAACTTTATTTGGTCAGGGGATATTTCCAAAAAAGGTGATGTGACAGTGAATTGGACTAGGTGCTGCCCGCCAAAGGAAGAAAGGGGTTTGGGAGTTAGGTCTCTAATTGCTGTCAATAAAGCTTTTCTCATGAAATTTGCTTGGAAGTTGATTCAATCTGAGACTCCGGTGTTTACTATTCTACGCCAAAGATATATGGACGGTGAGCCAAGAACTATTTACATTGGTTTGTCCATCTGGCCGGGAGTTATTTGGTTAGGGGATATTTCCAAAAAAGTTGATTCATTCTAATGTGCATTTTTGGCTGGACAACTGGTTAGGATATTCAATTGCGGACCGCATTGGAATTCCTAATAATATGCGATGCTACTTTACATTTCCCATCTCTGATTATTTCTTCAATGGAGTTTGGCACTTTACGGAGGAATTTATGGTGGCTTATACGAGTATTGTTATTGATATCCTTCATATTTCGATCGCTCAACACTTGGAGGATAAACGCATATGGGCTCATTCAAAGGAAGGGGAGGTCTCTTCTAAGGAGGCTTATAAATTTGTTAGGAATTATTTCTAGAAGTTCAGTGGGGAAAATTGATATGGTCTCCACATATTCTGGAAAGAAGATCAATAACTATCTGGAGATCCATTCATAATCGTCTGGTTGCGTTAGACAACATTCGGGGATTTTGTGGTCCTTCAATGTGCCCTTTTTGCTATGAGGAATTAGAATCAGTTGATCACATTTTTATCAAGGGCAACTTCCGTTTACACACAATCAGGGATGAGGAATCCAAGTTTAAGCTATGCAAAGTCTGTTCAGTTCAGTTTGGAAAGAAAGGTATTCCATACATAATACCTATGATAGAAGGACCATTCGCTACCCAGACCCACTGATCAAGGCAAAAATGACACCATTAAGCTTGACTTAGAGAGCAACAAAATTGTTTATTTCATCAAGTTTGATGAAGGAAATGTTGTTATGGTGACTGGAGGTAGGAACAAGGGACGTGTTGGAGTAATCAAGAACCGTGAGAAGCATAAGGGAAGCTTTGAAACTATTCACATGCAGGATGCTACCGGACACAAGTTTGCTACTCGTTTGGGCAATGTGTTCACAATCAGAAAGGGTACAAAACCATGGGTATCTCTTCCAAAGGGCAAAGGTATTAAGTTGTCTATCATTGAGGAGGCTAGGAAGGCTTGCTGCTCAATGCGCAACTTGACTTAGAAGTATTTTCATTTGGGATGGTTAAAAGTAGTTTTAACTACTTATCCTGTCTTATCACGTTGCATGTTTTAAGTATGTGGCTAGATGCTTTAGGATTATGTCCTTATAAGATCTACTTTTGGAGGAATTGTGTTGTTCCCATCGTAGTTTTGACAATTTTATTTTTGCCAAATTTAATTGAAGTTTCGACTTTCTGATAGTTGTGTTTTGAATTTGGTGCAAGTTACAAGTTTCATATCCTTGAGAACAAAAAAAACAATAGAGGTTGAGTCCGCAAATCTCTTTTCTATGGAAGGTTGCTCTTATGTCGGCAATTTGGGTTATTTGGCACATAAGAAACGAGTGGATTTTCAAGGATGTCAAGCCTCATAATACAACTGGTATTGTTTTGATTAGGGCATTTATCATTGATTCATCGTCATCGCATCGCAGTTACATGTCTAATTCGGTGTATGATCTTCTGTGCTTTAGATGACACTCAGTTGTGGGATGTCCTAAGCCATTGCCACAGCTGAAAAGCATTCAGTGGTATCCTCCTTTGTCGGGTTAGATGAAGGTTAATACTAATGGATGTGCGTAGGGAGCTCCGGGGAGTTGTGTGTCAGTGGGTGTTTTTCATAATTGCAGGGGCTTTTTCACTGGATGTTTTATTCACAAAATTAGTATTGGATTTGTGTTCGAATCCCAATTAATAGCAGCAATGACGGCGAGTTGAGAGTGCTTTTGGGAGAGTATGGCATAAGTTTTGGTTAGAGTTCGATTCAACCTCTCTTTGCCGCTTGATTCTAGATCTTTCAAGGTGCCTTGGAATTTTTTAGCCAGATGAAGGCTTACCCTCTATTATCTATCTCAGATAGATTTCGTGGTTTCGTACATTTACATGGAGGGTTATAAAGTGGTGGATAAGCTTTCGAAGATGGACATTCATCTAGACTGGTCTCATATTATTCCAGATTCAATTTTGACAAAGCTTCATGAAGACGCTAGTGGCAAGATTTTCTATCGTTTTGCATAGCTTTGTTTCTTCTTGCTTTCTTCTTTTTATAGGATACTCTTTTTCCTATCAAAGGTTTTCCCCACTGGGTTTTACTTTGAGTGGGTTTAACGAGGCCCCATTTTTTAAGCTAGCTGCTTGACTTGTAAGCAGCACTCTTATTTTATATTTGGTACTCTTTTTCCTATCAAAGATTTTTCCCTACGGGGTTTTACTTTGATAGATTTTAATGAGGCCCCAATTTTTTGGGCCATGTCGGGTTCGTTTGTTCTGCTAATCATATTTTTCTATTTTTAAGCTAGCTGCTTGGCTTGTTAGCAGCATCAACTTTTCTTTTTTATCTATATATTCGAATTCGATCACAAAAAAATGACATTTTTGTCTATTTCATGTGATAACTGGAGAACTGAAATGATTTCATATTTTCATGTTATTGTTATGTCCCTAAGGAATTATTGAAGATATATTTTATGAAATGAATCACTAACCCTTTATAAGGGTGTTAACCAGGGTTCGAACCCTGTATCTTTCAGTTTATTTGAAATTTATCTCCTCCCCCAACCAGTACTCCCAACTTATTAAAAAAATATTTTATGAAATGAGAATTTGCTAATACATACATTGATGATTGTTTGCATGCTCTTTTGCATGCTTCTGTCACATGTGATAGGAAAATATGCATAGATTGGGTACCAGCTACAACTAGTAATATTAAAGATGCAATTGTCGAAAACGTGAATTGCTCCGTATAATTATTTGTTCGATCCTTCATCTTGCACATAATATCTCGCAGCTTAGCTATATCTACCTGCATAATCGAGATTCTTATAAAAATTCAAGGAAATTATTGCAAGGCCTGCATAGTTTACTCATTAATAATTGTTTCTGATATTCGATTTCTGCGAATAGTTTTTTTGTTACATTTTATAATATAATTTACTATAATTGATTTTAGCTACTTTATGTCTTTGTCCATATTAAAAGATATAAATATTGTGGAGTCTTTTCTGCTTGATCAGATTTGCATGAATAATACCCAACAGGATCTCTTATGTCTTAGGCGACTCGAGGTTTAGGGACGCCCGCGTAGGCCCCCTAAGATTGTGCAGGTCGACTGGCATTTATCCCTACCAAGATGGATTAAGGTAAACATGGATGGATGTGCCCTGGGTGCTGCGGGATCTTTTACAGCAGCAAGGGTGTTCCGTATGCATAGATGATTTTTTCGGGGATGTTTTGTTGAGCACTGTGGCATTGGCTATGCATTTGAGGCTGAGCTTTTGGCAGCCATGATGGCTATTTCTTTTTCTTTCAACAAAGGATGGCATAAATTGTGGTTGGAGTCTGACTCGACTTATGTAGTTGATTTATTTAGCAGGCGAAGGACGGGTTCCTTGGCGGTTTCTTGGAAGATGGCGATACACACTGCAACTTCTTTCCCAGATGGAGTTCGTGGTTTTGCATATTTATCGGGAGGGTAATAGAGTGGCCGACTGTCTTAAGAAAGATGCACAACCCTTCGACTTGGTGGGACAGTCCTCCGGAGTGCATGCTGAAAGCTCATTGGTTATCTCAGTGAATCTGGCATCCAGCTGATCCAGAGTTTCACCAGCAAGTATTTTAAAAAATTTAAATTTTTGTACAACAACAGTTAGCTTATTCTCTTTTATCTGCTCTGAGCTTTCGCTTATTAGAGTTAGCTTTGCACATATCTCATGTGCAGTCCTGCAAGATTTGACTTTATTAAACATAGCTTTGTCAAGAGTTTTATATAAAATTTCATTGGCCACATTGTTCAAATAATATCTTTTTATATTCTCATTGGTCCATTCACTCATTGGCTTCTCAACCATAGCAGGTCTTGGTTCTGCAGCAACACCCTCTTCAGCAGCCGCAGCTCACACAGTTGTATTCATGTTCACAATTTACATGGGTCCATCTTCTATAACGAACCACATTTCATCATGCAGTGCTGAGAAATGTGCCTGCATACGAATCTTCCAATCATCAAACTCATCAAAAATGAACATGGGAATGCGAGATAGATTTGCTTCCATTATAATAACTTTTTGAAAGAAAATTTAAAAACAGTCAAGTGTTGAATCTTTGAAAAGAATGAGATCTAGTTCAGTAACCAGTGCGGAAGGTTCTTTTAACCAATCGCTTTGATACCACGTGTAGGTCCCAAGGGGGTGTTTGTGTTAAGTCTAGAATGGGGGGTTGAATAGACTTAACCAATTTTCAATTTTTGATCTTTAAATCAGAGTTTTACACAAGTAGCAACTTAGTCCTTTTGAGACGGCTTAGTCCAATCTCAATAGGAGCGTGAACCACTCAGCAACTTCAGTTGAGTGGAGCGAGCTCTTTTAAAAATTCAGCTTACTTTGTTTTTAACAGCGGAAGTCTTACACCCTTTTGTTAAATATGTTTTACAACACTTGTTTTGATTAAGTTATTATCAGTTGAGTTTGGCAAATATATCAATCAGGAGTATAAAGTGTGCAAGAAATGAAGTGTTGAAATAAAAGACACAAAACAACAATTTATAGTGGTTCGAGGATGGGGTAATTCCTTTACTCCACTCTTCTCCGACTCCTAGAGGTAATCCACTAATGCAACAAATTGTTACAAGATGGATACAACAATCCGAGTAAGCCTTTATCACACGGTGGCTCTACTCCTAGAACTCGAACTTCTTTGCTGACAACCGCCTCACTACTTCAACTCCTTCAAACCCTTGGAATTGATCACAAAGCCCTCCAACGGATTCAAAGCTGGTTCTAACTTGAACCTCACTGTGCTTCCTTCAATCCTTTGATGTGTAGACTCCTTTGTTCTTTACAACAAATTTCCTTTCAACTAGTTGAAACTTTTCTTCCTTCACTGAGTGTGTTGAATAGATTGACTTCGAATTTAGGATTTGAGGATTAGAGTGTATTGTTGAGAGTATTTTTGCTTGCTTGCTCACTCAGATTTCTTGAATGTGTGTCTCGTGTCTCTACTCTCTTCCATAAGTTCCTCAGCCTTTTATAGTGACAATTTGAAAATATGTCCAATGAAGAGATAGACATTTTTCAAACTTCACTTATTCATGGTTGGCTTGTCTTGTTGTGCATCAAATGATGTTGACCCAACCTTAATTTAATGCCCTGCAGGTGGCTTGAAACTCTGCAGCATTCTGCGAACATCTCATTGGGTCCTAGCCTCTTGCACTCTTTCAGCAAGACAGCTTTAAGGTTGTAGTCTGTCCCCTTTCTACTTTGGGTAGTTCTTTGACTTTCATTCCAACGGACTTCTTCAGCTTTCTTCGAGTCCTTTTGCTGCTATACCACTTTACAAGTCTTCTCCAATCATCTGGGAATGACTGAGCTTTAAAAATGCTGACAAACACAGCTTTTTGGTACTTGACTGAATTTCTTCTTCGATACTCAGCTGCAGCTCAGCTGATTCTTCCATGCGTCCTTCAGTCAACTTCTGCAATCTTCAACTTGGCTGCTTCAATACTCAGCTTATATATCCTATCTATTACATAGTTGAATTATAACAGAAAATGGGGTGCCAACTTTCTAATCTAAGTTTTACATGCATCATCAAAATCTATACAATTTAATTTTCTTAACAACCCTTATTTGCAGTAATAGTGGAACAAACCCCGAAGCCACCCTCCTCATGCGACAATGCTTCTCCCAATTTTTTTTAATAAGTTGGGACTACTGGTTGGAGGGGAGGGAATAAATTTCAAATAAACTAAAAGGTACAGGGTTCGAACCCTGGTCAACGCCCTCACAAAGAGTGAGTAATACCACTTGAGCTATAAGTTAGTGGTCAATGCTTCTCCCAATTAACCGCAACAGAATCCTTCGTAAGTATGTCTCTAGTCCAAATACTTTCTCCATACCTTAAGCATGGAAACCAGCCAGGGAAGGGCTATTTTTTTCAGAAATCAAATTCCAGCATACGATTTTTCTCTCTAGGTCGGTGACTTCTTCATGCGATCACCTTCTTCCTTCGATCAATCACCATTAATTTTTCGTCATGGATCTAGATGCTTTATTATTTCCAAAAATTGATTGCTCTATCCAAGATTTTCGATTAGATGATTCTTCAAACATTCTCTCAAATCCTAGGGTTTCCACAAACCTTGCATCGACGGTGCATATCCATGAAGGCGATGTTGTGCGCACAACCACATCGTCTCCATGAGACCTAGGTCTGATTAAGGACAACGTATTTCCAGATGGATCGAAATCATCCTTGGGAAGTGAATTGGCCTTGAGGGTTTTGGACAAAAACTACAACGTATTCTGACTGATTATGGACGCATTTCTGGCCAGCAATTTAATCCAGATAAGACTAAGGTCTACTTCCGTGATAATACGCCCATTCGGATTATGAGAAGAGTTCAGACTAACCTACAGATCACTCGTGGTACATTCCCCATCACTTATTTAGGAGTTCCCTTGTTCAAAGGGGCGCCTAAAATAAGATATTTTCAGCCCACGCATGATAAAATTCTGTCCAAATTTAAAGGTGGAAAGGTACGTCCCTATCGATGGCTGGCCGTATTACTCTGGTCAACTCTGTCATTTCTAGCTCATTTGTTCACTCGATGCTTGTTTATCGATGGCCGAGAACGTTGCTCAAATCAATGGAAAAAGCTATGAAAAATTTTATTTGGACTGGGGATACTACCAAGAAAGGTTCGGTTTACGGCAATTGGGCTAGATGCTGTGCACCTAAAGAGGAAGGAGGTTTGGGAGTTCGCTCTCTTGTGGCGGCAAACAAAGCTTTTCTTAGAAAAGGCTGCATGGAAGTTGATTCAACCTAAATCTATGGCTTTCGACATTTTGTAGAAAAGATACTTCAATGGTGCGCCAAGATCGGATCTCATCTCCCAATCGCGCTAGATTCCGGGGGAACAATCTGGAGTTCGATTCTGGTTGGATAACTGGTTAGGCTACTCAATTGCAGATCGAATTGGTATTCCGGCTCATATGCATCAATATTATGAATACCCAATTTCGGATTATTTTTACAATGGGGTCTGGCACTTTACAGGAAATTCATTGTGGAATATACGGGGATTGTCATTGAGATTCTTAATTTTCCAATTGCTCCGCACTCTATGGACAGACGTGTGTGGATTCATTTCAAAGAAGGTGACGTATCATCTAAGGAGGCTTACACACTTGTTCGGAATCACTTCCCGGAGGTGCAATGGGGTAAGTGGATTTGGTCTTTACACATACCGTTGCGAAGATCCATCACCGTTTGGAGAACAATTTATAATCGATTACCAGTGCTTGATAACATCCGTGGATCCTGGGGTCCCACAACTTGTTCATTATGCTACGCCGATTCGGAGTCAGTTGACCATTTATTCACAAGGTGTCGTTTTGCGTTGAAAATTTGGAAATGGATCCAAGACACTTTCGAGGTGCATATGCCTCTTGATGGAGGAGTAAACCATCTCTACGTTTGGGCAATTCAACAGAGATTCAGTTCGCAACTTGCTTCTATCTGGAAAGTAGCGATCATTTCAACTATTTGGGTAATTTGGAATGCACGAAACGAGTGGATTTTCAGGGATGTTAGGCCACATCACACGACTGCTATCATCATGATCAGAGCGTTTATCATAGAATCAACAGCCAAAGATGGCAACTATATGTCCAACTCGGTATACGATCTTCTATGCTTAAGAAGGCTCTGTGCGGGGGGGCGGCCTAAACCACCAATTGTGATCAAGTACGTCAAATGGTATCCTCCACTACCAGGATGGATGAAAGTGAATACGGATGGATGTGCGTGGGGAGCAAGGCAGATGTATGGCGGCGGGTATATTTCGAAATTGCAGAGGATTCTTCACTGGATGTTTTATTCATAATGTTGGTAGCGGTTATGCTTTTGAATCAGAGTTAATTGCAGCGATCACGGCGATAGAGCGGGCGTTTAAACGTGGATGGATCAGGTTGTGGTTAGAATCGGACTCAATGTACGTATGCGGGCTGCTGGAAGCAAGATCTCTTAAAGTTCCATGGAAGTTCCTAGCCCGGATGGAGGATGACTCTTCACTATATCTCTCACATGGAGTTTAGGGTATCACATATTTACAGAGAGGGCAACAAAGTGGCGGATAAACTGTCGAAGATGGACGTCCCCTTGGATTGGTCGCACACTATTCCAGAGTCGATTGTCACAGAGTTACATGAAGACTGCCACGGACAGATTTCACTTCGTTTTGCATAGTTTTGGGGTACTCTTTTTCCTATCAAAGATTTTTCCCTTTGGGTTTTACTTTGATAGGTTTTAACGAGGCCCCAATTGTGGCTATCTGCTTGGCTTGTAAGCAGTTCATTGACACTCATTTGTGTGAACGCTATTTTGAATCTTTGTGACGTTTCGCTTTTGGTTTATGCTAGCTGCTTGGCTTGTAAGCAGCACCTTCTTTTCTTTTTATATATATTTTATCATTTTATCGAAAAAACGACAAACCTACTCCACATACAGCTACTCACGATGCCACATCTTCTTAAGGTATTCATGAAAATTCTCGTGAACATCACAGGTCTCCTATTCGTAATTTGGATTCAATATTATGCCCAAAAAATCATGGAAAAATCAATATGGAATCTGATATCAACACCTCTCGACACTTTGTTGTGCATGAGGGTAAAAATAAGTCATATGCATAAACCATGAGCAAGGGGGAGGATATTCGTCCAGTTAAAAAAGGGGAGTATTTCTCCGTGACTATGGATGAAGAATTATACCAACAACGGACGACAGAGTTACATAACTCGTTGATAGGGCGTATCCTTTTACCTAAAGGTGCAAAACCCTGTTCTTTTGAAGATCTCAAACACAAATTAAATTATGTTTGGAAGGTTAGCACACCATGGAGGTTGGTCACGTTGGGTAGGATATTACAATATACAACTAGGGACAATCTGTCTTATGAACTGGATTTCGGACATTAATCCATACAAGATTAACACTTCAGTGGCTCAGGTTTGGTTCGAATTTACGAATCAAGCTACGAATATTGGCACAATTCTTTGATTTATAAGATTACTAGTTCTCTTAGTACTCCGATTCAGATAGATACTCGATCTTTGTCCGGTGAAGTGGGTCATTTTGTTTGGGTTTTGGTGGATATGGACACAATATCAATCATTGTCGTCAGGTGAAGCCACATGAAGTTTAGAAAATAAATGAAAAGAGGAACAAAAATGCTAGTCTGGGTCGGGGTAGATCAGCTGTCCGCGGGAAATCTCATAATAAAGGAAAAACTATGGATATGGAAACTTGGGTGCAAGTTAAAAAGCGGTTCGGATGGCATACTGAGGGGGGTACGTCTTCTATGGGCATTTAAACCAAAAATATGTTCGAGATTTTACGAGAGGATGATAATGATATAGATATACCAGACTTGGGTACCAAAAATTCGAAGGCCACTGCAAGCAATAATTTGATGGTTCAGAAGTCAATGGAGAACGCTAATCAGGACAGAAGATAGGTTACTTACACTCCAAGAGATCCGGGTTTGAATTCAGATGACAACGCTATGGCATCTAATGAACATGAAATGGCAAATTTGAAATGGGCAATTGATGTTGTTTCAAATAGTATGCCCATTACTGATTATGTTCTTAATACTGAACCATCTGCCAGTTTTCAAACTATGGGGTTGCTGCCCGAAAAAGGTGGTCCGACATGGAAGAAGAAGAAAATCAGGCAGCACAATTTCTTGCGGAAATGGATTTATATACGCATAAGGTGCGCCTTCCCCCTCCTTTTAATTCATCATGAATTGTATGTTTTGGAATATTAGAGGAATTGATGACGATGCTTCTAAATCCATGCTTAAAGATTTATGTTGTGTGCATAAACCTGATATTATTGCTATTGCGGAACCTAAGATTCATTTTAATTCGATTCCTATTTCATTTTGGCATAACATTGATATGAATCTGGTGGCGGAGAGTTTCTGTTCAAATGGGGAAAGATGTCCTATCAAAATGTGGGGGATCGCATCAACATATTTTTCCGGATCAACATTTGGTGTGCAAGGTGGATTTTCAAAATTGAGTTTTTGGGGGATCACCACGGTGTGTATTCTTCCCCGTCTTCCCCCCTGGTTTCTTCTCTCGGGTCGTCTTCTCCGTTTGCTACCATGTCGGAACCCCTTGGCATGGGTACACGCCCAATTTTGACCCTCCTTTGTGCAACAATCTCGGATTGGTCCCCCCATGTTTGCATGTGGCCCCTTCCAACGCCAAAGATCCTTCACGCACGCCCATAGGTCTTGTCTTGATCGATGCACATGGCCCCCTCCAACGCCCAACATCCTCACGCATGTGGGTCTTGACTAATGCCATGTGGTCCCTCCACATAATGTTGTTCTTTGTTGCAAATGGGAAAGATGCCATGGGGACCACATCCAAACCACCACTTGCAGTGGTGGTTATTTTGGGGGACATATTCCCTTCCCCCCATGGGCGCTGCCTACCATGGGGACCGCCCCCCTTGTGCCATCTCTTGGGGGGGCGGTGGTTGCTACTTCCTCCAAGGGCGCCCCCTCCCAGAGAGGTGATGACCTCCATATATGAAACGAATCTGCGACAATCGGCTCATTATTCCAATACTCAATCCAATTTTGGCAACTCTTTTGCTAAAGTTGTTTCAGGTACACACCACGACTTGGATTCTACTCCGCAAGCACAAGGTAACTTCGAATCCTTTTCACATGTGGTTTCTGGGAAATCCAACTCTATCCCTAAGCCGGTTAGAAAAGGTGATTATTACTCAATTACTATAGATGATAATGTGTATCAACAACGTCTCGCTGAATTCTCGTATTCCTTAATTGGAAGGGTGATTTTGGGTAAAGGCAACAAACCATGGGCGACAATGCCTTTGCATAAACGCCTATCTGAATTATGGGGCATTAAAACTGATTGGAAACTAATCCCCCTGGGTAAGGGATTTTTTTGTGTTAAGTTTTCTAATGCGCAGGACCGTGCTCGAGCTTAGGTTCGGATAAATTGGGCACTCAATCTGGGAACTATATGTCTCTCCCCATGGGTGCGGGACTTCAACCCGTATAAGGTCCAAACTTCAGTGGCCAGCGTTTGGGTACGTATTTTTGAACTCAATCTGGAATACTGGGACCCCAGCAACATCATGGGGATCGCCAGTGCTCTTGGGAACCCATTACAGATCGATCAACGTTCTCTGGATGGATCTTTGGGTCATTTTGTTCGGGTTCTAGTGGATATTGATCTTTCCAAGCCATTGGAGGAACATATTATGGTTGAACGCACGGGCAAGTACTCTTTTGTTTCCATCGGTTATAAAAACTCCCCAGTTTTGTTTAAGGTGTAGCGTTACGGGACATTCAACAGCTTCCTGTCATCTTAACAATGCGGGAAATACGCCCGCGGAAGGGCGTGTGTCTCCAGCCCAGGGACGATCAAGGGCCCCGGTACTCGTCGGAATTCAGTGCAGCGAGGCCGCTCTAGAGTTCGTAAGGTTTACCGTCCTGTTCAGTAGGACAAGGGCAAGGCCGTCGATGACTCAATGGGAACTACGGGTTGGCTATGCGCGCGAGGATCTCCACCTCGCGCTATAGTCACTTGCTCTTGAGACATTCATCTTGCTAATACCTTCGAGGCTCTTGATTGGTGGAACCGGGAGCAAAGAACAGCCAGATTACCAAGCTGCATTATCCCGCTAGGGAATCGTCTCCCAAGGCCAATACTTCCAATACGGGATTGGTCTCTCACATTATGCCCATTACGGTTCAGCGTCCTTTGGGGAAGCCTATCCGTGCTTTGAGTCGTGCCTTCCGGGACAGCTCCTTGGATGCGGCTAAAGATAGAATGCTCGAAAAGTTACATCGAGACCGACGCCCCAGCTCATGATGTTACTATTGAAGCGAGAGTTCATAACCACACGAGATGAATTTTGCCGCTACCAAGAGATGGCGGACTACGCAGATGAAGCGAGTCATACTCAACCGTCAGACTCGCTATGCACCACACGCCTGTTTTTACCGTGCGATCGTCACGGGCGCCACCCCCCCCACCGTCTCAATGAATTGCATCTTCTGGAACATCCGGGGGATTGGGAATGTTGCATCTCGCAATGTCCTTAAGGCTTTATGTCAAAAGCATAAGCCTTCGATTTTGGCTATTTGTGAACCTAAGGTGGACATTTCGACTATTTCCGATTCGTACTGGCATAGCCTGGGTTTGGTTCTGGCGGGTCAAAGTTTTCGAGGCATTGGACGGCCAGACATTTGGGTTCTTCAAGACTCCACAATCTCAATCCTTAACCAGGTTTGGTCTTCTACTCAATGTATCGTTTTCCAAGTTCAGTTTGGTGCTTTGATTTTTCATGTTGGCTTCACTCATGGTATGTGTGATTACATTGCACGACGTGAGCTCTGGCTGGATTTGAGGAATTTGGGTCTTACTGATCTGTTACTTGTTGGGGATTTTAATGCGGTTTTGGGACATCATGAGCGCTCGCGCAATGATACTCTTTCCCAAGCCTCGTGTCAGGACTTCAGGGATTTCATGGAGGACGCTGGTTTGTTTGCGGTGCACACTATGGGGAATTCATTTACTTGGTGCTCACCCCGTAGGCCTCTATCTTTACTTCAGGCAAAGTTGGACAGAGCCCTCGCAACTTGTCCATTTTTTGCGCTTTGGCACGACGTAAAGGGTTTAGTTCTTTCTCACATTGGCTCGGATCACCACCCTATTTTGGTTTCATGTTCTTTGACCATTAGCTGGGGTTCGGTTCTGTTTTGTTTTCAGCGCATATGTGGGTTCAACACAAATCATTCCGGGATTTGGTTACAACCTCTTGGGGCGCTCCATGTGACACGCACAACCCTTTATTGCGTGTCATGAGGAAGCTCAAGCAGTTGCGATATGTTAATAAAGATTGGAACAGGGATGTGTTTGGGGATGTTAATTGTAGCGTGGAGAGCCAGATGGAGCTTCTTCGTCAAATTCAGGCAGATATTGAGGCTTTGGGCTATACCTCCTCTCTCCGGGATAGCGAGCTGGACGCCCAGTTGAAGCTTTCGCAGACATTGCAGTCACAGTCTGAATTCCTTAAGCAAAAGGCCCGCACTGCCTGGCTTAAGGATGGGGATCGTAACACAACATTTTTTCATCGACGTAGCCAGATTCGTACGGGCCATGCGGGCATTCAGGGGCTTCGGGTGGCAGGGAATTTCACTAATGATGCTACGGTCCTTGGGAATCATATTATTTCATTTTACGAGGAGCTCTTTGCGGATACCGGGAGCTCTACCACGGATTTCTCGCTAGTCGATCAGGTGCTCACCCCAATGGTTGGAGCACGGGATAATGCCAGCCTAACTGCCATTCCCTCGGATTCGGAGGTGCAGACCGCGGTGTTTGATATGGACTCAGACAGTTCTCCGGGGCATGATGGGTTTAATGGGATTTTATACCACCATTTCTGGGATGTCATCTCTGCTGAGGTAACAGACGTTGTTCGTTCTTTCTTTAGTAATTCGTCACTACCTCTGGGATTGAATGCTAGTTTCATGGCGCTCATCCCAAAGACTAAGGATGCAAATGTCATTGAAAACTTCCGTCCGATTGTCATGAGCAACTTCCTTTTCAAGATTCTCACGAAGATATTGCCTACGCGCTTGGGTTTGATTATTGCTGATTATTTATCTCCGACTCAGTTTGGTTTTATCCCGGGTAGATAAATTCATGAGTGTATTTCCATGGTATCCGAAGGGTTCAATGTCTTGCAGGAGGGGCGTTTAATTCGAATATGATACTGAAAATCGATATTCGCAAGGCATTCGACACATTGAGGTGGGATTTTTACTACATGTCTTGCGCCATTTCGGTTTCTCCGAGACGTTCGTCGGCCGGGTGGAGGTGGTTCTCCGGTCGTCCAGAATATCAGTGCTATTGAATGGGACGCCGGTTGGTTATTTTCCCTGTTCCAGAGGAGTCAGACAAGGGGATCCTTTATCACCCCTATTGTTTTGTATTGCGGAGGAGGTCTTGGGTCGGTTTATTGCAGCAACGATGGATCAGTCCCGGTTATCTGCCTTCACGGCGCCAAGGAGTATTGTCTTTCCATCATCCATTTTATACACGGACAATATTGTCATCATGTGTGGGGCCTCTTCATCCAATGCCCAGGTCTTGCTTCAGATTCTTTCTCATTATGCAGATATCTCGGGTCAAGTGTTTAGTCCACAGAAATCCAAGGTCTATTTTGGGACGCAGGTTTCACATTATGTCCGTGGGAGGCTGCAACACATTCTAGGGATTCATCCAGGGGCGTTCCCCACCACCTACTTGGGCGCTCCAATCTTCAAGGGAGCTCCAAAGGTCGCAAATTTACAGCCTATCTTTGACAAGATAATCCTTAAGTTCCGACGATGGAAAGGCTCGTCTCTCTCTCTTGCTGGTAGGTTTTGCCTTGTTAACTCAGTGATAACTAGTTCTTTCGTGCACACCATGATGATTTATAAATGGCCTGCCATGCTGCTAAAACAAATGGAAAAAGCCATGCGTAATTTCATTTGGATGGGGGACGTGAATTCTAAAGGAAAGGTAGTGGTCAACTGGAATACATGTTGCACGCCCAGGGAAGAGGGAGGATTGGGCGTGCGATCGATCATGGCTGCTAACAAGGCTTTCTTAATGAAATTGGGCTGGAAGGTTCTGAACTCGGAATCAGTGGTCTTCAGGACTCTCAGACAACGGTACTTTACTAGAAATGGGGATATTCGGAGATCCTTTATTCCTTCTTCTATTTGGACTGGGATTAAACCATGTATTTCTGATTGCTTGGATGGTGCTCGTTGGATCCCAGGCACCAATTCCGAGGTATTATTTTGGATTGATAATTGGTTGGGATACTCCATTCTTGTGTAATTGGCATTCTAGAGGATTATAGATATTTATTCCAGCAGCGTATCTCTGATTATTTTTATGATGGATCCTGGCACTTCACCCTCCCCTTTGTGGAGGCTTATTTGGAGCTGGTTCGAGCTATTGTGCGCGTCCCAATTGCGCCTACATCCCGGGATACTCGTGTTTGGATGAACTCAGAGGATGGTTCGGTTACCTCGAAGACGGCTTATAATTATGGGGTTCTTGGATTTGGTCCCAGCATATGCCGGAATGGAGATCAGTGGTGGCATGGAGGGCTATACACAACCGATTGGCAGTTCAGGATTCTTTACGAGCTAGGGGAAGTTTTACTGGCCCTTCGGTTTGTGTTCTTTGCAGGGAATTGGGGGAATCAGTTGATCACTTATTTGTTTCTTGTGGTTTTGCAGGGCATATATGGCGTTGGATCTTCCAAGCCTTTCACGTGCACCCCCTCCAGGCTTACAGTTTCAATGAACTACTGGTACGGCTTATGTCTCTTCATTTTAGTGACCAGGTCGCTTTCCTTTGGCGTGTGGCAATATTATCCTACATCTGGCTTATTTGGCACATCCGTAATAAGCTGATTTTCCACAACAAAGTCTAGACTCCGGAGGCGGCGCTCATTCACCTACAGGTACTCATTGTTGAATCAACATCTTTGGACCGGGGATGCATGAATAACGATCAGCAGGACCTCTTTATCCTGCGTGGTTTAAGAGTTCCGGAAGGGCTAGGCGTGCTCCGAAGATTGTGGAGGTCCAGTGGCAAAAACCCCTCCCGGGTTGGATTAAGGTTAACATGGATGGCAGCGCTTCAGGGGCGCCGGGCAATCTAACACCTCCGGTGTCTTCCGGAATTGTAGAGGATTCTTTCGCGGATGCTTTGTCCATCATTTTGTGGTTGAGTGCACGCATTTGAAGCTGAATTGGTTGCGCAATGTGGGCGATTCAATACGCATTTGCAAATGGTGGGACGCAACTTTGGCCGAATCGGATTCGATGTATGTGGTGAACTCTTTGGAGAAGAAAACGATGGAGGTCCCATGGCGCCATCTTAGCTATTGGCGCCAAACCTTGATCTCCGCTCCGTGGCATTGATCTTGTAGTCTCTCATATCTTTCGCGAAGGCAATCGGATGGCGACATCTTTGAGCAAGAAGACGGAGAGTGGCACCTGGTGGGCGCCCCGCCGACGGACCTTCTTCGCTACCTCACTGATGATTATGTTGGCCAATCCAACTATAGGTTTGTTACTTAATGCGCCACCGCTTCAGGTTTCATTTTTAGGCGCCTTTTTCCTGGGGGGGTACTCTTTTTCCTTCCAAGGGTTTTTCCCACAAGGGTGGGTTTTACCTTGGAAGGTTTTAACAAGGCCCCAACCATTCAGCCATTTGGTCGGCTTGTGACCACTTCGTTTTGGTTGTTGACATTATTTCCAGGCTTTCATTTGATTACCTGATCTGCTTGTGATCAGGATTACTCTTTTTCATTTTTTTATATATAATTCGAACTTATTCAAAAAACATGGGTTTCGTCCATGCTCAGTGTTCTTATACTGATAGGCGTCGCGTCACCTTTGGGCTGATGTTCATAGTCTCAGTTTACTTTATTTGGTTTTGATGGGTGAATTTAATGCCGTTCTTGGGAATCATGAACGACAAGGAGGTACGCAAACTCACAACAGCTCTTGTAGGGAATTTCAGCAATTCATTGACGATAATGATTTTTCACAAGTCACTATGGTGGGTAATTCTTTTACATGGGATGTTTTTTGGCTTTCGAGAGGGTTGGTTCAGGCCCGTTTGGATATAATTCTGGCGACTCAAGCATTCATGGATAAGTGGCATGTTCTTAAAGGGTATGTGGGGGTTCGTCATTTCTCGGATCATAATCCTATTTTTCTCAATTGCATCTGGAATTGTTCTCCCGATTGTATTCTACTTCATTCCAATCAATGTGGATTCTGCATTCCGATTTCAAAGCAGTTGTGAGGAATTCATGGGAGACTCGTTGCTTGACTATGCATCTGATGGTTCGTATCATGGTAAAACTCAAGCGTCTATGGAAAGTGCTTAAAGAATGGGATTTTTTGGTGTTTGGAGATATTCATAGGCAAGTGGATATTGTTCAAACAAACATGAATGATCTACAATCTACAATATCTTCACAGGGTTATTCGAATGACTTAATGCAACGTGAATTGGATCTACATACGGGGCTTGATATATTGCTCAATCGTCAGTATGAGTTTTTGCACCAAAAAAGTAGGGTTAAATGGATTAAGGATGGAGATCGTAACACAAGGTTTTTTCATAGAAAATTGTGTGCAAGGAGATCCATGGGGGTCATCAGACTCTTATGGTGAATGGGGTTTTTACTACAGATGCTCAGGCTATCAAATATCACACAATCAATTTATATGAAGAGTTATTCTCTCATAATTAGGCATCGACTATAGATTTTTTGGCGGTAGATAATGTCATCATCCCTACAATGGACATGGATGATAATAATCGACTGTGTCGTTCCTAGCGATGATGAAATTAAATGATATATTTTCGATCTTAGCCAGACAGTGCGCCGGGTCCGAATGGATTTGGAGGACATTTTCATCACAATTGTTGGGATATTGTCGAAGATGACATCACTGCTACGGTTCGATGTTTTTTCACTATAGGACAACTGCCCACTGGTTGTAATTCTAGCTCCATGGTCATTCTTCCTAAAACTAAAAATGTTGATCGTGTGGAGGACTTCAGGGCTATTATTTTGAGTAATTTTATCTTTAAAACAGTCACCAAAATTTTGGCTAATATATTTGGTGCTATTTTAAAGACTCGTGTGTACAAGGGCCAATTTGGTTTCATTCTGCAAGCAGATACATGATTGCATTGCATTGGCGTCAGAGGGCGTGAATTGTCTTTTAAGCAGAAATTAGGCCCTTAGCATGATTGCAAAGATTGATATTATAAAGGCATTTGACACTTTACGGTGGGATTTCATCACTTATGTTCTTCTTAGAATGGGGTATGCGGACACCTCAACATTTCTAAGGGGTCATTTCCGATTAACTATCTTGGAGTTCCATTGATCGGAATTTTATTTGGTCTAGTGATATTAATAAGAAAGGGAGTGTCACTATCAATTGGGATAGATGTTGTGCACCGAAAGAAGAAGGGGTTTAGTTGTTTGTTCTCTCTTGATGGATAACAAAACATTAGGATGAAGATGTCTTGGAAGTTGATTAATTCGGAAGATTCAGTGTTCATCATTCTCAGGCGTAGGTTCATGGACCCTTCTCCTAGAAATATGTATATTGGCTCTTCGATTTAGCTTGGACTACGCCATTTCATTTTGTCTTTGGATTCACAATCTAGGTGGATTCCTGGATATCTCTCGAGAGTTAATTTCTGGCTGGATAATTGGCTTGGTTTCTCTATCGCTGGTCGCATTGGGATCCCACATCATTCTGATCGATTTTCTCTCAATCCATATCAGATTATTATTTTTATGGGGTATGGCACTTTACATCGGAATTTTTAGTGGCCTATACTAAGATCGTTATCGACATTCTTCGTACTACAATTTCCCCCACATTGATTGATCATCGTATTTGGATCATTTGGATAATGGAGGTGTTTTGTCGAAAGTGGCTTATCAACATGTTCGGGAACGTTTTCAGGAGGTTAGTTGGGGAAAAATGATTTGGTCATCTCATATTTCAGATAGGCGATCCATTTTAGTTTGGAGATCGATTCATAATCGATTGGCCGTGTTTGATAACCTTTGTATCTGAGGTTTTTGTGGCCCGTCCGCTTGTCCATTTTGTTACTCGGAATCAGAATCAATTGATAACTTGTTTGTGACTTGCGGATTTACGAGACAAATTTGGGATTGGATTCAGGACTCTTTTCAAGTGATGATGTCGCTGGATATGGGGATCAATCAAGTCTTCATCTGTGCCATCCAACATGAATTTAGTCCTCAGATTACTTTTCTTTGGAAAGTTGCAATTATTTTAGCAATTTGGATTATATGGCACATTCGTAGCAGATGGATCTTCAACGATACTGCTCCTCAAACAACAGCTTCCATTGTCATGCTTCGAGCATTTATTATCAAATCCTCCTCCTTAGACTCAGGATATATGGCGAATTTAGTTTCTGACCTTTTATGCCTTAGACGCCTTCCGACCCCTATTTTACAAGAGGTGCGTTGGCAACCCCCCCTCTTGGGATGGACTAAAGTTAATACAGATTTGTGCCTTAGGTGCTCCGGGTCAGTGCGTGGAGTCAGGGGTATTCAGAAATTGCAGATAGGTTTTCACAGGATGTTTCGTACATCGGATTGGCAGGGGATATGCTTCTCAGTCAGAATTAGTTGATGTGATGATTGATATCGACAGGGCTTACAAAAGGGGATGGCGCAAATTGTGGCTAGAATCGGATTCTACATATGTTTGTGGTCTTCTTTCTTCTTGTTCTTTGCAGGTATCTTGGAAGCTTTATGGACGTTGGCGGCTTACATTTTACTACTTATCGCAAATGGAATTTGTGGGTTCTCACATCTTCTGAGAATGGAATCGGTCATGAGATAAATTGTCTAAAATGGATGCAGAGGTTTCGTGGTCACATATTCCTCTAGATTCTATTTTGCCACACCTTCACGCGGATACGTTGGGCAAATGTTTCTATAGGATGCGATAGTCTCTTTCTGGGGTACTCTTTTTCCTATCAAAAGTTTTTCCCTATGGGTTTTATTTTGATAGGGTTTAACGAGGCCCCATTTTTGCCACATGTTTGGCTTTTACGTATTTCATTTGATTTTCTATTGTACGCGTTGTTTAGCCTTTTGCTTTATTAACTGCTTGGCATGTAAGCTGTAGTTTTTCTATTTGACTCTTTAAACTAGTTGTTTGGATTGTAAACAACATCAAACTTTTCATTTTTATATATATTTTGCAACTTAAAAAAAAGCATGAAAACCGGCCATTTGTAAATGAGCATATTGTAAACAAAAGAACTGATGATAACCGAATTAACCAGACAGATATGTCCGGCCATAGACAAAGATATCCCTTTCTAGCGTTTAAATTTCAACAAAATTTTATCAAAAAGCGGCTGCAATACAGCGGGCTTAGGCGCCCCTTTGAAGATGGGAACACCAAGGTAAGTAGTAGGGAGACTATCCATGGTAATATTCCCATGATCTGCAGAATATGTCCGTAAATATAAGGAGAAACTCTATTGCCAAAAAACACCTTGGATTTCACCGGATTAAAGACCTACACAGAAATGGAGGCATACTGACCGAGAATCTGAAATACATGACGAGCATTAGAAATAGAACCTTGCGTAGAGAATACTAGAAGGGAAAGTGATCTATCTTGGTGCCCCAAACTTGGGTAATAATCTGCTCGGAAATGGAATAGATAATTGCACAACCCAAAACCTCTTCAACAATACAAAAAAGCAAGGGAGATAGGGGACCTCATAGGCGAACGATTAATAAGAATCGAAATTCGAGCTGAGTGAAGGATAACAGAAATCCACGAGATAAACATATCAGATAACCCAAACCGACAAAGAACATAAAACAAGAAGTCCCAGCTCCAAGTGTCGAAAGCCTTTCTGAAGTCAATTTTGAGAATCATGTTACTGTCCCCATGGTTCTGCAAAATATTAAATCGTTCCGAAACCACCGCAATAAAATCATGAATATGTCTGCCAAGAATGAAGCCAAACTTAGTGGGGGAAAGAATCTTACCAATAATAATACCAAACCTATTGGCCAGAATCTTAGTAATAACCCTAAAAAGAAAACTACTCATGATTTTTTGAATAAGTTCGAATATATATATAAAAATGAAAAAGAGTAGTCCTGATCACAGGCTGATCAGGTAACCAAAGAGAACCCTGGAAATAATATCAAAATCCAAAATAAATGGTCACAAGCCGACCAAATGGCTGAATGGTTGGGGCCTCGTTAAAACCTTCCAAGGTAAAACCCACCCTTGTGGGAAAAACCCTTGGAAGGAAAAAGAGTATCCCCCAGGAAACAATAGGCGCCTAAAAATGGGAAAGAATCCTAAAGCAGTAGCGCACTAAGTAGTAAACCTATAGTTGGATTGGCCAACATAGTCGTCAGTGAGGTAGTGAAATAGCTCCGTGGGCGGGACGCCCCACCATGTGCTGCTGTCCGTCTTCTTGCTCAGAATATCCGCAACCCGATTGCCTTCCCGAAAAATATGTGATACTACGAGATCCATTTGGCTTAGGAGGTGTAGGGTGTGGCGCCAGTAGCTCAGATGGCGCCACGGGACCTCCGTCGACCTTTTCTCCAGCAAATTCACCACATACATTGAATCCGACTCCAGCCAAAGTTGTGTCAAATCCTTAGCAAATGCATACTGGATCGCCCACATTGCTGCCATCAATTCAGCTTCAAACGCATACCCTGATCCACAGTGGTGAACAAAGCACCCTCGAAAGAAGCCTCTACAGTTCTGGAAAACACCGGATGTGGTTAGCCTTCCCGGCGCCCCTGAGGTGCTGCCATCTGTATTCACATTGATCCAACCCGGAAGGGGCTTTTGCCAAAGAACCTCGACGATCCTTGGAGCTTGTCTAATCCTACCATGAACTCGTAGTCCGTGCAAAATAAATAAGTCCTGTTGATCATTGTTCATGCAACCCGGTCCAATGATGATGATTCTACAATGAGAACTTGTAGATGAATGATCGCCGCCTCCAGGGTATTGATTTTGTTGTGAGAAATCAATTCGTTTCGGATATGCCATATGAGCCAGATGCAAGAAAGTATCGCCACCCACCAGAGGAAAGCAATTTGGTCACTAAAATGAAAAGTCATTAGCCACACCAATAACTCATTAAGGCTATATGTGTGAAAAGGGTGAACTTGAAAAGTGTGGAAGATCCATCTCCATATATGTCCTGCAAAAGCACAAGAGACAAATAAATGATCAATCGATTCCTCCGATTCCCTACAAAGAACACAAACCGAAGGGCCAGTAAAACTCCCCCTAGCTCGTAAAGAATCCTGGACAGCCAGTTGGTTTTGTATGGCCCTCCATGCAACCACCAATCTCCATTCCGGGATATGTTGTGACCAAATCCAAGAGCCCCATTTGACTGTCGGGCACTGGGGGCGAAGATGATTGTAAGCCGCCTTCGAGGTAACCGAGCCATCCTCCGAGTTCAACCAAACACGTGTATCTCGGGTGTCTGGCACAATCGGGACACGCACAATTTCACGGACCATATCCAAATAGACCTCTACAAAAGCGAAGGTGAAGTGCCAGGTTCCATCATAAAAATAGTCGGAAATGCGCTGATAAATTAAGTATCTATAGTCCTCTGGAATACCAATTCTGTCTGCTATAGAGTATCCCAACCAATTGTCAATCCAGAATAATACCTTGGAATTAGCCCCTGGGATCCAGCGAGCATTATCCAAGAAATCGGAAATGCAGGGTTTAATCCCAGCCCAGATGGAAGAAGGAATAAAGGACCGCCGAATTTCCATATTCCTTGTAAAGTATCGTTGTCGGAGGGGTCTGTAAACCACCGAGTCTGAGTTCGAAACCTTCCAACCCAATTTCATCAAGAAGGCCTTGTTGGCAACCACAATAGATCGCACGCCCAGTCCCCCTTCTGCCCTGGGCGTGCAACATCTGTCCCAATTGACCACCACCTTTCCCTTAGAATTCACATCCCCCGTCCAAATGAAGTTGCGCATGGCCTTTTCCATTTGTTTTAGCAGCGTAGCCGGCCATTTATAAACCATCATGGTGTGCACAAAGAGCTAGTGATCACCGAGTTAACCAGGCAAACTCTACCAGCAAGAGAAAGAGATGAACCTTTCCATCGTTTGAATTTGAGGATTATCTTATCAAAGACAGGTTGTAAATCCGCAACCTTTGGAGCGCCCAAATACACAGTGGGGAACGCCCCTGGATGGATCCCCAAAATGTGTTGCACTCTTCCACGGACATATGACGAAACCTGCGAACCAAAGTAAACCTTCGATTTCTGTGGGTTAAACACTTGGCCCGAGATATCTGCATAATGATTAAGAATCTGAAGCAAGACCCGGGCATTAGTAGAAGACGCCCCACACATGATGACAATATCGTCTGCATATAAGATGGACGAAGGAAAAACTATCCCCCTTGGCACCATGAAGGAAGATAACCGAGACTGTTCCATCGCCATTGCAATAAGCCGCCCCAGGATTTCCTCCGCAATGCAAAACAATAGTGGTGATAAAGGATCCCCTTGTCTGACTCCTCTGAAACAGGGAAAATAACCCACCGGAGTCCCATTTAACATGGATGACCGAAGAATCACCTCCACCCAATGCACAAAGATCTCTGAGAAACCGAAATGGCGCAAGACGTGTAGCAAGAAATCCCACCTCAATGTGTCAAAGGCCTTGCGGATATCTATTTTCAGGATCATATTCGAATCCGTGCGACCCTGTAAGACATTGAACCCTTCAGATACCATGGCAATACAACCATGAATTTGTCTTCCAGGGATAAAACCAAACTGCGCCGGAGATAGATAATCCGCAATAATCAAACCCAAGCGTGTAGCCAATATCTTCGTGATGATCTTGAAAATGAAATTGCTCATAACAATCGGACGGAAGTTTTCAATGACATTCGCATCCTTAGTCTTTGGGATGAGCGACATGAAACTTGCATTCAATCCCAGAGCTAGTGACGAATTATTGAAGAAAAAGTGAACGGCAGCAGTTACATCGGCGGAGATTACATCCCAAAAATGACGATAAAAAATCCCATTGAACCCATCTGGCCCCAGAGAACTATCAGAATCCATATCGAAAATCACTTCCTTAACTTCTAAATACGACGGAATGACAGTGAGGGTGGCATTCGCCTGCGCTCCAACCATTGGAGTAATAACCTGGTCGACTAACGAGAAATCCAAGACGAAACTCCCGGTATCCGCGAAGAGATCCTTGTAAAAGGAAACGATGTGGTCCCCAAGGATAGCAGCATTATCAGTGTAACTGCCATCTACCATAAGCCCCTGAAGACATGCATGCCCCTTACGAATCTGGCTATGTCGGTGAAAAAATGTTGTATTACGATCCCCATCCTTAAGCCAGGCAGTACGGGCCTTTTGCTTAAGGAATTCGGATTGTAGCTGCAGCGTCTGCGGGAGCTTCAATCGGGCATCCAGCTTGCTATCTCGGAGAGAGGCGGTATAACCCAATGCCTCAATGTCTGCCTGAATCTGACGAAGATGCTCCAACTGACTATCCACCTTACGGTTAACATCCCCAAACACATCCCTGTTCCAATCTTTAATAACTTGTCTCAACCGCTTGAGCTTCTTCATGACACGCAATAAAGGATTGGGCGCGTCACATGGAGAGACCCAAGATGTTGTAACCAAATCCCGGAATGAATCGTGATGAACCCACATACGCTGAAAACAAAACGGAACTGGACCCCTGCTAATGGCCGAAGTGCATGAAACCAAAATAGGGTGGTGATCCGAACTAATGTGAGGAAGAACTAAACCCTTTACATCCTGCCAAAGCGCCAAAAATGGACAAGTTGCGAGGGCTCTGTCCAACTTCGCCTGAAGTAAAGATAGAGGCCTACGGGGTGAGCACCAAGTAAATGAATTCCCCATAGTGCAAACCGCAAACAATCCAGCGTCCTCCATGAAATCCCTGAAATCCTGACACGAGGCTTGGGAAAGAGTATCATTGCGCGAGCGCTCATGATGTCCCAAAACCGCATTAAAATCCCCAACAAGTAACAGATCAGTAAGACCCAAATTCCTCAAATCCAGCCAGAGCTCACGTCGTGAAATGTAATCACACAAACCGTGAGTGAAGCCAACATGAAAAATCAAAGCACCAAATTGAATTTGGAAAACGATACATTGAGTAGAAGGCAAAACCTGGTTAAGGATTGAGATTGTGGTGTCGTGAAGAACCCAAATGTCTGGCCGTCCATTGCCTCGAAAACTTTGCCCCGCCAGAATCAAACCCAGGCTATGCCAATATGAATCAGAAATAGTCGAAAAGTCCACTTTAGGTTCACAAATAGCCAAAATCAAAGGCTTATGCTTTTGACATAAATGTTAGTCCAAGTGGCTACGATAATCTAGAGGGGGGGTGAATAGATTATCTCGGTTTTTTAGATTTTGCCCTCTTTTTCGAATAAATAAGCAAAGATGAAAGTTAAATGCGGAAAATAAACAACACACGTTGATTTAAAGAGCTTCACCCCACCTAGGGACTACGTGCTCTACCACCCCAGTATATCCGGGATGGGTTTTGAAAAAGAAAAAGAAATTTTATTAATTACCAAAATTAATACAACACCTTGAGGATTACCACAACCCTCTTACAACACCTTCAAGGAGATTACCACAATCTTCCTTCACCACCTTTGAAGAGTACCACACTCTCCAAACACCTATCACCTAGATCACCCAAGTGTATTCTTACTACAAGAATACTCACAAGAATGTCTTGTGTTGAATGATGACCAAAATCAAGATTACAACTCAATAATGAATGATACAATATGAGTACAAGTGTAATCAAGAATTGAAAGTCTAGACCTCAAATGTGTGCAAGTGAAAGTGATTAGGCTAATACAACAAGATATATGTCATGAGCTGGGGGGACGGCCCCGATGTAACCTGCCGGAGAATTCTATCTTTTGCCGAGTCCAAAGAGCTATCCCGAAAAGCACGGCTCAGCGCATAAATAGGCTTCCCCAAAGGATACTAAATTGTAATGAGCATAATGGTAGAAATCGGCTCCTTATTAGAAGTACTGGCTTTGGGAGACGGCTCCCTAGCTCGGTAATCTGCTTGATAATCTGCTGGTTGCTGGTCCTGGGAATCGACTGAACCAAGAACCTCAAAGGTATTACCAAGCTGGACGCCTGAAGGGCAAGTGACTATTGTGCGAGATGGAGATCATGTGCGCATAGTCGAACCCGTAGTTCCCATTGAGTCATCTATAGCCTTGCCCTTGTCTTGCTGAACAGGACGGTAGACCTTACGAACCCTGGATCGGCCGCACTGTAGAGAATTCTGACAAGTACCCGGCGCCCGCGAACGTCCCTGGGCTGGTGAAGCGTGCCTTTCCGTCGCTGGATTCCCTGCATTGTTAAAGCGACATGATGATGTGGAATGCCCCATAACACTACACCTCGAGCAAAATGCAGGTAGTTTTTCATAAGTGACGGAAACAAAAGAGCACTTGCTAGTGCGCTCAACCATAATGTGTTCCTCCAAAGGCTTGGAGAGGTCAATATCCACCAGAACCCGAACAAAATGACCCAAAGAACCATCCAAGGAATGCTGATCAATCTGAATTGGATTTCCAAGAGCACTGGCAATTCCCATGATGTTATTAGGGTCCCAATATTCCAGACTGAGTTCAAAAATGCGTACCCAAACGCTGGCCACTGAAGATTGGACCTTGTAAGGGTTGAAGTCAGGCACCCGTGGAGACAGTCGGATAGTACCAGGGTTAAGCGTCCAATTAGTGCGTTGTTGAGCCCGAGCACGATCCTGCGCACTAAACAATTTGACACAAAAGAATCCCTTTCCCAAGGGAATTAATTTCCATTCATTTTTAATACCCCATAATTCAGATAGGCGTTTATGCAAAGGCATAGTCGCCCATGGTTTGTTGCCTTTTCCTAAAATAACCCTTCCAATCAACGAGTAGGAAATTTCAGCGAGATGTTGCTGATAAATATTGTCATCAATGGTAACAGAGTAGTAATCACCTTTGCGAACCGATTTTGGGATAGAATGAGTTTTACCAGAAACCACTGTGGAAAATAAAGTAAGTTTACCTAAAACCTGAGGTGTGGAATCCAGATGATTGGTACCTGCAGCCGAGGCCTTTGAGAAAATTGAATTCATAGGATGGGGATTTCCAGAAACCACTTTGGCATAAGAATTAACTTGATGACCAATATTATAAGCCGAATGTTGGGGGTTCAACGCACTGGGGTGGCCCATGGTGGCAGAGCATCCAGCAAGTTGAGGAGGGTTCATGGATGGACATGCAGGAAGAATGCCCTGCGGAGGGCGGACTGGGGCCCAGGGGTCATCACTCCCCTGGGGAGGGGCTGCCTGGGATGGAGGGTGAGTTACCGCTGGCCCCCATGGCTGGCAGCGGCCATGGGGGTAAAGGAGGCGAGGGACGCCATGTCATGATGAGGGGGCGCATCCCCCTGCTCACCTGCCACTTTGTCCGCTTGGAGCGCTGCAGCAGCGCCTTGGGGCGAGAGGACCTACTGCATGGGGAAAGCTGGTGGTACGGGGTTGTTGCAGTTGTGCGGGACCGCTGGTGGTACAAGGATGTTACTGTTGCGCGCGCTGGTACTAGGTTGTTGTTGCTACGCGCTGATGGGCGACAACTGGTAAGATGTCGATGGCGTTTGTTGTAGGTAGACGTGTGGGGGGACCACACCCGATGCTGAGGGTGATGATGGATGCTGCTGGACGTGGGTAGCCTTGCGCGATAGGAATTTCCATGGCACCCCATAGAAGGAGACGCAACCCGATGGTGGTGGGTTACCGTTAATGGGTTTGGCAATTTGCGTTGGAGAAGAATGTGCATTGTATGGTTCAAAGTTCGAAGTTAGACCGGAGAAAGCCAAAGACTCCGGCGAGGCCATGACGGGCGCCGGCGCCGGAGGAGAAGGGTTGACCGTCCAAACGTGTGCAAAAGAGAGGAGAGAGCAGAAAAACTCTTTAGAAAACTACTCATGATAATAGGTCTGAAATTCTCAATAGCTATAGCATCTTTGGTCCTAAGGATTAAGACCATGAAACTCGAATTAAGTCCAGGAGGCAAAATACCCATCACGAAAAAATGATGGACCACTGCTGTAACATCACCCGCAATCAAATCCCAGCAACTTTGATAAAAGACTACATTTAAACCATTCGGCCCCGGGGAACAATCAGAATCCAGATCAAAGATAGCATTACAGATTTCCAAACCAGTTGGAGAAAAAAATTAAAACATTTTGTCCAACCAAAATCACCAGAGAAACAAGACGATCAATCAGAGAAAAATCCACATTACTAATAGGAGGAGCCGCAAAAAGGTCTTTTTAAAAATTAATAATATGACCATCAATAATGGCCGCTGAATCATGAGAGATGTGACCATCAATAATCAAACTATGGATACCAGATCGATGAGTACGCATCCTGCAATGACGATGGAAGAAAGAAGTATTTCTATCCCCATCCTTAAGCCAAGAAGCCCGAGATTTCTGCCGAAGAATATCAGCCTGCGTCGCCAATGTCTGGAGAAGGGACTGTTGGGCATCCAACATTTCACATCACCAAAAATATCCTTGTTCCAAACTTTAATAGCCAGATGAAGACGTTTGAGTTTAATCATCATACGTGAAATGGGGCTGATAGCAAGACAAGGAGTTTCCCAAGAAGACCGAACCAAATCCAAGAAACCCGACTGTTTCACCCACATGTTCTAGAAACGAAAAGGAGTAGGACCACTGTGCAACTGAGTGAAACAAGAAACCAAAATTGGATGATGATCCAAGTAATACGAGGAAGAACCAAAGCTTCCACTCGTTGCCAAAGGGAAGAAAAACCAATAGTGGCCAAAGCTCGGTCCCATCTCGCCCGAACCAGATGCGACGGAGAACGAGTCAAACACCAAGTAATTAATTTTCCCAAGATATGAATTGAATAAATCCCTATTATCAATAAAATTTCGAAATCCTGACAAGCAGCCTGAGAAGCGATACTACGGCCAAGACGCTCATGATTACCCAACAACATTAAAATCACCTAACACCATAAAATTAGTCAGGCTAAGATCAACCAAATCATGCCATAGCTGACGGCGAGCCAAATAATCACAATGTGCATGCACAAAACCCACATGAAAAATAATATTGGAAACTTCCACCTGAAGAACAATACCCTAATCTGACAAATAAACATGCTGCAAAATATTAACATCAGAACGTCGAAAACCCAAATATCAAATTTACCAGAAGCACGAGAGTTTTAAGTGACCAACTGTAACTCCAGAGTAGACCAGTAAGAATCCGAAATAACACCCATATCAATTTTGGGTTCCACAATAGCCACAAGGGATGGATCATAATGCTGACACAATTCCCTGAGAACATTATGAGAGGCATGTTCCCTATCACTCAAATATTCTAGAAGAGGCAATTCATTGAGACGAATTTAGGGGAATAATCCTTTGTGGAGACACGGATGTGTTATCCTCAAATGCATCATTAATATCAACCCCTGTTAATGCCGAAGTCCTATCTTTATTCTCCGCATAGTTCCCTCATTTCTCAATAACAACGATATTCAGGGCCTAAGGGCCAACAGAGTCCTTAGTAATATTCCAGTTGTGAAGAGGAGGTAACAGACCACGTGCAACATCAACCATATGTCTGTGTTTGGTAGAGTCAAGAGACTTATCACGAATGGCATGGTAGAGATGTCGAATTGGCTTATCTAGATGATATTGAATAGTAAACGGTTGCTTCCGAATATCGAAAAAGTGGGCAGATCATAATTATCCGAAGTCGTGGAAGTATTAACCAGAGGGGATGTGGGTAAAGGTTCAGACTCAGCATCATCAGCAAGAGCAGCAATTGAGTTACCCAAAGAAAGCCCAGAAGAATGAGGAACAATCATATGAGAAGAGTCAACATGATGTGCCACCACCTCAGAAGTTGAATAGGAATATCCATGCTAGATGTAGCGATCGCTTTACCTCTATGGACAGATTTAGAAATATTCACTGGACGATACTTTTTACGGACCCAAGAACGTCCCCTAGGAATAGAAGGAGGACGTTTAGGATCAGCTTGGGCCTGAGTCTGAACCGAATTCATACTTCGACGACAAGATGCCCCCGAGTGGCCTATGATATTACACTACGAACAGAAATCCGGAAGTTTTTCATAGCTCAAAGAGACAAATGAGTAATGACCAACTCATTCTATCATAACATAATCTTGTAGGGGCTTAGCTAGATCAACCTCCACAAGAACTCTAACAAAATGCCCCAGAGAGCCATTAAGGGACTTAGTATCAATTTGAATTGATTACCCATAGCGGCTATGCCCATAATAACACTAGGTTCCCAGTACTCAAAACTGAGCTCAAATATCCGCACCCATACACTATCAATCGAAGTGTTAACCTTATATGGGTTAAAACCCAGGACCCATGGAGACAAACGGATAGACCCCGGATTAAGAACCCATGAGGAACGAGAAGCAGCCCGCATGCGATCCATATCTGAAGAAAATTTAATACAAAAATACCCCTTTCCCAATGGTAATAATTTCGAATTCCCTTTTTTTTGAATGAATCTAAGATATAAAAAATGAAAAAGAGTGATCCTGATCACAAGTCAATCAGGTAGCCAAAGAAAGAAGATGAAAATCAAGTCCAAATGAAAGTCGAAATGGTCACAAGCCGACCAAATAGCTGAATGGTTGGGGCCTCGTTAAAACCTCCCAAGGTAAAACCCACCCTTGTGGGAAAAACCCTTGACAGAAAAAAGAGTACCCCCATAAATGAAGCGTCCAAAAATAAAGCAATAATGACCAGGACGCATTATCTGACAAATCTTTAAGTAGATTGAGCAACATAATCTTCCATGAGTAAAGGCACAATATCCGCAGGAGGAACGCCCCACCAAGTCGCCGATTGCGACTTCTTGCTCAGAAGTCTGCCACTCGATTGCCTTCACGATAGATATGCGAAATCACCAGATCCATATGACTCGAGCCAAAGGTGAGTCCAGCCCTTAGCAAAAGCATAATGAATGGCCCATATTGCCGCCACCAATTCCACCTCAAAAGCATACCCAGCACCACAGCGCACCACAAAGCAACCCCTAAAGAAGCCTCTGCAATTCCAGAAGACCCTAGAAGCCGTAAGGTTTCCTGCCGCCCCCGATGCGCTACCATCCGTATTTACCTTGATCCAACCCGGAAGGGGTTTTTGCCAATTTACCTACACAATCTTGGAGCTTGTCGTGGCCGACCAGGAAATCGAAGTCTACTCAGGATGAAAAGGTCTCTTTGATCGTTATCCATGCAACCCTGATCTAAAGAAGAAGATTCAACAATGAGAACCCGAAGATGGGTAATAGTCACGTCCACTGTCCAGAGTTTATCGTTAAAAGCCAAATCATTCCAGATATGCCAGATAAGCCAGATGCAAGACAAAGCTGCCGCACGCCATAGAAAAGCAACCTGCTCGCTGAAACAAAAAGTCATTAAGCGCACCAAGAATTCATTAAAGCTATGAGCCATAAAGAGGTGAACATCGAATAAACCAAAAATCCACCGCCAAAGGGCCCTTGAAAATACACAAGAGACAAACAAGTGATCAACAGATTCAGCATAAGCACAATAAAGACCATATACCGAGGGGCCTATAAAACCCCTAGGGCGCAACAAGTCCAAAACTGCCAAACGATTGTGGATAGCTCGCCACACCACAATTGAACAACGTTCCAGAATGTGAGGGGACCAAATCCATGAACCCTAATGGACCATAGGATATTGAGGACGAATATGCGAATGCGCCGCTTTCAAGGTAATATTCCCATCATCAAAGTGCATCCAGACCCGTGTGTCCTTCGAAGAGAGGACGATAGGGAATCGAACAATATCCCAGACAATATCTAAATAAGCCTCAACAAACGAGAAAGTGAAATGCCAGGACTCATCATAGAAGTACTTAGAAATGTGTTGCCCAAAGAGATATCTGTACTCATGCAGAATACCAATTCTATTGGCAATGCAGTAACCTAACCAGTTGTCAGTCCAAAATAATACCTCAGAATTATACCCAGGGATCCATCATGACTCTTCTAAACAATCCGCAATGCAAGGCCTAATCCCAGTCCATATCGAAGAAGGAAGAAATGATTGTCGAATAGATCCATCCGAAGTCAAATAATGTTTCCTGAGAATCTGGAATACAACGGAATCCGATGTCATAACTTTCCAACCTAGTTTAATCAGAAAAGCACTATTAGCCACAGTAATCGAGCGAACACCAAGGCCCCCTTCTGCCCGAGGCATACAACATCGAGCCCAATTGACCACCACTGAACCTTTGGAGTTTACATCACCAATCAAAATAAAGTTACGCATGGCTTTCTCCATTTGCTTAAGCGATGATCTCGGCCACTTGTAAACCATCATCATCTGCACAAAGGAACTAGTAATCACCGAGTTAACCAAACAGACTCTTCCAGCAAGAGATAGTGCCGTGCGTTTCCATCTTCAAAATTTCAGAATAACCTTGTCAAAAACATGTTGCAAGATCGCGGCCTGCGGAGCCTTTAAAGATTGGGGCTCCTAAATAAACCGTAGGAAAGGCCCCTAAGTGAATAACCATAATAGTCTGGATACGCCCACACACATGAGAAGAAACCCGGGTGCCGAAGTAAACTTTTCACTTACGAGGATTGAAGGTTTGACCCAAAATAGTAGCATACTCCATGAGAATCTGAAGAAGAATACGAGCGTTAGCCGAAGAAGCCCCACACATAATAATAATGTCATCAGCATAGAGAATCGAATAAGGACAAATAATATGTCTAGGCGCAATGAATGGCCCTAGGTGATTCTGAATCACCGCTGCCTCAATAAATTTGCTCAGAACTTCCTCCGCAATGCAAAAAAGCGAAGGAGACAAGGGGTCACCCTGCCTAACCCCTCTAAAACATGAAAAGTAGCCCACAGGAGAACCATTTAACAAGATCGAGATCCTGGCCGACCGATGAATAACCTTTAACCAATGAATGAAGACCTCAGAGAAGCCAAACCGATGCAGAACGTGGATCAGAAAACCCCAGTTTAAAGTATCAAATGTCTTGCGGATATCAATTTTCAAGATCATGTTATTATCAAGACGACCATGCAGAACGTTGAAGCCTTCTGAAACAAGAGCAATGAAATCGTGAATCTATCTTCCCGGAATAAAGCCGAATTGCGTAGGAGACAAGTAGGACGGAATGATCGAGCCCAGTCAAGTTGCCAAAATCTTGGTAATTACCTTGAAAAGGAAATTACTCATAATGATCAGGCGAAATTGTCAATAGTATGCGCATCCTTAGTTTTCGGAATGAGAGCCATAAAACTAGCATTCAACCCAGAAGAGAGGGTCGAACTAGTGAAGAAAAAATGGACCGCGGTGATAACCTCAGCTGAAATAATGTCCCAGCAGTGACGATAAAATATCCCAGTGAAACCATCAAGGACCGAGCCAAGATCAAAAACTGCCTACCAAATCTCTGAATCCGAAGGAATAACTATTAAAAGAGCATTATCCGCTGCCACCACCTTCGGAGATATGACTTGATCAACCTTAGAATAATCAGAAATGGAACCCCCTGAATCCGAAAAAAAACTCCTTGTAAAAAGAGGTAATGTGATTTCCAAGAACAACTTGATCATCCGAAAAATTACCATCAATCATCAAACCCTGAATCCCCGATCAGCTATCCCTAATCCTACAACATTGATGAAAAAAGTTGTATTACGATCCCCATCTTTAAGCCAGGTCGTACGAGCTTTCTGCTTAAGGAATTCAGATTGCAATAACATTGTTTGAGACAGGGCGTTTTGGGCTTCAAGTTCCAGCTCACGACGGGCAGTAGTGTAACCCAGAGTCTCAATATCCGCTGAATCTGCCGAACATTCTCCATCAGACTGTCAACCTTACGATTAACATCACCAAAAACATTTTTATTCCAACTCTTAATTGCCTGACATAACCGTTTGGGCTTCAACATAATAGGCAAAAGAGGGTTAGGTGAAGGACACGGCTGAACCCATGAGGAGGTAACCAGATCCCAAAATGAATCGTGACAAACTCACATGCGTTGAAAGCAAAATGGAACCGGACCTCTGCTGAGAGAAGACGAACAACAAACTAAAAGGGGGTGGTGATCCGAACCAATACGAGGAAGAACCAAACCTTTAACCGCTTGCTAAAGAGAGAAAAATCGACAAGTGGCTGGGGCTGGGTTCAATTTTTCCTGAAGAAGAGAATGGGGCGTACGGGTGGTGCATCAAGTAAATGAATTACCCCTAGTAGGCACAGAAAACAAACCAGCATCATCCAAAAAGCCCTGAAGTCCTAACAAGAAGCCTGGGATAAAATTCCACTGCCCAATCTCTCATGGTGACCCAAAACAGCATTAAAGTCACCAAGGAGCAATAAATCATCAAGATCCAAATTCATCAAATCCAGCCAAAGTGTGCGACGGTCGACATGATTACATAAACCATGAACCAAACCGATATGAAAAATCAGAGAACCCAACTAAACCTGAAGAACAATACACTGAGAAGAAACCAACACATGTTGTAAAATAGAAATGCCATGATTACAGAAAACTCAGATATCCGCCCGACCATTAGAATGAAAATTTTGAGTCACAAAACTCAAACCCAAACTAGTCCAATAAGAATATGAATCGAAGTAATGTCCACCTTAGGCTCACAGATAGCCAATAAAGATGGTGTATGCTTATGACATAAAGCCTTAAGAACATTACGAGAAGCAATGTTCCCAATTCCCTGGATGTTCCAGAAGATGCAATTCATTTAGAAGTGGGGGGGAGCAACCCGTGTTGAGCACACAGTAATTTCAGAGGTAAGATGGTCCTCAAGATCAGCCGCTTGAGCATTAGATACTTCGTCAGCATAATCCATCCATCGCTTCGAAGCCGCAAAATATAATTCCTTAGGCCCTGTAGAATCCATAATAATCGAGAGGTCATGAATAGTCGGAGATGGACCTTAAGCAACATTCTGAAGCATTCGGGACTTGGCCGTATCGAGAGAGTTGTCCCGGAATGCTCTGCTAAGAGTGCGAATAGGCTTCTCCAGGGGGTGTTGTATCGTCAGAGGCAGACTTGTAGAGAAGGAGCCAGTGTTAGAGAATGGGGCCTTAGGAACCAGATTACGATTAGGTAGAACCAGAGGGGAGTCCGGGGAATGATGCGCAGGGGTGTCATCCATGGCAAGAGCCTCAAAAGCATTACCAAGATGAATGTCTTTAGGGCAAGTGACTATGGCACAGGATGGAGAGCCAGCCCGCATAGTCGAACCCATATTTTCCATTGAGTTATCAACGGCCTTGCCCTTGTCCGTAGCCTGAGGCACTGGAATAAACTTTTCACACTCTGGAATGACTCCTTTGTGAGGTAGTGTAATACCGAGCCTCTCACTACTCAACAGGCCAATATAATTCATGCATGATATATTGTTTATGCATTATTTTCATAACTTATTTCATTTTAGATGGCACGACTAATTTTATAACCTTGAAAGTTTTACAAATGTATTAGTTGTCGGATTACTAACATAATTAGTTGACCATACATGAAACAATAACACTAGGTGCTACATATTAAATACCAATAGGTCACACGCGGTGATATTACAATAATGGAGATGACAAAGTTACACGTGGTAAACTTAAAAGTGAGATGAATCATCAATGTATATAGTAAAGTGTAACACATGAGTATATTAATTGAAAAGATTAATATAATACCTAAGGCAATAGTCTAAATATTATCGGGAATTAATACTTCTTTTATAAAAAGTTTATAATCACATATATTAATCTATGTATTTTGTAATATTAATACTTGTAATAATAAAGTGTAGCACACTAGATACTTTACACATAACTAATAGGTATAATATATTTTATATAGAAATAAACAAAGAAAACACTCATCAGACTAAAATAAACTAATGCATAGTAGTATAGGTGGCAACTTTACATTAAATAAGTAATGGATATATACTAGTATTAGTAGATCACCACCACCTCACTCTTAACTTAATACTTAAGTGGTATATGTAGTTTTATATATCCTTAACTTAATAGCATATCTCGGACTAGCCGCACGTACGCCAACAAATTATCATAGTTTAAGCTTTTCATCGGATGGAAATTTCTTGAATATATACTGCTAGTGAACGGAGGTAATTTTTCACCTATGCTAGAATTTCTCAATCTGTTGTATGTTTGGGATTAAGAATTTCAATTATCTAATGTTAATAGAGTCAGTAGATAGGAATTAAGATTCTCCATCTCTATTACAAGCTTAATGAATTTAGATGTCTATCACTTTCATCTAATGAATCCAGTGGGGCAATTTCTGTAGAACTTTGGGAATAAAATGGTTCCAGGTTTCTAATTGATCAATTGATTTTAACTCTTTATTATACTTTAAAAAAAAGGAAATAATAATTAAAAAAACTCATGGAGTTGCTATATTTATGATATATTATATATATTATCATTAGTTATTTGAATTGTGACATGTCTTAATTATACTACGTACTATAGCTGAAACAAATGGAAATGATAGAAATGATGCTTGATATTTTAGGAACTTAATACACATGTTAAAATTACTAATTAACTAAAGTTAAATATAATTAAATGGGGAAATTAATCATGAGGTGGGACATTTGACTGAGTTTTGATTATTGGATTCAAGTTTGATCGACATCTATTTGAAATTAGGATTTAGGGTAATTAGGCCAATTGGTTAATCGATTATTAGAGATTAATACCTTGTAGCACTACAGGTTATTCACAGCTAAAATTTTGGAGTTACAGTTAACGTACCAGTAATTAAAGGCGACAAGTGTAAGGTAAGTAAAAATCCATCTGCAACTGTAATGCATGAACATAGTATTGTTTGAATTGATTGTATTATATGTGATTGTGGTATCTTGTGGATTATACGTGGATATTATATGTTGCATAATTGGCTTGTATGATGTTGCAATATGGTGCTTGGTGAGCCATTGAACATGTCATTCACAACATTTGCATGTGCATGCATATTACAAGAGCATGTTCACACGCACGAAAAATATTTTCTGGAAGAAAATAGATATTTGCTGACCAATGCTAGTGAGGGTCCACATATATAATTGGGTTAAACCGAGGCACGTGATTGGCGTGCTTATGATATATGTTTAGGTATAGCAAGTGGGATACTTCCATTGGTGAACACAAACATGATTCCAGCTAGATAGGAGATGGGCTCTTGGTGGGTCACGGGAGGATGGTCCATCACATTTGCATGTGAGTACCTATCACACGCATACGAAAAATATTTTACGGAAGAAAATAGATATTCTTGACCAATGCTAGTGCGAGGTGTGGCTGGTGAACATAGATAGGAGATGGGCTCTTGGTGGGGGAGGATGGCGCGAGGGGTGGGATACTTCTTGGCGGACACAAGGGACGCAAGTAGAGGACCCTTTCTTTGGGCCGCGGGAGGATGGTCCACAGTCCAGATAGATCCGATATTATTGGCCATTTGATTATTCTTTGTGTGCCATTTGAGCTCTTTTCCGGTGCTTAGTAGTTGGGTCAGGGGCCCAAATGAAAGAAAATGATTTGAGAAAAGTATCTCGATTCATGGATTTTACATGTTAGCATTACATGTTGGAAAAGCGTCATTATTCTTTGGACATGCATGATTTTTACTTGCTGAGCTTTAGCTCATGTAGTTCATGCATTGCAGGTGAACATAGGAATGCCTGAGCTTTTGGCTTACTGTGCAGTGCTGGAGTTCCTTCAGGTTTTGCGGATCATGAATATGGATGACGACCTGTTGGGTTATGTTGATGGGTCACTTTCTCTTTTTGGTCCTATATTATATTTTGGTTTAGGGTTGTAGCCTCTTTTGAAAACTCTTATGTAAATATGTACATGTAAATAGTTGGGTGATGTGGGTTATGTGTTTGGACATATTGATGTCTGTTGTGTTTAATAACAAGGTTTGTTACCTCTTTGCTTGTGGATATGGGTTGTCATTTCTTACAAGTAAAGTGAACTTGCTTGTTTGTTGTTATAATGTCATAGGAGGAAAAAAAATATACAGGTATATAGGGTTTACGTTGTCAAATTTTACTTTTTATATTGCTAGTAGTGTAGTAGTAGGGGTGGGCATCACAGGTAGGGCGTCCATCAGGAGCTCTGGAGCGTCCCTGCTGCTAACTAAGACGTCCTTCTGTAGCTGAGGTCCTCGTAGGTGTAAGGCGGCAGGAAGCGGTCGAGTGTCCTGTAATATTACACTTAGAGCAGAACTCAGGGAGTTTCTCATAGCCAACCGACTCAAACGAGCAATGGCCAACCCGTTCCACCATAATATGATCTTCCAAAGATTTAGCAAGGTCTATGTCAACAACACACGAATAAAATGACCAAGGGAGCCATCTGATCGCTGATCAATTTGAATCGGATTACCATTAGCGCTGGCAATCCCAAAATAGTAGTGGGATCCCAGTATTTCAAACTAAGCTCAAAAATTCTAACCCAAACACTGGCAACGGAAGTGTGAACCTTGTAAGGGTTGAAATCCGGAACCCAAGGAGAAAGACGAATAGTCCCCGGGTTAAGAGCCCAATTGACATGTAATTGAGCACGGGAGCGATCTTGCACATTAGAAAATTTAACACAAAAATATCCCTTGCCTAAGGGAATTAGTTTCCAATCGTTTTAAATGCCCCATAGCTCGGAAAGCTGTTTATGCAAATGCATAGTAGGTCAGGGTTTGTTACTCTTTCCCAAAATCACCCGCCCAATCAAAGAGTAAGAGAATTTGACAAGACGTTGTTGGTAAACGTTTTCATCAATAGCCACAGAATAGTAATCACCCTTCCTAATAGGTTTAGGGATAGAATTAATCTTGCCCGAAACTATATGTGAAGCCCCAATTTTTTCGAACATATAATTGATTCCTATTGTCATCTATGTATTTGATCGACTATTTTACCGCGCCACTTTGATGGGTAAATATTAAAAATATATATATTTTATATTTTATTTCATTTTATTTATTACTTGTGATCATGATCATTTATTAGTTCTATTTTGCATTTATGATCACTTGATTGATCATTATTACTATTTTTGTATTTATTAGTAACCTTAGAATTTTAAGAGACTATTTATTTTATAGACTTTTACCTTATAGAATTAAGAATTTGATTTAGATTAAGTGATCATGAGACTTATAAGTGATCAAGGAAATCACTAACTATTTTGGAGATTGATATATTTCATCTATTATCATCAAATTTGGGACAAAAAAATATGGAATTACCATAGTACCCCTATAGTGGACGGCCATGGTGATGATTTTGGTGTAAAAATACCACCCAACTCTTGTACATGTACACCTTATGTAGTCATCTTGTGTATAATTATACCATTAATTCAAACATTATACACAACATCTTATACATCAATTCTTTACTATTAAAATTTCCCAACATGTTGGAGTCTTCCCAACATTCCTTCTCTTCCCATACCTTGTCCATACTTTGACTAGTCTAATTGTCTCCATGCAAGAGACAATTTGCAAGACTTCAAAAAAAAATCCATCTCTCCCTCCTACACACACATGGATCGGCCATTAGGCCAAAAATGATACCAAAATTTCATTTCTCATCCAACACCTTCATCTCTCAAGCCTTTTCTCCAACTTCTCTCTAACCTCTCTCTAAAAATCATTCACATCTTCAAATCTTCAAACACAAAATCATTCACATCTTCAAATCTTCAAACACAAAATCATTCACATCTTCAAATCTTCAAACATAAGTTCTTCATATCTTTAAGTACCACTTCTTCACATCTTCAAATATTCAAACACAAGTCCTTCACATCTTCAAACCCATCTTCTTCCTAACATCAAACATACTTTCTTTCTTCAAACATCTAAACCAAAACAAACAATATTTCCCCTTAAACACCAAAAATTCGAACACCCTCTATCTCAAGGTAAGAAATTTCACTCCTCAATTCAACCTAAAATCTTACTACTCATCACCTTCTCTTTTTAATATAAGTTTGAATTTTGGATTTTGAGGTACTTAGAAGACCACTTGAAGACATGCATGCATGGTGGTGAAATTTGAAGACTTGAAGAATAATTAGTAGAGAAAATTGGACTACAAGGTAAGAATTGGACACTAGAACCCTTCTTCCTTCTTCTTTCTATTTTTTTCAAATTTTAACACCCCTTTTTCATTTTTGAGAAATAGGGGCTGACCTTAGGTGATTTTGGAGTTGAACCAAAAATTCCAAATTTGAAGCTTCAACTAGTCTCCAATCACCTACTACACAAGGTAAAGTGTAGTCTTTTCAATTTTCTTATCTCCTTCTTTTTCTCCTTAATTTTTTCTCATTTTTCTAAATCCAAATTTTTGATATTTCTTGACTTAGGGGCTGACCTAAGTGACCTCATCCAAAGTTGTGAAATTTATCCTTTTATTTCACAATTTTCCAATTTTAAGGTGGGTGGAAAAATACTTTCTAACTTCTAGGTGTTTTTATTAAAATGCATGTAGAATTTTGATCATGAGCCCTTGAGATATATAATCTATGTATTGCATGTCAATTTTATGTATCAAATCATGAAAATTCTCAAGAGTTGCTCAAAATTGCTATTTATTGAACTTTAGGTGCATGCATGTACAATTTAATGTTCTATTTGATGAATTCTTGTATGAATTGGACATGCATGTGTATGATCTTTTAAATCCATGTTTTGGATGACTTATAACCTGGACAAGTCGAGCATAATTGATTAAATTTCAATTTTAGACTTAAAAATACAAAAATGGAAAGTTGGTGGACTAAATTGCAAGAGAATAAAATTTAAAGGACCCCTCTGCAAATTTTGAATTTTGGGACTGTACTCAGGTTCAAAAATGACTTTTGGACATTTTAATAAAGTTTTAAGAGTTTTAAGATAAATAAAATCAACCTTTAAAAGCCCAAGGACTAGATTGTAAAATTTTAAAAGTTTAAGGGCTACTTTGCAAATTTTGAAACTGTACCAGACCTTAATTTTAAAATTTGAAATTTTTACTCTTATGGTACTGGAAATGACACATTTTAAATGTATTCCAAAAATCCAATTGTTTAGGGCTTGGAAAGTAATTTTTCTAAAATTGAGGGACTAAAGTGTAAAAGACTAAACTTGAGGACCCAAATGAAATTTCCAGGACTTATGCAGCCCATGCACCTGGAAATACTAGCTTAACTGTAACTTAATTATATTTTGGACCCAAGGTTCAAATTTCATAACAATTGGACCCTTAAAAGCCTTAAAGGCAATTATTTCAAAATGGGACAAAAATGATATTTTCAAAAGTTAAAGGACCTAAACTTATTTCTTTTAAAAACTGTTTTTGTCCCAATATCCCACTAACCTTAGTGACATTTTCCAACTGGAATCACATTAAAAGTCCTTCCGGTTTGTGAGTTCCGATTATTTTTGACTTAAGGCCCGAAATGACAATTTTAACAAATTTGGGGCCAATGTGAGAATTTTATAAAAACTCGACCTTAAAACTTTAAAAATCTGAATCTTTGAACAATTTGAAGAATTTAGGAACTGACCTCATAATTTTTCAAGGTCGGGATATTTATTTATTCAATTTTTAACCCCAAAAGTATTAGTTTTTACAAATGGGGCTAATTGTAAATTTTCTTTTTATCAAGGACCTAACTCAAATTATTTTCCCTTTTCTAAAACAGCCCTGGACCCTCTGATTTTAATTATTAATTAAAATGTTTTATTTTCCCAAAAATCCCTTGGCTTATCGGATCGTTTTGACCGATTAATACCCGATCGCGGGGCGACTTCCTTGTCTTGCGATTTCGAATCCATAACGGGACTTATGTTCCACCTTATCTTTCAAGATATCGAAGATTGCTTATCCTTCCGATAATCATATTCATCAAAATAACTCCACCAACGCCATAATTGTCACTCGAGTTTTGAAAACTTTCTGAATCGCTGCTTCTGAATCAATAATACTCATTGCTGGTTGATCACTGTACTTGTATTTACTTTCCCCGCTTGAGACAACTTGGTGTGTCGAGCTCACGATCGGAATGGACGCGTCGGGGATGGGCAAGGCAGCTCGGCCGCTATTCCACTCTTCCGGCCCCATCGCCCTAATCCCCAATGGCGAGGGACGGAGTGTCCAAGAGAAGCGGGTCGTAGTACTTGAGGTATAATCATGATTATGACAAATCCGAGCCTTGCAAACTCCACTGTGGATTTTGTCTTTGCCTACGGAGCGATAAGGTGACAGGTCTTGGACCATCTTGCCCGGGGAGTTACAAGGAAGAACGAAGGAATTGCTGTCTGATCCACACGATTCCGGAGTTATCGGACCCGTTTGGTTGGCGCTACAAATCCGTACGCAACCGCTACTTGTTTTGCATAGGTTGGCGCTACAAATCCGTACGCAAACATTATTTGTCTTGCATAGGATTGGCGGACAATCCTACTTGTCTTGCCTGAATCACATAGTGCTTGTGTGACCACGAATTGTTTTCTTAAACTGTATAAGTATATTACTTAAATATATTTATCACGATGCCTGTGGACTGTGTGTGAATTCACGCATCATATCTCACGCGTTTTCATATAACTGTTTTCTCGCATTAACTATATGTATCGCCACACTTGTACACGATCACCCCATCCACTGAGATTTCTGTCTCATCCCCACATGTTTTCTAACCTTTAGATGAGGACTTCGTGGAAGATGCTGAACCGACTACGGATTGAGCCCTTGTACTCCGCTTGTTGGATTTACTATCTTTTGTTGTTGATGTCGCTGGACTTGTTACTATTATTTGCTGTTGGACTTACTACTTCTTGTTGTTGTTGTTGGACTCTTTTCTTGTGTTTGTTGTTGGACTCTTGTATTTCTTTTCATTACGGTTTGTAACTGAAGGGCGTAGGACCCTTTGACTTTTAAGTTGTTATCTTTAGATCATATCGGGGATGTAATTTGGATTATGGATATTGTGGACTGTAAGTTGTAATTTGTATTTGTTCTTTATTCCGCTGCTATTTGACTCTGTTTCATTGGGTTCTCGATGATATTCGTCTAGACTGTTTGGTTATTTGTATTTAAGTTGTGGATCGTCGTCGCGTCCCGTTTGGGCGCGCGATTATAGTGGTATCGAGCTCGGCTAGTAAGATGGAAACTTACACCGAGCCTAAGCTACCCGAGGATAGGACCCTTGGTCTGTGTTGGGTAGTACCGCGACTTGACTCATTAAGTGTGAAATCGATTTCAAATTGGCATAGAACCGCCTTATTGATGTTTGAACTAAGTTAGAATGCATATTTCGAGGTTCCATAGTTATACTTGTCTTGACTTAGTTGATTCTTGAATGGCTTTCTTTATTCATTCTTTCCTTATTCTCTTCTTATCTTTCCTCTACCTTTGACTGATCCGCCTTAGTTTTGTTTGATCAGGATGGAGGGTAGCCAAAACATGGGGAAATTTCTTGGCCGAGTTCAATGAATAGTACATTCCACAGGTTGTTAAAGAGGCGCGCCGGATGAATTCCACAGATTGAGGCAGGGGAACATGCCTGTAGCTCAGTATGAGTCCAAATTTCACCGATTGTCCAAGTATGCTCTGGGGACAATCAGTACCGAAGAGGATAAACTTTACAAGTTCACTCGAGGATTGAAACTGGAACTTCAAAAACAATCGTTGATCGTTGAAATGACAACCTACTCACCGCATGTAAAGGCGACTCTCCGCATCAGTCGGGATCGAACCGTATTGGGATGATTCAGCAGAGTAGGCCATCAAACAGATCTCAAGAGAATAGCTGTGAGACAGCCATCTAAAATGACTGCTAAGTTTGAAGGACGATTAATAAGACAGATAAGGGAAAAGGACCAGTACAAGGAAAGTCGGGTCAAGTGTGTGCACATTGCCAGAAACCGGGACATACTACCAATGATTGTTGGCGTAAACAAGGAAGGTGTTTGTGCTGTGGTAGTAATCAGCACCAGCTAAAAGATTGCCGAAGTACAATGACCGAACCAAACAGACGCAGCCGTATAAGCCGGGAAATGGCCAGGGTAATCGGGCAAGGATGCCCGCTCAAGCATTTGCACTAGCCGGACAGGAGGCTCCGGAGGCAACAGATGTGGTGGAAGGTACACTTCTAGTATCTAACCACTACGCTAAAATATTGTTCGACCCTGGATCAACGCATTCATTTGTTGCACCGCATTTTGTACACAAACTGCATGCATGCATGGAACATATGTCTATATGTCTAGAAGTGTCAACTCCTATGGGCGCAAGTCATATAACAAATATTATCTATAATGCATGCGAAGTTAAGATTGATGAGATAAATTTTCCTGCCGATTTGATCTTATTACCTATATCCGAATACGACGTGATATTGGGAATGAACTGGTTGTCTGCACACCATGCACAAATGGACTGCCATAACAAGTCCATTAAGCTATGTGAACTCGGAAAGCCCGAAGTGGAAATTTCAGGAAGGGCACGAGTTAAGATTGCCCCAATCATTTCAGCAATGAAAGCGAGGAAGGCGATCACAAGAGGGGCACAAGGGTACTTGGCATTTGTAATCAACAAACCCAAGGTTGAGACACAAATCAACCAAGTACCTATAGTATCAGAATATACGGATGTATTTCCACAAGAACTCACCACTGTCCCTCCAGATAGGGAAGTCGAGTTCACCATCGAGGTGTTACCGGGGACTGCCCCGATCGCTAGAACACCGTATAGAATGGCTCCTCTTGAGTTACAAGAGTTGAAAACACAATTGCAGAAACTGATGGATGTGGGATTTATCAGACCGAGTACGTCTCCATGGGGAGCACCTGTGTTGTTTGTCAAAAAGAAAGATGGCACATTAAGACTATGTATAGATTATCGTTGTGTTAATAGCGTGACCATCAAGAACAAATATCCCCTCCCGAGAATAGACGAACTGTTTGATCAACTTCAAGGAGCGACAGTGTACTCGAAGTTTGACTTACAGCAAGGATATTACCAACTGAAGATCCGCGAAGAAGACATTTCCAAAACTGCATTTCAAACCCGATATGGACACTACGAGTTTGTAGTGATGCCTTTCGGTCTGACAAATGCATAGACATCATTTATGGACCTGATGCATCGAGTCTTTCAACCTTATTTGGATCAATTCGTAGTGATATTCATTGATGACATACTCGTATACTCTAAGTCTAGAGAAGAGCATGAACATCATCTGAAAATTGTTTTGGAGACACTATGAGAGCATAAGCTGTATGCCAAATTCAACAGGTGTGAATTTTGGCTTAGTGAAGTCACGTTCTTGGGACACATAGTATCCGGCACGGGATTGCAGTAGACCCTTCGAAGGTACAAACAGTGGTTGAATGGAAACAACCCGAGTCTGTAACGGAGATCAGGAGTTTCTTAGGACTAGCTGGATATTATCGAAGATTTATCCAGGATTTCTCCAAGATAGCCGGACCACTATCTCTACGGAGCAACATTCACGGTTTTCACGGATCATAAGAGCTTGAAGTATCTATTCTCCCAGAAAGACCTCAATCTGAGGCAACGGAGATGGATGGAATTGATTGAGGACTATCACTTTGATATTCAATACCATCCCGGGAAAGCTAACGTCGTAGCAGACGCTCTAAGCAGAAAGGCGAGCTTAGCCAGACTTATGATTCAAGAGTGGGAATCATTAGAAGAGTTGAGCAATTGGAATCTGACGAGAACCAATACTCAGATTTCATGTGCTAACATTTCGGTTAAACCCGATCTGCTGAATGAGATCAAAGAAGCACAAGGGAGAGATGCACATCTTCAAAAACTGAAGGAGAAGATACTTAAAGGAGAAAGATCAGAATTCTCGGTACATGAAGATGGAGTTATCAGATTTCGGAATCGAGTTTGTGTACCAAGTGATGAGCAGATTAGGAATAGAATCCTCGCAGAAGCACACCGTTCGAAATACACTATACATCCTGGAGAAAACAAGATGTCTAAGGATTTGAAACGGAGTTATTGGTGGGTAAACATGAAGAATCAGGTAGCGGAATTCGTTGCGAGATGTTTGACTTGTCAACGAGTAAAAGCAGAACACCAACGACCATCTGGTTTACTACAACCGTTGAGAATTCCCGAGTGAAAATGGGAACACATAACGATGGACTTCGTGACGGATCTACCAAGGACCAGAGGAGGTCATGATGCTATTTGGGTAGTTGTAGACCGACTCACGAAATCTGCACACTTTTTACCCATCAAGAAAACTGATAGCTTGCAGAAACTTGCATAGATTTATATCCAAGAAATCAATCGACTGCATGGAGTACCAGTCGACATAGTATCCGACAGAGACCCAAGGTTTGTCTCCAGATTTTGGAAGTGCTTGCACGAGGAATTGGGTACCTCGCTAAGTTTCAGCACAACAGCACATCCACAAACTGATGGACAGTCTGAGCGAACAATTCAAACCTTTGAAGATATGTTGCGAGCCTGCACATTGGATTTCCAAGAAAGTTGGGATTCACACTTACAATTAGCCGAGTTCGCCTACAATAACAGTTATCAGGCCATGATTGGGATGGCACCCTACGAGGCATTATATGGGCGAAAATGTAGATCCCCACTACACTGGGAAATTGATGACCAATGGACTCCGAAAGAGAAACGAAAGTCGCCCTCGATTCCAAAGATCGACTTAGTTCAGGAGGCTATGGAGAAGGTCAAGCTGATCAAGGAGCGGATTCGCACAGCTCAGAGCCGCCAAAAGAGTTACGCGGACAAGAGAAGAAAGGATTTGGAATTTGAAGTCGGAGATGAAGTATTTCTCAGACTCTCACCACGGAAAGAATTAATCAACCCGAATAAAGGAGGCAAGTTGAGTCCGAGATATGTTGGACCTTACAAGATTTTACAAAGGATCGGGAAGTTAGCCTACCGACTCGAGTTACCAGCACCATATGCGGGAATGCATGATGTATTCAACGTATCAAGATTGAAGAAGTATCAACCAGATCCCGAACATATCATCGCTCGAGATACTCCTTCTCTAATGGAACATTTATCCTACACCGAGAGGCCGATCCGGATCATTGATCAGCAGATACGACAGTTGCGTAAGAGGGAGATTCCGATGGTTAAAGTGGTGTGGCAAGAACCACAACCGAGACGAAGACGCAATGTGGGAGATGGAAGAAGACATGAGGAATCAATATCCAGAACTATTTGAAGAGAATTTGGGGACCAAATTCTTTTAAGGAGGGGAGGATGTGAAGCCCCGATTTTTCCGAACATATAATTGATTCTTATTGTCGTCTATGTATTTGATCGACTATTTTACCGCGTCACTTTGACGGGTAAATATTAATAATATATATTTTGTATTTTAATTCATTTTATTTATTACTTGTGATCATGATCATTTATTTGTTCTATTTTGCATTTATGATCACTTGATTGATCATTATTACTATTTTGGTATTTATTAGTCACCTTAGAATTTTAAGAGACTATTTATTTTAGAGACTTTTACCTTATAGAATTAAGAATTTGATTTAGATTAAGTGATCATGAGACTTATAAGTGATCAAGGAAATCACTAATTATTTTGGAGATTGATATATTTCATCTATTATCATCAAATTTGGGACAAAAAAATATATGAAATTACCATAGTACCCCTATAGTGGACGGCCATGGTGATGATTTTGGTGTAAAAATACCACCCAACTCTTCTACATGTACACCTTATGTAGTCATCTTGTGTATAATTATACCATTAATTCAAACATTATACACAACATCTTATACATCAATTCTTTACTATTAAAATTTCCCAACATGTTGGAGTCTTCCCAACATTCCTTCTCTTCCCATACCTTGCCCATACTTTGACTAGTCTAATTGTCTCCATGCAAGAGACAATTTGCAAGACTTCAAAAAAAAAATCCATCTCTCCCTCCTACACACACATGGATCGGCCATTAGGCCAAAAATGATACCAAAATTTCATTTTTCATCCAACACCTTCATCTCTCAAGCCTTTTCTCCAACTTCTCTCTAACCTCTCTCTAAAAATCATTCACATCTTCAAATTTTCAAATACAAAACGACCTTACTTGAACAGAATCTGTTCTATAGGCTCGTACCTCTGTATCCTTGAGTTCTAAGGAGACAATCGGGATGGTCTTGCAGTTGTCTGACAGACTCAATTTTTTTCTTTTTGAGGCCCGGCCATACCAGTGTTAGGGTTTCTTTCTCAGATCTGATCTTCAAGCAAAAGTCAACTCCAACACACTAAGTTTCAAAAATCTTTACCCCTTTTTCCTATTTTTATGAATTAGGGTTTTGGCGCATTTATCAAAGTTCAGACATTTTTATCGGCTGAAGGTGTGTGTACGGGGGCAATAAAAAAGGCCAATTTTGAGCTGCCAATGCAATTAGTTTCATCGAATTTGTTAGATTTTTCGGTGGGTTTTTGGAGAATACCGAAAAAGTTGAAGCCTTGTTTTGAGCTCATCAATGTCTTGGGCGGGACCGGAAGATATATACCTCTCTACTTCTCTTGCTAGTTATCTTGACAAGAAACTACTTGTACTACTTCGAGATGGCCGGAAGCTATTAGGGACACTTCGTTCCTTTGATCAATTTGCTAATGTTGTCCTAGAAGGTGCATGTGAGCGTGTTATTGTCGGTGATCTATATTGTGACATTCCATTAGGTCTTTATGTAATCCGTGGGGAAAATGTCGTCTTGATTGGTGAACTGGACTTGGACAAGGAGGAACTCCCCCCACATATGACTCGTGTTGAAACAACAGAGATAAAAAGAGCACAGAAAGCGGAAAGAGAGGCTTCAGAGCTGAAAGGCACCATGAAAAAGAGGATGGATTTTCTGGATATGGATTGATAATGTACATGTTCGTTGTGACTATCCAGATCTCAGTTTCTGCTTCGATGCTATGCCATGACGTCTGCAAATATTAACGTGGATGCAGCATCGCTGGAATTTTTACATGTCTGGACGGGTTGTGTTGGTTACTGTCTCAAAATTCACAGTTCTATGTAGCGTTCACAAAATTTAGTACTTACTACAAACATATAATTAGATTTCTATTGGACATTTCAAGTATATGATTTTAAAAAAAAAATCTTCAACACAAAATCATTCACATCTTCAAATCTTCAAACACAAAATCATTCACATCTTCAAATCTTCAAACATAAGTTCTTCATATCTTCAAGTACCACTTCTTCACATCTTCAAATATTCAAACACAAGTCCTTCACATCTTCAAACCCATCTTCATATCTTCAAGAACATCTTCTTCCTAACATCAAACATACTTTCTTTCTTCAAACATCTAAACCAAAACAAACAATCTTTCCCCTTAAACACCAAAAATTTGAACACCCCTATCTCAAGGTAAGAAATTCACTCCTCAATTCAACCTAAAATCTTACTACTCATCACCTTCTCTTTTTAATATAAGTTTGAATTTTGGATTTTGAGGTACTTAGAAGACAACTTGAAGACATGCATGCATGGTGGTGAAATTTGAAGACTTGAAGAATAATTAGTAGAGAAAATTGGACTACAAGGTAAGAATTGGACACTAGAACCCTTCTTCCTTCTTCTTTCTATTTTTTTCAAATTTTAACACCCCTTTTTCATTTTGAGAAAGAGGGGCTGACCTTAGGTGATTTTGGAGTTGAACCAAAAATTTCAAATTTGAAGCTTCAACTAGTCTCCAATCACCTACTACACAAGGTAAAGTGTAGTCTTTTCAATTTTCTTATCTCCTTCTTTTTCTCCTTAATTTTTTTCTCATTTTTCTAACTCCAAATTTTTGATATTTCTTGACTTAGGGGCTGACCTAAGTGACCTCATCCAAAGTTGTGAAATTTATCCTTTTATTTCACAATTTTCCAATTTTAAGGTGGGTGGAAAAATACTTTCCAACTTCTAGGTGTTTTTATTAAAATGCATGTAGAATTTTGATCATGAGCCCTTGAGATATATAACTATGTATTGCATGTCAATTTTGTGTATCAAATCATGAAAATTCTCAAGAGTTACTCAAAATTGCTATTTATTGAACTTTAGGTGCATGCATGTACAATTTAATGTTCTATTTGATGAATTCTTGTATGAATTGGACATGTATGTGTATGATCTTTGAAATCCATGTTTTGGATGACTTATAACCTGGAAAAGTCGAGCATAATTGATTAAATTTCAATTTTGGACTTAAAAATGCAAAAATAGAAAGTTGGTGGACTAAATTGCAAGAGAATAAAATTTAAAGGACTCCTCTGCAAATTTCAAATTTTGGGACTGTACTCAGATTCAAAAATGACTTTTGGACATTTTAATAAAGTTTTAAGAGTTTTAAGATAAATAAAATCAACCTTTAAAAGCCCAAGGACTAGATTGTAAAATTTTAAAACTTTAATGGCTACTTTGCAAATTTTGAAACTGTACCAGACCTTAATTTTAAAATTTGAAATTTTTACTCTTAAGGTAATGGAAATGACACATTTTAAATGTATTCCAAAAATCCAAGTATTTAGGGCTTGGAAAGTAATTTTTCTAAAATTGAGGGACTAAAGTGTAAAAGACTAAACTTGAGGACCCAAATGAAATTTCCAGGACTTATGCAGCCCATGAACCTGGAAATACTAGCTTAACTGTAACTTAATTATATTTTGGACCCAAGGTTCAAATTTCATAACAATTGGACCCCTAAAAGCCTTAAAGGCAATTATTTCAAAATGGGACAAAAATGATATTTTCAAACGTTAAAGGACCTAAACTTATTTCTTTTAAAAAATGTTTTTGTCCCAATATCCCACTAATCTTAGTGACATTTTCCAACTGGAAGCACATTAAAAGTCCTTCCGGTTTGTGAGTTCCGATTATTTTTTACTTAAGGCCCGAAATGACAATTTTAACAAATTTGGGGCCAATGTGAGAATTTTATAAAAACTCGACCTCAAAACTTTAAAAACCTGATCTCTGAACAATTTGGAGAATTTAGGAACTGACCTCATAATTTTTCAAGGTCGGGATATTTATTTATTCAATTTTTAACCCCAAAAGTATTAGTTTTTACAAACGGGGCTAATTATAAATTTTCTTTTTATCAAGGACCTAACTCAAATTATTTTCCCTTTTCTAAAGCAGCCCTAGACCCTCTGATTTTAATTATTAATTAAAATGTTTTATTTTCCCAAAAATCCCTTGGCTTATCGTATCATTTTGACCGATTAATACCCGATCGCGGGGCGACTTCCTTGTCTTGCGATTTCGAATCCATAACGGGACTTATGTTCCACCTTATATTTCAAGATATCGAAGATTGCTTATCCTTCCGATAATCATCTTCATCCAAATACCTCCACCAACGCCATAATTGCCACTCGAGTTTTTCGAAAACTTTCCTGAACTGCTTCCCTGAATCAATAATACTCATTGCCTGGTTTATTTGCATTTGTACTTTATTTTTCCGCTTGAGTCAACTTGGTGTGTCGAGCTCACGATCGGAATGGATACGTCGGGGATAGAAGCGGCTCGGCCGCTATTCCACTCTTCCGGCCCCATCGCCCTAATCCCGCAATCGAGGGACGAAGTGTCCAGGGAAGGGAAAGGTCGTAGTACTTGAGGTATAATCATGATTATGACAAACCGAGCCTTGCAAGCTCCTTTGTGGATTTTGTCTTTGCCTATGGAGCGATAAGGTGACAGGTCTTGGACCATCTTGCCCGGGGAGTTACAAGGAAGAACGAAGGAATCGCTGTCTGATCCACACGATTCCGGAGTTATCGGACCGTTTGGTTGGCGCTACAAATCCGTACGCAACTGCTACTTGTTTTGCATTGGTTGGCGCTACAAATCCGTACGCAACCATTATTTGTCTTGCATAGGATTGGTGTTACATTCCGTATGCAATCCTACATGTCTTGCCTGAATCACATAGTGCTTGTGTGACCACGATCTGCTTTCTTAAACTGTATAAGTATATTACTTAAATATATTTATCATGATGCATGTGGACTGTGTGTGAATTCACGCATCATATCTCACGCGTTATCATATAACTGTTTTCTCACATTAACTATATGTATCGCCACACTTGCACACGATCACCCCATCCACTGAGATTTCTGTCTCATCCCCACCTGTTTTCTAACCTTTAGATGAGGACTTCGTGGAAGATGCTGAACCGACTACGGATTAAGCCCTTGTACTCTGCTTGTTGGATTTACTATCTTTTGTTGTTGATGTCGCTGGACTTGTTACTATTATTTGCTGTTGGACTTACTACTTCTTGTTGTTGTTGTTGGACTCTTTTCTTGTGTTTGTTGTTGGACTCTTGTATTTCTTTTCATTCCGGTTTGTAACTGAAGGGCGTAGGACCCTTTGACTTTTAAGTTGTTATCTTTAGATCATATCGGGGATGTAATTTGGATTATGGATATTGTGGACTGTAAGTTGTAATTTGTATTTGTTATTTATTCCGCTGCTATTTGACTCTGTTTCATTGGGTTCTCGATGATATTCGTCTAGACTGTTTGGTTATTTATATTTAAGTTGTGGATCGTCGTCGCGTCCCGTTTGGGGCGTGACACTATATGAGAAAATGAAGGAAGATTACCTAGGGCCTGGGGAAAAGTTGAATCCATAGGGTGAGAATTACCTGAAACAACTTTAGCAAAAGTATTACCCAAATTAGTATTCGTAACATGAGTCGAAAGTCGGCCGTTGTAAAAGAGTCTCCAGCAATTTGAGCAACTGCATTGGGGGGCAATGCAGAAAGAATGCCATGAAGATGGCAAACAGCAGCCCAGGGGTCATCACCCCCCTGGGAGGGACCTTGGTGGTAGTAGTGGCAGCCAGCCCCCATAAGAGACAACCAGGGGGCCAGGCCCCCTATGGCGTGCAGTTGCCATGGGGGAAGGGAGTTCGGCCGCCCCCTTACAGGTGAACAAAGGCCACTGCAACATGGCATGAGACGAAGGATGTTGCTCTAACGGACATGGAGACTGTAAGTAGCAGGATTCTGGGATAAGTCCCACCATTGATATCGTATTCAGACCAGGATCAGGACGAGATTTTGTAGCCCGTGGAAGGAAGTTCGAAGGAAGGCCGATGGGAGGATGAACGCCGAAAACCTGGTGTATGCTGTTGTCATCATCTGTAACCTTGGGGGTCGTGGAAGCCAATGAAAACTCAACTAGGTTCGATCGAACATGATGGTGTGAGGATGAGGGAGGAGCAAAGTTGGAGGTGAGACCATGTAGGGATAACTCCGCCATGGGAAATGGAGAAGGCAGCCGGAATATTCAAAGGCAACAGCCGGTGGTGGGATTAGGGCTAGAGAGAGGAGAGAGCATTATTCTTTATCTGCCATTTGAGTATAGTAACGGATAAAAATTAATTTCGAATTCCCTTATATTTTCCATAATTTTGAAAGATGATTGTTAAGAGGCATCAAAGCCCATGGTTTACTACCCTTTGCAAGAATCACATGACCAATCAGAGCATAAGAAAATTCCATAATATGTTGTTGATACCAATTTTCATCAATAGTAACAGAAAAATATTCACCCTTTTTGACAGGTTGAGGGATAGAATTAATGCAACCATTAACCACATTAGCATAAGATTGAGAATTACCAGTGTTCGACATACCTGGTATAACTTTACCTGGAATTGACGTACCAGGGGTAGAAGTACCTGTGATAACCTTGGATGCATGATTCAATAATGGGGAAACATTGTTATAATCGCGCGATAGAGGAAGTGGAACCATATAATAGGTCATTGTTGTATTGTTGCAACTTGTATTGTGGACCACATCTTGAGCACCACCTGAAGGGGGATTTCTCTAAAGAGGACAAGGAGCAGCCCAGGGGTCATCACCCCCCTAGGAGGGGGCGGTCATGGAGTGTGGCTTAGCTGCCGGCCCCACAAAAGACCCATGCAAGGGGGCGGTACCTCCATGAGCAGCGGCTTCCATGGGGGTAACAATATTAGAAGGAGTCACCCCCCTATTTTAGTCAGTAAGAGGATGTTGTGTATAAGCCTCCATGAGAGGCCGTGCAAGATCGACGAAGATAGAACTCCCGTGGGACCAATCCCAAATCTTGAAGCTAACGTCAATCACCAAGTCTTGAACCAGTGGAGGATTGATTTTTGTATGGAATGAAATTCAATGGAAATAGATCTGCAGATTGACCATGGGAAGAAGATGAACTAGATCTGCCATGGACACCATGATCGGACTTTAAATATTCCCAGAACAGAGAACTTGTGAAGGGAAACCCATATAACAAGCCACCATGGTTGTAGAGCTTGAGATACCAGACGTTGGGGGTACGCCGGAGATGTTTGATAACATGCACGATGATGTCAGGCTTGAAGACGATGGTGTCTGTGCGTGATTGCAATTAGGAGATCGAGGACTCATAATTAGATGTTAAATCGAAGAGGGAGACACCTCCATGGAACCACCGGAGAGGATACAAGAATATAGTGTCGATGGCCAAGATGAGGAGGCAATGTTTGAAGAGAGAGCATTCAAAGTCTTATTTATTTAGCTCAATTAAAAGGCTCAATATTCGTTAAATAAAGTCAGATTAGTATTCTCCAAAACTTGTGTTCTATCATTAAGGTGCCAAAAGGGAGTTATGAAAAGAGATAACAGCCAGAAACCTTTCTTTTTGATAGCTGTTAAATATGTATCATTCAATTATTAGGATTTGGGTTTTCTTATTTAAGGGGATAAATATTCATTAAATAAAGTTAGATTGATATTCTTCAAAACATGTGTTCTATCTTCAAGGTGATAAAAGGCAGTTATGAAAATAGATAAGGGCCGAAAATATTCCTTTGTGATTGTTCTTATATGTATATCATTCATTGGGGCCTATCAACGTAAAACCTAGTGGGAAAAACCTTTGATAGAAAAAAGAGTACACCAAATCTAGTTATTGCAACTACGAAAAAAGATAAAACCAGAATCCAAACCTACTGATTCGATAATGAGAGCATGAAGGAGCAAAATAGCAGCCGAGATCCATGGAGAAACATCATCGAAAATCCATTGGTTCCAAGTTGTCCAAATAATCCTAACAGTCGTAGTGAATGCTACTTTCCATAAGAAAACTAACTGAGAACTGAACATTTAATGCATAGCTACAATGCACAGGTGATTGAAACCTCCATCCAACGACAAGATAACCTGAAATACATCTTGAATCCAACTCCACATCGCCTTCGCAAAGGAACAACTGGTGAAAATATGATCTAGTCCGAATCACGGTAGCATAGGGACCACAAAAACCTCGAGCTCGAAGATTATTTATAACTCTAAGATGATTGTGAATAGATTTCCAAACCACGATAGATCGACGAGTCAGAATGTGTGAAGACCAAATCCATCGCCCCCATTGAACAATGGGAAAAGATTCCCAAATAAGCCTCCTTAGACGAAACTCCCCCATCTATGGAATTCGACTAAACTCAACGGTCCTCCGAAAGAGGAGACATAGGAAAATGCAGAATATCAATAACAATTTTCATGTAGGCAATGAAAACATCCTCCGTAAACTGCCAGATCCCATTAAAGAAGTAATAGAAATTGAGTGAGAGATAGGTGGTGCATTACAATCAACAATCGAATACCCCAACAAATCGTATAACAAAAATCTCACCATAGAACCATGCCCCGGCAGCCAACGAGTATTTAACCGTAATTCCCAAAGCATAGGACACACGCCCAACCAGATTGATGAGTCGATATAAGGAGGCCTGGGATGATTAGAATCCATGAAGCGAAGGCAAAGAATGTTGAAAATTGGACTTTCCAACGTCAAAATTTTCCAAGCCATTTTCATCAAAAGAGCTCTATTAGCGACAATTAAAGAACGAATGCCAAGGTCCCTTCCTCCTTAGGAGAACAACATCTAGACCAGTTAACTGTAATTGCTCTCTTATTGTTGATATCTCCGGACCACACAAAGTTCCTAATAGCTTTCTCCATAGTCTTTAACAACGATATGGGCCATCGGTACACTAACTTTGAATGGACAAAAGAACTAGTAACCACTGAGTTTACTAATGTTATCCTGCCTGCCATAGATAACTAATTTCCCTTTCAAGTTTGAAACTTGGAGACAATTTTATCAAAAAGAGGTTGGAAAAGATGAATCGTAGGGGCCCCTTTGAAAACATGAGCACCAAGATAGGTGAAAGGAACCGAACCTCCTGAAATGCCAAAGTCGGTGTGAATACGGTTAAGGAGTCGCCGCGAAATATTATCATTGACATAAATCTTTAATTTCCTTAGGACTAAAGAATTGCCCGAAGCATTACCATACCCCTCCAAAATATTCAATATGCATCTAGAATTACTCAAATTAGCAGCCCCCAAAATCAATATGTCATCGGCATAAAGAATACAAGGAGGGAATTAAAGGTGACGTGCAACAACAAAGGGAGAAAGATTCCCGTTTCGAACTGTAGACTCCAAAGCCCTAGCCAAAACATCTTCTGCCGCACAAAATAAAAGTGGGGATAAAGGATCCCCTTGCCTCACGCCCTGTGAACATCCAAAATAAGAAATACGTGCTGAATGGAATATAACAGAAACCCATCGAATGAAGTGATCCCGGAAACCCATACGTCTGAGAACGTGGAAAAGAAAATCCCAAAGAAGAGTATCAAACGCTTTACAAATATCAATCTTCAAGATCGATCAGGTAGCCTATTTGTTAAGCTCATTTAAAAGTCACAATATTCATTAAATAAAGTTAGATATGTATTCTTCAAAACTTGTGTTCGATCTTCAGGGTGCTAAAAGACACTTATGAAAAGAGATGAGGGACGAAAATCTTCTTTTGTGATGGATTTTAAATATGTATCATTGACTAATTAGAATTAGAGTTTCCTTATTTGTTTATCTCATTTAAAAGGACCAGTATTTATTAAATAGAGTTGGATTGGTATTCTTCATAACTTGTGTTCTATATATAAGGAGTTAAAAGACATCTATGAAAACAGATAAGGGCCAAAAACTATTCTTTGTGATTGCTCTTAAATGTGTATAACTTATTGATTAGGATTAGGGTTTCCTTATTTGTTTAGCTCATTTAAAAGGCTCAATATTGATTAACTAAAGTTAGATAAGTATTTTCAAAACTTGTGTTCTCTCTTCAAGGTGCTAAAAGGTACTTATGAAAAGAGACGAGGGACGAAAACCTTCCTTTCGATAGCTCTTAAATGTGTATCATTCATTGGTTAGGTTCAGAGTTTTCTTATTTGTTTAGCTCATTTAAAAGGCCCATTATTCATTGAATATAGTTGGATTAGTATTCTTCAAAGCTTCTCTTCTGTATTCAAGGTGCCAAAATGAACTTATGAAAAGAGATAAGGGCCAAAATCATTCTTTGTGATGACTCTTAAATGTGTATCATTCATTGATTAGGATTCTGGTTTCCTTTTTTAATAAGTTGGGAGTACTAGTTGAGGGGAGGAGATAAATTTCAAATAAACTGAAAGATACAAGGTTCGAACCCTGGTTAACACCCTTATAAAGAGTTCCTTATACCACTTGAGCTACAAGCTAGAAAGGATTCTGGTTTCCTTATTTGTTTAGCATATTTAAGGCGATAAATATTTATTAAATAAAGTTAGATTGGTATTCTTCAGAACTCGTGTTCTATGTTCTAGGTGCTAAAAGGAACTTATGAAAAGAGATAAGCGTCGAAAACCTTCCTTCGTGATTGCTTTTATATGTGTATCATTCATTGATTAGGATTAGGGTTTCTGAATTTGTTAAGATCATTTTTTTTTGAATAAATACGAAATATTATTAAAAAATAAAAAAAGAGTTGTCCTGATCATAGGCTGATCAGGTGGACGAATATAATCCTGGAAATAATGTCAAAAGCAAAATGGTCACAAGCCGACCATATGGCTGAATGGTTGGGGCCTCGTTAAAACCTTTCGAGGTAAAATCCACCCTTGTAGGAAAAACCCTTGGAAGGAAAAAGAGTACCCCTAGGAAAGAGAAAGGCATCCAAAAATAGGAAAAGAAACCTGAAGCAGTGACCACTATGTAGCAAACCTATAGTTGGATTGGCCAACATAATCATCAGTAAGATAGTGTACAAGCTCTGTGGGCGGACATTGCTGCAATCAATTCAACTTCAAACCCATAGCCTGCACCACAGTGGTGTACAAAACATCCCCGTAAGAAACCTCTACAGTTTTGGAAGACCCCAGAAGCAGTGAGAGTGCTCGGCGCCCCCGATGCACTGCCATCCGTATTCACCTTAATCCAACCCAGGAGGGATTTTTGCCAGTTAACTTTAACTATCTTCGGTGCCTGTCTAGCCCTTCGAGGAACTCGCAGTTTACGCAGGATAAGAAGGTCTTGTTGGTCATTGTACATGCATCCCCGATACAATGATGATGATTCTACAATGAGTACTTGAAGATGAATGATTGCCGCCTCCAGTGTTCAGATTTTGTTGTGAAAAACCAACTCATTACGGATAAGCCAAATGAGCCATATGCATGAAAGGGTAGCCGCCTTCCACATAAAAGTAACATGCTCACTGAAATGAAAGTAAATTAACCGCACCAGAAATTTGTTAAAGCTATGTGCCTCAAAAGGTTGCACGTTGAATGTATCAAAGATCCATTGCCAGAGAGCTCCTGCAAAGACACAAGAGACAAATAAGTGGTCAATCGATTCCGCAGATTCACAACAAAGAGTGCAAACCAAGGGACCAGTAAAACTTCCCCTGGCTCGTAAAGAATCCAAGACAGCCAATCAATTGTGGATAGCCCGTGACACCACCACCGATCGCCGTTCCGGAATATGCTGCGACCAAATCCAAGAACCCCACTTGACTGCTGGGTAGTGGGGACGCAAATGATTATAGGTGGGCTTCGAAGTAACCAAACCATCATCCGAGTTTAACAAAACACGTGTATCCCTAGAATCCGGAGCAATAGGGACGCGTACAATAGTACGGACCAAATCCAAATAAGCCTCCACGAACGAGAAAGTGAAGTGCCAGGACCCATCATAAAAGTAGTCCGAGATGCGCTGATGAAATAAGTATCTATAATCCTCTGGGATGTCTATTTTGTCTACTATAGAATAACCCAGCCAATTATCAATCCAAAATAATACCTCGGAATTAGCCCCTGGGATCCAACAAGAGTCATCCAAGCAATCCGAAATGCAGATTTTAAGCCCAGCCCAGATTGAAGGAATAAATGACCTCCAAACCGCCCCATCCTTTGTCAAGTAACGAGCCTTAGGGTTTTGAAGATCACCGAATCCGAGTTCATGACCCTCCAGCCCAATTTCATCAAGAATGCCGTGTTAGCTGCCACAATCGATCAAACTCCCAGACCTCCTTCATTTCTAGGCATGCAGCACTTGTTCCAATTCACTACCACCGAACCCTTAGTATTAACATCCCCAGTTCAAATGAAATTACGCATGACCCTTTCCATTTGCTTGAGCAGGGATTTGGGCCATTCGTAAACCATCATAGTGTGCACGAAAGAACTAGTGATCACCGAATTAACAAGACAAACTCTACCAGCCAGGGAAAGCGATAAACCCTTCCATCTTCTAAACTTGAGGATAATCTTATCAAAGACGGGCTGTAAATCCGCAACCTTAGGGGCACCCTTGAAGATTGGTGCACCTAGGTATACGGTGGGAAACGTCCCGGGCTGAATCCCCATGATATTTTGTACCCTCCCACGGACATACGTTGAGACCCCAGAGCCAAAGTAAACTTTAGATTTCCGAGGATTGAACACTTGGCCCGAGATATCCGCATAATGTGTGAGAATCTGAAGAAGGACATGGGCATTGGCTGAGAAGCCCCACACATAATAACAATGTCATTCGCGTATAAGATGGACGATGGGAAAGTAATACGCCTCGGTGCCGTAAACAGAGCGATACAGTTCTGATACATCTCCACTGCAATCAGCCTACTAAGTACTTCTTCCGCAATGCAAAACAATAACGGAGATAGAGGGTCACCTTGCCTGACCCCTCGGAAATAGGGAAAGAACCGTACAGGCGTCCCATTTAACAACACTGATAATCTGGACGACCGAAGAATAATATCCACCCAATGAATAAAATTTTCTGAGAAACCAAAGTTACGCAAAACGTGTAGTAAGAACCCCCACTTCAGTGTATCAAACGCCTTATGGATATCAATCTTCAAGATCATATTCGAATCCGTACTACCCTGCAAGACATTAAACCCTTCTAAGACCATGGCAATACAATCATGAATCTGCCTTCCCAGGACAAACCCAAACTGCGTTGGAGATAAATAGGTGGCTACGATCAAACCCAAACGCATAGCTAAAATCTTCGTAATGATCTTGAACAGAAAGTTGCTCATAACAATCGGGCGAAAGTTTTCAATAACATTAGCATCCTTAGTCTTTGGGATGAGTGCCATGAAGCTAGCATTTAACCCCAAAGGTAGGGACGAGCTAATAAAGAAAAACCGAATAGCAGCGATCACCTCGACAAAAATGACATCCCAGAAGTGGCTATAAAAGATCACATTGAACTATTCTTTGTGATTGCTCTCTGGATCCATATCAAAAACCGCTTCCTTAATCTCTAAATCCGAAGGAATGGCGGTGAGGCTTGCATTATCCTGCGCCCCAACCCTGGGGGTAATGACTTGATCAACTAAAGTATAATCCGAAGTAGAACCCCCGTTGCCCGCGAAGAGCTCCTTATATAAGGAAATAATATGATCACCAAGAACCGCTGTATCATCAGTGTAACTGCCGTCTACCAGAAGACCCTGAATCCCCGTGCGTCCATTACAAATCTGGCTGCGACAATGAAAAAAAGCCGTATCACGATCCCCATCCTTAAGCCAAGCCGAACGCGCCTTTTGCTTAAGGAATTCAGATTGTGATAGTAGTGTCAGAGAGAGCATCATTTGGGCGTCCAACTCTTTATCCCGGAGAGCAGTTGTATAGCCCAAAATCTCAATGTCTGCCTGAATTTGACGAACTTGCTCCATCTGATGTTCCACCCTACGGTTAACATCCCCAAAGACATCTCTGTTCCAGCTTTTAATCGCCTGTCGCAATCTTTTGAGCTTCCGCATGACACGCAACAAACTATTGGGCGACATGCAAGGAGAAGCCCAGGAAGCGGTGACCAAATCACGGAAGGTGTGATGGGAAACCCACATGCGCTGAAAATGAAACGGAACTGGACCCCTGTTAATGGAAGAAGAATAAGACACCAAAATGGGGTGATGGTCGGAACCAATCCGTGGAAGAACTAAGCCCTTGACAACTTGCCAAGAAGAGAAAAATTGACAAGTTGCCTGGGCTCGGTCCAACTTCGCTTGAAGTAAAGATAGAGGCCTTTGGGGGAGCACCAAGTAAAGGAATTCCCCGTAGTCGGCACCGCAAACAAACTAGCATCCTCTAAATAATCCTTAATCAGGTTTGGACTTCTACTCAATGTATTGTTTTACAAGTTCAATTTGGTGCTTTGATTTTCACGTGGGTTTCACCCATGGTTTGTGTGATTACATTGCACGACGTGAGCTTTGGCTGGATTTGAGGAATTTGGGTCTTACTGATCTATTACTTGTTGGTGATTTTAATGCGGTCTTGGGACATCATGAGCGCTCGCGCAATGATACTCTTTCCCAAGCATCTTGTCAGGATTTCAGGAACTTCATGGAGGATGCTGGTTTATTTGTGGTGCCGACTATTGGGAACTCATTTACTTGGTGCTCCCCCCGAAGGCCTATATCTTTACTTCAGGCTAAGCTGGACAGAGCCCTTGCAACTTGTCCATTTTTGGCTTTTTGGCAGGCTGTCAATGGCTTAGTTCTTCCTCGTATTGGATCCGATCACCACCCTATTTTGGTTTCCTATTCTTCGGCCATTAGCAGGGGACCGGTTTCATTTTGTTTTCAGCGTATGTGGATCCATCACGATTCATTCCGGAATTTGGTTACTACTTCTTGGGTCTCTCCATGTGACACGCCCAACCCCCTTTTGCGTGTCATGAGGAAGCTCAAACGGTTGCGATAGGTTATTAAAGACTGGAACAAGGATGTATTTGGGGATGTAAATCGTAGGGTGGACAGTCAGATGGAGCAACTTCGCCAGATCCAGTCAGACATCGAGACATTGGGCTATACCGCTGCTCTCCGAGATAGTGAGTTGGACGCCCAGCTGAGGCTCTCGCAGACGCTGCAGTTACAATCCGAATTCTTAAGCAAAAGGCCTGCACTGCTTGGCTTAAGGACGGGGATCGTAACACAACATTTTTTCATCGGCGTAACCAGATTCGCACGTGGCGCGTGGGGATACAGGAGCTTATGGTGGCAGGAAGTTTCACCGATGATGCTACGGTCCTTGGGGATCATATCATTCCATTTTACAAGGATCTCTTTGCGGACACCGGGCGTTCCGCCTCGGATTTTTCGTTAATTGACCAGGTTCTTACTCCAAGGGTTGGGGCACGGGATAATGCCATCCTTACAACCATTCCCTCGGATCAGAGGTCCAGGAAACAGTGTTTGATATGGATTCAGATAGTTCTTCGGGGCCAGAGTGGTTCAATGGGATTTTTTATCGCCATTTCTGGGATGTCATCTCTGCCGAGGTGACTGCATCTATTCGCTTTTTCTTCAGTAATTCGTCACTACCTCTGGGATTGAATGCCAGTTTCATGGCGCTCATCCCAAAGATAAAGGATGCGAGTGTCATTGAAAATTTCCGCCCGATTGTTATGAGCAATTTCCTTTTCAAGATCATCACGAAGATATTGGCTATGCATTTGGGTTTGATTATTGCAGATTATTTATCTCCGACGCAGTTTGGTTTTATCCCTGGCAGATAGATTCATGATTGTATTGCCATGGTATCTGAAGGGTTCAATGTCTTACAGGATCGCAGGGATTCGAATATGATCCTGAAAATCGATATCCGAAAGGCATTTGACACATTGAGGTGGGACTTCTTACTATACGTCTTGCGTCGTCTCGATTTCTCAGAAATCTTTGTGCGTTGGGTGGAGGAGGTTCTAGGTCGGTTTATTGCAGCGGCAATGGATCAGTCTCGGCTATCTCCCTTCACGGCACCAAGGGGAATTGTCTTTCCATCGTCCATCTTATATGCGGACGATATTGTCATCATGTGTGAGGCGTCTTCTACAAATGCCCGAGTCTTGCTTCAGATTCTAACTCATTATGCAGATATCTCGGGTCAAGTGTTTAATCCACAGAAATCCAAGGTTTACTTTGGTTCGCAGGTTTCGGCATATGTCCGTGGGAGGGAGCAACACATTTTGGGGATCCATCCAGGGGTGTTCCATACTGTGTATTTAGGTGCTCCAATCTTTAAGGGCGCTCCCAAGGTTGTGGATTTACAGCCGGTCTTTGACAAAATAATTCTCAAATTCAGAAGATGGAAAGGTTCGTCTCTTTCCCTTGCTGGTAGAGTTTGCCTAGTTAACTCGGTGATTACTAGTTCTTTTGTGCACACCATGATGGTTTATAAATGGCCTCGTACACTGCTCAAGCAAATGGAAAGAGCCATGCGTAACTTCGTTTGGACGGGGGATGTGAATTCTAAGGGGAAGGTGGTGGTCAGTTGGGATAAGTGTTGCACGCCTAGAGCAGAGGGGGGACTGGGTGTGCGATCTATTGTGGCTGCTAACACGGCTTTCTTGTTGAAATTGTGTTGGAAGGTTTTGAACTCGGACTCAGTGGTCTTCAGAACCCTCAGACAATGGTATTTTTCAAGGAATGGGGATATTCGACGGTTCTTTATTCCTTTTTCAATTTGGGCTGGGATTAAACCCTGCATTTCCGATTTCTTGGATGATGCTCGTTGGATCCCAGGCGCTAACTCCGGGGTTTTGTTCTGGATTGGTAATTGGTTGGGCTACTCTATAGTAGACAGAATTGGCATCCCAGAGGCCTATAGATACTTATTTCAGCAGCACATTTCTGACTACTTGTACAATGGGTCCTGGCACTTCACCCTCTCTTTCATGGAGGCCTATTTGGAGTTGGTCCGGGACATTGTGTGCATCCCAATCGCACCAGAGTCCCAGGATACACGTGTTTGGTTAAACTCAGAGGATGGTTTGGTTACCTCGAAGGCGGCTTATAATCATATATGCCCCCAGCGCCCGGCAGTTAAATGGGGTTCTTGGATTTGGTCGCAGCATATCTCAGAACGGAGATCGGTGGTAGCATGGAGGGCCATACACAACCGACTGGCTGTCCAGGATTCATTATGAGCTAGGGAAGTTTTATTGGCCCTTCGGTTTGTGTTCTTTGTAGGGAATCAGAAGAATCGATTGATCACTTATTTGTCTATTATGCTTTTGCAGGAAATATATGGCGTTGGATTTTCCATGTTTTCCAAGTTCACCCTCTTCAGACTTATAGTTTCATCGAGCTACTCATGCGGCTAATGTCTTTTCATTTCAGTGACCAGGTCGATTTCCTTTGGCGTGTGGCGATTCTTTCCTGTATCTGGCTTATATGGCATATCCGCAACGAGCTGATTTTTCACAACAAATTCTGGACACTGGAGGCGGCAATCATTCAGCTACAGGTACTCATTGTAGAATTATCATCTTTGGATCGGGGATGCATGAACAATAATCAACAATACCTATTTATATTGCACGGTCTGCGGGTTCTTGGACGGGCTAGACAAGCTCCGAAGATTGTGGAGGTTAAGTGGAAAAAACCCCTCCCGGGTTGGATCAAGGTTAACACGGATGGCAGCGCTTCAGGGGCGCCGGGCCACGTCACAGCTTCTGGAGTCTTCCGGAACTGTAGAGGTTTCTTTCGAGGATGCTTTATCCATCATTGTGGTTCAGGGTACGCGTTTGAAGCTGAACTGGTCGCAGCAATGTGGGCGATTCATTATGCCTTTGCGAAAGGCTGGACGCATCTTTGGCTGGAATCGGATTCACTGTATGTGGTGAACCTACTGAAGAAGAGAACAATGGAGGTCCCATGGCGCCACCTCAGTTCTTGGCACCAAACCCTGCATCTACTTAGAGGTATTGATCTTGTAGTCTCTCTTATTTTTCGGGAAGGCAATCGGGTTGCGGACATGCTGAGCAAGAAGACGGAATGCGGCACATGGTGGGGCGTCCCGCCCACAGAGCTCCTTCACTACCTCACTGATGATTATGTTGGCCAATCCAACTATAGGTTTGTTAATTAGTGCGCCATCGCTTCAGGTTTCTTTTCCCATTTTTAGGCGCCTTTTTTTCCTGGGGGGTACTCTTTTTCCTTCTAGGGGTTTTTCCCACAAGGGTGGGTTTTACCTTGGAAGGTTTTAACGAGGCCCCAACCATTCAGCCATTTGGTCGGCTTGTGACCATTTCGTTTGGTTTTTTGACATTATTTCCAGGCTTACTTTTGGTTACCTGATCAGCCTGCGATCAGGACTATTTTTTTCATTTTTTATATATATTCGAATTTATTCAAATAATCCCTGAAATCTTGACAAGAGGCTTGAGATAAATTACCACTGCCAGAACGCTCATGATGTCCCAATACCGCGTTAAAGTCCCCAATAACCAGCAGATCAGTAGACATGGGTCCCGTGTTGGAAGAAGAGGCTTTGGGGACTAAGTCCCTTACTGGATAATCGGAGTGAGAATCTACTGACGGCTGATCAGGAGTGTCATCTGAAACAAGAGCCTCAAATGTGTTACTCGTATGTATATCAGAAGGGCAAGCGACTATTGCACAGGTAGGGGATCCTGCACGCATAACCGAATCTGTATTTCCCATTGAGTCATCAACGACCTTGCCCTTGTCCTGCTGCACAGGACGATAAATTTTACGGACCCTGGAACGACCCTGCTACACTGAATTCTGACGTCCCATTGAAGTCTTTGGTCGTCCTTGATCAGGAGAGGCCCACCTTTGCGTAGTTGATTTCCCTGCTGGAGTAAAACGACAAGAAACCGTCGAATGTCCCATAATACTACACTTCGAACAAAATTCCAGCAATTTTTCATACGATAATGACACGAAGGAGCACTGACCCACTCATTCCACCATGATGTGATCCTCCAATGGTTTTGACAGATCAATGTCCACTAACACCCGGATGAAGTTACCTAGAGAACCATCCAACGAATGATGGTCTATTTGTATTGGGTTCCCAATCGCACTTGCAATCCCCAAGATGGTATTAGGATCCCAGTATTCCAAACCAAGCTTGAAGATTCGAACCCAAACACTTGCCATTGACGTGTGAACTTTTTACGGATTGAAATCGGGGACCCATGGAGAGAGGCAAATAGTTCCCGGATTGAGCACCCAATTAATACGAGCGTGAGCTCGAGCACGATCCTGCGTATTAGAAAACTTAACACAAAAAAATCCCTTACCCAAGGGGATTAGTTTCCAGTCAGTTTTAATTCCCCATAATTCAGATAGGCGTTTACGCAACAGAATGGTCGCCCATGGCTTATTTCCTTTCCCTAAAATCACTCTTCCAATTAATGAAATAGAGAATTTGGCGAGGCGTTGTTGATAAACTTTTTCATCAATAGTGATAGAATAATAATCGCCTTTTCTAACCGGCTTAGGGATAGAATTGGCTTTACTAGAAACCACATTTGAAAGTGTTTTGAAATTACCTTGGGCCTGCGTAGTGGAATCCATGTCGTGTTGAGTACCTGTGACCTGTGGGGAATTTGAAGGATGGGGATTTCCCGAAACCGTTTTCACATAAGAATTGGCCAAGTGAGTATTAGTGTATGATTAATGAGCCAAATGTCACGGGATCGATGCATGGATGGAAGCCCTGTTGGCGTAGCCTTCATCCGATTGAGCAGCATTCATGGAAGGGCATGCATGAGAGATGCCTTGAAGGTGGGAGACTGTGGCCCAGGTGTCATCACCCCCCGGGAGGGGACCACTCTAGGAGATAGAGTGGCTGCCGGCCCCATAGGAGGGTTGGAGGGGTCGGCACCCCATGGTTAGTTGCAGCCATGGGGGTAAATAAAGTGCCCCCATATGCCGCTGGATTTAAGCAAGTAGGGGCAGCAACCCCCTTAACCTCGCTGGGCGCAACAGGTGGCAGTGGCGCAACAGGTGGTGGATAAAGATAAGCTTCAGGCGGGACCAATCCATCGGAGGAATGTTTGAGCGATGACAGGCCGGGTTTGGATGACGTGAAATTCCACATCAGCCCGTAACATGTAAACGGTGCAGACATAGATAACTTCCCAACAAGATTCCGATTGTCGTGCTATGAGTATCGTGTGCTGCTTGCATCTGCAACCTTCTATCGGCGGCCGGGCGATGCGCTGATTGCTGGGCATGAGTGCTGCGTGTGTCTGTAAATTGCCATTGCCAGGCTGTGCGATATTCTGAGAACTAGGGAGGGTGGCGTGTGATGAACTTGACAGAGAAAAGCTATCGTTAACCTTGTCGCCACTGTGTCTGGAGGAGAACTGGCCGCCTTCACATTGACCGACTGGTTGGAGAGATGCGACTGTGGACGTGCATGAAAAGGCTTAAAATTGGAAGTGAAACCTGAAAATTCCGACGATGCCATGGTGGTGGCTACCGGCGGGGACACCAGTGGCCAAACGATGGTCGGACCGGGTGGGGTATGGACTTAGGGTTTTTCCTAGAGAGAGAATTTTTACAAGACCTTCTCTCAAAGTACTTTAACTAATCCGAATTTGTTAAGATCATTTAAAAGGCTCAATATTCATTAAATAAAGTTAGAATGAAATTCTTCAAAACTTTTGTTTTACCGTTAAGGTGTCAAATGGCTCTTATGAAAAGAGATAAGGGACGTAACCTCCCATTGTGATGTCTCTTAAATGTGTATCATTCACTGATTAGGATCAGAGTTTCCTTATTTGTTTAGATTATTTAAGGGGATAAATATTCATTAAAAAAAGTTAGTTTGGTATTCTTCAAAACCTGTATTCTATCATTAGGGTGTTAAAAGGCACTTATAGAAAGAGATGGGGCCTAAAACCTTCCTTTGTGATTGCTCTTATATGTGTATCATTCATTGATTAAGATTAGGGTTTCCGAATTTGTTAAGATCATTTAAAAGGCTCAATCTTCATTAAATAAAGTTAGAAGGAAATTCTTCAAAAACTTTGGTCGACCATTAAGGTGCTAAAAGGCACTTATGAAAAGAGATGAGGGACGAAAACCTCCCTTTGTGATGTCTCTTAAATGTGTATAATTCATTGATTAGGATTAGAGTTTTCTTTTTTTTTTTATCGAATCAGAAAATATAAATTAAAATGAAAAATGGTCGATGCTGCTTACAAGCTAAGCAGCTAGCTTAAAGAAAAGTCGAAAAGCAAATCAATCGATATAAAAGGTTTCAAATTGGGGCCTCGTTAAAACCTACCAAAGTAAAACCCCTACGGGGAAACCTTTGGCAGGAAAAAGAGTGCCCCAAAAAAGAAAAGAACTGCTTACAAGCCAAGCAGATAGCTTAAAAGATGGGGCCTCGTTAAAACCTATCAAAGAAAAACCCAAAGGGAAAACATTTGATAGAAAAAAGATTAACCGATAAAGATAGAAATAAACAGACAGAAGATGACTAAACTATACAAAGCGGTAGAAAATCTTGCCGCCACTGTCTTCATTAAGCTCAGTCAAAATCGAATCAGGGGAACGTGGGACGTTAAAAATGATTGGAAGTTAATATCGTTGGGAAAAAGGTTATTTATGTGTTAAATTTTCCAACGCATATGATCGTTCCCATGCTCAAGCTCGGGTTACTTGGCCTATCAATCCTGGTTCCATCCGTTTATCCCCTTAGGTTCCGGATTTCAACCCCTACAAGGTTAATACATACTTATGTTTGGGTTAGAATATTTGAGTTGAGCATCGAATACTAGGACCTCAGCTACATTATGGGACTAGCCAATGCCATTGGTACCCCAGTGCAAGTTGATGAACGGTCTCTGGATGGTTCTCTTGGCCATTTTGTACATGTTTTGGTTGATGTGGACCTGGCTAAACCTCTACAGGATTACATTATGGTTGAAAGGAGGGGTCACTGCTCGTTTGCTTTTATTGGGTATGAAAAACTTCCTCTATTCTGTGGAACCTGTGGTATTACGGGACATTCGGCGGCGACTAGCAGAAGATTTGGAAACAATGTCAATTTGCAAGAATCACAGGGATGGCCCACCTCTCAACGTGGTCGTTCCCGGGTCCGTCAGGTTTATCGTCTGACTCATAGCTCCGCGGACAAGGGTAAGGCCGTTGATAGTGTGGATAATACGGCTTTGCCTATGCGCCTGGGTTCTCCTTCTTGTACTATCGTCCCAGCCTCTTTAGATATTACTCTGGACAATGCTTTTTCTGCTTTGGATTATGAGGACACTAACACTCATACTTCGGAAGATATGCCTCCTCCTGTGCCTTCCCGCACCGCTGTCCCTAAATGCCCGGTTCTTCGAAGTGATCAGTCATTCTCCACCTCGGAGATTCATAATAAGCCTCTCACAGTGCAATATCCGTTGGAGAAACCCATATGTCTACTGTACTGGGCTATCTGTGCAAAATCTGTGATGCCAAACAAAGATTAATACATTCGGTAACGCAAGGTAACACGCCGTTGGTTCATCAATTGGAGGTCTTGGATTATGATTATGGGACTAACAACCTAAACAGGGCGGCTACGAAACGTTGGGCTGATTATGTGGATGACGAAAATACTACTGGGGTTGACCCATTTGGGCCAATTCACTCCGGCTCTCCTAGCCGGATTCTTTCACCCGACCCTTCTCAATGAATTGCATTTTTTGGAACATTCAGGGGATTGGAAATATTGCTTCTCGCAATGTTCTTAAGACACTATGTCACCATCATAAGCCTTCTTTGGTTGCTATTGCCGAACCTAAGGTGGACTTACAAACTATCTCTGATTCTTATTGGGCCAGTCTCAGTTTACAGTTTGTGGTTCAGAACTTTGGGCTTCGGGGAAGTCAGATATCTGGGTTTTCTGTTGTTCGGACATCACGGTTCTTCAGTAGGTTCTTATCTCTGATCAGTGTATTATTCTCAAGGTACAATTTGCAAATTATATTCTCCATGTGGGGTTCTTTCATGCGATTTGCAAGCACGTGACTCATAGGCAGCTCTGGTCTGATATTGTTTTTATAGGGAATTTTAATGCTATTCTCGGGAATCATGAGCGTACAGGTCAGGGGGTGGCCTCCATCGCTTATTGTCAAGATTTTCGAAATTTCTATGATAATGCAAGGGTGATGGCTATTCCGACGGTTGGGAAATTATTTACTTGGTGCAGCACACGCCCTCATCAGACGCTCATTCAAGCTCGGCTTGATCGTGCTATTGCCAGTCCAGGGTTCGTTAGTCTTTTGCAGCAAGCAGAAGTGTTTATTCTTCCTCGTGTTGTTCGGATCATCACCCTCTTCTGCTTTCTTGTGCAACTGCTGCTCATAAGGGTCCATCTCCTTTTTGTTTTCAACGTATGTGGACCAAACACTCAGGCTTCAAGTCAATTATTTCTTCTTCATGGGAAGCGAACTGTCAAGTGTCTAATCCTTTGATTCGTGTTATGATTAAATTAAAAAGTTGCGCCCTGTGCTCCATTCTTGGAATTCAGAGATTTTTGGGGATGTCAATCGTGGGGTGGATGTAAGTTAGAGATAATAAATCAGATTCAATCGGACATTGAAACTTTGGGATATACCATTGTGCGTCGGGATCAGGAACTAGAAGCCCAAAACTCTCTTAATCAGGTGCTTCTCCTCCAGTCAGAATTTCTTCGCTAGAAATCTCGGGCCGCTTGGTTGATTGATGGAGACTGCAACACTTCGTTTTTTCCCCGTTGTTGTCAGACTAAGGCCGCTCGGGCTGGTATTCACGGTCTGATAATTAATGGTATGCTTTCCACGGACCCGTCGGCCATTCGTGGTCACATTATCCAGTTCTTTGAGGAGTTGTTTACGGTGCCCATGTGTCCTAATCCATATTTTTCTTTCATTGATCACGTTATTAACCAAGTGGTGTTGGATGTGGAAAATGACTGCTTAATATCTTTGTCGTCGGACGTAGAGATCCGGGATGCGACTTTTGATCTCGGCATAGACAGTTCCCCGGGCCTTGATGGCTTCAATGGTTCCTTCTATCAAAACTGTTGGGATATTTCTCTACGGATGTCATTACTGTTGTGCGTCACTTCTTCCAGTTTGGTTCCTTCCCGGCGGGGCTCAATTCAAGCTTTATGGTCCTCATTCCTAAAAGCAAAGATGAAAATGTTGTGGAGAACTTCAGGCCCATTGTGATGAGTAATTTCATCTTCAAAATTATCACAAAGATTCTAGCTACTCGATTTGGGCGCATCGTCAGTCGCATTTTATCGCCTACTCAGTTTGGTTTTATTCCAAGCCGTCATTCACGATTGTATTGCCCTGGTTTCGGAGGGATTCAACATTCTAAATAATTAGGGCGACAACAATATGATTCTTAAGATCGATATTCGTAAGGCCTTCGAGACTCTCAGTTGGGATTTTCTTTTATTTTATTTTCCCGTTGACTGAATTTTGGTGATTCTGAAATCAGACCGTATCTCGATTCTGTTGAATGGTTCTCTAGTTGGTTATTTTGCTTGCACGCGAGGGGTGCGTCAGGGTGATCCTCTTTCTCCCCTTCTCTTTTGCATTGCTGAAGAAGTCCAGGGGAGACTAATTGCTCGATTGGTGACGTCCAATCTTCTCAAGCCTTTTGTGGCCCCACGCAATATTGTTTTTCCATCCACCATGCTCTATGCGGACGATATTGTTATTCTCTGTGTGGCTACCTCTAGCAATGCATGTTATATCTTCGACACTCTTGGCTTTTTGAATAAGTTCGAATATATATATATATATATATATATATATAAATGAAAAAAGAGTAGTCCTGATCACAGGCTGATCAGGTAACCAAAGATAATCCTGGAAATAATATCAAAATCCAAAAGAAATGGTCACAAGCCGACCAAATGGCTGAATGGTTGGGGCCTCGTTAAAACCTTCCAAGGTAAAACCCACCCTTGTGGAAAAACCCTTGTAAGGAAAAAGAGTACCCCCCAGGCGCCTAAAAAAGGGAAAAGAATCCTGAAGCAGTGGCGCACTAAGTAACAACTATAGTTGGATTGGCCAACATAGTCATCAGTGAGGTAGTGTGAGAGCTCCGTGGGTGGGACGCCCCACCATGTGCCGCTGTCCGTCTTCTTGCTCAGCATGTCCGCAACACGATTGCCTTCCCGAAAAATATGTGAGACAACGAGATCCATTTATCCGAGAAGGTGTAGTGTGTGGCACCAGTAGCTCAGATGGTGCCATGGGACTTCCGTCGATCTCTTCTCCAGCAAGTTCACCACGTACATTGAATCCGACTCCACCCAAAGTTGTTTCCAACCCTTAGCAAATGCATACTGGATCGCCCACATTGCTGCCATCAATTCAGCCTCAAACGCATACCCTGATCCACATTGATGAACAAAGCACCCTCGAAAGAAGCCTCTACAATTCCGGAAGACTCCGGACGCTGTGAGACTTCCCGGCACCCCTAAGGCGCTGCCATCCGTATTAACCTTGATCCAACCCGGAAGGGGCTTTTGCCAATGAACCTCCACGATCCTCGGAGCTTGTCTAGCCCTTCCATGAACACGTAGTCTGCGCAAGATAAATAAGTCCTGTTGATCATTGTTCATGCATCCCCGGTCCAATGATGATGATTCTACAATGAGTACCTGTAGATGAATGATCGCTGCCTCCAGTGTCCAAATTTTGTTGTGAAAAATCAGCTCGTTTTGGATATTCCATATGAGCCATATGCATGAAAGTATCGCCACACGCCAAAGGAAAGCAACCTGGTCACTAAAATGAAAAGACATTAACCGTACTAATAACTCATTGAGACTATATGTCTGAATAGGGTGAACTTGGAAAGCATGGAAGATCCATCGTCATATATTTCCTGCAAAAAGCACAAGAGACAAATAAATGATCAACCGATTCTTCTGATTCCCTACAAAGAACACAAACCGAATCTTCGACACTCTTGGTCATTATGCTTCTCTTTTAGGAAAGGTATTTAGTCCGGCCAAATCGAAGGTGTTTTTTGGTACCCGGGTTTCGCAGTATATTCAAAATTGAGTTCAGGATATCATGGGTTTAACGGTTGGTCCCTTGCCAACTACTTATCTGGGTGTCCCCATCTTCAAGGGTGCTCCCAAGCATGGTGTGTTGCAGCCGTTGTTTGATAAGATTATGGTTAAATTTAAATAATGGAAAGGATCCTCTCTTTCCTTGGCATGTCGGGTCTATTTGGTCAATTCTATCATTGCCAGCTCCTTGGTTCACAATATGCTTATCTACAAATGGCCTATAGCGATGCTTACGCAATTGGAAAAGGCGATGCGAAATTTCATTTGGTCCGGGGATGTTACACAGAAGAGCTCTGTGGTGGTTAATCTGACACGATGTTGCACTCCTAAGAGTGAGGGAGGCCTTGGGTTTCGGTCTTTTATTTCCGCAAACAGGACTTTTATTATGAAACTGGATTGGAAGTTGGATTTTGTGGTCTTTCATACTCTCCGTAAACATTTTTTGTTGGCTAACGGTTCTATCAGACGCTCTTTTTTGCCTTCCTCCATCTGGGCGGGATTGCGTCCGGTTGTGGAGGATTGCCACACTGATTCTAGATGGTTTTCGGGAGCATAATCCTCGGTTAATTTTTGGTACATCATTGCTGATCGGATTGGCATCCCACATGAGTTTCGGGCTACGTTTCGAAATCCTATTTTGGACTTCTTCTTTGATAACACTTGGCATTTCACTATGTCGTTTGTGGAGGCGTACTTGGAGATCGTTCGGGATATCGTTCGTTGCCTGATTGCCCCAAATACTTTGGATACGAGGGTGTGGACTCATTCTATGGATGGGAAGGTGACATCGAAAGCAGCCTATTCCTACATACGCCGGTCCTTTCCTACTGTTACATGGGGGTCTTGGATCTGGTCTTCCCACATCCCCGAAAGGCGTTATGTCGTGGTGTGGTGGGCTATCTATGGACATCTGGCTGTCATGGACATTCGCTGACACAGAGGATTCATTGGGCCCATTGCTTGTAGCCTATATTATTCTCACACAAAATCGATTGATCACATTTTTGTTTCTTGTGATTTTGCAGGAGCACTCTGGGATTGGATTGATACGTCATTTGTTGTGACTTCTCGTAACGTATATAGTTTGAATGAATTTCTGGTTAATTTAATGGAAGTTCGTTTCAGTGCGCAGATTTCTTTTCTCTGGAGGGTGGCAACCATTTCTTGCATGTGGCTATTATGGCACATCAGAAATGACATTGCCTTTAATGATAAGAAATGGACTACTGATACGGCGCTAGTCCAATTAAGAGCCATGATCTGTGAGTTGGCTGCATTAGACAAGGGTTGCATGAAGAATACACAGGAGGATCTACTTTGCCTTCACCGGTTGAAGGTCTGGGGCCCTCCTCCTACAGCACCGCGTATTATTCTGGTGCCTTGGTCTCTCCCCCTTCCTGGATGGATTAAGGTCATTACAGACAGTTGCGCAACCAGAGCACCAGGGCGTATTACGATGTCGGTAGTATACCGCACTTATCAGGGCTTTTTTGATAGGTGCTTTGTGGAACAGTGTGGAACGGGCTATGCTTTCGAGGCCGAACTTATTGCAGTTATGAGTGCAATCTCCTACACTTTTCATAAGGGATGGACTAACCTTTGGTTGGAGTCTGATTCTATTTATGTGGTTGACCTTTTGAAATCTCGGGTTGGCTCCATCCCATGGCGTCTTCTTAATCATTGGTGTTATTCTCTATTCCTGATCTCCCAAATGAACTTCGTGGTTTCCCATATCTATCGGGAAGGTAATCGTGTTGCGGACCAGCTCAACAAGTTAACATGTGCTTCCACTTGGTGGGATGCCCCCCAATGGATATTATCTCTCTGCTTACGGATGATTATGTTGGATGAGGGCAATATAGATTTGTCAGCTAGTGTTGAGTTTTGTCCTTTTTTCTGGTTTTATTTTCTGGTTGTATGGTTTTATTTTCTCACTGGGGTACTCTTTTCCTACTAAGGATTTTTCCCACAAGGGTGGGCTTTATCTTGGTATGTTTTTAATGAGACCCCAAACATTGTGCTACCTGATCGGCTTGTGATTAGGACCTTTTTGTCTTTTATATTTATTTCGAGCTTTACTTAAAAAAATGTTCACACTTTTCGCCCCGTGAATAATATTATCATTGTTCTTATGCACATGAGTAACCCTCATATGGTCCACATTGGCATGCATTTCCCACCATAAAACTTTGAATGATTTTCCTCCTATTCTTGATGATTGCCTCTCCAGCTCCTCCAAAATATCAAATTTGTTATGGGTTACAATGCTTGATGTAGATGTTATGGTATTCGGGTTATCGTTCAAGGGTCGTCCCTTTTTGTTTTTCACTTGAACCCAAGTTTCCCCAACCTCCTTATCCTTTCGAACATGAGACCTTCCCCTATTATAGTCCCTACCAGCCAATCTACTTCGATGGCGCACCTCAGTCTCAGCCTGCTTAACCTCGTGAGTTTTTGATTGTCTACAATGATTAATGTTGTGACCTACAATCCGATAGTGAACACAGTATTTCGGAATATTTTCATATCTGATGGAGACAAAAGAGCAATGTCCTGCTCGTTCAACCTAATTGCATTCTTGAAGGGGAGAGCTAAGACCTATTTCGACAAGAACACGGACAAAGTGACCTACCTGACCCGTTAAAGAACAATTGTCAATTTGCATAGGAGTACCTATGGCGCTAGCAAATTTTGTAATCAACGAAGGATGCCAATATTCCAAACTAAGCTCAAAAATGCGAACCCAAACCTGAGCCTTTGACATATTGATTTTGTACGGATTAAATTTGGGTATCCAATCTATCAGACGAATTGAACCTGGTGCTAAATTCCACGTCGCCTTCTGTAGAATCCGTTGTCTCTCGATAATGTCTGACATTTGAATGTTGTAGTACCCCTTGCCCAGGGGGAATGAGTTTCCAAGGGGATTGTTGATTCCATATGTTCGATAGCTTTTGCTTGAGGCCTTCCAACGTCATAGGCTTCATACCCTTAGGATGAATCACACAACCATTTAAGGAGTTTCTAAGTTCTGCGATCCATTGTTGATAAATATCTTCGTCCATGGTGACGGAGAAATAGTCCCCCTTTTTAACTGGCCTGGAAGAATCCCTTGTCGACAAGGTTTGAGAAAACGATGGCATGTTTTTTTGGCCATTGACATCAGCGTGCTGTGACAAAATGTGTTTCTCCGAGTTTTGATCCTCAGGGAGCTGTGTGGAAGCGTTTAATGTTGAAGACAACCCTGCACCGTTAGATATCACACCATGCAGATGGACGCCATTGCTAGGGTTTAAACAAACCCTATTAGAAACCCTAAGAGGAGGTGTGTGAATGTTCGCTACTAGAGAAGCCCTAGGTAGCCGGATATGCGGCATATTCAAAGCCCATTTGCCACCACGGTTGTCACCGTCATTGGACTGAGAGGACGATGACAACGTCAACCCCCACGCTGAAGATGGCACCTCGATGTGATTCAGGTCGATAGTAGTATCCTTGTGCGAAGATATTTTAGGGAAAAGAAAATTATCAAGATTGATGACGACGATCGAGACTTAGCAGTTACCGACTATCGGAAGAGTGGAGAAGATAACCAGCGCTGACCAAAAATTTAGGAGCATCGTTAGGGTTTTGAACATTTAGTTTCCAAGGGTATTGAAGGTATGATTTTTCCGACTTTGAAGTTCAATAGTCTCAAAAATCTATTTACTCATAAGAATATGTTAGCCATTTACATCTATGTGGATAACAACTCCCTTATTATTCACAAAATGAGAAAAGATGTAAATCCTCTTTCCAATTGGTCCATATCCCAGAACATACATCAAAAATCCCTTCTCAATTTATTGGCTAGACGACTGTTATCACAAGGTGCGAATTAAAATCCTGGAGGCTGACCAAAAGGACTATATTGCACACCATGCCTTGCTCTAGATTTTGTTCTTCCTCTTCAAATTTAGGGAAGGTAACTTTTTGCACATCACTTGAGTTTTCTGTAGATTCTGGACCTTCAGCTCTGATTTTCTCACCATGTTCATTCTGATTTTCTTCATTTTCTTCATAAGAGGGAGTAGGAGTGTTGCTTCCAACATACAGTGGATTCTGAACTCCTTCCCCCCTGAGTTGTTCATCTTTGTGCCTCAGCTGATGTAGCTTCATTTGCAGCATCTATGTTAGCCTACTCAGATGAGTGCGCCTCAACTCTCTCAACAACTTCATCGGCAGCACGTGGTGTATCATTAACACCTGGAGAACCATCACCATCAGCTATTTTAACAGCTTCATCTGGTTCTGGGGCAATTAACCTTGAAAAAACAAAAAGGAAAAACATTGAATCCTGGGAATTGGCTCTTCTGCTGTTGCTATAGATGTTTCATCAACTGCAATTGTTTCACCAGCTGGGTTTTGAACTTCTCTTACCTCCTAAATTATATTGTATTCAAATCATCAGCATTTTGTTTAATCAATTTGTTACTCACACCCTATTCAAGCTCAACTGTAGATTGGGGGCCAATTGTCTAAGTGTTGTTTGTAGCTACTTCAATAATCTCTTATGTTGTAGACTCAATTGTTCTTGTCAACTCTTCTGTTTCAATCTTGGTTGTCTTGGAGTCTGCTGGCGGTTTATTCACCACTGATCCCAACTCAACTTCCTTTGGATCTGATTCAACCATTGGCAAGCTGGCTGCAGTGGGTTTCTTGGTCGAATCTTCTTCTTGAATGTTAGTAGAAGGGATAGGATCTTCAACAGTACGATAAATCACCACTTCTTCAGGGTTGGCCTCAGCCAGGTTTCAAACAATTTAGTTAACCTCTTCTTCTACAGTACAAGTATGGGAACTCGAACATTGAGAGAGGGAGAGTCAATTAGGTTTGAAAGTTCAGTTATTCCCTAGTAACATTACCAATGATTTGGGTAGGGGAAGAAGATTCCCCAGGACCATAATATCTCCTTTTCTCAGCTTCTTCCCTTAACTCTCTTAGAGTGGCAGCTAGCTGCTCATTCTCTAACTCCTCTAACTCCTCAGACAAATGTTCAGTTGGCTCATTTCCCATTTCTTTTACAGCTTCCTTCTTCTTCTTCTTTTTTAGCTGGTAAAGCATAGTACACACATATTGCGAGCTTAAAGCATCCATCATTGAGGTGGAACTGGTATTTTCTCCTACTGAGCCTACAATCCCTCCATTTGGCAATTCTCATCTGCTCTTAAAACTAAGCAGGTAATTCATAATCAGATGATACAATTGGCCCCACCAGCTGCTCCTCATCTCCAGCAACATGGCCATCATCATCTTCCCTAACTCCCATCTCTTCTCTTTCCTCAACTGCCAATGATAAGGCAATGGCTTAATCATATTGAATATCTTTTTTTTAATAAGCGTAAAAATATATAAAAGAAAGAAAAATATATTGAGTATCTATCTGGGGAGGATTCCAATGCATACCTGAGAAAGGGTCTATCTTCAATTTCCTTAGACTTAATCTCATTGTTCACAGGTGTTTCATCAGTTCTATTGGAGTCATCTTGGGTAGATGACTCCTCAGATTCATCTCTCTGTACAATGATAGATTGTCTTATATTTCTTCTTAATCAGTGCTTTACTGGGGGCAATGCTCTTCTTCAGCTGTCTTTTTCTTTGCATGTGCTCTTCTCTAAGCACTGGAAAGATTTGCTCTGAATAGTTTCTTATTCACATGAAAAGGTTTACATTTCCTAAGGGGAAAACAATTCTCCATTATCCGACCAATGGCCAAACCATAGCCTAGTTTATTATGAAAATGGTCATTCACCACCTTACAGTTGAGTACATTTTGAGCCAACTTATCAAACATTGTCTCTCTAGTTGTTCCAATTCTTCCAGAATCGCAACAATTACCATGATCTTAGTGTTAGATAGCTGGTCATAAGACCCAAGCTTTATGTCTATACACTTGGACAAAATGTCCATCAGCTCATGATATTCCTCCTTAGTCACACATTTAAACCTAGAAGGGTTATAATTGCGATCTTCTTCAAGAGAAATATCTTCCTATTAGGAAATTTTTTGTATAGATTTTGATGATGCTAAGAAAGCTTTATATTAGAAAGTTGGCATACCCCAATTCTGTATGTAAATTCTACCTTGTATGTAAGAATCAAATGAGTCACAACTGAGTGGATCAAAAAACCTTCAGTCAAGTACACCAGCTAAGTCTTACAGAAGACTTACAGTAGAGTCAACCAAGGAATGATGGAGGTGACTCAACTCAATGGGTAAAGGAGCTGAAGGACTCATAGACAACTAAAGAAGTTCGCCGTGTTGAAAGCCAAAGAGTTTACCTGTTTTGGTAATGGAGATAGACCTACAACCTTAAAGCTTAAAGCTATAGAAACAAGACAAGCCAACGAACAAAAAGTAAGAGTTTGAATTTTGTCTATCTCTTCAACGGACAAAATTTGAACTCCTACTATAAAATGCTGGGGAATTTTCTTAGACAAGTAGGGAGCAATTATTCAAAGTAAGACACCAAACTAACAATCATTCAAGAAAGAACTACAAATACTCTCTCAAGCGAAAATTCTCATATCCTCAAGCCTGATTCAAAGACACTTTATCCAACAACTCTAACGTAGATGATAGAAGTTATTCTTCAAAGTTGAAGAGGAAAACAGTTGATAAAGCAAATGGTCTATATTTCCAGCATTGAGTGTGGAGAGAACTGTACCAATAACTGCATGCTCATATTGGAGAAACCGAGTATCTAAGAGAGCAATTATTGCAGATACTGGATGACCTTTTCTTCCATGGTAAGTGAGAACAAGTCGTACTGCTCCAAGGTGGAGATGAGTATAACCTTCCAATCTCCATCGTATGATGAACTCAGGTTTCTCTTGTTGAGTTGAAGGATGACCACAGTGATCCATTCTAGATAATTGGATATACTCATTTGGTAGATTACTCTTATTGACAATAATAGATTTGATATGTTTGGCCCAAGATCCACGATTTCTGTATATATTATATGGACTAAAAACTGGGGGAACAGTTTGTTCTATAACAACGTTACTTGGGATAGTAGAGTATTCTATGGTATTTTTGATATGACTAGTAGAAAATCTAGGTAGGGAAAGAGAAAAAGATATACTACGGGAATTTGAGTAATTTGGGTCTTGATGACTTACCGCTTATTAGGGATTTTAATCTTTGTTTTGGCTCATTATGAGCACTGGGCAAAGTGGTACTTTATCCTAGGCCTCTTATCGGGATTTCAGGGACTTTTTGGAGGATGCTGGTTTGTTCATAGTGCAGACTACGGGGAACTTGTTCACTTGGTTCCCTTTCCCCCCCACGCCCCTATCACTTCTCCAGGCTAAGTTGGATCGAGTCCTAGCAACGTGTCAATTTTTCTCACTTTGGCAAGTTGTTAAGGCTTTGGTTCTGCCTCGCATTGGCTCGGATCATCATCCCATTTTGGTTTCTTGCTCATCTTCTATTTGCAGGGGTCCGGTTCCATTTCGTTACCAGCGTATGTGGGTTTATCATGATTCATTTCGTGATCTGGTTACTTCTTCTTGGGCCCTTCCATGTGCCACGCCCAATCCTCTATAGTGCGTCATGTGGAAGCTTAAATGGTTGCGTCAGGTTATTAAGGTCTGGAATAGAGATGTTTTTGGAGATGTTAATCATTGGGTTGAGAGTCAGATGGAGAAAGTTCGGCACATTCAGGCAGATATTGAGAACTCGGGCTTTACTGCTGCACGTAGGGACATAGAACTTGAAGCCCAAAACGAGTTGTCTCACACCCTTTTATTACAATCTGAATTCCATAAGCAGAAAGCCCGCTTGGCCTGGCTTAAGGATGGGGATCGTAATACAACATTTTTTCATCGTCGTAGCGGAATTCATAGTGGATGCTCGGGGATCCAGGTCCTGGTGATTGATGGTAGTTACTCAGATGATCTAGCTGTTCTTGGGAATCATATTATATCCTTCTATAAGGAGTTATTTGCGGATTCAGGGGTAGCACTTTGGATTATACTATGGTTGATCAGGTTATTTCTCCTATGGTGGGGGCTTCGGATAACGCCCACTTGACTGTTATTCCTTCGGATTTGGAGATTAGGGAGGTAGTTTTTGATATGGGTTCAGACAGTTCTCCTGGCCCATACGGCTTCAATGGGACGTTTTATCGCCATTTCTGGGATGTTATTTCAGCTGAGGTGTCTGCCGTTGTCCATTTTTCTTTATCAGCTCATCCCTACCTTCGGGGTTGAATGCTAGTTATGGCGCTCATCCCAAAGACTACGGATGCTAATACTATTGAGAACTATCGGCCGATTGTTATGAGTAATTTTCTTTTCAAGATTATTACCAAGATCTTGGCTACTCATTTGGGCTCGATTATTTCTGCTTATTTGTCTCCTACGCAATTCAGGTTTATCTCGGGGAGGCAGATCCACGATTGTATCGCTATGGTTACTGAAGGCTTCAATGTTTTGCATGGCTAGAATGATGCTAATATGATTTTGAAGATTGATATCCGTAAGGTTTTTGACATGTTAAAGTGGGGATTCTTACTGCGCATCATGCGCCGGTTTGGTTTCTCGGAGATTTTCATTCACTGGGTTGACGTTATTCTTCGGTCTTCCAGAATTTCGGTTTTATTGAATGAGACGCCTGTCGGGTACTTCTCCTATTTTAGAGGTGTTAAGCAGGGTGATCCTCTATCCCCGTTACTACTTTGCATCGCAGAGGAGGTACTTAGCAAATTCATTGAGGCCGCAGTTACTCAGAATCAGTTAGGGTCATTCATCGCACCTAGACATATCATTTTCCCTTCTTCCATTCTTTACGCTGATGACATTGTTATTATGAGTGGGTCTTCTTCAGCTAACGCCCGTATTTTGCTTCAGATCCTCACCTTATATGCTGATATCTCGGGTCAAGCTTTCAACCCTCGGAAATAAAGTTTACTTCGGATCCCAGGTCTCAAATCATGTTCGTGGGTGGGTTCAGACTATCATAATATCCAACCCAGGGCCTTCCCTAAGGTTTATTTAGGAGCCCCGATATTTAAAGGCGCCCCTAAAGTTGTGGATTTACAGCCCGTCTTCAATAAGGTGATTCTCAAATTTAGAAGATGGAAAGGTACTTCCCTATCTCTAGCTGGTCGAATTTGCCTTGTTAATTCGGTGATTACCAGTTCGTTTGTGCACACAATGATCGTTTACAAATGGCCTTGATCCTTCTTAAGCAAATAGAAAGGTCCATGCGTAATTTTATCTGGACTGGGGATGTTAATTCTAATGGTTCGGTGGTGGTTAATTGGAATTGATGTTGCACGCCTCGGGCTGAAGGGGGTTTGGGCTTGCGGTCTATTGTTGTGGCTAATACTACCTTTTTTGATGAAACTGGGTTGGAAGGTTATGAATTTAGACTCGGTGATTTTCAATACCCTAAGGAAGCGTTACCTAACGACGGACGGTGCTCTCCGTAGATCGTTCATCCCTTCTTCTATCTGGGCTGAGATTAAGCCCTGCATTGCGGATTGCTTGGATGATTCTCATTAGATCCCTAGGTGTAATTCTGAGGTTTTATTTTGGCTTGACAATTGCCTAGGTTACTCTATAGCAGACATAATCGGTATTCCACTGGGCATTGCATTTCAGACTATTTCTATGATGAGTCCTGGCACTTCACCTTCTCATTTGTGGAGACTTACTTGGATCTGGTCCGGGATGTTGTGCGAGTCCCCATCATACCTTCCTCATGGGATATGCGAATCTGGCTGAATTCTGATGATGGGAAGGTTACATCGAAGGCCGTGTATTCTCATATTCGTCCCTATGCTCCGACAGTTAAATGGGGTGCTTGGATTTGGTCGCAACATATTCCGGAATGTCGATCGGTGGTGGCATGGCGGGCTATCCACAATCGGTTGGCAGTCTTAGACTTATTGCGTATTAGGGGAAGTTTCATTGGCCCCTCAGTTTGTGCTCTTTGTTGTGCCTCCGCTGAATCGGTTGACCATCTATTTGTCTCTTGTGTCTTTGCAGGAGCTCTTTGGCGATGGATTTTTGGTCCAGTTGACGTTAACCTATTTATGGCTCATAGCTTTAATGAATTCTTGGTGCGTTTAATGAATTTTCACTTTAGTGAGTAGGTTGCTTTCTTATGGCGTGTGGTTGTCCTGTCCTCCATCTGGCTCATTTGGCATATCCGGAATGAGTTGGTTTTTAACAACAAACTCTGGACAGTGGATGCGGCTATTCTTCATCTTCGGGTTCTTATCGTTGAATCATCTTCATTATATCGAGGCTGCATGCACAATGACCAACAAGACCTTCTCATCCTTCGTAGGCTGCATGTTCCTGGGCGGGCTAGACAAGCCCCGAGGATCGTGGAAGTTAATTGGCAAAAACCCCTGCCGGGTTGGAACAAGGTGAATATGGGCGGTAGTGCAACGGGGGCACCGGGAAACCTCACTGCTTCCGGGGTCTTCCTGAATTGTAGAGGTTTCTTTCGGGGGTGTTTTGTGAATAGTTGTGGTGTTGGTTATGCGTTTGAAGCGGTGTTTGTGGCAGCAATGTGGGCGATCCATTATGCATTTGTTATGGGATGGACACAACTTTGGCTGGAGTCGGATTCGATTTATGTGGTGAACTTTCTTGATAAGAGATCCATTGAGGTTCCATGGCGCCACCTTAGCAAGTGGAGTTACACTCTTCATCTGCTCTCCTAGATGGATTCGGTGGTCTCGCATATTGTTTGGGAAGGCAATCGGGTTGCAGACATGCTGAATAAGAATACGGACTATGGGACTTGGTGGGGAGTCCCGCCTGAAGATATAGCGCCTTTTCTCATAGATGATTATGCTGGCCAGTCCAATTATAGGTTTGTTAGCTAATGCGTCCGGGTTTCTTTTCTTTATGTTTGGACGCCTTTTTCCATCATGGGGGGTACTTTTTTTCCTGCCAAGGGTTTTTCCCACAAGGGTGGGTTTTACCTTGGGAGATTTTAACGACGCCCCAACCATTCAGCCATTTGGTCGTCTTGTGACCATTTCGATCTTGTTTCGAATTTATTTTCAGGCTTACTTTGTTGGCTACCTGATCAGCCTATGATCAGGATGACTCTCTTTTTTTATTTTTATATATCTTTCAATTCATTCAAAAAAACAGAAAAAGATATACTATGTATTTGGCTAAAAGCGATATCAAGAGAGTTATTCGAGGATTGGGATTCCATATCAAGGGGAACGCCTCTTCTACTCACCATCGTAATTGGTTCTAACCATTGTGGCTGGTTAGGCTAAGGTGCAGGAGACCTCATGGTCGGTGTCATGCTCACTTAACCTCTTGGAGTGGCTAAGACTGAATAAGGGTATGCGTTTGTGGGGCTCCCGGCACCTCGCGGTATCAGAGCCATGCCACCAAATCCTAAATTCCAGTTGATGGTTTATCCAGTTGAGGTCAATGCATCTACAAGTGTTCCAATCCCATGTTTTCGCCCAAATGGATCCCATATTTACAATGACAAAGTTAATGGTCATATTCTATGGGATGTTGATCAATCCATGTGTGATCCAGAATGTTCTTATGGAGAAGAATCAGGCTCTGATACCAAGAGGTTCCAGGAATCCCGCAAACCCATACCCTTTGGCAGTCTTAGCCAGTCCAAGAGGTTAAGAAAGCAAGACGCCACCACGAGGTCTCTTGCACCTTAGCCTAAGCGGCACACCTTGCCTGGATGGCATTACGGCAGAACCTCATAGAAAGGTGATACAGATTGTACGAAGGACCCATTGAATATATCGATTCAAGAACCCAACGTATACAAGTAGGCAGCGGATATTCCAGATCGATGATCTAGTTTTATCTTACCTAGGGCTTTATAACCTTGACCCGTTGGCTATATGATCAGCCAAGAACCTTGGTATGATGAACACCACAAGATATTGCTCAAGTATCTTGATAAGTTCTTAACCAATTGAAAACTCTACAAAGAGAATTTCAACTCACAAAGGCAAATGCCAATTTCAATATATCAATCAATTGTCCATTCTTACATGGGTTGCCATGCTTTAATAGTTACAATATGATGCTTCAATGTTAATCCCGAATTGGCTTTTCATGGGATTTGAAGAGACATTCTTGACCCCTTTTTCTAGTCTTACAACATAGAAAATGACTCCCCCATGTGAAGAGACACTCTAGACCACCTTTACTAGACTTGGAAAATGATTACTAGACTAGACAACCTTTCTATACTTGGAAAATGACTACTAGACTTACTTTATTGAATAATCAAACTTGATTAACTTAACTAAGACACTTTGACTAACAAAATGCTGAAAATTGACCATTTTTAAGCAAAATGAAACATCACTCCTCTTGGGCTTGAGGTGTTGGACGAAAATCATGGCCCATGAACTCCAAATTAAGTCTTCAATTCAGTTCCATGCTTGAGCCCAACTTATTAGATGCATTCTGGCCCAACAACTTGAATAACATTCATTACTTGGCCTTCTATTGAGCTCCCTTACACATTTTCTTTAATTTCAGCAACAAGAGTCATCAAAGCATGCTTAATTTGTTTAGCTCTTGCTCTCGTGATTGGCCCTCCATGAATCATCATCGGTTCTTTATTTCATTGAGTTGTAACTGCGGGATGACCTTCATCATTCCCTTCTTCTTCGAAAGGATTCGTCCTCGAATCTGATTCTGCATTAAAAGGAGATAGATCAGACACATTAAAAGTAGCACTCACATTATACTCAACTGGAAGATCAATCTTGTAGGCATTGTCATTGATCTTTGCAATCACTTGAAATGGCCCATCACCCCTTGGTTGTAGCTTGGACTTTCGCTTTGTTGGAAACCTTTCTTTTCTCAAGTGCAGCCACACCCAATCTCCTGGTTCAAATATTACTTGCTTTCGACCCTTGTTGGCTTGTTTAATATATCGCCCGGTTTGCTTCTCAATATTAAGTTTCACCTGTTCATGCAACTTCTTTACCAATTCTGCCTTAGCTTTTCCATCAAGACTTGCTTGCTCTTCAACAGGGATAGGAACAAGATCAAGTGGATTCAATGGATTAAATCCATAAACAACTTCAAAAGGAGTAAAGTTAGTAGCAGAATGCACACTCCTATTATATGCAAACTCAACAAATGGCAAACAATCTTCCCAATTCTTTAAGTTCTTTTGAATCAAAGTTCGAAGTAATTGAGACAAAGTTCTATTTACTACTTCAGTTTGCCCATCAGTTTGTGGGTGGCAAGTAGTAGAAAATAGAAGTTTAGTTCCCAATTTGCTCCATAACACACGCCAAAAGTGACTTAAAAATTTTGCATCTCTATCACTCACAATTGTTCTTGGAACTCCATGCAAACGCACAATTTCTCTAAAGAACAAATCAGCAACATGAGTAGCATCATCACTTTTATGACAAGGAATGAAATGTGCCATTTTAGAAAATCTATCAACAACCACAAACACAGAATCTCTACCCTTACTTGTTCTAGGTAAACCCAAAACAAAGTCCATAGATATGTCCACCCAAGGTTCATTTGGAATAGGTAAAGGTTTATACATTCCATGAGGTTGTGATTTTGATTTAGCATGTTTACAAGTTATGCACTTTTCACAAATTCTTTCAACATCAACACGCATACAAGGCCAAAAGAAATGATCACGTAGGACTTCCAAGGTTTTATGCACACCAAAGTGTCCCATTAAACCTCCCCCATGCGCTTCTCTAACAAGTAACTCCCGAATAGAACATTTGGGGATGTAAAGTTTGTTTTCACGAAATAAGTATCCTTCATGTTTATAGAACTTTCCAAATGCAGCATGCTCACAAGCTATATAAATAGAAGAGAAATCAGAATCATTGTCATACATTTCCTTTATTGACTCAAAACCAAGAAGCTTAGAACCCAATGTAGTGATTAAGGCATACCTCCGAGATAATGCATCAGCTACAATGTTTCCCTTTTTATATTTAATCACGTAAGGAAATGATTCAATGAACTCCACCCATTTGATATGTCGCTTGTTCAACTTACCTTGGCCCTTGAGATATTTTAAAGACTCATGATCAGTATGAATTACAAACTCCTTTGGCCACAAGTAGTGCTGCCAAGTTTCCAATGCTCTCACCAAAGCATAGAGCTCTTTATCATACGTCGGATAGTTCAATTGTGCTCCTTTCAACTTCTCGCTAAAGTAAGCAATTGGTCTTCCCTCCTGCATCAAAACAGCACCTACACCCACTCCGGATGCATCACATTCAAGCTCAAATGATTTATCAAAATTAGGTAATGCAAGAATAGGTGCAGTAGTTAGTTTTTCTTTAAGGAGTTCAAATGCATGTTGTTGTTTTTCTCCCCAATGAAACCAACTTCCTTTTTGATTATTTCATTTAATGGTGCAGCAATGGTGCTAAAATTCTTTACAAACTTCCTATAGAAGCTTGCAAGACCATGAAAACTTCTCACTTCAGCAATGCTTTTAGGAATTGGCCAATCTAAAATAGCATTGAATTTTTCCTTTTCCATTTCAATTCCATTAGCACTTACTACAAATCCAAGAAAAACAACTTTGTCCATGCAAAAAGAACACTTTTTTAGATTAGCATGCAAAGACTCTCTTCTTAAAGTGCTTAACACTTCACGCACATGATCAAGATGTTCCTCTAAGCTTTTGCTATAGATAAGGATGTCATCAAAATAAACTACAACAAACTTGCCGATAAAGTTATGCAACACATGGTTCATTAATCTCATGAAAGTGCTTGGAGCATTAGTTAAACCAAAAGGCATTACTAACCACTCATATAAACCATACTTTATTTTAAAGGCAATTTTCCATTCATCACCTTCTTTAATTCGAATTTGATGATATCCACTCTTTAAATCAATTTTAGTGAAGACTACAGCACCATGTAATTCATCAAGCATATCATCGAACCTAGGAATAGGATAGCGATACTTTACAGTGATTTTGTTGATGGCACGGCAATCTGTACACATTCTCCACGCTCCATCTTTTGTTGGTACCACGATCACTGGTACGGCACAAGGACTCATGCTTTCTCTAATTTTACCCTTTGTCAACAACTCCTCCACTTGCATTTGAATTTCTTTTGTCTCTTCCGGGTTGGCTCTATATGCTGGTCGGTTTGGAAGCACCGCTCCAGGGATGAAATCAATTTGATGTTCAATTCCTCTTAGTGGTGGCAATCCATTTGGCTCTTCTTCCGGAAAGACATCATTATATTCCTGCAAAAGGGAAATAAAAGAACTTGGCAAAGATGGTGTTAGCTCATTAGTGTTCAAATAGGACTCCTTAAACACCATTACTAACACACTCTTTTCTTCAACTAGTGCCATTTTTAACTCACTTGCTTTTGCATAGAAATTCATCCTTTTTTTGCCCTCTATATTTTCTCCCTCATTCACACTCAATTCATTCCTCTTATCATTATCTCCACTCTTTTTTTCACTCGAATTTTGCCCCTCTTCCTTACTCTTTTTTTTCTCGGCCTCTCGTATTTTTCTTTGTTGGGACATTTTGATTTGATCTTCTTGCACTTGTTGTGGAGTCAAAGAAACAAGCTGGATATTTTTATACGATGGTTGAGTGTGCATCGATTAAGAAAACCATCATACATCACCCTTCTATCGAATTGCCATGGTCTCCCCAATAGAATATGGCTAGCATGCATTGGTACCACATCACATAGAACATCATCCTTGTAATTGCCAATTGAAAATGATACCAAAACTTGCTTAGTCACACGCATTTCTCCACAATCATTAAGCCATTGCAGCTTGTATGGATTGGGGTGCTTCGTGGTAGCTAAATTCAGTTTTTCCACCATTTCACAACTAGCAACATTAGCACAACTCCTTCCATCAACAATTAACATGCACACCTTACCTTGAACTAAACACCTTGTGTGGAAGATGTTCTCCCTTTGTTGTTCAGCTTCTTCCATCTTTGTTTGCATGTTTAGAGCTCTTCTAACAACCAAAAGCTCTCCATGTTCGGGTATGGTCTCTTCAAGTTGTTCCTCTTCATGTTCACTTTCAGATTCTATCTCTCCATTATCCTTATGATCATCACTCTCTTGTTTGGACATTGAGATGCAATATGTCCAAACCCTTGACAACGAAAACATTTGATATCTCGATTTCGAGAATTGGAGTTGAGACCCTTTCCCTTATCAACCTCATTGTACTTGGTTTTGTACGCCTCAGTTTGAGTTTTAGAGGTTGTTTCAACACTTGCTCTCAACATTCCTTCTTTCATCTTGTTGGAAGACTGAAAATTCGATACGTAACTCTTTTAAAATGAACCCTTCTTCTTGAGTTGCCTTTCCACCTTTATGGCTGTATGCACCATGTCTTCAAGCTCCACATAGTGTTGTAATTCCACTATGTTAGCAATCTCCCTATTCAGCCCGCTTAGGAATCTTGCCATGGTAGCCTCCCTATCTTCATCAATATTGGCCCTAATCATTGAAATCTCCATCTCCTTGTAATACTCATCCACTGATCTACTACCTTGAGTCATTGTTTGGAGTTTTTGATACAAGTCACGAAAATAATGAGATGGTACAAATCTCCTACGCATGGTTGTCTTCATTTCAGCCCAAGTAGTGATCGATCTTTCTCCGTAATGCCTTCGATTTGTGGTTAATTGATCCCACCAAACTAATGCATAGTCGATGAACTCAATTACAGCAAGCTTTACCTTCTTTTCCTCGGAGTAATTGTGGCATTCAAAAATAAGATCCACCTTTCTCTCCCACTCCAAATATGCTACGGGATCACTTCTTCCATGGAATGCAGGGATATATTCAATTTGATGTTCCCTAAATCCCGATCAACTTCATTATTTTGCCTTCTCCCACCTCATCTATTTCCATGGTGTTGTGGCTCCATTTCTTCTTCCTCCTTAGATTCCCACTCCTCATTACGTCTCCATTGATTTGGTTGAGGAATCTCACGCCTCCTAACTGCTGGTTGTTCAAGCCTCTCCAAACGATCCGTTATATTTTCAAGAATTGCTGTAAATCTTGCAAATTGTTGTTGCATAGCCTCAATAGTGAAATCTTTTTCTCCAACCTTGCTGCCCGAAGTATCCTCCATGATATATTCCTCACAAAACACTCGTGTATCACTCAAGATGATTCACTCAATTGGCTTTTACCTCCCCTCTAATGATCTCACCACTCAATGCCTTTTACCACTCAAATTCTCATATGTAGGCTCAATAAGAATAAGAACAAATCAAGACAAGCAATTCCAAGTCACGTTCAACAAATGATATGCCCGTGTACAAAAAGAACAATAAGTATTCTTTCTAAGAGACAAGATACAATTTTCTTTTGTTGGGGTAGTCTTTAGGATCCAACAACTAGATGTTTGTTTTTTTATGTATGTACTTCTCAAGATTGAATAGAGAAGGAATTCAAAGTTTTTTTTTTCTGTTTTTTTTTTCGTTTTTTTTCTCGTTTTTTTTTTTTTTTTTGGAAACCTAGAAGATAGAATATGGATAAAAGGATAGGAAATCAGATCAATACCAGATTGCTCTGATACCAAACTGATACGGATGTACGAAGGACCCATTGAATATATCGATTCAAGAACCCAATGTATACAAGTAGGCAGCGGATATTCCAGATCGATGATCTAGTTTGATCTTACCTAGAGCTTTATAACCTTGACCCGTTGGCTATATGATCAGCCAAGAACCTTGGTATGATGAACACCACATGATATTGCTCAAGTATCTCGATAAGTTCTTAAACAATTGAAAACTCTACAAAGAGAATTTCAACTCATAAAGGCAAAGGCCAATTTCAATATATCAATCAATTGTCCATTCTTACATGGGCTGTCATGCTTTTATAGTTACAATATGATGCTTCAATGTTAATCCCGAATTGGCTTTTCATGGGATTTGAATAGACATTCTTGACCCATTTTTCTAGTCTTACAACATAGAAAATGACTCCCCCATGTGAAGAGACACTCTAGACCACCTTTACTAGACTTGGAAAATGATTACTAGACTAGACAACCTTTCTAGACTTGGAAAATGACTACTAGACTTACTTTATTGAATAATCATACTTGATTAACTTAACTAAGACACTTTGACTAACAAAATGCTGAAAATTGACCATTTTTAAGCAAAATGAAACATCACTCCTCTTGGGCTTGAGGTGTTGGACGAAAATCATGGCCCATGAACTCCAAATTAAGTCTTCAATTCAGTTCCATGCTTGAGCCCAACTTATTAGATGCATTCTGGCCCAACAACTTGAATAACATTCATTACTTGGCCTTCTATTGAGCTCCCTTGCACATTTTCTTTAATTTCAGCAACAAGAGTCATCAAAGCTTGCTTAATTTGTTTAGCTCTTGCTCTCGTGATTGGCCCTCCATGAATCATCATCGGTTCTTTATTTCCTTGAGTTGTAACTGTGGGATGACCTTCATCAAAAGGTCATTTATTCAAAACTTCAAAGAATTTTTACCGCCGTATGGATTGAAGGGACCATGCCTAATAATATTATGCTAGTTACTTCAATCATGGTTCTGATGTACAGGATCATCCAAGAGGCAATTACAGAGCATACTTCATGAAGAAGATCGAAGAATTTGAAAGATAATTGCAGATTAGCTAAGACCCACCAAAAGGACACTTACAACAACAAGCTGACATGTGTCCCATAAAAGGACACTTACAACACCAAGCTTACATGTGTTCCTTAAAAGGACACTTACAACAACAAACTGACACATGTTACATTACACGGATAAGAAACTGAGATGTGTCCAACAAAAGGACACTTACAACCATAAACTGACATGTTTCCACTAAAAGGGCACTTATTATTATAAACTGACACGTGTCCATTATAAGGATACCTATACGGTGATGACATCATCCTTTCATCATGGATTGTAGTGGTAGTCGTAGTATTCCTTTGACCAGGGTTCTGTTCAAAATAATCCAAAGCCGTCCCAATCTATGTCTTCATCTTCAACAACCCATGGGTCTTGGGAATCTGGCTCGAACATCTAAGTATATGTGTCACCTTCTTGGTTATCTTCTCGTTGGTGAATTGACTCGGGTTCATAAACACATGGATTTATCATGAGTGTTGTATATATAGGATCCGGTCTAGGTGGATTTGGCGGGAGCTTGTTAAGAACCAGGAGATGCATGCATAATTCATTAACCTCGGGCTGCTGGCTGGTGATTGTTCCTAATAAGACCTTGCATTTGAAATGTAAAGATGTCGGTATAAATCGGGACCCTTTTCCCATTGTGAAATATCGGTGGAAGACCATGACAATATATAAATCTGGGACATCTTTATTCTGATCCACTTTTGCTTGTAACATTTCCTTCCAATTTTGAATCTTGTCATTCCATTCAAGAAATGTCCAGAGAATGGACAACTGGTTGACTGGAATTTGGAGGAATGTCAACATACTTCTAACGGTCATTTCACTGCGTGTGACAAAGATAAAAGGTGGAAAGACACCACGATACCATATGCTAAGTGATATAACATGAAATGTTTTGCATAGTTTTGTAAATCACTTAGGTCACTGAAAGGTGTTTTTGTGGGGGGAAATTGGCCTTAAGGATATGCCATTAATATAACTGGGAAAATACCTTTCGATGATACTAGCAATAATGGCTGTGATCTTGACAGATAATCTGGAACAAGATTGTGATTTCCTTTAATATGTTGACCTGTAAACTGATACTTTGAAAACCAATCTTTAAGTCAAAGCAATTGTTTCTCTGGAACACCCTTGTTCTTGAGCTCCATAATTGCTGGAAATGATGTATTATCCATCTGAATTATGAAATGGTGACCAATAATATAAAATTCAAACATCACAGCAAGAATTTCTTTGTACTCAGAATGTAGTGCTTCTCAGAATCTTTGAACTGTCCACAATAAAAGATTTTCCCATCTTCTTTTTCAAGCAAAATGGTTCCCCAATATTCACCACTAGTATCAGTCTGGGGAATCTTCTATCCTATACTTGGGATTTTCAATGGCGGAGGATTTACGATATACTTGTTTGAGTTGTTGAACCGCATGCGGGATGATCCCATGGTGGGGCATTATTGAAAGATGGCTAATGCATCTGGAGCAATCCAGAATGAAATCTCTGATATAATTAACAATTCCAAAAGAGCTATTCGAGGATTGGGATTCCATATCAAGTGGAACACCTCTTCTACTCACCATCTTTGCTATATCTAACCATTCTCTAACAAATTCTCTGGGGGCATGATGAATGCGGACTGGCTCGATACCACGAGGTGCCGGGAGCCCCACAACCCATATTCATAGGCAGGTTTAGACACTCCAGGGGGTTAAGAAAGCATGACGCCACCACGAGGTCTCCTGCACCTTAGCCCTTGGCACGCCTTGCCTGGATGACTTTCCGGGAGAACCGCATAGGAAGGTCATTCATTCAAAACTTCAAAGAATTCTGACCGACGTATGGATGGAGAGGACCGTGCCTAATAATATTATGCCAGATACTTCAATCATGGTTTTGATGTACAGGATCCTCAAAGAGGCAAGTACAGTGCATACTTCATGAAGAAGATCGAAGAATTTGAAAGATAATTGCAGATTATCTAAGAGGCTTTTGAAGACACATAAAAGAGATTTAGAAACTCATATTTTGTAAAAGGAAGATTTTATTCTGATTTCTGTGTGAGTCTTCCATAAAATTGAAGAGGTCCTTTTTTTTATCGAATGGAACAATTACAATAAAAAAGAAAATGATGCTGCTTACAAGCCAAGCAGCTAGCCTATACAAAGACAATCAACCATGTTCAAAGATATAAACGAGTATCACAGAAAAATTGCTTACAAGCCAAGCAGTTAGCCAGAAAAAAGATGGGGCCTCGTTAAAACCTATCAAAGTAAAACCCAGAGGGAAAAACCTTTGATAGGAAAAAGAGTACCCCATAATATCTACACAAAACGATAGCAAATCTGACCAATGATATCTTCATGCAACTCAGTGGAGACCGAGGCTGGAATCGTATGAGACCAGTCTAAATGAACATCCATCTTCGAAAGCTTATCTGCTATATTTATTGCCTTCTCTGTAAATGTGAGAGACCCTGAAATCCATGTGGGATAGGTAGTGAAGTGTCATACGCCATCGGGCTAAGAACTTCCATGGGACCCCTATAGACCGTGTGTCCAAGCGCAAACATAAGTTGAATCGGTTTCAAGCCACAGTTTGTGCCATCATCTCCTATAAGCGCACTCAATTGCTGTCATTGCTGCTATCAACTCAGCTCCAAAAGCAAACCCAATGCCAATTTTGTGAGTAAAGCATCCCGTGAAAAAGCCCATGCAATTACGAAATACCCGCTGCCGCACATCTCCCCGGAGCTCCAAGCGCACATCCGTCAGTATTAACCTTCACCCAGCCTAGTAATGGAGGATACCATCGAATGGGCTTAATCCCAGGCGATGGTTTGGGCCTTCCCGGAATGACGAGCCATCGTAAACACGTAAGATCAAAAATCGAGTTAGACATATAATTGCGATCCGTAACAGATGATTCCATAATGAGCGCCCTGACCAATATGATTGCAGCCGTATGAAAAGGCTTGACATCCCCAAAAATCCACTCGTTACGAGCACGCCAGATAACCCATATTGTGGATATAATAGCAGATTTCCAAAGTGAAATAACATGCGGACTGAATCTCTGACGCGTAGCCCAAACATACAGGTGGTTCACGCCTCCATTCAATGGGATACTAACTTTGGAAGCATCTTGAATCCAATTCCAAATCGCCGTCGCAAACTTACAACTGGTGAAGATGTGATCGACTGACTCAGAGTCTTTGTAACATAATGAGCATGCTGAAGGTCCCTAAGAGCCCCGAATGTTGTCCATAACAGGTAGACAATTAAAAATAGAACGCCAGACAGTAATTGATCTTCTCGCCGGAATATGAGCAGACCAAATCCACTTGCCCCACTGAACCTCAGGAAATTGATTTCTAACCAATTTATAAGACTCTTTTGAAGATACATCCCCGTCCTTAGAATTGATCCAAATACGTTTATCCTCTGATTGCGGTGCGATCGGAAACAGGAGAATGTCAATAACAATACTCGTATATGCCACCATGAACTCCTCCGTAAAATGCCAAACCCCATTAAAGAAATAGTCTGAAATGGGGTATGCAAAATAGCGATACATATGGGTAGGAATACCAATGGGACCAGCAATTGAATAGCCTAACCAATTATCCAGCCAGAAACGAACACAAGATCGCTCACCCGAAATCCATCGGGATTGAGAAATCAACTCCAAAGTGACGGGACGTAGGCCAGGCCAAATAGACGATCCAATATAATTCATTCTAGGGGCACCATTAAAATAGCGTTGACGCAGAATCTGAAATACCATAGATCTCAACTGAATCAACTTCCACGCAACCTTCATAAGAAAAGCCTTATTACCTGCAATAAGAGATCGAGCCCCCAGACCCCCTTCTTCCTTAGGTGCACAACATCGAGCCCAATTAACTGTCACTGCCCCTTTTTGGTAATGTCTCCTGACCAAATAAAATTCTTCATATCCTTTCCCATGGATTTGAGCAACGTCCTCGGCCAACGGTAAATAAGCATAGAGTGAACAAAAGAGCTAGATATTAGCGAATTTACCAAAGTAATGCGACCCGCCATAGATAAAGACGTACCTTTCCATCTTTTAAATTTGGACAAAATTTTATCGTGAGTAGGCTGGAAATATCTTATTTTGGGAACCCCTTTGAACAACGGTGCCTAAATAAGTGATAGGAAGAGAGCCACGAGAAATCTGCCAATGCGTCTGAATCCGTCTCATGAGCCTTGTTGATGTAGTATCCCGAAAATAGACCTTTGACTTGTCTGGATTGAAATTCTGTCCGGAGATGCGACCGTACCCCAACAAAATATTCTTTATATACTGACAGTTCTCCCATGAAGTTGCTGCCATGATAAGAATATCATCCGCATAAAGCAAGGGGGAAAACTGATGTTGCGGCCTGTCTTGAATGGTGAAATATGCCCATGATGAACGGCCACATCCAATGATCTAGCAAGAACGTCTTCTGCGGCACAAAAAAGGAGAGGAGACAGAGGGTCTCCCTGACGAACTCCATGAGTGCAACAGAAATAACCCTCCGGACCTCCATTAAAGAGAATAGAAATCCTGGCTGATTGAAAAATCGTGCGCACCCAATTCATAAACCCATGATCGAAACCCATACGTCTGAGAACGTGAAGAATGAAGTCCCACCTCAAAGTATTGAAGGCTTTCCTAATATCCACTTTAAGAATCATATTGTGCCTCGTAGAACTATTAAGAAGACAATTGACCCCCTCTGATCCCAGAGCAATGCAGTCATGAATTTGCTTCCCAGGGATAAAACCAAATTGCATACCATAAACATGATTTTTAAGAATATCTCCAAATCTGGCGGCTAAAATCTTAGTAACTATTTTGAACAAGAAATTATTTAACACTATCGGACGGTACTCCTCCACACGATCTGCATTATTGTTCTTAGGAATAAGGACCATATAGCTCGAGTTTCACCCCATAAGCAAGCGATTGCTAACAAAAAAGGATCGAACGGCCGGCAAAATATCCGCTGCAATGATGTCCCAGCAATTATGATAAAAATGTCCCCCAAAACCATCTGGACCCGGCGCACTATCCGGACTCAAATCAAAAATAGCCCCTTAATCTCCTCGTCAATGGGAATAGCAACTAGCCTTAAATTTTCCTCTTGAGTAATCATTGGCTGAATTACATTATCCACCATAGAGTAATCAGTATTACCACTCACCGTTTCCGAAGAAAGGTGCTCATAGAACTGAAGAACATGGGTTCTAATTTGCTGCTGATCCCATCAGTTGGCCATTAACCACCATGTGAGTAATATAGCTTTTAGACCTCTTTGCTCGAAGTTTGCGATGAAAAAATTCAGTGTTTCGATCCCCATCTTTCAACCATTGCGTGTGGCTTTTCTGTCTCAGGAGTTCATATTGTCTGTTTAACAGCTTGTTAAGCTCCGTATGTAACCGTAATTCCTGTTGAATAATATTATCAGAATACCCAAAAGAGGAAATGTGAGATTGAATATCCTGAAGCCTGTTTTGGACGGCGTCAACCTGTCGATGAATGTCCCCAAATACCATGTGATTCCAATGCCGGAGAGTAGGCCGTAATCTTTTTAATTTTTGCATAACACGAGCTATCGGATCACTGATCGTGCAATCTATACCCCAAGAGTCAGCCACCACCTTTTTGAACCCTTCATGCTGAAGCCACATTGACTGGAAACGGAACGGAGACACCGTGGGAGGCGTAGAGAAATTGCAGCGCAATACAATTGGATTATGGTTAGAGCAATGTCTGAGGCCCACAAATCCGCCAATAGTATTCCACATATTCATGAACTGTGAGGTAGCCAAAATTCTGTCCAACTTAGCCTGGATTAATCCCCCTAAAGGACGAAAAATTCCCAGGTGATGTCATTGCCGACCATGGGAACTTGATTGAAATTGTTATCATAAATAAATTTTTTGAATTCGCTACACGAAGTAGCATGGACTCGAGCTCCACCCTGCCTTTCATGTGCCCCTATAATGGCGTTAAAATCTCCCAAAATAACCATGTTATCTGCTACCAAATCCTGCACATCCAACCATAGTTGTCTTCTAGCAATGTACGAGCACTGAGCGTGCACAAAACCCATAAAAAATTGCAAATTTTGACTCCCAATTTTGCAAACCACTAGCTGATCAGAAGCCCAATGAGGTTGCACCTGTATATTATTATTATGAACAAAAACCCAAATATCTGGAACTCCGTTTGCACGGAAATTCTCTGCGACCAAAGTGAGATTAATAGCAGTCCAAAAAGAAGAACTAATAGTAGAAAATTGAACTTTTGGCTCCGCAATAGCAACAATATCCGATTTATGTACGCGACATAAATCCTTAAGCATGGATCTAGAGGCCTCGTTACCAAGTCCTCTAGCATTCCAAAACAGGCAATTCATAAGAGATTAGGGGGAGGGGGACACACCACATGCGTATCTGAATCAATATTTTCAAGGAAAGCATTACCTAGTCGTTCTTCTTCTTCCAAATCCGCCCATATCTTTCTGGCAGCGGCCGCCATTGCCTTAAAGCTCTCCTTAGGATTCGTAGAAGTAATCTCATAATTGTTGATAGGCTTGCTGCGTTCTACCTCCTCGATTGCTTTGTGCACTTGATCCTGCTCCTTATCACCTCGGATCCCATTGGCATGAAAATTATCCGTCTCACTATGGCCAAACAACACTATCCGCCGATCATGATTTTTAGTGTGCGATATAGTAACCCGGTCCGGCTGATCCTCATGCACCTCACTGATCTTATCCGTATCTATCTCCTTCGATTCCTCTAGCTTCGATGTCTGCCCAACATCCTCGTTATCCTGTAGAATATTAAATGAGTTCTGCACCGTAATGTTCTGCGGTGAAAGAACCTCCGAAGACCGAGCGCCCCATTTTTTCACTTGAACCCATGTTTCTATTTCCACCCCTTTACCTTTAATATGATCAGTGCGTGCCCGTTCCACAGATCGCCCTCTCACCGCGATGTCCACCTTGCGCATTTGTTCGTCTATAGGGTGGACTTCCTTGGGCTTGTAATGTCTGCATCGGTTAACATTGTGTCCCACTATTCGACAGTGAGCCTAAAATTCTGGAAGGTTTTCGTAGCTTAACAACATGAAAGAGCAATGTCCCACTCTTTCTATCATAATAAATTCTTGCAAGGGTTTCTTCAAATCTATTTCAATGAGAACCCTAATGAAATGACCGACTTCACCATTCATGGACCTTTCATCTATTTGGATTGGAGTTCCCACTGCACTAGCTATGTTATTAATCAGCGACGGATGACAATATTCAAAGCCTAATTCATCAATGTGTATCCAAACCTGTGCCATTGATGTGTTAACCCTATAAGGATTGAAGTCTTGTATCCAATTAATTAACCGAATCGAACCAGGTTGCAGGTTCCATGAGGTTTTCGAAAAAATCCTATTTCAATCCTCCATGTTCATAAATTGAAGATTTTAATACCCCTTCCCCAAATGGATCAGCCTCCATGCATCCGCAATCTTCCAAACATTCGTGAGTTTCGCTTTTAACTCTAACAGCAACAATGGCTTAAACCCTTTCGGCAGAAGAATCCTACCAATCAAGGTATTACGCAATTCAGCCGTCCTCTGGTTGTAGATGTGTTCATTAATGGTAATCGAGAAATAATCCCTTTTTTTAACTGGGCGAGACTCCTCCGTCGTAAAAGCTTGGGAGAAATTCATGGGTTTATTTCCATGAATTTGTTTGTCTCCGTCTGTAGTGGTGGACCCATGGATTGGCGTGGGACCTCATGCATGCGGTCGGAATCGTCACCCGGTTTAGAACTCATAAAGCCCATAGAATTAGGGTTTGTCGCATTGGTTGGAGGATGGTCTGTTGGGGCGCTCGGATTAGGATTTATGCGTAAAACCCTTTCAGTAATCCTAGTAATAGGATTAGTCAGCATTGTAGTTTTCATAGGACAATCATTTCATGCATCCATGCTGGAGTGGGCGTGTGACGTTGAGGACGAAGGATGTAGCGGTAAAGTTGCAGATCGTAACCCTAGGGGTTGAGATGTGTCATCAGCAATCAAGTCGTTGATCGAATTGAGCGGCGATCAATTTCAGGGAAGAGATACGCGTCCATGTTCATTCAGATGTAGTACTGACCCACATAGTCTTGATGAGAAAGCGCACAATCTCCACAAAGCGGACGCCCACCAAGACCGGCGTCGACCGACCGCTTACTCGGGATGTCCGCCACACGATTGTCTTCCCAATAGATATGCGAGACCACCAGATCCATATGTGAAAGCAGATGAAGGGTGTAACTCCACTTACTAAGATGACGCCAAGGAACATCCATGGATCTCTTATGAAGCAAGTTCACACATAAAAGAATCCGACTTAAGCCAAAGTTGAACCAGACCCTTTGCAAAAGCATAATACACGGCCAACATAGCTACCATAAACTCCGCCTCAAATGCATATCCCGTGCCACAACACTCCACAAAACATCCCCGAAAGAAGCTCTCGCACTCGGGAAGACGCCCGAAGTCGTAAGACTTCCGGCGCCCTAGAAGCACTACCGTCGATATTCACCTTGGTCCAGCCAAAAGGAGTTTACGCCAAATAACTTCCAATCTTGAGAGATTGTTTAGCCCGCCCCGGGACCCGCAATCACGAAGTATGAAAAGGTCATGTTGATCATTGTTCATGCATCCCCGATCTAAAGAAGCAGATTCGATGATAAGAACACAAAGATGTTGGATTGCCGCATCCACCGTCCATATTTTATTATAGAAGACCAACTCATTCTGAATATGCCAAATGAGCCAAATGCCGGACAGAGCAGCCACGCGCCATAAGAAATCAACCTGTTCACTAAAAGGAAAGTTCATTAAACGCACCAAAAATTTATTAAAGCTATAAGCCGTAAAGGGGGGAATGTCAAATGAACCAAAAATCCAATGCCAAAGAGCCCCTGCGAAGACACAAGAAACAAATAAATGATCAACTGATTCTGCAGAGGAACAACAAAGAGCACAGACCGAGGGGCCAATGAAACTACCCATAGGATGCAATATGCCTAAGACCATGAGCCGATTGTGAATGGTGCGCCATACCACAACCGACCGGCGTTCGGGATGTTAAGAGACCAATTCCAAGAGCCCCATTTGACCGCTGGGGAATGAGGATGAATATAAGAATAAGCCGCTTTAGAGGTAACATTCCCATCATCAGAATTCAGCCAAACACGTTTATCCCGCAAAGAAGGAGTGATGGGGACACGTACAATATCCCGGACCAGATCCAAATAAGTGTCAACAAATGCGAAAGTGAAGTGTCAAGACTCATCATAAAAGTAATCCGAAATGCGTTGCTCAAATAAATATATGTACTCTAGAGGAATACCAATTCTGTCTGCAATAGAGTAACCGAGCCAGTTGTTAATTCAAAATAATACCTCGGAATTCCCCCCAGGGAACCAACAAGAGTCATCTAAACAATCCGCGATGCAAGGCTTAATCCCATTCCAAATAGACGAGGGGATGAAAGACCTACGTGGCGAACCGTCCGAAGTCAAGAACCGGCTTCTGAGAGTTTTGAAAATCACAGAATTAGAGTTCATAACTTTCCAGCCTAACTTCATCAGGAAAGCAGTGTTAGCCACAGTAATGGATTCGATGCCCAATCCCCCTTCAGAATGAGGCGTACGACAACGACTCCAATTAACCACCATTAAACCCTTAGAATTAACACCCCCATTCCAAATAAAGTTACGCATGTCTCTTTCCATTTGCTTGAGCAAGGATCGAGGCCATTTACAAATCATCATCGTGTGCACAAACGAACTGGTAATCACTGAGTTAACAAGGCAAACTCGACCAGCAAAAGACAAAGAGGTTCATTTCCATCTTCGAAATTTAAGAAGCACTGTATCGAAGACAGGCTGTAAATCTGCCTTCTTGGGGGCACCTTTGAATATCGGGGCTCCTAAATAAACCGGGAAGGCCCCAGACTGAATACCCATGATAGTCTGAACACGGCCATGCACATAATTCGATACTCGTGAGCCAAAGTAAAATTTAGATTTCCTGTCGAACACCTCTGAAACATGTGAAGTATCCTGCAAGCGTCCCATTTAGAAGAATCGAGATCCCGAAGGATAACGTCAATCCAATGAATGAAAGTCTCCGAGAAACCAAATCGACGCAAGACATGAAGTAAAAATCCCAAATTTAAAGTGTCAAATGCCTTGCGGATATCAATTTTGAAGATCATGTTATCATCATTCCGCCCCTGTAAAACATTGAAAGCTTCGGAAACAATCGCCATGCAATCGTGAATCTGCCTACCCGGAATAAACCCGAACTGCGTAGGAGACAAATATGCAGAAATAATCGAACCCAAACGCAGATCTTAGTAATAATCTTGAAAAGAAAATTACTCATAACAATCGGTCGAAAGTTCTCAATAGCATTAGCATCCTTAGTGTTTGGGATGAGCGCCATAAAACTAGCGTTCAAACCCAAAGGTAGGTATGAGCTAATGAAGAAAAGGCAGATAGCGGCGATCACCACGGCTGAGATGACATCCCAGAAGTGATGATAAAAGGTCCCGTTAAAGCCGTCCGGGCCTGGAGAACTATCAGAATCCATATCAAACACCGCTTCCTTAATCTCTGAATCTGAAGGGATGACTGCCAAGCTAGCATTATCCAACGCCCCTACCCTGGGGGAAATCACCTGATCAACCATAGTATAATCCGCAATGGTACCCCACAATGTCCGGGAAGAGCTCCTTATACAAGGAAATAATATGATTCCCAAGAACCGTTGGATCATCTGTGTAACTGCCATCAATCATAAGATCATGAATCCCCGTGCGTCCACTACAAATCTGGCAACGAAGGTGAAAAAATGTTGTATTACGATCACCATCCTTAAGCCATGACGAGCGGGCCTTCTGCTTAAGGAATTCAGATTGTAATAGTAACGTGTGAGACAGAACATTCGGGCATCAATCTCCATGTCCCGACGAGCAGCAGTATAACCCAAAGTTTCAATATCTGCCTAAATCTAATGAACTTGCTCCATTTGATACTCCACCCTGCGATTAAAATCCCCAAAAACATCTCTGTTCCAAACCTTAATAACTTGTCGCAGCCTTTTGAGCTTCCAAATGACGCACTGTGAACAGTGGATTGGGCTTGGCGTAAGGAATCGCCCAAGAAGTAGTAACCAAATCGTGAAATGTGTCATGAGAAACCCACATACGCTGGAAACGAAATGAAACCGGACCCCTGCTAATAGAAGATGAACAAGAAACCAAAATGGGGTGGTGATCGGATCCAATGCGAGGAAGAACCAAGCCCTTAACAACTTGCCAAAAAGAGATAAATCAACACGTTGCTATGGCTTAATCCAACTTAGCTTGAAGGAGAGAGAGAGAGGCATTCGGGGGGAGCACCAAGTAAACGAATTCCCCGTAGTAGGCAACGCAAACAAACCAGCATCCTCCAAAAAGTCTCTGAAATCCTGACAAGAGGCCTGGATAAAATTCCACTGCCCGAGCGCTCATGATAACCCAACACAGCTTTAAAGTCCCCAGTAAGCACCAAATCATCAAGACCCAAATTCCTCAAATCCAACCAAAGCGTACGCCGAGCAATATGATCACATAAACCATGAGCAAAACCAATATGAAAAACCATAGAACCCAATTGAACTTGCAGAACAATACATTGACAAGAAGACAAAACCTGACTTAGGACAGAGATACCAGCATCACAGAAGACCCAAATATCAGCCCGTCCGTTTGCCTGAAAGTTCTGAGCCACGAAGCTCAAACCCAAACTACTCCAATAAGAATCTGGAATCGATGAAATGTCCACCTTAGGCTCACAAATAGCTAAAATGGAAGGTTTATGTTTTTGACATAAAGCCTTAAGATCATTACGAGAAGCAATGTTCTCAATCTCTCGGATGATCCAAAAGATGCTATTCATTGAGACGGTGGGGAGAGGGTGGCACCGTGATGATCCAAAAAAGGAGTATGGTGTGTCTGCAGAATCGGCGATTGAGAGTTAGCCAATTCATCCGCATAATCGCCCATCTCTTTAAAGTGAAAAATCTAATTCATTCGTCCCTAGGCGATCTGGTTCAATTATAATATCATGAATTACTGGCGATGGACCCTTAGTAACACTCTGAATTAATCTGGATTTAGCCGAATCAAGGGAGCTGTCCCGAAAGGCACAACTAAGAGCTCGGATAGGCTTCTCCAACGGGTACTGAACCGTAAGAGGTAGAATAGTGGAGACTGAGCTGGTGTTGGAAGGAGGGGCCTTGGGAACCGGTTCCCTAGTTGGAAAATATGTCTGAGAATCTGCAGATGGTTGGTCGATGGTGTCATCTAAAGCAAGAGCCTCAAAAGTATTACCGAGGTGTATATCAGTAGGGCAAGTGACTATTAAGCAGGTAGGGGAGCTTTCCGCATAGCCGAACACGTATTTCCCATTAAGTCGTCAACGGCCTTGCCCTTGTCCTACTGCTCAGGACGATAAACTTACGAACTCTAGAGTGTCCTCGTTGAACTAAATCCGGACATGCTGCGGAAACCCTGGAACGTCCATGTTCAGGAGAGGCATGCTTTTCCGTAGCTGAGTTTCCCATGGGAGTAAGATGGTAAGAAACCGTCGAATGTCCCATAACATTGCACTTCGAACAAAATTCAGGAAGTTTCTCATAACTCACTGACACAAAGGAACATTGGGCAACTCGTTCCACCATAATGTGATCCTCCAACGGTTTTGCCAGATCAATATCCACTAACACACGAATGAAATGCCCCAGAGAACCATCAAGCGATCGATGGTCAATTTGTATCGGATTTCCAATCGCACTGGCGATCCCCAGGATGGTATTAGGATCCCAGTATTCCAAACTGAGCTCGAAGATGCGGACCCAAACACTAGCCACAGAAGTGTGTACCTTGTACGGATTGAAATCCGGGACCCATGGAGAAAGCCGAATAGTTCCCGGGTTGAGCTCCCAATTGATACATAGTTGAGCACGAGCTCGATCCTGCGCATGAAAAATTTGACACAAAAATATCCCTTGCCCAAGGGAATTAGTTTCCAATCATTTTTAATGCCCCATATTTCTGATAGTTTTTTTATGCAGAAGCATTGTAGGCGATGGCTTGTTACCTTTCCCCAAAATAACCCGCCCGATCAAGGAATAAGAAAACTCGGCAAGGCGTTGTTGGTAAACATTTTCATCAATAGTAACAGAGTAATAATCCCCTTTGCATTAGGGTTTAGGGATAGAATGCGTTTTACCAGAAACCATATGAGAAAATGATGGATTGTTACCTGGGGCCTTGGTAAAATGGAATCCAACGAATTGTTATTGCCCGAAACACTCTCGCGAAAGAATGACCCAAATTAATATGGGTATTAGTGTTATGAGCCGAATGTCGAGGGTTCGATGCATGGGGGGATGAGCTTCCAGCCAATTGAGTAGTCGTCGTGGGAGGGCACGCAGGAGGAATGCTCTGAGGATGGCAGACAGAGGCCCAGGGGTCATCCCCCCCTGGGAGGGGGCGGCCTTGGAAGCAACATTAGTGGCCGGCCCCCCATAATGGCGCCCAAGGGGGCCAGACCCCCCATAATTAGCGGCAGGCATGGGGGGGTCTTCTCCAAGTTCAGCGGCAGCCGTGGAGGAGGTGGGAGCTGCCCCCCTAATTCCCATCAATGAAGATGCAGTCCCCAAGTAGGTCGCCGACTGCGTAGTCGACGGAGGCAAGTAGACCTCAGGCGGGACCAGCCCACGACGAGATGCATGGGGTCGCTTTCGAAGGCACAAAGGATGGGGGAATTCCGTAACAAGACAACAACGATGAAGAAGCAGCCTAAGAGCCCATTGGTACAGTAGCAGCGGCCGGAGATGCATCAGCCATTGATGACGTCTGCGACGTGGTGGGATGTTGAAGATGAACATGGGGAGGCATGTAATTCGATGTTAAACCATAAAAAGATTCTGATGATTGCATCATGATAACAGCCGGCGAAGACACCGACGCCGATGTGCAAGATGGCCGGATAGATTGGAGGAAAAAGACGACGTTCAAGTTCCTAAAATTTAGGAGCATATTAGGGTTTCCTATTTCTGAATCATTGCTCCCTCAATAAGCTTGCTCAAAACTTCCTCCGCAATGCAAAGACTGAAGAGGTCCTTAAATAGGCCTCATGTACAAAACAAGGAAGTGACATGTGTCCCTCTAACAAGACACCTATGCTAGACATATGTTGCCTTCTTAGACCTTTTTCATGAGAACTAGACACGTGTCCACTAACAAGACACCTATCATGTAAACATGTCACCTGCATGGACACCTTAAATAGGAAATTGACACGTGTCCACTAAAAGGACACTTACAACAACAAGCTGACATGTGTCCCATAAAAGCACACTTACAACACCAAGCTGACATGTGTCCCTTAAAAGGACACTTACAAAAACAAACTGACATATGTTACATTTTTTTGAATAAATGCTGATATATATATATATATATATATATATATAAATGAAAAATAGTTGTCCTGATCACAGGCTGATCAGGTAACCAAAAGAAAGCCTGGAAACAAAGTCATAAAAGCTAACGAAATGGTCACAAGTCGACCCTTGTGGGAGAAACCCTTAGAAGGAAAAAGAGTACCCCCATAAAAGTAAAGCGTCAAAAATGGGAACAGAAACCTGAAGCCGGGACACACTAGTTAACAAACCTATAATTAGACTGACCAACATAGTCCTGAGAAAGAGACGAGACAATGTCCACTTGAGGAACTCCCCACCAAGTCGCATCGTGCGATGACTTGCTAAGAATATCCGCCACCCGATTTCCTTCACGAAAAATATGAGAGGCCACCACATCCATCTGGGAAAGAAGATGCAGAGTGTGACGCCACATACTAAGATGGCGCCAAGGCACTCCCTCAGATCTCTTCCTGAACAACTCGACCACATAATCCGAATCCGACTCCAGCCATAGCTGAGTCCATCCCTTCGCAAAGCGTAGTGAATTGCCCTCATGGCCGCCAACAACTCCGCCTCAAAAGTAAATCCCGATCCACATCGTTCCACAAAGCAACCGCGAAAGAAACCTCTGCAGTTTCGAAAAACCCCAGACGCTGAGAGACGCCCAAGCGCCCCGGAAGCACTCCCGTCCGTGTTAACTTTGATCCAACCCGGCAATGGCTTTTGCCAAGTAACCTGCACAATCTTTGGAGCCTGTCTTGGATGCCCAGGAACCCAAAGTCTTCGTAGAATAAAAAGGTCCCGCTGATCATTATGCATGCACCCCCGGTCTAAGGAAGTAGACTCCAGAATTAGAACACGAAGGCGAGTGATGGCCGCCTCCACAGTCCAATTCTTGTTTTTTTTTTTGATGATACAGTCCAATTATTGAAGGTCAAATCATTCCGATTCTGCCAAATTAGCCAAATGACAGATAACACTGCAACTCGCCATAAGAATGCCACCTGCTCACGGAAATGGAAACTCATTAAACGCACCAGGAGTTCATTGAAACTATAAGCCATAAAGTAGCGGATATCAAAAGAATCAAAAACCCACCGCCAGAGGGCCCCTGCAAAAGCACAAGAGACGAACAAATGATCCACAAATTCAGTATCAGCACAACAAAGACCGCAAACCGAGGGGCCTGTGAAGGAACCCTGTGGACGCAAAACATCCAATACCGCCAGTCAATTATGTATGGCTCTCCAAGCCACGATCGAACGTCTTTCCGGAATGTGCGGAGACCAAATCCAAGAACCTTAGTGAACCACCGGGGAGTGAGGGCGCAGGTAGGAGTAAGCTGACTTCGAGGTAAGCACCCCATCCTCAAGAGTGTAACCAAGCGCGCGTGTCCTTTGAAGCCGGAGCGATGGGGACTCTAACAATATCCAGGACCAGATCCAAATATGTCTCTATGAATAAGAAAGTGAAGTGTCAAAACCCGTCATAAAAGTAATTCGAGATGCGTTGACGAAATAGATGCATGTACTCCTGCGGAATCCCAATCTTATCGGCAATGGTGTAACCCAACCAGTTGTCAAGCCAAAAGAAAACGGCAGAATTACATCCCAAAATCCACCGAGAGTTTTCCAAGAATCCCAAAATCCCAGATCGAATCCCGCTCCAGATGGAAGAGGGGATAAAAGAGCGGCGTGGACAACCATTGGAAGTCAGAAAATGATTCCTGAGGGTGTTGTAGACCAAAGAGTTTGAAGTCATAATCTTCCAACCCATCTTCAAAAGGAAAGCATTGTTGGCAACAACAATGGAACCGACACCCAAACCACATTCAGCCCGGGCCATACAACAATGATTCCAGTTAACCACCACAGTCCCCTTCGAGTTGACATTGCCGGTCCAGATGAAATTACGCATGGCAGTATCCATTTGTCGTAATAATGTCTTAGGCCACTTGTAAACCATCATCGTATGAACAAAGGAGCTGGTAATCATCGAATTCACCAAGCACACGCGACCAGCAATAGAAAGAGAGGTCCTTTTCCACCTTCTAAACTTAAGAATAATCTTATCAAAAATCGGTTGAAGGTCTGCCACCCGCGCACCTTTGAAGATGGGGGCGCCTAAACAGACCATAGGTAAGGCTCCAACATGAATACCTGTAATCGTCTGAATATGCCCCCGTACATAATTAGAAACCCGGCTGCCAAAATAGACCTTAGATTTTTTAGGATTGAAGACCTGACCCGATAAATCAGCGTAGAGATTGAGAATCTGGATCAGAGAGCGTGCGTTTTTCATCGATGCCCCGCACATAATCACAATATCATCCGCGTACATAATCGATGAGGGAAAGATGATCTGCCTAGGCGCCATGAAAGGCTGCAGCTGACGCCGGGAAACCGCCTCATCAATAACTCTACTCAGAACGTCTTCCGCGATACAAAAGAGAAGAGGTGATAATGGATCCCCCTGTCTAACCGCTCAGAAGCAGGAGAAGTAACCCACCGGCGACCCATTCAGAAGGACCAAAATTCTGGAAGACTGAAGGATAATTTCAATCCAGTGAATGAACACGTCTGAGAAACCAAAGCGATGTAGAACGTGTATCAGAAAACCCCAATTAATAGTATCAAATGCCTTGCGGATATCAATTTTTAAAATCATGTTGGTATCATTATGCCCCTGCAAAACATTGAAACCTTCCGAAACTAAAGCAATACAGTCGTGAATCTGCCTGCCCGGATGAATCCAAACTGCGTAGGAGACAAGAAAGAAGAGATGATAGCACCCAGACGAGTCGCCAAAATCTTGGTGATGATCTTAAAAAGAAAATTGCTCATAATAATCGGCCTGAAATCCACAATCGCGTTTGCCTCCTTAGTCTTTGGAATAAGTGCCATAAAACTGCCGTTTAACTCTGTCGATAAGAAAGTTGTGACGAAGAAATGTCGGACCGCCGCCAACACATCCTCAGAAATGACATCCCAAAAGTGCTGATAGAATCTACCATTGAAACCGTCTGGACCCGGAGAACTGTCCATCCCCATATCAAAAGTCGCCTCCTTAATCTCTAAATCCGAAGGGATGGCCGTCAAGTGAGCATTATTTGCCGTGCTGACTGTAGGCGAAATAATCTGGTCAACCAAGGTGTAATCTGAACTAGTTTGCCCTATCTCTGCGAAGAGGTCCGTATAGAATGAAATAATATGATTACCAAGAGCAACCGGATCCTCCAGGTAACTACCATCGATCATCAGACCCTGTATGCCTGAACGTCCATTCCGGATCTGACAACGGCGATGGAAAAATGCCGTGTTGTGGTCCCCATCCTTTAACCAATCCGAGCGGGCTTTCTGCTGTAGAAATTCGGATTGCATAAGCAAAGTGCGAGACAATGCAATTTGAGTATCTAATTCCATGTTACGGCGCGCCTCCATGAAGCCCTCGGACTCAATATCTGCCTGAATCTGACAAACCAACTCCATCTGCCTATCTACCTGACGATTAACATCCCCAAATACGTCCTTATTCCAAACCTTTATAGCCTATTGCATCCTCTTAAGTTTCCACATGACACGCGCAGGGGGGGGGCGGCGCGCACGGAGAGCGCCAAGAGGCCTTGACAACGTCCCGGAAAGATTCATGTTGAAGTCACATATGCTGAAAACGAAATGGAGCCAGACCCTTACTGATGGAGGAGGCGCATGAAACCAGAATGGGATGGTGATCGGAGCCAATGCGAGGAAGAACTAAGCCTTTAACAACTTGCCAAAAAAAGAAGAATTGACAAGTTGCTAGGGCTCAATCCAACTTAGCCTGCAGAAGGGATAGAGGCCTTCGGGGGAAGCACCAAGTAAATGAATTCCCCGTAGTCGGCACAGAAAACAAACCCGCGTCCTTTAAACAATCCCTGAAATCCTGACAAGAGACATGGGATAAAGTACCACTGCCAGAGCGCTCATGGTGTCCCAATACAGCATTAAAATCCCCAATAAGCAGTAGATCGGTAAGACCCAAATTCCTCAAATCCAACCAGAGCGCACACCGAGCAATGTGATCACACAAACCGTGAGTAAAACCAACATGAAAAATCATGGAACCAAATTGAACTTGAAGAACAATACATTGAGTAGAAGACCAAACCTGATTAAGGACAGAGATGCCAACATCATAGAAGACCCAAATATCTGGACGTCCGTTATCCCGGAAGCTCTGCACCACGAATCTCAAACCCAAACTGTGCCAATAAGAATCCGATATAGATGAAATGTCCACTTTAGGCTCGCAAATAGCTAGAATGGATGGTTTGTGTTTATGACATAACGCCTTAAGAACATTACGGGAGGCAATGTTCCCAATCCCCTGGATGTTCCAGAAGATGCAATTCATTGGGAAGGTGGGAGAGTGGTGCCCGTGATGACCGCACGGTGAAGACCGGATTGTGATGTGCTGCCGAATCAGGCGACTGCGAATTGGCTACTTCATTTGCATAATCAGCCCATCTCTTAGTGGCTGCAAAATCTAACTCAGTTGGTCCTGGGCGTTCTGGTTCAATAGTAATGTCGTGAAATGCTGGTGATGGACCCTTGGTTACACTCTAAGAGTAACCTAGATTTTTTGAGTCTAGAGAGCTGTCCCGGAAGGCACGAGTAAAAAGTCCGAATAGGCTTTCCCAGCGGATGTTGAACCGTAAGAGGCAGAATAGTTTAGACATGCTCAGGGTTGGATGTAGAAACCCCAGGGGAAGATACCCTTATTGGATAATCGGATTGCGGATCTGCTGTAGTATGCTCAGGGTTGTCGTCTGAAGCAAGAGCTTCAAAAGTATTACTCGTATGAACATCAGAAGGGCAAGTGACTATTGCACAGGTAGGGGACCCTGCACGCATAGCAGAATCCGTATTTCCCATTGAGTCATCAATGGTCTTGCCCTTGTCCTGCTGCAATGGTCGGTAAACTTTACGGACCCTGGATCGACCCCTTTGTACAGAGTTCTGATGTCCCACTGGTGACCGGGACGTCCCCGAGCGAGGAGATGTGTGCCTCTTCGTGTTTGGTTTCCTGTTGGATTAAGACGGCAAGAAACCATTGAATGTCTGTAATACTACACTTCGAACAAAACTCGGTAATTATTCATACACTAATGACACGAAGGAGCACTGACCCACTCGTTCCACCATGATGTGATCCTCCAAAGGTTTCAACAGATCAATATCTACTAACACCCGGATGAAGTGACCCAGTGAACCATCCAGCAAACGATGGTCTATTTGGATCGGATTTCCAATTGCACTGGCGATCCCCAAAATGGTATTAGGATCCCAGTATTCCAAACCAAGTTCAAAGATTCGAACCCAAACACTTGCCACCGACGTGTGCACTTTGTACGAATTGAAATCCAGGACCCATGGAGAGAGACGAATAGTTCCCGGATTGAGCGCCCAATTAATACAAGCATAAGCTCGAGCACGATCCTGCGCATTAGAAAACTTAACACAAAAAATCCTTACCGAAGGGGATTAGTTTCCAGTCGGTGTTAATTCCCCATAATTCGGATAGGCGTTTAAGCAAAAGCATTGTCGCCCATGGCTTATTTCCTTTTCCTAAAATCACCCTTCCAATTAAATAATTTGAAAATTCGGCGAGGCGTTGTTGATAAACGTTTTCATCAATAGTGACAAAACAATAGTCACCTTTTCTAACCGGCTTAGGGATAGAATTGGATTTAACAGATACTGCATTTGCAAATGTTTTGAAATTACCTTGGTCCCGCGTAGTAGAATCCATGTCTTGGTGGATAACAGCAGTAGCTCCGTGTAAGGAGGGGACCATGTGTCTTTGCAATGGGAGCGGGGACAAGGACAGCAAGCAGCCGCACACCGTGCGGAGACTGTTGGGCGCTCGTGGGGACATACAGGTACACTTCAGGGGGGACCAGTCCATCCTTGGCCGACGTGGCATGGGCAGCAGCAGTAGGCAGGGGCGCAAGGACGCACGTGCGAGCGGTGAGGCTTGAAGGTGGGTGGCAGGCCATAGATGGTGAAGGACGTCGACGATGAGGGGGAAGAGGGTTGGTGCCCTTCGTGCAGTTGAGTTCGAGCATGCTGATTAGGGGCGTAGTTGGACGTTAACCAAAAAAGGAATCCGGAGGTGCCATGTTGGTGGCTGCCGGCGGCGACGCCGGAGGCATTGTGGAGGAGGGTCGTCCAAAAATCCAGGAGAGAGAAGAGAGAAAAACCCTAGTACGAAGGGGATCGAATCAAAAGAGGGGATTAGTAAGTTACAAGAGCAGATTTCCGACATATGTTACATTACAAGGATATGAAAACTGACATATGTCCAACAAAAGGACACTTACAACCATAAACTGATACGTGTCCACTAGAAGGACACCTATACTGTGCTGACATCATCCTTTCATCATGGATTATAGTGGTAGTCGTAGTATTTCTTCGACCAGGGTTCTATCCAAAACAATCCAAAGTCGTCCAAATTTATGTCTTCATCTTCAACAAGCAATGGGTCTTAGAGATATGGCTCGAACATCTGAGTATCTATGTCACCTTCTTGATTATCTTCTCGTTGGTGACTTGACTCGGGTTCATCAACACATAGGTCTATCACGAGTGATGTATTTATGGGCTCCGGTCTAGGTGGGTTTGGTGGAAGCTTGTTAGGAACCAGGAGATGCGTGCATAACTCATTAACCTCAAGCTGCTGGTTGGTGATTGTTCTTGATAAAAACTTCCATTTGAAAAATAAATATGTCGGTATAAGTCGGTACCCTACTCCCATTGTAAAATATCGGTGGAAGACCATGACAATATATAAATCCAGGACATCTTTGTTCTGATCAACTTCTGCTTGTAACATTTCCTTCCAATTTTGAATCTTGTCATACCATTCAAGAAATGTCCAGAGATTGGACGACTGGTTGAGTGGATTTTGGAGGAATGTTAACATACTTCTAACGGGCATTTCCACTGCATGATAGTAAAGGGTGGAAAGAGATCGGAATTTTTTTTTTTGAATAAATTCAAAATTATATATAAAAATGAAAAATAGAGTATTCCTGATCACAAGCTGATAAGGTAACCAAAAGTAAGCCTGAAAACAATGTCATAAATAAAAACGAAATGGTCACAAGCCGACCAAATGGCTAAATGGTTGGGGCCTCGTTAAAACCTTACAAGGTAAAACCCACCCTTGTGGGAAAAACCCTTGGAAGGAAAAAGAGTACCCCCCAAGAAAGCGTAGGCGTCCAAAATGGGAAAAGAACCCTAAAGCAGGACGCACTAGCTAACAAACCTATAGTTGGATTGGCCAACATAATCATCAGTGAGATAGTGTACGAGCTCCTCTGGCAGGATGCCCCACCATGCACCATAATATGTCTTCTTGCTCAACATGTCCGCCACCCGATTGCCTTCCCGAAAAATATGAGAGACCACAAAATCCATATGCGCGAGAAGATGCAATGTGTAACGCCAAGTGCTAAGGTGGCGCCATGGAAACTCAGCAGATCTCTTTTCTGGCAAGTTCACCACATACATCGAACCCGACTCCAGCCAAAGTTGCGTCCAACCCTTCACAAATACCATAGGCCATCTTTTGGAATAATAGTATTGGATATGGTAAGGATCCCATAAAAAGGTTTATCTGGATAAAAACATGCCCTCTCAAAATGATATTAACTTGAACAACAAATTTGGCTAAGTGATAAAACATGAAATGTTTTGCATAGTTTTGTAAATCACACAGGTCCTAGAAAGGTGTTTTTGGGGGGGAAATTGGTCTTCAGGATATGCCATTAATATAATAGGGAAAATACCTTTCGATGATACTAGTAACTGTAATGGCCATGGTCTGGACAGATAATTTGGAACAAGATTGTGATTCCTTTAATATGTTGAACTGTGAACTGATACTTGGAAAACTAATCTTAAAGTCGCACCAGTTGTTTCTCTGGAACACCCTTGTTCTTGAGCTCCATAATCCATGGAAATGATGTATTATCTGTCTGAATTGATCCCATTCTTCACAATAAGAATTTATTTGTAGACAGCATGGTAATGCTTTTCAGAATCTTTGAATTGTCCACTTGCATGTCCACAATAAAAGATTTTCCCATCTTCTTTTTCAAGCAAAACGGCTCCCCAATATTCATCACTTGCATCAGTCTGTAGAATCCTTTGTCCTATACTTGGGATTTTCAATGGCGGAGGATTCTAACATACTTGTTTGAGTTGTTGAACTGCTATGGTCTGTGATGATCAACATGGTGGAGCATTATTCTTGAACATCTTTGCAAGATGGCTAGTGTATCTGGAGCAATCCGGAATGAAATCTCTGATATAATTAACAATTCCAAGGAATTGTAGAATCTCTTTGATTGACAAGTTTTCTTCCGAAAACTTTAGCAGTTCCTGAGCAATATGCTGACCGGGCTCATACTCTCCATCGATTATTTTCATTCCCAAATACTCAATAATTGTTTGACCAATAGAGCACTTCTTTTCAGATAGCATGATACCATGTGACTGATCAATATCCAAGAACTGGTGTAGCAAAGCCTCATGATCTTGTTTGTTTGATGAGAACAGTAAGATGCCATTAATGTAGATTAGGGTTTTATGTAATATAGGTTCAAAAAGTTGGGTCATTGCTTTTTGGAATAGGGAGGGTGCAACCTTCAAACTAACTTTAAGTTGCCAGTAAGATGCCAGTAAGTTAGGCATGATTGTCCAATGGTATTGAGCTATAGGAAGGCATAAAGCAGTTTTATATCTATCCTCTAGGACAATTCCCAATTGCCAAAACCCTAACTTTAAATCGAACTTTGAAAAGATTTGGGCATTAGAGAAAAGCATTTGAGTTTTAGGTAAAAGGAACTTATCATCAAGGAGGAAATGGTTAAGATCTTTGTAATCATTAACAAGTCTCTTTTTCCTAAAGCTCTTTTGTTGATGTATAATGAGGCACGCCCAATTGGACTTTGTGGGCTCAATGAGTCCAAGTGCTAATAGTTGGTTGCATATTCCCTTGCAAGGTTAAAAAGAGTCGTTCCAAGATGAGTGGCCTTGGTAGGATTCACATCTTTATTCTTTTTTAAAGGAGCCGACACTTGAGAAGCTGGCTTGTAATATCTCCATATTCTGGAGATGCTTCTGATAGAGTAAACATCTTTAGGATGGTGGTGTAAGATTGAAATTGTCTCTTGTACTTCAACCCATAAGGTAGAATCTGTAGGCTTTTAGCTTGGAAGAACAAATCGAAACCCATCAAAATATCTTGTCCATGGAGTCTGCTGCTAATGATCTTCATCCAAATAGTACAATCTGGGAAGAGTTGAATTCCAACTGGCTTCTTTGTAAAGAGTGATGTATGAAAAGTCTGTCCATCAGCTGCATAGAAGTATTCGTGATGACTTTGCCAAGCATCTTCAGGAATTATATCGGGATTCATCATTGACTTTCTTGCTCCTATATCGAATACACCAATAGCTTTGATTGGTCTATCATACTTGGATGGTAAAATTTGCAATTCAATATTTGGATAAGGCATCCCTTCTTGGATCAAGGAGTTTGTCTTAAGTGATGGTTGCGACTTGATCATAAAGACTAGGAGCTCTGAGGATGAAACTTCTTCTTCTTCTTCTGGTCCTTGGTCATCATCGAATATTATATTGCAAATGCAGTGTCTTCATCCTGCTCGTCTTGTTTGGAAAATATAGCAAAGCATCCATGTTGGCATAATTAAGCTGGTATGCTTGAGATGCCAACTTTGATGCTTTGTCTTTCTTATTAGGGCAATTCTTTGCAAAGTGCCCTTTTCTTCCACATAGGAAACACCTATTCGTCGACTTTTTTCTGAATGGTTTCCTTCTGAAGAACTGATAAGCTTTATTTCTTATTGCCTTCTTCTTGATCTTTCTGATCTTTTTACAGGAAGACAAAGATGAACAAGTGCAATTCTCTTTTCCTTTGCACTTTATCTCCAGGTGAGAGTTTTTGCATACATATTTGAGGAGAGTTCTTTTATCAAGCACATCCTTGATGAAGACTTGTTGTTCACACATCTTGTTTAGGGTTGCAAACGTCATCTGGTGGATTTTGCCTAGACTAATTCTTAAGACTTCCTTCCGATATGGAATCCCAATCCTCAAATAGCTCTCTTGATAAATGAGGAATATATCATAAAAATGAAATAAGAGAAGTGCTGTTTACAATGCCAAATAGCTAGCATAAAGAGTAAATCCAAAAACATGTAGAGCCTAACAGATTTTGAACGAAAAAACAGAATGCCTACAAGCCAGGCATATTGCTCAAAATTGGGGCCTCGTTAAAACATATCAGAGTAAAACCCAAAGGGAAAAACCTCTGAAAGGAAAAAGAGTGCCCCAAATAAAAAATTATAATATACGAAAATAAACTTGTCCGAGCGCATCTTCATTAATATTCTGCCGAATGTCTTCCGGTATATTGTGTAACCAATCGAATGAGGCATCTATCTTGGACAGTTTATCAGCCACTTGATTCCCTTCTCTGAAAATATGAGAAACTCTGAACTCCATCCTTGATATGATATAAAGAGCCCTGCGCCATCTACTGTAGTATTTCCATGGGACCTTCAAAGAGTTCGATGACAATAATCCGCAATATGTAGAATTAGACTCCAGCCATAATTTACGCCACCCCCTTTTATAAGCACATCAATTGCAATAATGGCCGCATTAGTTCGTCCTTAAAAGTGAATCCAACACCAAGCTGTTGGACAAAGCAACCTGTGAAGAAACCCCTATAGTTTCGAAATACGCCTGCTGCTGCACATTTTCCTGGGGCTCCGTAAGCACACCCATCTGTGTTGGCCTTAATCCAACCTGGAAGCGGGGGGTACCAACGAACAACATGCAACCTAGTTGGAGATTTGACAATCCCCTTAACCTGCAATTTACTAAGGCACATCAAATCAAAAAGAGTATTTGACAAATCCAACGATTTCTAAAGTGCCAAATAATCCAGATTGTCGATACGTAAGCCATTTTCCAAAGAGCACGGATCTGCGGGCTAAACTTCTGTTGCATAACAATAGTGAAAAGATGATTAAAAACTCCCTGAAGCGGAAGCTCCACTTAGAACACGTCTTGCAGCAAACCCCAAAGACTCGAAGCAAACTGGCAGTCGATAAATAAGTGATCCGTTGAATCCTAGGCGTTATAGCACATCGCACACACCGAGGGGCCACAAACCCATGAGTACGAAAATTGTCTTTGACCGCTAAGCGATTAAAAATATCTTTCTAAACCACAATGGACCTCCTCGGCGGAATACTCGTGTCCCAGATTCATTTTCCCAATCGAACAACAGGAAAAGAGTCCTTAACATACTGATATGTGCATTTAGACGATACGGCTCAATCCTCCGAATGGCACCACACCCTATGATCCACTACATCCGGAGAGATAGGATAATGAAGAATGTTGATCACAATATCCATATAAGCCACCAGAAATTCTTCGGTAAATTGACACACACCATTTGAGAAATAATCCGAAATGGGCTAAGAATAAAACTTGTGAAATTGTCCCTAGAATCCCGATACGATCTGCTATAGTGTATCCAAGCCAGTTATCCAACCAGAAACGTACCCCAGATTGATAACCCGGAAGCCAGGGATATTGAGACAAAAGATCCACCAACAATGGGTGTACCCCCAGCCAAATCGAAGATCCAATGTATTTCAACCTTGGGGAAACAGAATCCATGAATCTCTGTCTAAGAATAATGAATGTCGGGCTATCTGAGTTAAGCACCTTCCAAGCCATTTTCATAAAAAAAGCACAATTGGCCCAAATCAGCGATCGAATACCTAGACCTCCTTCTTCTTTAGACGCGCAACATCTAGTCCAATTCAATGTAACCACGCCTTTCTTATGAATATCTCTCGTCCACACAAAGTTCCGAATGGCTTGCTCCATATCCTTTAATAGGCTAATGGGCCATCTATAAACAAGCATAGAATGGACAAAGGAGCTTGTAATAATCGAATTAACCAGAGTAATTCGTCCAGCCATTGATAATGAGGTCCTTTTCCAGGTTTGAAATTTAGAAATAATCTTATCAAATAGGGGTTGAAAAAGACGAATCATAGGCGCCCCCTTAAATAATGGAGCCCCCAAATATGTGAACGGAATCGAACCCCTAGATATCCCATAGTGCACCTGAATGCGATTAATAAGTCTATTAGAAACATTATCATCCAAGAACACTATCAATTTTGTAGGATTAAATATCTAGCCTGATATCTGCCCATAGTCTTGTAAAGATCAGAATGTCTTCTGCATAAAGCAAGCAGGGGGAAACTGAATATTATGCGGAGCCCGAAAAGGTTGAGAGAGCACCTTGTTGAATATTATGTTCCAAAGCCCTGGCCAACACCTCCTCTGCCACACAAAATAATAGTGGGGACAGAGGGTCTCCTTGCCTCACGCCACGGCCGCATGGAAAATAATCCTCTGGAGTTCCATTGATGATAATAAAAATGCAGGCAGACTTAAAAATCCCAGAGACCCATTTGACAAACTGCTCGGGGAACTCCATGCGACTAAGAACGTGAAAATGAAGTCCCATCTAAGAGTGTCAAACGCCTTGCGAATGTCAATTTTCAAAATCATATTCGCAAGTCTAGATTGACCAAGTAGACAATTCACCCCTTTAGAAGAAACTGCAATGCAATCATGAATTTTCTTGCCCGAAATAAAACCAAATTGCATCTTCGAAACCGTTGACTTCAAGATCCCAACAATATTGAAAGAAGTGACCCCCAAAACCATCCAGGCTCAGAGCACTATCCAAACTCATGTTGAAGATTGCCATTTTTATCTCATCATCAGTCGGGATAGCACATAAACTCTTTTTGTCATCCTCCAAAACCACCGCTTGAATAACCTCATTAACCATTGAATAGTCAATCCCCGATTGATGTTGCTCCGTATACAACCCCTCATAAAAATTCATGTTATGTGTGCGAGTAGTGACCAAATCCTCAGTGAGAACCCCATCCACAACCAATTGCCGAATCACTCCTTTATCTCGCTTAGCCCGAAGCTTCCTTTGGAAAAAAATAGAATTTCTATCCCCATCCTTCCACCATTTAACCCGGCTTTTTTGATGCACCAAGTCATATTGATAATTAAGCCATTGGGACAATTCCTTGTGCATCTCCATCTCCTGTTGTATCAATGAGTCCGAATACCTCTGCAAGGCTCCCTTTTCTTGAAGATGAGTAAGGTTTTGCTGAATCTCCTCAACTTTTTGATCAACATTACCGAAAAACAGTACGGTTTCACTCCCGCAAAATTGGTCTGAGTCGTTTAATCATCAACATCACCCAGAGCATCGGATTCCCCGCTACACACTTTTCCTCCCGTGATTTCGCAACCAGTTCCTTGAATCCATCATGTTTCAGCCACATAGCTTGAAATCAAAATGGAAGGGGGCCATTAACGTTAGTTAAATCGCATCTGAGAAAAATAGGGTTATGATCCGAACTATGCCGGACTCCTACAAATCCTGTAACCATGCGCCAATGATCCAAAAATTTTTGGGTAACCAAAATTCTATCGAGTTTTGCTTGCACCAACCCTCGAGACACCCTGAAAGCCCTCCATGTAAATACATTATCCGCCATAGGAACTTGCAAAAGATCGTTATTATCCATAAATTGTCTAAACTCCATGCAAGCCGTCGCATGTGGAAGAGAACCCCCTTGACGTTCGTGAGCTCCCAGGACTGCATTAAAATCCCCCATCAAAACAAAGTCTGAATACCCCATCGCCTGGACATCATGCCATAATTGCCTCCGAGCCATATAATCGCAATGTGCATGAACAGAGCCCATAAAAAATTTCATATTATGATATTTCACCTTGCAAAATAAGCATTGATCTGAATTACACATAACTTGAAACTGTAATTGGCTTGAACGAGAAAAAATCCACAGGTCTGGAATACCAAAATCATATCATTCGATTGCCAGAAATTAGCACTAATAGTGTTAAATTGTACCTTTGGCTCCGTAATGGCAATAATATCAGGTTTATGCTTTTGACATAATTCCTTGAGCATAGATTTAGAAGTATTGTTACCAATACCCCTAATATTCCAAAACATACAATTCATTGAGTTGGAAGAAACGATCCAAACGGGCATGAACTAAACCTCTGTTAAAGCGAAACGAACTCCACTTAAATCTGTTATCGGTCATCGACACATGAGTAAGATTATTATTATCAATAAAGTTTTGAAATTGTCTACAAGATATAGCCTGAGGAAGAGAACACCCTTGTTTTTCGTGTGACCCCAAAATGGCATTGAAATCCCCCATAATGACCAAATCATTGAGCCCGAGGCTATTAACATCCTGCCACAACTGACGCCTATCTAAATACGAGCAATGCACGTGAACAAAACCCATGTGAAAACTGCATGCTATCAGAATTATGAATAACAAGAAAATTGGCCTGATTCAAATGATTAAAAAGCCACAAATTAGGCATGCCATTGTCATGGAAAGTCTTAGTTATCAGCCTCATTTCCTAACGATTGCCAGAAATGAATATTTCATCGAATTAAATTGCACAATAGGTTCCGCAATAATCACAAAATCAGGATTATGAATTAGACATAAGTCTTTAAGCATAGATTTAGAGGACTCATTACCAATTCCTCTAACATTCCAAAACATACAATTCATTGCGAATGGACAGAAGAGACACGCACCTGAGGCATTGGATTGTCTATACTCTCCATAAAGATATTACCTTGTTCTTCTATGTCCGACCACCTCTTTCTTGCTGCCGTAGAAATAGCCTTGAAAGTGTCCGATGGCTCTTTTGATTGCAAAACATTCTCCCAAGCCAAAGGAGGGCGTTTGTGCTCGATAGTTTCTATAGCTCTTCGAAGCTCTGCATGTCCATTTTCATCCAAATTCAAAGAAATCACCATATTAACTGTATCATTCATTTGTGTATCATTCCTTTGTGCCCCCTGTTTATATATAACCATAGTTCAGTCCTGATTCCCACTCCCATTGCATGCCGAGTCAGACTTCTTCCCCATGTCCTCCACAGTAGAGTCCCCCTTTGAGTTGTTAACTTGTTCATGCACAACGTCTACATTTTTCCTCAAAATTTCAAATGAATTTCGAGTAGAAATGCCCTTATTTGTGGGAACATCCTTCTTTGCATTAAAATTCTTTGTTTGTGCACGTCTAGGTTGGACTTGAACCCAAGTGTCATAACCCATCTCCTTTCCTTTGTTGGCCTTAACCCCTGTTTCCCTAGCGTTCTCCGTTCGACCATGATTGATGTCCGTTGTAGCTTGTACAGGTGTAATATTTTGTTTCACCTCTTGAGGTGAGGTTTGTCTGTAGTTGGAGATGGTGTGTCCAACAATTCGACAGTGTGAGCAAAATTCGGGCAAATTTTCGTAACTAAGAGATATAAATGAGCAATGTCCAACCCGTTCGACCATTAAAAATTCTTGTAAGGGTGAATTTAATAAATCCAATTCCACAAGAACTCGAACAAAGTGTCCCACCTCTCCCGTTAAAGATTTTCCATCTATCTGCATGGGAGTACCAAGAGCACTTGTGAGCTTCATAATTAAAGATGGGTGCTAGTATTCCATGCTTAATTCATATATACGAACCCATACCCGAGACTTCAAAGAATTGATTCTATATGGGTTGAAATTCGGGACCCAATTAGTGAGACGAATTGAGCTCGATTTCAAATTCCAGCTAGGTTTTAGAAAAACTTTGGTTTGGTCATCCAGGCTAGAGAATTGTATGTTATAGTAGCCTTTTCCGAGTGGTATAAGACGCCATGAATGCTCTATATGCCAAATCTCAGAGAGCTTTCGCTTAAGATCATCAAGAGTCATTGGTTTCGCTCCCTTAGGAACCAGTAATCTTCCAATCAGAGTGTTACATAACTCCGCTACCCGTTGTTGGTATAGATCGTCATCCATGGTTATGGAGAAATGCTCTCCCTTCTTGATTGGGTTCGAAGGTTTACCAAGAGATATAGTTTGTGCAAACGTTTTGATTGTTCCCATATACAGCGGTTCATGGCGGTCTGCATCTGTGTTAGAGGTCGAATGTGTATGTGCAACAGCAAAACTATTGAAATTTGTTGTAAAATCCTTCCCATGCACGTTACCTATGTTTGTAGGGTTAGGGTTTAAACTAGGGTTTTGAAAAAAAAACCTCCTCCATCCTAGGCGGGTGGATACGACTTGGCCACCCTAAAACGGAATCTGAATTATTGATTTGAGGGCCTGAAGCCAAGGAATGAATACATGCGTCATCCGGAAATTTACGATCTACGATTTTGTGACAGTCATGTTTAGCCGCTGTGTTGTGGTTGTTTGCTGCATTTTTTTTTAAATAAATGCGACAATATATATAAAAATGAAAAAGAGTATTCCTGATCACAGGCTGATCAGGTAACAAAAGTAAAGCCTGTTAACAAAGACAAAAGAAAATAACGAAATGGTCACAAGCCGACCATATGGCTGAATGGTTGGGGCCTCATTAAAACCTTCCAAGGTAAAACTCACCCATGTGGAAAAAACCCCTGGAAGGAAAAAGAGTACCCCCCATGATAAAAGCGCCCCAAAAGCCGACAAGACTGAAAATGCGACGCACTACCTTCTTTAGAATTTGTCAATTGTTTATCACTGATAACAAACTTGGATTGAAGAAGACGGTTAGGTTCGAAGATTGTCAGTTATTGGTACAGTTCTTTCCACACTCAACACTGTAAGTGTTGTGGTCACTTTCTTCCCCAACTTTGCAGTATCTCTGAGTGATCCAACCCTTGCATCGGCCCTCAAGGTGCAAGTTCAATTATTCAAAGCAGATCAGATCTCAAATTCCATCATAGCAACCCTTCATCACCAAGTTGTATACAGGTTGCAAGATCACAACCTAGATCTGCAGAATCAAGGCATAAAAGATGATTTGATGGTTTCTTGCTGAGTTGGGATCTGACATTCCTACAATCGTCCAGATACCCAGACAAATCAGGAGAAAAGACTTGGAGCAATTAGTTCCAAAAGAATAGATCACCAACTATGAGTCCCTTCACCAACAGTCAGAAACGGTGCAAGCAACGGACTTTAAGTTTCAAAGGTTGAAGGATGGACGTGTTAAGACAATCTACCAAACACCATCCAGCACAAGACCTTCAAACCCTAAATTCCAGCTGATGGTTTATCCCAGAAGGTTATTCTAGACGCACAAGAGGAGTGCGCCAAGGCAATCCTCTCTCTCCACTTCTATTTTGTGCGGTCGAAGAAGTGTTGGCACATCTGTTGGAGAATGTCGTCCAACAGGATCACATCACTCCTTTCACTATTGCTAGGAATGTGCAATTCCCCCCATGTTTATTGTACGCGGATGATATTCTTATTTTTTGAATAAGTTTGAATAATATATATAAAAATGAAAAAAGAGTAGTCCTGATCACATGCTGATCAAGTAACCAAAAGTAACCCTGGAAAAATGTCAAAAACCAAATGAAATGGTCACAAGCCGACCAAATGGCTGAATGGTTGGGGCCTCGTTAAAACCTTCCAAGGTAAAACCCACCCTTGTGGGAAAAACCCTTGGAAGGAAAAAGAGTACCCCCCAGGAAAGAGTAGTCGCCTAGAAATGGGAAAAGGAACTTGAAGCAGTGGCGCACTAAGTAACAAATCTATAGTTGGATTGGCCAACATAGTCATCAGTAAGGTAGTGTAGGAGCTCCGTGGACGGGACACCCCACCATATGCCATAGTTCGTCTTCTTGCTCAGCATGTCGCAACCCGATTGCCTTCCCGAAAAATATGTGAGACTATGAAATCCATGTGACCGAGAAGGTATAGTGTGTGGCGCCAGTAGCTCAGGTGGCACCACCGGACCTCCGTCGATCTTTTCTCCAGCAAGTTCACCACATACATTGAGTCCGACTCCAGCCAAAGTTGTGTCCAGCCCTTAGCAAATGCATACTGAATCGCCCACATTGTTGCCATCAATTCAGCTTCAAGCGCATACCCTGATCCACAGTGATGAACAAAGCACCTCGAAAGAAGCCTCTACAATTCCAAAAGACCCCGTACGCTGTGAGATCTCCTGGCGCCCCTGAAGCGCTGCCATCCGTGTTAACCTTGATCCAACCCGGGAGGGGTTTTTGCCAATGAACCTCCACGAGCTTGTCTAGCCCTTCCAGGAACTCGTAGACTGCGCAAGATAAATAAGTCTTGTTGATCATTGTTCATGCATCCCCGGTGCAAAGATGATGATTCTACAATGAGTGCCTGTAGATGAATGATCGCCGCCTCCAGTGTCCAGATTTTGTTGTGGAAAATCAGCAACCACCACTGAAATGAAAAAGACATTAACGGATATGCCATATGAGATGAACTTGCGAAAGAAAGATATCGCCACACGCCAAAGGAAAGCGATCAACCGATTCTTCCGATTCCCTACAAAGAACATAAACCGAAGGCCAACAAAACTTCCCCTAGCTCGTAATGAATCCTGAACAGCCAGTCGATTGTGTATGGCCCTCCATGCTACCACCGATCTCCGTTCTGGGATATGTTGCAACCAAATCCAAGAACCCCATTTAACTGTCGGGCGCTGGGGGCGTAGATGATTGTAAGCTGCCTTCGAGGTAACCAAACCATCCTCCGGGTTCAACCAAACACGTGTATCCCGAGAATCTGGCGCAATCGGGACGCGCACAATGGCACAGACCAATTCCAAATAGGCCTCCACGAAAGAGAAGGTGAAGTGCCAGGACCCATCATAAAATTAGTTAGAAATGCGTTGATGAAATAAGTATCTATAGTCCTCTGGGATGCCAATTTTGTCTGCTATAGAGTAGCCCAACCAATTATCAATCCAGAATAAAACCTCGGAATTAGCACCTGGGATCCAACGAGCACCATCCAAACAATCGAGAATGCAGGGTTTAATCCCAGCCCAAATTGAAGAAGGAATAAAGGACCGTCGAATTTCCCCATCTCTTGTAAAGTACCGTTGTCTGAGGGTTCTGTAAACCACCGAGTCCGAGTTCAAAACCTTCCAACCCAATTTCATCAAGAAAGTCGTGTTAGCAACGACAATCGATCGCACGTCCAGTCCCCCTTCGGCTCTAGGCATGCAACATGTATTCCAATTGACCACCACATTCCGCTTAGAATTCACATCCCCCGTCCAAATGAAGTTGCGCATGGCTCTTTCAATTTGTTTGAGCAGCGTTTCAGGCCATTTTATAAACCATCATGGTGTGCACAAAAGAACTAGTAATCACCGACTTGACAAGACAAACTCTACCAGCAAGGGAAAGAGACAAACCTTTCCATCTTCTGAATTTGAGGATTATCTTGTCAAAGACAGGCTGTAAATCCACAACCTTGGGAGTGCCCTTAAATATTGGAGCGCCTAAATAAAAAGTAGGGAATGCCCCTGGATGGATCCCCAAAATGTGTTGTACCCTCCCACGGACATAAGGCGAAACCTGCGAACCAAAGTAAACTTTGGATTTCTATGGATCACTTGACCCGAGATATCTGCATAATGAGTTAGAATCTGAAGCAAGGCCCGGGCATTGCTAGAAGATGTCCCACACATGATGATAATATCATCCGCGTATAAGATGGACGATGGAAAAATAATACCCCTAGGCTCCGTGAAGGGAGATAACCAAGACTGATCCATCGCCACTTCAATAAACTGACCCAGGACCTTCTCCGTAATGCAAAACAATAACTGTGATAAAGGATCCCCTTGTCTGACTCCTCTGAAACAGGGAAAGTATCCTACCGGCGTCCCATTCAACAGCACTGATATCCTGGACGACCGAAGAACCACCTCAACCCAATGCACAAAGATCTCTGAGAAACCGAAACGGCACAAGACGTATAGTAAGAAATCCCACCTCAATGTGTCAAATGCCTTTCGGATATCGATTTTCAGGATCATGTTCGAATCCGTGCGACCCTGTAAGACATTGAATCCTTCAGATACCATGGCAATACAATCATGAATCTATCTGCCGGGGATAAAACCAAATTGCATTGGAGATAAATAATCTACAATAATAAAACCCAAACGCGTAGCCAATATCTCCGTGATGATCTTGAAAAGGAAATTGCTCATAACAATCCGGCGGAAGTTTTCAATGACATTCACATCCTTAGTCTTTGGGATGAGCGCCATAAAACTAGCATTCAGCCAAGAGGTAGTGACGAATCATCAAGAAAAACGAACAGCCGCATGATACCTCAGCGGAGATCACATCCCAGAAATGGCGATAAAATATCCCATTAAACCCATCTGGCCCCGGAGAACTATCTGAATCCGAGGGAATGGCTGTTGGGCTGGCATTATCTTGCGCCCCAACCCTTGGATTAATAACCTGGTCCATTAACAAGAAATCCGAGGCGGAGTGCCCGGTATCCGCGAAGAGCTCCTTGTAAAAGGAAATGATATGATCCCCAAGGATCACAGCATCATCAGTGCAACTGCCTGCAACCATAAGCCCCTGTATCCCCGCGCGCCCCATACAAATCTGGCTACGCCGATGAAAAAATGATGTATTATGATCCCCATCCTTAAGCCAGGCAGTACGGGCCTTTTGCTTAAGGAATTCGGATTGTAACTGCAGCGTCTGCGAGAGCCTCAGCTGGGCATCCAACTCACTATCTTGGAGAGTGGTATTACCCAATGTCTCAATGTCTGCCTGAATCTGACGAAGTTGCTCCATTTGGCTTTCCACCCTACGGTTTACATCCCCAAACACATCCCTGTTCCAGTCTTTAATAACCTGTCGCAACCATTTGAGCTTCCTCATGACACGCAATAAAGGATTGCGCGTGTCACATGAAGAGACCCAAGAAGTTGTAACCCAATCCCGGAAAGAATCATGATGAACCCACATGCGCTGAAAGCGAAACGGAACCGGTCCCCTTCTAATGGCCGAAGAACAAGAAACCAAAATGGGGTGGTGATCGGATCCAATACGTGGAAGAACTAAGCCCTTGACAGCCTGCTAAGAAGCGAAAAATGGACCAATTGCAAGGGCTCTATCCAACTTAGCCTGAAGTAAAGATAGAGCCTTCGGGGGGAGCACCAAGTAAATGAATTCCCCATAGTCGACACCGCGAACAAACCAGTGTCCTCCATAAAATCCCTGAATCCTGACAAGAGGCTTGGGAAAGAGTATCATTGCGTGAGCCTCATGATGTCCCAAAACCGCGTTAAAATCCCCAACAAGCAACAGAACAGTAAGACCCAAATTTCTCAAATCCAGCCAAAGCTCACGTCGTGCAATGTAGTCACACAAACCATGAATGAAACCAACATGAAAAATCAAAGCACCAAATTGAACTTGTAAAACAATACATTGGGTAGAAGACCAAACCTGATTAAATATTGCGATAGTGGAGTCACGAAAAACCCAAATATCTGCCCGTCCATTTCCTCGAAAACTTTGAGTCACAATAGTCAAACCCAAGCTATGCCAATAAGAATCTGAAATTGCCGAAATGTCCACCTTGGGCTCACAGATAGCTAAGATAGAAGGTTTATGATGCTGACATAAAGCCTTAAGAACATTGCGAGATGCAACATTCCCAATCCCCCGGATGTTCCAGAAGATGCAATTCATTGAGAAGGTGGGGGGTGGCGCCAGTGACGATCGCATGGTGAAAATAGGCGTGTGGTGCGTGGCAGATTCTGACGATTGAGATTGGCCCACTTCATCTACATAATATGCCCATCTCTTAGAAGCGGCAGTGTTAATCTCTTGTGGTTCTGAGTGCTCCGGTTCAATAGTAACATCATGAACCGGGGGCGATGGCCCTGACGTAATCTTCCTGAGAATTCTATCTTTCTCCAAGTCCAAGGAGCTATACCGGAAAGCATGGCTCAGAGCTCGAATAGGTTTCCCCAACGGATACTGAACTGTAATAAGCATAATGGTGGAGACAGTGCCCGTATTGGAAGTATTAGCCTTAGGAGATGACTCCCTAGTTGGATAACCGACCTGAAAATCTGCATATTGCTGATCCTCGGAGTCGACTGAACCAAGAGCCTCAAAAGAGTTACCGAGATGGATGTCCGTAGGGCAAGTGACTATTGCGCGAGGAGGAGATCGTGCGTGCATAGCCGAACCCGTATTTCCCACTGAGTCATCAATGGTCTTGCCCATGTCCTGCTGCACAGGACGGTAAACTTTGCGCACCCTGGAACGCCCGCGTTGCGCTGAATTATGGCGAGTAGCCAGCCCCCGTGAGCATCCCTGGGCAGGAGATTCACGCCTTCCCATAGTCGGGTTACCCGCATTGTTAAGTCTGCAAGAAGCTGTCGAATGTCCCGTAACATTACACCTCGAACAAAACTCAGGGAGTTTCTCATACCCGACTGAGACAAAGGAACACTTGCCAGTGCGTTCAACCATGATGTGGTCCTCCAACGGTTTAGAGAGATCTAGATCCACCAGCACCCAAACAAATGACCCAAAGAACCATCCAATGAACGCTGATCAATTTGGAGGGGGTTTCCGAGAGCACTGGCAATCCCCAGTATAGTATTGGGGTCCCAGTATTCCAAACTGAGCTCAAAGATTCGTACCCAAACGCTAGCCACAGAGGTGGATAGTTCCCGGATGGAGCGCCCAGTTGGTACGCTGTTGAGCTCGAGATCGATCCTGCGCATTAAACAATTTGACACAAAAGAATCCCTTGCCCAAGGGAATTAATTTCCATTCATTTGTAATACCCCATAAATCGGATAGGCGTTTATGCAAAAGCATAGTCGCCCATGGTTTGTTACCTTTTCCCAGAATAACCCTTCCAATTAAAGAGTATGAAAATTCCGCAAGATGTTGTTGGTATACATTGTCATCGATCGTCATAGAATAGTAATCGCCCTTTCTAACCTGTTTAGGGATAGAGTGGAATCTGCATGCTGGGTACCTGGTGCCCGAGGAGTGGAATCTGCATGCTGGGTACCTGCAACAATTTTAGCAAAAGAGTTTCCAAAATTGGATTGTTCATTAGGATAATGAGCCGAATGTCGCAAATTCGATTCATAATTGGATGCCTTTGGCGGAGATATGCCAGCAATGTGGGGGGAATTCCTGTGCTTAGAAGCTAGATGTGAACTCAAGGGTGGGCATGTAGGAGGAATACCCTGAGGATGGGAGACTGTGGCCCAGGGGTCATCACTCCCCTGGGAGGGGACCACTGTAGAAGCTACAGTAGCCGCCGGCCCCTTAGAGGAACAGTTGGAGGGGCCGGCCCACCCATGGTGAAAGGTTGTCATGGGGGTAAAGGGAGCCATATTCCCAGGCTCTAAGTGTGCAGGGGCACCCACCCCCGTGAGCCCTGATCCACAACCGACGGCAGAGGAGGGTTGACCGGCCTTTGATTGTTGCGCGCTGGAGAAGAAGCTATTGGCGGAGGAGCATCTTGTTTAGGGGGTAAAAACTTCCATGTCAAGCCGTAGAAGGGAGAGGTACCCGGAGCGTGAGGAACGGCGGTGCCGGAGTGGGACTGATGCGTCTCCGGAGGTGCTGCGAAATTATTGTTCCGACCGGGCCCATGCAACGGCCCATCTCCGACGTGCGTTGGGGATGAGGAAATTAGGGTTTGTGTTCCAGAGACCATGTACCCCTGTGAAATAGATGAAGTGGCAGGTACATGTGCTCGTTTCATATATGTCATGGTGGATTCCGGCGCCGCTGCGGGGAGGACGTTGGTGCGAGACGGCGTGACGTTGAGATTTGTTGTAGAAGTCGTGGATGCGCGGAGATGATGGCTAGGATGCGTGGAGGTGCGAAATTTGAGGTGTAGCTGTGCCATGGCGGTTCCACCATGAGGTCCGCCGGAGAAGACGACCGGAGAAGAATCAACAAGGCAGCCGGCGGTCCTTTTTTGAGAGAGATTACTGTTGTCCAAACACTCCGTTTACGTACAGTGGCCAGATATTCTCATTAAGATGGCCAAATTTCCTAGTGCTATTTAGTGTAGCGGATGATATTCTTATTATTAATGCGGCTTCTTGGCAGAATTGTCGACGAATCTTAGAGATTATGAATGATTATGGTGCGCTTTCGGGGCAGATTTTCAACCCTAGCAAGTCTAAAATTTATTTCAGTAATACTACCTCTCTTACACTCATGATTAGAATTTAGCGACACCTCAACATATCTATGGGGTCTTTTCTGATTCATTATCTTGGATTTCCATTGTTCAAAGACGTGCCTAAAGTCCCGATTTTCAAACCAATTTACGATAAAATTGTGTCTAAATTTAGCACATGGAAGGGGACATCGTTATCTCATTCAGGAAGAATTACTTTGGTTAATTCTGTAATCACTGTTAATTGGGCTAGATGTTGTGCACCGAAAGAAGAAGGGGGTTTAGGTGTTATCTCTCGAGAGAGAGTTAATTTCTGGCTAGACAATTGGCTTGGTTACTTTATTGCCGACCGCATCAGGTTCCCACATAACATTCCATCGATTTTTTTTCACAAACCATATCGGATTATTATTTTAATGGGGTATGGCACTTCACATCAAATTGTTTAGTGGCTTATACTAAGATCGTTATTGACATTCTTCGTACCCCCATCTCTCCGATGTCGATTGATCGCCGCATTTGGATTCATTCGAAGGATGGAGGTGTTTCGTTGAAAGTGGCTCATCAACATGTTCAGATAGACGGATCTATTGTAGTTCAGAGATCAATTCATAACCATTTGGTTGTGCTTGACAAACTTCGTATTAGAGGCTTTTGTGGCCCGTCTGCTTGTCCATTTTGATATTCGGAATCGGAGTCAACTGATCACTTGTTTGCAACTTGCGGATTTACGAGACACATTTGGGATTGGATTCAGGATTCTTTCCAGGTGATGATGCCGCTGGATATGGGAATCAATCAAGTTTTTATCTTTGCCATCCAATAGAAATTTAGTCCCTAGATTACTTTTCTTTGGAAAGTTGCAATTATTTTGGTGATTTGGATTATATGGCACATTCGTAACAGATGGGTTATCGATGACATCACTCCTCAGACAACGACTGCCATTGTTATGCTTCAAGCATTTATTATCGAATCCTCCTCCTTAGACTCAGGATATATGGTGAATTCAGTTTCGGACCTTATGCCTTAGGAGACTTGATGTTCCGGTTCATGTTCGGCCAGATCCTATTTTAAAAGAGTTTCGATGGCAACCCTCCTCCCAGGATGGACTAAAGTTAACACGAATGGTTGTGCTCTGGGTTCTCCGGGTAGTACCGTGCGCGAGAGGTTTTTCAAATTGCATAGGGTTTTTCGCGGGATGTTTCGTACATCGGATTAATAAGGGATATGCTTTTCAAACAGAGTTAGTTGTGCGAAGATTGCTATCGGCGGGCATACAAAAGGGGATGGCGCAAATTGTGGCTAGAGTCGATTCTACATATGTTTGTGGTTTTCTCTCTTCTTGTTCTTTACAGTACCTTGGAAACTTTATGGACGATGGCGGCTTACACTTTACTACATATCGCAAATGGAGTTTGTGGTTTCTCACATCTTGAGAAAAGGGAATCGGGTTGCGAGATATAAGTTTGTCTAAAATGGATAAGTTTCGTGGTCACATATCCCTCCAGATTCTATTTTGCCAGACCTTCATGCAGATTCGTTGGGCAAATGCTTCTACAGGATGCGATAGTCTATCTTGGGGGTACTCTTTTTCCTGTCAAAGGTTTTTCCCACTTGGTTTTACTTTGATAGATTTTAATGAGGCCCCATTTTTGCCACATGTTTGGCTTTTAGGCATCCCTTTAGATTTTCTTGTGTACGCGATTTATAGCTTTTGGCTTTATTTACTGCTTGGCCTATAAGCAGTGGTTTTTCTCTATGACCCTTTAAACTAGTTGTTTTGTTTGTAAACAGCACGGACCTTCTCATATTTTATATATATTTCACAATTTCGCTAAAAAATGTTTATGGTTTATCAAGTTGAGGTCAATGCATCTACAAGCGTTCCAATTGCATATTTTAGCCCAGATGGATCCCATATTTACACTGACAGAGTTAATGGTCATTTTGTATGGGATATTGATCCCTCCATGTGCGTTCCAAAATGTTCTTATGGAGAAGAATAAGACTGTGATGAAGAAGAAGCAGAAAGAATAAAAACACAAGGTGGCCACATTGCAGACTAGATGATCAACCTGACCCTCCAGATCCAAATCCACAACTCTTACCATGTTACATGAAAAGGTTAGCTATCCTTCAAAAAGAAAAGTACGTGTGTCAGAAAGAAATTCAGACACCTTCTCCTCCTGTTGTCCAACCTTGTTTCATGTTCAAATATGAAGCAGAGTTTCCACCTTTAGAACGGAAGGTTAACACTCAACAGAGGGTTACATCCAAGCCTTTTGTGCAAAGCACCACTGTGGAACATGACAGACAAATAAAGGGTTCCACTCAAGCAGAAGAAGTGTTAAATTGGCAAACTGCAAAAGCTTGTGCTCAAAGCAAGTCTCTGCAAGCGATAGACTCTAAGGTCTCACAAATTCTCACAACAGTTCAATCTAACCAGTCCAAGGTTAACACTGTAGAGAATCAACTCCAGCAGATATATGAAAAGCTGAAAGATAATATTAGAGGAAACTGAAACAATGGCACAAGAAGGAGAACCAGCACGCATTGGCAAAACCTTATCATCCACTGAGTTATCAACGGCCTTGCCTTTTTCCTTGAAATTATGTACCGGGCGATAAACTGAAACAATGGCACAAGAAGGAGAACCAGCACGCATTGCGAATCGGGGATCGCCCACGCTGAGATGTGGGACGTCCGGTTGTTTCCTTCATGATGTTGTTGTTCCCCAAACGACGATAAGACCCTGTGGAGTGTCCCATAATGCCACAATTCCCACAAAACTCTGGAAGCTTTTCATAACCAATGGAAAGAAAAGAGCAGTGGCCCATACATTCAACCATAATGTTTTCTTGAAGAGGCTTTGCAAGATTCACTTCCACCAAAAACCGGACAAAATGTCCAAGTGAGCCATTCAAGGACTTCTCATCAATTTAGACCCGCGTTCGAATGGCCCTAGCAAGCCCCATAATAAAGTTTGGCTCCCAATACCCAAGACTCAATTCAAAAATTCTAACCCAGATGTTTGCTATTGAAGAATTAACCTTGTTAGGGGTAAAATCCGGAACCTAAGGTGATGATTTAATGGAACCAGGATTAATAGACTAGGACACACGGGCCCGAGCTCGAGAGCGATCCTGTGCGTGCATTGGAAAATATAACACGGAAATAACCTTTTCCCAATGGAATTAAGTTCCAAGCATTTTTAATCCCCCATAACTCTGATAACCTCTTATGGAGAGGCATTGTAGGCCAAGGTTTATTACCCTTTCCAAGCATAACACGACCAATCAAAGCATATTGAAATTCTGCAATATCTGTTGGTAAACATTTTCATCCATAACCACATAATAATATTCACCCTTTTTAATTGGCTCGGGAATAGGGTTAGATTTACCAGAAATAATTTTAGCAAAAGATGTAGGGATACATGTATTTTTTTGAATAAGTTCGAATAATATATATATATATATATATATATATATATATATATATATATAAATAAATGAAAAAAGTGTAATCCTCGATCACAATCGATCAGGTAACCAAAAGAAAGCTTGGAAATAAAGTCAAAAACCAAACAAAATGGTCACAAGCCGACCAAATGGCTGAATGGTTGGGGCCTCGTTAAAACCTTCCAAGGTAAAACCCACCTTGTGGGAAAACCCTTGAAAGGAAAAAGAGTACCCCAGGAAAAGAAGGCGCAAAAAAAAAAAACCAAGCGGTGGCGCACTAAGTAACAAACCTATAGTTGGATTGGCCAACATAATCATCGGTGAGGTAGTGAAGGAGTTCGTCGGCGGATGCCCCACTGGGCGCCACTCTCGTCGTCTTCTTGCTCAAAGATATTCGCCACCCGATTGCCTTCGCGAAAGATATGAGAGACTACAAGATCAATACCTCGAGCGAGATGCGGGGTTTGGCGCCAATAACTAAGATGGCGCCATGGGACCTCCATAGTTCTCTTCTCCAAGTGGGTTCACCACATACATCGAATCCGATTCCCCATAGTTGTGTCCACCCTTTCGCGATGCATAATGAATCGCCCACATTGCTGCGACCAATTCGACTTCAAAAGCGTAACTCGAACCACAATGATGGACAAAGAAACCTCAAAAGAAACCTCTACAATTCGAAAAACTCCGAAAGTCGTGAGGTTGCCCGCGCCCGAAGCACCGCCATCCGTGTTAACCTTGATCCAACCTCGGGAGGGGTTTTTGCCATCGAACCTCCACGTCGATCTGGAGCACGCGTCTAGCCCGTCCAGGAACTCGCAGACCGCGCAAGATAAATAGGTCATGTTGGTCATTGTTCATGCATCCCCGATCCAAAGATGATGATTCTACAATGAGTACCTGTAATTGAATGATCGCCGCCTCCAGTGTCCAGATTTTGTTGTGAAAAATCAGCTCATTGCGGATGTGCCATATAAACCAGATGCAGGAAAGTATCGCCACCCGCCAAAGGAAAGCGACCTGGTCACTGAAATGAAAAGACATTAACCGCACCAGTAGCTCATTGAAACTGTAAGTCTGAGTAGGGTGAACTTGGAAAGAGTGGAAGATCCAACGCCATATATTTCCTGCAAAAGCACAAGAGACAAATAGGTGATCAACCGATTCTTCCGATTCCCTGCAAAGAACACAAACCAAAGGGCCAGTAAAACTTCCCCTAGCTCGTAATGAATCCTGGACAGCCAGTCGGTTTTGTATAGCCCTCCATGCGACCACCGATCTCCGTTCCAGGATATGCTGCGACCAAATCCAAGAACCCCATCTAACTACCGGGTGTTGGGGGCGTATATGATTGTAAGCCGCCTTCGAGGTAACTGAACCATCCTCCGAGTTCAACCAAACTCGAGTATCCCGGGACTCCAACGCAATCGGGACGTGCACAATGGCACGGACCAGCTCCAAATAGGCCTCCACGAAAGAGAGGGAGAAGTGCCAGGACCCATCATAAAAATAGTCAGAAATGCGCTGATGGAATAAGTATCTATACTTCTCCGGAATGCCAATTCTGTCAGCTATAGAGTATCCCAACCAATTATCAATCCAGAATAAAACCTCGGAGTTGGCGCCTGTGATCCAACGAGCACCATCCAAGCAATCAGAAATACAGGGTTTAATCCCAGCCCAAATTGAAGAAGGAATAAAGGACCGCCGAATCTCCCCATTCTTTGTAAAGTACCGTTGTCTGAGGGCCCTGTAAACCAACGAGTCTGAGTTCAAAACCTTCCATCCCAATTTCATTAAGAGAGTCGTGTTGGCAACCACTATCGATCGCACGCCCAGTCCCCCTTCTGCCTTGGGCGTGCAACATCTATTCCAATTGACCACCACCTTTCCCTTAGAATTCACGTCCCCCGTCCAAATGAAGTTGCGCATGGCTTTTTCCATTTGTTTTAGCAGCGCAGCAGGCCATTTATAAACCATCATGGTATGCACGAAAGAACTAGTGATCACCGAGTTAACAAGGAAAACTCTACCAGCAAGGAAAGAGACGAACCTTTCCATCGTCCGAATTTGAGGATTATCTTGTCAAAGATAGGTTGTAAATCCGCAACCTTTGGAGCGCCCTTAAAGATTGGAGTGCCCAAATACACAGTGGGGAACACCCCTGGATGGATCCCCAAAATGTGTTGCACTCTCCCACGGACATATGATGAAACCTGCGAACCAAAGTAAACCTTGGATTTATGTGGATTGAACACTTGGCCCGAGATATCTGCATAATGAGTAAGAATCTGAAGCAAAACCCGGGCATTAGTAGAAGACGCCCCACACATGATGACAATATCGTCTGCATATAAGATGGACGAAGGAAAGACAATCCCCCGTGGCGCCATGAAGGGAGATAACCGAGAGTGTTCCATCGCTACTTCAATAAGCCTCCCCAGGACTTCCTCCGCAATGCAAAACAATAATGGTGATCAAGGATCCCCTTGTCTGACTCCTCTGAGACAGGGAAAATAACCCACCGGCGTCCCATTTAACAGCACATATATCCTGGATGACCGAAGAACCACCTCCACCCAATGCACAAAGATCTCTGAGAAACCGAAATGGCGCAAGACGTGTAGTAAGAAATCCCACCTCAATGTGTCAAAGGCCTTGCGGATATCTATTTTCAGGATCATATTCGAATCCGTACGACCCTGTAAGACATTGAACCCTTCAGATACCATGGCAATACAATCATGAATTTGTCTGCCAGTGATAAAACCAAACTGCGTCGGAGATAAATAATCTGCAATAATCAAACTCAAACGTGTAGCCAATATCTTCGTGATGATCTTGAAAATGAAATTGCTCATAACAATCATACGGAAGTTTTCAATGACGTTCGCATCTTTAGTCTTTGGGATGAGCGCCATGAAACTTGCATTCAATCCCGTGAGGTAGTGAATTCATCAAGAAAAAGCGAACATTGCAGATTACCTCGGCGGAGATGACATCCTAAAATGATGATAAAAATCCCATTGAACCCATCCGCCCTGGAGAACTATCGAGAATCCATATCGAATACCGCATTCTTATCCTCTAAATCCGACGAAATGACCGTAAGGGTGTCATTCGCCGCGCGCGCCAACCAACCTCGAGTAATAACCTAGTTGATTAACGAAAAATCCAAGACGAAACTCCCAAGATCCGCGAAGAGATCCTTGTAAAAGGAAACGATGTGTTCCCAAGGATAGCAAAAGCATTATCGATGTAATCGCCATCTACCATAAGCCCCTGAATGCACGCACGCCCTTTACGAATCTGGCTACGCCAATGAAAAAAATACTGTATTACGATCCCCATCCTTAAGCCAGGAAGTACGGGCCTTTAGCTTAAGGAATTTGGATTGAAACTGTAGCGTCTGCGAGAGCTTCAACTGGGCGTCCAGCTCGCTATCTCGAAGGGAGGCGATATAGCCCAATGCCTCAATGTCTCCCTGAATCTGACGAAGATGCTCCATCTGACTATCCACCTTACGGTTAACATCCCCAAACACATCCCTGTTCCAATCTTTAATAAATTGTCGCAACTGCTTGAGCTTCCTCATGACACGCAATAAAGGGGTGTGCGCGTCACATGGAGAGACCCAAGAGTTTGTAACCAAATCCCGGAATGAATCGTGATGAACCCACATACGCTGAAAACGAAACGGAACCAGTCCCCTGCTAATGGCCGAAGAACATGAGACCAAAATGGGGTGGTGATCAGAACCAATGCGAGGAAGAACTAAACCCTTTACATCCTACCAAAGCGAAAAATGGACAAGTTGCAAGGGCTCTGTTCAACTTAGCCACAAGTAAAGATAGAGGCCTACGGGGAGAGCACCAAGTAAATGAATTCCCCGTAGTCGACACCGCAAATAATCCAGCGTCCTCCATGAAATCCCTGAAATCCTGACACGAGGCTTGGGAAAGAGTATCATTGCGCGAGCGCTCATGATGTCCCAAAACCGCATTAAAATCCCCAACAAGCAACAGATCAGTAAGATCCAAATTCCTCAAATCCAACCAGAGGTCACGTCGTGCAATGTAATCACACAAACCATGAGTGAAGCCAACATGATAAATCAAAGCACCAAATTGAACTTTGAAAACAATACATTGGGTAGAAGACCAAACTTGATTAAAATCTTGAGATGGTGGAGTCGTGAAGTACCCAAATGTCTGGTCGTCCATTGCTACGAAAACTTTGACCCGCAAGAGTCAAACCCAGGCTACGCCAATACGATTCGGAAATAGTCGAAATGTCCACCTTAGGTTCACAAATAGCCAAAATCGAAAGCTTATGCTTTTGACATAAAGCCTTAAGAACATTGCGAGCGAAAAAAAAAAGTCTTTCAAATCCTTTGCTAATCAAAAATTCTCTCTCTAATTTTTTCCTACGTTTGTCGGTGCGTCCGTGCCAGCCTCCATCTCCGGCGTCATCTCCGGCGACCTGGTCGGCAAATCACCATAACGAACTCAGGTGATTATCTTTTTTCTGATTTCCATGTATTCATCACCGTCGATCAGCTACTTCAACTCCGACCAAATCTTTTTCTGATTTTTCGATTATGGATGTATTTTTATTCCCTGAGATTCAAACATCTAACAGCCCATCCAATATCTCACCCAACGTTGATTACCAACACCTCAAGCCCAAGAGGAGTGATGTTGTCCTGTCGAAATACTACTTGCAGCCCACGCCATCGAATGCCGCTGCTTCTCATGCTTCAAACAACTCCCATCCCTCCCAAGAAGTTGCAGCAAATTCGTCCTCCATGGTGGTCCCTCCTTCCTCCTCCATCCAAGTTGCGGTCCCCACCATGCCTAGGGCTCTTTGGACGTCCAACCCCATGGTGGAACAAGTAGATTCCCTTTCTATGATGGTCCCCTCCACTAACATGAAGTCTTATGATGCAGCGGTCCCCCCATGTCTTTTTTGGCATCCTCAATTGAAAAAGTCACGCCCTCCCTAATTCTTGTAAGATGTCAGCCTCTTTTGAGGACATTGTGGTCCCCTCCAAGCCTTCTTGGGCGTCCCCAATTGTTAAGGAGCGGTCCCCCTTTCATCCTTCAATTGACGTATTCAAGCCCCCCTCAAAGCCCTTGAAAGCCTCAACACCTGATTTGATTGCGGTCCCCACCAATTCTTTTCTTATGGCTCCTTCCTTTGATGAATTAGTGGTCCCTTCTAAGCCATTGAGGGCGTCTCCCATTGACGTAGACACGATCCCCACATATGACAGAACCAGCTTACGAGATATTCCACGAAACAACAAGGATCGAGAGACGACGAAAACACGCAGGGAATGGGAACAAACATATGAACTTCGTGGCCCAATTCTTTACGAAAGATGAGCCGCGCCCGGTGAAAAAAGGCGACTACTTTTCGGTAACTATAGACGAACAAATTTATCAACAAAGGACGGCCGAATTGAGGAATACGCTGATTGGGAGAATTCTTTTGCCAAAAGGGTTTAAGCCATTAACACTGCCGGAGTTAAAATCGAAACTGACAAATTTTTGGAATATTGTGGATGCATGGAGATTGATCCATTTGGGAAAAGGATATTACAACTTGCAGTTCACCAACATGGAGGAGAGGAATCGAATATTTTCAAAAACAACGTGGAATCTGCAACCTGGTTCGATTCGATTAATGAAATTGATGAAGGTCATCCCGCAGTTACAACTCAAGGAAATAAAGAACCGATGATGATTCATGGAGGACCAATCACGAGAGCAAGAGCTAAACAAATTAAGCAAGCTTTGATGACTCTTGTTCTTTGAAATTAAAGAAAATGTGCGAGGAGCTCAATAGAAGGCCAAGTAATGAATGTTATTCAAGTTGTTGGGGAGAATGCATCTAATAAGTTGGGCTCAAGCATGGAACTGAATTGAAGACTTAATTTGGAGTTTATGGGCCATGATTTTCGTCCAACACCTCAAGCCCAAGAGGAGTGATGTTTCATTTTGCTTAAAATGGTCAATTTTCAGCATTTTGTTAGTCAAAGTGTCTTAGTTAAGTTAATCAAGTATGATTATTCAATAAAGTAAGTCTAGTAGTCATTTTCCAAGTCTAGAAAGGTTGTCTAGTCTAGTAATCATTTTCCAAGTCTAGTAAAGGTGGTCTAGAGTGTCTCTTCACATGGGGAGTCATTTTCTATGTTGTAAGACTAGAAAAAGGGGTCAAGAATGTCTCTTCAAATCCCATGAAAAGCCAATTCGGGATTAACATTGAAGCATCATATTGTAACTATAAAAGCATGGCAGCCCATGTAAGAATGGATAATTGATTGATATATTGAAATTGGCATTTGCCTTTGTGAGTTGAAATTCTCTTTGTAGAGTTTTTAATTGTTTAAGAACTTATCAAGATACTTGAGCAATATCTTGTGGTGTTCATCATACCAAGGTTCTTGGCTGATCATATAGCCAACGGGTCAAGGTTATAAAGCTCTAGGTAAGATCAAACTAGATCATCGATCCGGAATATCATTGCATACTTGTATACGTTGGGTTCTTGAATCGATATATTCAATGGGTCCTTCGTACAATCAGTATCGGTTTGGTATCGAGCAATCTGGTATTGATCTGATTTCCTATCATTTTATCCATATTCTATCTTCTAGTTTCAAAAAAAAACAAAAGAGAAAAAAAACGAAAAAAAAAAAAATCTGAATTCCTTCTCCATTCAATCTTGAGAAGTACATACAAAAGCAAAAAAAAAAAAAAAAAAAAAGAGAGAAAAATCTTGTTGTGGGATCCTAAAGACTCCACCACCAAAAGAAAATTGTATCTTGTTTCTTAGAAAAAATACTTATTGATCTTTTTGTACACACGGGCATATCATTTGTTGAACGTGACTTGGAATTGCTTGTCTTGATTTGTTCTTATTCTTATTGAGCCTACATATGAAATTTGAGTGGTAAAAGGCATTGAGTGGTGAGATCATTAGAGGGGAGGTAAAAGCCAATTGAGTGAATCATCTTGAGTGATACACGAGTGTTTTGTGAGGAATATATCATGGAGGATACTTCGGGCAGCAAGGTTGGAGAAAAAGATTTCACTATTGAGGCTATGCAACAACAATTTGCAAGATTTACAGCAATTCTTGAAAATATAACGGATCGTTTGGAGAGGCTTGAACAACCAGCAGCTAGGAGGCGTGAGATTCCTCAACCAAATCAATGGAGACGTAATGAGGAGTGGGAATCGAGGAGGAAGAAGAAATGGAGCCGCAACACCATGGAAATAGACGAGGTGGGAGAAGGCAAAATAATGAAGTTGATCGGGATTTAGGGAACATCAAATTGAATATCCCTGCATTCCATGGAAGAAGTGATCCCGAAGCATATTTAGAGTGGGAGAGAAAGGTGGATCTTATTTTCGAATGCCACAATTACTCCGAGGAAAAGAAGGTAAAACTTGCTGCAATTGAGTTCACCGACTATGCATTAGTTTGGTGGGATCAATTAACCACAAATCGAAGGCGTTACGGAGAAAGATCGATCACTACTTGGGCTGAAATGAAGACAACCATGCGTAGGAGATTTGTACCATCTCATTATTTTCGTGACTTGTATCAAAAACTCCAAACAATGACTCAAGGTAGTAGATCAGTGGATGAGTATTACAAGGAGATGGAGATTTCAATGATTAGGGCCAATATTGATGAAGATAGGGAGGCTACCATGGCAAGATTCCTAAAGCGGGCTGAATAGGAGATTGCTAACATAGTGGAATTACAACACTATGTGGAGCTTGAAGACATGGTGCATACAGCCATAAAGGTGGAAAGGCAACTCAAGAAGAAGAGTTCATTTCAAAAGAGTTACGTATCGAATTTTCAGTCTTCCAACAAGATGAAAGAAGGAATGTTGAAAGCAAGTGTTGGAACAACCTCTAAAACTCAAACCGAGGCGTTCAAAACCAAGTACAATGAGGTTGATAAGGAAAGGGTCTCAACTCCAATTCTCGAAATCGAGATATCAAATGTTTTCGTTGTCAAGGGTTTGGACATATTGCATCTCAATGTCCAAACAAGAGAGTGATGATCATGAAGGATAATGGAGAGATAGAATCTGAAAGTGAACATGAAGAAGAACAACTTGAAGAGACCATACCCGAACATGGCGAGCTTTTGGTTGTTAGAAGAGCTCTAAACATGCAAACAAAGATGGAAGAAGCTGAACAACAAAGGAGAACATCTTCCACACAAGGTGTTTAGTTCAAGGTAAGGTGTGCATGTTAATTGTTGATGGAGGGAGTTGTGCTAATGTTGCTAGTTGTGAAATGGTGGAAAAACTGAATTTAGCTACCATTTAAGCACCCCAATCCATATAAGCTGCAATGGCTTAATGATTGTGGAGAAATTCGTGTGACTAAGCAAGTTTTGGTATCATTTTCAATTGGCAATTACAAGGATGATGTTCTATGTGATGTGGTACCAATGCATGCTAGCCATATTCTATTGGGGAGACCATGGCAATTCGATAGAAGGGTGACGTATGATGGTTTTCTTAATCGATGCACACTCAAGCATCGTAATAAAAATATCCAGCTTGTTTCTTTGACTCCACAACAAGTGCAAGAAGATCAAATCAAAATGTCCCAAGCAAGAAAAATACGAGAGGCCGAGAGAAAAAAAAAAGAGTAAGGAAGAGGGGCAAAATTCGAGTGAAAAAAAGAGTGGAGATAATGATAAGAGGAATGAATTGAGTGTGAATGAGGGAGAAAACGTAGAGGGCAAAAAAAAGGCTGAATTTCTATGCAAAAGCAAGTGAGTTAAAAGGGCATTAGTTGAAGAAAAGAGTGTGTTAGTAATGGTGTTTAAGGAGTCCTATTTGAACACTAATGAGCTAACACCATCTTTGCCAAGTTCTTTTATTTCTCTTTTGCGGGAATATAATGATGTCTTTAGGAAGAAGAGCCAAATGGATTGCCGCCACTAAGAGGAATTGAACATCAAATTGATTTCATCCCCGGAGCGGTGCTTCCAAACCGACCAGCATCTGAGCCAACCCGAAAGAGACAAAAGAAATTCAAATGCAAGTGGAGGAGTTGTTGACTAAGGGTAAAATTAGAGAAAGCATGAGTCCTTGTGCCGTACCGGTGATCGTGGTACCAAAAAAAGATGGAGCGTGGAGAATGTGTACAGATTGCCGTGCCATCAATAAAATCATTGTAGAAAGTATCGCTATCCTATTCCTAGGTTAGATGATATGCTTGATGAATTACATGGTCTTTGTAGTCTTCACTAAAATTGATTTAAAGAGTGGATATCATCAAATTCGAATTAAAGAAGGTGATGAATGGAAAACGCCTTTAAAACAAAGTATGGTTTATATGAGTGGTTAGTAATGCCTTTTGGTTTAACTAATGCTCCAAGCACTTTCATGAGATTAATGAACCATGTTTTGCGTAACTTTATAGGCAAGTTTGTTGTAGTTTATTTTGATGACATCCTTATCTATAGCAAAAGCTTAGAGGAACATCTTGATCATGTGCGTGAAGTGTTAAACACTTTAAGAAGAGAGTCTTTGCATGCTAATCTGAAAAAGTGTTCTTTTTGCATGGACAAAGTTGTTTTTCTTGGATTTGTAGTAAGTGCTAATGGAATTGAAATGGAAAAGGAAAAAGTCAATGCTATTTTAGATTGGCCAATTCCTAAAAGCGTTGCTGAAGTGAGAAGTTTTCATGGTCTTGCAAGCTTCTATAGGAAGTTTGTAAAGAATTTTAGCACCATTGCTGCACCATTGAATGAAATAATAAAAAGGAAGTTGGTTTTCATTGGGGAGAAAAACAGCAACATGCATTTGAACTCCTTAAAGAAAAACTAACTCGCACCTATTCTTGCATTACCTAATTTTGATAAATCATTTGAGCTTGAATGTGATGCATCCGGAGTGGGTGTAGGTGCTGTTCTAATGCGGGACGAAAGACCAATTGCTTACTTTAGCGAGAAGTTGAAAGGAGCACAATTGAACTATCCGACGTATGATAAAGAGCTCTATGCTTTGGTGAGAGCATTGGAAACTTGGCAGCACTACTTGTGGCCAAAGGAGTTTGTGATTCATACCGATCATGAGTCTTTAAAATATCTCAAGGGCCAAGGTAAGTTGAACAAGCGACATATCAAATGGGTGGAGTTCATTGAATCATTTCCTTACGTGATTAAATATAAAAAGGGGAAAGAAAACATTGTAGCTGATGCATTATCTCGGAGGCATGCCTTAATCACTACATTGGGTTCTAAGCTTCTTGGTTTTGAGTCAATAAAGGAAATGTATGACAATGATTCTGATTTCTCTTCTATTTATATAGCTTGTGAGCATGCTGCATTTGGAAAGTTCTATAAACATGAAGGATACTTATTTCGTGAAAACAAACTTTGCATCCCCAAATGTTCTATTCGAGAGTTACTTGTTAGAGAAGCGCATGGGGAGGTTTAATGGGACACTTTGGTGTGCATAAAACCTTGGAAGTCCTACGTGATCATTTCTTTTGGCCTTGTATGCGTGTTGATGTTGAAAGAATTTGTGAAAAGTGCATAACTTGTAAACATGCTAAATCAAAATCACAACCTCATGGAATGTATAAACCTTTACCTATTCCAAATGAACCTTGGGTGGACATATCTATGGACTTTGTTTTGGGTTTACCTAGAACAAGTAAGGGTAGAGATTCTGTGTTTGTGGTTGTTGATAGATTTTCTAAAATGGCACATTTCATTCCTTGTCATAAAAGTGATGATGCTACTCATGTTGCTGATTTGTTCTTTAGAGAAATTGTGCGTTTGCATGGAGTTCCAAGAACAATTGTGAGTGATAGAGATGCAAAATTTTTAAGTCACTTTTGGCGTGTGTTATGGAGCAAATTGGGAACTAAACTTCTATTTTCTACTACTTGCCACCCACAAACTGATGGGCAAACTGAAGTAGTAAATAGAACTTTGTCTCAACTACTTGAACTTTGATCCAAAAGAACTTAAAGAATTGGGAAGATTGTTTGCCATTTGTTGAGTTTGCATATAATAGGAGTGTGCATTTCGCTACTAACTTTACTCCTTTTGAAGTTGTTTATGGATTTAATCCATTGAGTCCACTTGATCTTGTTCCTATCCCCTGTTGAAGAGCAAACAAGTCTTGATGGAAAAGCTAAGGAGAATTGGTAAAGAAGTTGCATGAAAAGGTGAAACTTAATATTGAGAAGCAAACCGAGCGATATGTTAAACAAGCCAACAAGGGTCGAAAGCAAGTAATATTTGAACCAGGAGATTGGGTGTGGCTGCACTTGAGAAAAGAAAGGTTTCCAACAAAGCGAAAGTCCAAGCTACAACCAAGGGGTGATGGGCCATTTCAAGTGATTGCAAAGATCAATGACAATGCCTACAAGATTGATCTTCAGGTGAGTATAATGTGAGTGCTACTTTTAATGTGTCCGATCTATCTCCTTTTAATGCGAGAATCGATTCGAGGACGAATCCTTTCGAAGAAGAAGGGAATGATGAAGGTCATCCCCGATTACAACTCAAGGAAATAAAGAACCGATGATGATTCATGGAGGACCAATCACGAGAGCAAGAGCTAAACAAATTAAGCAAGCTTTGATGACTCTTGTTGCTGAAATTAAAGAAAATGTGCGAGGAGCTCAATAGAAGGCCAAGTAATGAATGTTATTCAAGTTGTTGGGCAGAATGCATCTAATAAGTTGGGCTCAAGCATGGAACTGAATTGAAGACTTAATTTGGAGTTTATGGGCCATGATTTTCGTCCAACACCTCAAGCCCAAGAGGAGTGATGTTTCATTTTGCTTAAAATGGTCAATTTTCAGCATTTTGTTAGTCAAAGTGTCTTAGTTAAGTTAATCAAGTATGATTATTCAATAAAGTAAGTCTAGTAGTCATTTTCCAAGTCTAGAAAGGTTGTCTAGTCTAGTAATCATTTTCCAAGTCTAGTAAAGGTGGTCTAGAGTGTCTCTTCACATGGGGGAGTCATTTTCTATGTTGTAAGACTAGAAAAAGGGGTCAAGAATGTCTCTTCAAATCCCATGAAAAGCCAATTCGGGATTAACATTGAAGCATCATATTGTAACTATAAAAGCATGGCAGCCCATGTAAGAATGGATAATTGATTGATATATTGAAATTGGCATTTGCCTTTGTGAGTTGAAATTCTCTTTGTAGAGTTTTCAATTGTTTAAGAACTTATCAAGATACTTGAGCAATATCTTGTGGTGTTCATCATACCAAGGTTCTTGGCTGATCATATAGCCAACGGGTCAAGGTTATAAAGCTCTAGGTAAGATCAAACTAGATCATCGATCTGGAATATCCGCTGCATACTTGTATACGTTGGGTTCTTGAATCGATATATTCAATGGGTCCTTCGTACAATCCGTATCAGAAATGGATGCAAGACTTTAATCCATATAGGGTTAACACATCAACGGCACAGGTTTGGATTCGTATCTATGAATTAGGATTTGAATACTGGCACCCATCACTCATCAATAATATCGCTAGCGCTGTGGGAACCCCTATTCAAATCAATGAACGATCCTTGAATGAAGAAGTTGGACATTTCATTTGAGTGCTTGTTGAAATAGATTTAAATAAGCCATTACAAGAGTTTATAATGATAGAAAGAGTTGGACATGGCTCTTTCGTATCTCTTAGTTATGAAAATCTTCCAGAATTTTGTGTTCACTGCAAAATAGTGGGACACAATATTAATCGTTGTAGGCACTATACGCCTAAGGAAGCACGCCCTCAAACCGAACAGCCACAGAAAATGGACAGCCCGGTGAGAGGACGTTCAATGGAAAGAGGTCGCAATTTACAGAACAAAGGAAAAGGGGTGGTAACGGAAGAATGGGTTCAAGTGAGGAAACATGGAGTCCGGCCTATGGAGACTAACCTAACGAACATCATCAATACGCGAAACTCCTTCACATCACTACAAGATAATGATGAGAATGAACAGGTGATGCTCATGGATAATTTGAGGGGAATGGAAACATCTAACAGAGGAAATAAGGATCACACGGAAGAGAGGGATGATTCAGCGATCTCACAATCCGGACAGGCGGATTATTTTGGCGGACCCAAGTACAATGAACAAAGATACGGACAATGGCAAGGTACATGATAATGGATTGGATAAAGTTCAAAAAGCAATCGAAGAAGTGGCCAGCATCAAACCCATTAACACCTATGAGATCACTTCCACGAGCCACAAGGATAGCTTTAAAGCAATGGCAATGGCGGTGGCGGCTAAAAAGCGATAAGCGAGACTTGGAAGAAGAAGAACAACTAGGTAATGCTTTCATTGAGAGTATTGATTCTGATACGCACGTGGTGCGTCCCCCTCCCCCTAATTTATCATGAATTGCTTGTTCTGGAATGCTAGAGGTCTTGGTAATGAGGCTTCTAGATCCATGCTCAAGGAATTATGTCGTGTTTATAAACCTGATATAGTTGCGATTGCGGAGCCGAAAGTTCAATTTTCTACTATTAGCGCTTCATTTTGGAATGCTATTAGTCTAACCCTGGTTGCAGAGAATTTCCGCGTTAATGGCATTCCAGATATTTGGGTTTTTGTTCGTACTACTAACATGCAGGTGCAGTTTCATTGGGCCTCACGATCAAATTGTGGTTTGTAAAGTGGGGGTCGAGAATCACCACGATTTTAATGGGTTTCGTGCATGCCCATTGTTCGTATATTGCTAGACGTTTGGCTTGATGTGTGTGCGTTAGGGGCGAGATAATTTGGTTATGGTGGGGATTTTAATGCCGTGGGAGCTCATGAACGAGCGGTGGAGCTCGGATCCACGACATTTCATGCAGGGAGTTCAAAATATTTATTGATGACAACAATCTCATTCAGGTTCCAATGGTAGGGAACGACTATACATGGGGTATTTTCCAGCCGACAAGGGGTCTAATTCAAGCGAAGTTGGATAGGATTTTGGCCACTAATCAGTTCATGAATCTGTGGCATACTATTGGTGGTTTGGTGGGTTTGAGACACTCCTCAGATCATAATCCTATTATCTTGAGATGCAATTTTTCTACACCTCCTTCGGCGGCTCCATTTCGTTTTCAATCAATGTGGCTCCATCACGAAGGTTTTAAAAAAGTGGTGGCTGACTCATGGGGGATGGAGTGTCCAAACAATCATCCTATGGCCCGTGTTATGCAAAAACTTAAAAGATTACGGTCCATTCTTCGACAGTGTGGAACTACGGTTTTGGAGATGTTTATCGACAGGTTGAGGAAGTGCAGCAAAAACTTACGGATTTTCAATCTCACATCTCCGCATTTGGGTATTCTGACAGCATTATTCAGCAGGAGCTTCAGTTACATAATGATCTTAATCAGCTGCTTAACAGACAATATGAGTTGTTGCGACAGAAAAGCCGAACACAGTGGTTGCAGGATGGTGATCGTAACACTGAGTTTTTTCATCGGAAATTACGCGCCAAGAGGTCTCGTAGCCATGTCACCCATATGCTTGCAAATGGGCAAATGGCGGATGATCAACGAGCATCAAAAACCACATCATCCAATATTATGAACAGACTTTTTGCGGAATCGGATAACGGTAATGCTTGATTATTCCATGGTGGACAATGTGGTTCACCAAACGGTAACTCGAGGGGAGGAAAATTCCAGGTTGTGTTCGATTCCTACGGATGATGAGATTAAGGAAGCCATTTTTAATTTGAGTCCGATAGTGCTCCAGGGCCGATGGTTTTGGGGGTACTTCTATCATATTTGTTGGGATATTATCATTGCGGACATTTTGCTGGCTATTCGTTCATTTTGTGTTAGCCACAGACTGCCTAAAGGATGTAACTCGAGCTATATGGTTTTAATTCCGAAGAACAACAACGCTGTTCGTGTGGAGGAGTACATGCCAATTATCTTAAGTAACTTCTTGTTCAAGATAGTTACTAAGATCTTAGCCGTCCGGTTTGGGGATATTTTGAAAGAGCATGTGCATGGTATGCAATTTGGCTTTATTCCGGGAAAACAAATCCATGATTGCATTGCCTTAGCATCGGAAGGAGTTAACTGTCTTCTTAATCGCTCTAGTACGCCGAATATGATTCTTAAGGTGGACATTAGAAAAGCTTTCGATACATTGAGATGGGATTTTATTTACCACGTGCTTCGACGTATGGGGTTCGATCAGGGGTTCTTGAGTTGGGTGACATCGATTTTTAACTCAGCAAGGATTTTGATTCTATTAAATGGGGGTCCGGAGGGATATTTCAGATGCACTCAGGGAGTCCATCAAGGAGACCCTCTATCTCCCCTTCTTTTCTGTGCAGCGGAAGACGTATTAGCGCGTACATTGGATATGGCTATTCAGCAGGGATATATTGCTCCATTTAAAACTACCCGCAATTTCAGTCTTCCTCCGTGTTTACTATATGCAGATGATATTCTTATCATGACAGCAGCTTCTTGGGAGAATTGTCATCATATTAAACGTATTTTGACTATTTATGGGCGCGCATCTCTGGCCAGCAATTTAATCCGGAGAAGACGAAGGTCTATTTCCGTGACAATACCCCTATTCGGATTATGAGAAGAGTTCAGAATCATCTACAGATTACGCGTGGCGCTTTTCCCATCACTTATTTAGGAGTCCCCTTGTTCAAAGGGGCGCCCAAAATAAGATATTTCCAGCCTACACATGATAAAATTCTGTCCAAATTTAAAAGGTGGAAAGGTACGTCCTTATCGATGGCTGGTCGCATTACTCTTGTTAATTCTGTCATTTCTAGCTCGTATGTTCACTCGATGCTTGTATATCGTTGGCCGAGGACATTGCTCAAATCAATGGAAAAGGCTATGAAAAATTTTATCTGGTCTGGTGATATTAATAAGAAAGGTGCGGTGACAGTAAATTGGGCGAGGTGTTGTGCACCTAAAGAGGAAGGAGGACTGGGAGTTCGATCTCTTGTGGCGGCTAATAAAGCATTTCTTATGAAGGTTGCATGGAAGTTGCTTCAATCTAGGTCTATTTTTCGAGATTTTGCGGCATAGATATTTCAATGGTGGGCCCAGAATGGCATATATTGGATCATCGATTTGGTCAGGACTGCATCCGGTGGTCTTGGAGCTGATTTCCCAATCACGCTGGATTCCGGGGGAAAGATCTGGAGTTCGATTCTGGTTGGATAAGCTGGTTAGGTTACTCAATTGCAGATCGCATTGGTATTCCGCCTCATCTGTTTCAATATTACGAATACCCTATTTCGGATTACTTTTATAATGGGGTGTGGCATTTTACTGAGGAATTCATTGTGTAGTATACAGGGGTTGTCATTGATATTCTTAATTTTCCGATTGCCCCGCATTCGACGGACAAACGCGTGTGGATTCACTCTAAGGGAGGGGACGTATCCTCTAAGGAGGCTTACACTTTGGCTCGTAATCAATTCCCAGAGGTTCAATGGGGTAAGTGGATTTGGTCTTCACACATTCCGTTGAGAAGATCAATCAGCTGTTTGGCGATCAATTCATAATCGGCTACCTGTTCTTGATAACATTCGTGGATCTTGGGGTCCCACAGCTTGTTCATTATGCTATGCAGATTCGGAGTCAGTTGATCATTTATTCACACGGTGTCGGTTTGCTTTGGCGATTTGGGAATGGATTCAAGACGCTTTCGAGGTGCAAATGCCACTTAATGGAGGCGTGAATCATTTTTATGTTTGGGCTATTCAACAACGTTTCAGTCCGCAGATTGCTTCACCCTGGAAAACGGCTATCATTTCGACTATTTGGGTTATTTGGCATGCACGCAATGAATGGATATTCAGGGATGTTAGACCCCTTCACACGACTGCTATCATTTTGGTTAAGGCATTCATCATGGAATCAGCAACCAAAGATTGCAACTATATGTCCAACTCGGTTTATGATCTTTTATGCTTAAGAAGGCTATATGTACAGGGAAGGCCAAAACCACCACCTGTCATCAAGCACGTTAGATGGTACCCTCCATTAGTAGGATGGATGAAGGTGAATACGGATGGATGTGCGCGAGGAGCACCGGGCAGATGTATGGCGGCGGGCATCTTTCGAAATTGCAGAGGTTTCTTCACAGGATGTTTTAGTCATAATGTTGGTAGAGGCTTTGCTTTTGAATCAGAACTTATTGCAGCAATGACAGCTATCGAGAGGGCGTTTAAGCGAGGATGGATCAAGTTGTGGTTAGAATCGGACTCAACGTACGTATGCGGGTTACTGGAAACAAGATCTCTTCAGGTACCATGGAAGTTCTTAGCTAGATGGAGGATGACACTTCACTATATCTCTCACATGGAGTTCAGAGTCTCACATATCTACAGGGAGGGCAACAAAGTAGCGGATAAACTTTCTAAGATGGACGTCCCCTTGGAGTGGTCATACACGATTCCTGAGTCGATTGTCACTGAGTTGAATGAAGACAGTAGCGGGCAGATTTCATTTCGGTTTACATAGTTCTGGGGTACTCTTTTTCCTATCAAAGGTTTTTCCCTCTGGGTTTTACTTTGATAGGTTTTAACGAGGCCCCAATGTTGGCTATCTGCTTGGCTTGTAAGCAGTTTCATTAAGTTTCTTTTGATCGAACTTTGAGGCATTTCACTTTTGGTTTATGCTAGCTGCTTGGCTTGTAAGCAGCACCATCCTTTCTTTTTTATATATCTGATCACTTTATCAAAAAAAAAAATTGCGAGATGAAACATTCCCAATCCCCCGGATGTTCCAGAAGATGCAATTCATTGAGATGTAGGGGGTGGCGCCCGTGACGAATGCACGGTAAAAACAGGCGTGTGATGTGCTGCAGAATCTGACGATTGAGACTGACCACCTCATCTGCGTAGTCTGACCATCTCTTGGAAAGCTGCAAAATTCATCTCGTGTGGTGCTGGGCGTTCGGCTCAATAGTAATGTCATGAGCTGGAGGGGATGGCCCCGACGTAACCTGCCAAAGAATTCTATCTTTAGCCGAGTCCAAGGAGCTACCCCGAAAAGCATGGCTCAATGCACGAATAGGCTTCCCCAAAGGATACTGAACCGTAATGGGCATAATGGTAGAAACCATTTCCTTATTGGAAGTATTGGCTTTGGGAGACGACTCCCTAGCTGGATAATCTGCTTGGTAAATCTGGTTCTTTGGTCTTGGGAATCTGAACCAAGAGCCTCAAAGGTTAATCCAAGATGGATGTTTGAAGAGCAAGTGACTATTGGGCGGGGTGGATACATGTATTTAACGTACCTGGGATTAATTTATCAGGAGTTGAAATTTATGGGACAGAGGTACCTGTGACCTTGGCCCCTGTATAATTGATATCGTGAGGTGGGGTCATAAATTGATTGGTGAAACCATAATTGGGGACTGGAACACCATGTAGAAGAGGGTTGTTGCAAGTAGGATTGGGGACCCCATGCTGAAGGACGCCTGAAGGAAGAGCCCAGGGGCCATCACCACCCTGGGAGGGGGCGGCCAAGGAGTGAGGTAGTTGTCGTTCCCCCAAAAGTCCCAAGGAGGAGGGATGTCCCCCATGGACAACGGCAACCATGGGGGTGGTAGGGCCGCCCCCTTCATAGCTTCTTTACCAAGCATGGAGTCTTGGCCGCCATGCGAGTGAGTCCGAGTTGCGGGGAGATAGAAATCCGATGGGACCAATCCCTTTTCAATCATGTCAGCAGAATCAACGTGCATCTTTGGAGGTTGTGACTTGTGCGGGATGAAGTTTGAGGGGAGTTGGGCACCACCATGAACATTGTTGTGAAGATCAGAGCGGGGTAAAGGTTTTTCATAGACCCTAGATTCCTCATACAAAGATATATGTTGTAACAGAGCACTCAAACTACATGGAATCGTGGGGAAGGAAGTCTAAGACATTGTCGTTGATGAACCATCGGAAAAGTACAGTGCCTCCGACGACAGAACAGACCTGGCTCTGATACCACGAGGTGCCGGGAGCCCCACAAACCCATACCCTTAGGCAACCTTAGCCTTTCCAAGAGGTTAAGAAAGTATGACACCACCACGAGGTCTACTGCACCTTAGCCTTAGCGACAGACCTTGCCTAGACGGCTTTCCGGTAGAACCTCATAGGAAGGTCATTCATTTAAACTTCAAAGAATTCTTAACCGCCGTATGGATTGAGGAGACCGTGCCTAATAATATTATGCCAGGTACTTCAATCATGTTTCTGATGTACAGGATCCTCAAAGAGGCAGGTACAGAGCATACTTCAGTAAGAAGATCGAAGAATTTGAAAGATAATTGCATATTAGCTAAGAGGCTTTTGAAGAGACATAAAAGAAAGTTAGAAACTCATATTTTGTAAAAGGGAGATTTTATTCTGATTTCCGTCTGAGTTTCCATACAACTGAAGAGGTCCTTATATAGGCCTCATGTACAAAACAAGGAAGTGACACGTGTCCCTATTACAAGACACCTCTGCTAGACACGTGTTACCTTCTTATACCTTCTTCATGAGAACCTAACATGTGTCCACTTAAGAAGACACCTATCACATACACATGTCACTTGCAGGGACACCTTAAACAGAAAGCTGACACGTGTCCACTAAAAGGACACTTACAACACAAAGCTGACATGTGTCCCATAAAAGGACACTTACAACAGCAAGCTGACACATGTTACATTACAAGGATAAGAAACTGACATGTGTCCAACAAAAGGACACTTACAACCATAAACTGGCATGTGTCCACTAGGACACTTATTATTACAAACTGACACGTGTCCATTGTTTGGACACCTATACAGTGCTGACATCATCCTTCCGTCATGGTCTGTTGTGGTAGTCGTAGTATTCCTTTGACCAAGGTTCTGTCCAAAACAATCCAAAGCCGTCCCAATCTCTGTCTTCATCTTCAACAAGCCATGGGTCTTGGGAATCTGGCTCAAACATTTGAGTATTTGTGTCGCCTTCTTGGTTATCTTCTCGTTGGTGACTTAACTCAGGTTCATCAACACATGGACTTATCACGAGTGATGTATATACTGGCTTCGGTCTAGGTGGGTTTGGTGGAATCTTGTTAAGAACCAGGAGATGCATGCATAATTCATTAACCTTAGGCTGCTGGCTAGTGATTGATCCAGGGAAAACCTTCCATTTAAAATGTAAAGATGTCGGTATAAATTGATACCCTTTTCCCATTGTGAAATATAGGTGAAGTACTATGACAATGTATAAATCCGGGACATCTTTGTTCTGATCCACTTCTGCTTGTAACATTCCCTTCCAATTTTGAATCTTGTCATACCATTCAAGAAAAGCCCAGAGATTTGATGACTGATTGACTGGATTTTGGAGGAATGATAAAGTATTTCTAAAAAGCATTTCCACTGAATGATAGTAAAGGGTGGAAAGACACCACAAATACCATAGACCATGTTTTGGAATAGGAGTAGTAGTGGAAATGGTAAGGATCCCATAAAAAGGTTTATCTGGATAAAAACATGCCCTCTCGAAAGGGATATTAACTTGAACAACAAATTTGGCTAAGTGATAAAACATAAAAGGTTTTGCATAGTTTTGTAAATCACTTAGGCTTTTGAAAGGTGTTTTTGTGGGGGGAAATTGGCCTTCAGGATATGCCATTAATATAACTGGGAAAATACCTTTCAAAGATATTAACTGTAATGGCTGTGATCTGGACAGATAATCCGGAACAAGATTGTGATTTCCTTTGATATGTTGAACTGTGAACTGATACTTGGAAAACCAATATTTAAGTCGCAACAACTGTTTCTCTGGAACACCCTTGCTCTTAAGCTCCATAATTCCGGAAATGATGTATTGTCCATCGAATTATGAAATGGTGACTAATAAGATGAAATTCAAACTTCTTGATCCCATTCTTCACAGCAAGGATTTCTTTGTAGACAACATGGTAATGCTTCTCAGAATCTTTGAACTGACCACTTGCATGTCCACAATAAAAGATTTTCCTATCTTCTTTTTCAAGCAAGCTCCCCAATATTCATCACTAGCATCAGTCTGGAGAATCCTTTGTCCTGTACTTGGAATTTTCAATGGTGGAGGATTCTGGCACACTTGCTTGAGTTGTTGAACTCGCTCTGTGCGGGATGATCCCCATGGTGGAGCATTCTTCTTAAGCATCTTTGAAAGCTGGCTAGTATATCTGGAGCAATCCGGAATGAAGTCTCTGATATAATTAACAATTCCAAGGAATTGTTGAATCTCTTTGATTGAAAACTTTCTTCCGGAGACTTTAGCAATTCATGAGCAATGTGCTAGCCTGGCTGATACTTTCCATCGATTATTTTCATTCCCAAAAACTCAATGTTTGTTTGACCGATAGAGCTCTTCTTTTCAGACAACATAATACCATGTGATCGAACAATATCCAAGAACTGGTGTAGCAAAGTTTCATGCCTTGTTTGTTTGATGAGAACAATAAGATGTCATCAATGTGGATTAGGGTGGTATGTAGGATAGGTTCAAAAATTTGGGTCATTGCTTTTTGGAATATGGTGGGTGCAACCTTCAGACCAAATGGTAAAAAGCAGCTTCATATCTATCCTCTGGGACAATTCCTAATTGCCAAAACCCTGACTTCAAATCAAACTTCGAAAAGATTTGGGCTTTAGAGAGTTGGGAAAAAAGCATTTGAGTTTTAGGTAAAGGGACTTATCATTAAGGAGGAAATGGTTAAGAGCTTTGTAATCAATAACAAGCCTCTTTTTCCCTCGTACTTGTTCAGCTCTTTTGTTGACATAGAATGCAGGGCAAGCCCAATTTGACTTTGTGGGCTCAATGAGTCCAAGTGCTAGGAGTTGGTTGCATTCTTGCCTCGCAAGGTTCAGCTCTTCTGGAGTCATTCCTGGATGAGTGGCCTTGGTAGCATTCACATCTTCATTCTTTTTGAAAGGGAGTTGAATAAAGAACTTCGGATTTTTCCAAAGTGGTGTTGGGTGATGAAAATCTGCATGTGAGTCTGCACAACACTTGAGAAGCTGGTTGGTAATATCTCTGTATTCCAAAGTGGTGTTGGGTGATGAAAATCTTCAATATTTGGATACGGCATTCCTTCTTGGATCAAGGAACTGGTTTTGAGTGATGGTTGTGACTTGATCATAAAGACTGGGAGCTCGGAGGATGAATCTTCTTCTTCTTCTTCTGGTCCTTCGTCATCAGTAGAATATTGTATTACAAATGCAGTGTCTTCATCTTGCTCGTCTTGTTTAGAAAATAAGGACTCAATATCAACATCATCTATGTTGGCATAATTATGCTGGAATGCTTGTGATGCCAACTTTGCTACTTTATCCTTCTTGTTAGGGCAATTCTTTGCAAAATGCCCTTTTCTTCCACACAGGAAACACCTATTCGTCGACTTCTTTCTGAACGGTTTCCTTCTGAAGAATCGATAGGCTTTATTTCTTTTCGCCTTCTTCTGGATCTTTTTGATCTTCTTTCGGGAAGACGGAGTTGAACAAGTGCAGTTCTCCTTTCCTTTGCACTTTATCTCCAGATGAGAGTTTTTGCATACAGATTTGAGGAGAGTTCTTTTGTCAAGCACGTCCTTGATGAAGACCTGTTGCTCACACAACTTGTCTAGGGTTGCAAACGTCATCTGATGGATTTCGCCTAGATTGATTCTTGAGACTTCCCTCCTGGAAGCTTGAATCATTCTGTGTAACTCGGGCTGAAGTTCTTTAGGTAGAGATGCCAAGTAGACATGTTTGAGATTTGGATCATTATATCCATTCAACATGTAAAAATCTTAAGACATCCTTTTGAAATGTCTATCCAAATCTTTACGTGTCAAAGAACAACACTTCATGGCAAAATATTCTTTTTTACGCCAACTTTTTTATGAAAGTAATATCTCCAATAAACTCTTGGTGAATTTCTCCAAGAACAAGTGATGGAGTTGAAGAATTATAAAGTTGGAGTTATTGATACTCACCAAGGCTTTGAAACCATTCACGTAGGATACCAACAAATCTTGAAGAGAATTCCATAAGGATTTGTTTCAGATTGGCTCCTTCTTTTGTTAGCTGGAGGTCTATCCATGCTGCAAAAGAGTGTAATCTCTCTTCTTTTCTGGATTGGAACATCATCAAATGAAAACCATGGACCATTTGTTGGTTTAGAGGATGAATCTGAAGGACGAGGACGTGGTCCTTCTGCTTCTGGTTCCATATCTCCTTCAGAACTTCCAGACACTGGTTCAGTATATTGCTGGCTTGCTTCTGGAGTATCTCCAGCCATAAGTATAGCGGATAGATCAGCAACATCTGGTTCAAACTCAGCATCATAGGATTCTTCTCCTGATAGGGATGATTTAGCATCCTCAGAGTCTGATTCTTTTTCAGATTGGGAAGAGGTAGTTTCTTCAGGGTCTGATTTTTCTGACCATTGTAATGGATTATTTCTTGGGATAAAGGATGGTCTAGCCATGGAGGATTCTATTGGGTTTTTCTCTTCAGATTTTTAAGAGGATGGAGGTATCTCATGACTCTTTGGAGGTGGTTGGCTTTTTTAGTAGAGAGCTTTTTCTTTGGCTTTTTAGGAATATCAAGTGTAATACTTGAAGCCATACCAAAATAAGTAGGATAATTTGGAGGAGATATAGGTGGTGATTCATATTTGGAACTATAACTGGGAAAGAAGGATAAGGACTTACTTTGACTGCTCCTATCCCTTTCAATTTGAGAAAGTTCCTTTTTTAGTCTCCTGATCTCAACTTCTTTCTGCATGAACTCAGCTCCAAATTGGTTTTGTTCAATAAGTCTCCTCACATCTTTGTCCAGCCGGCTGATATTGTCTTTCAGCTTTTCATATATTTGCTAGAGTTGATTCTCCACCGTATTAACCTTGGTTTGGTTAGATTGGACTGTGGTGAGAATCTTTGAGACCTTAGAGTCTATCGCCTGCAGGGACTTGTTTTAGGCACAAGCGTTGGCCGTCTGCCAATTTAGTACTTCCTCTAATTGAGTAGGACCCTTTATTTGTCTGTCATGTTCCACGGTGGTGCTTTGCACAAAGGGTTTGGATGTAATCCCTCTGTTGAGTGTCAACCTTCCTTTCTAGAGGTGGAAATTCGCCGTCAGATTCGAACATGAAACAAGGTTGGACAACGGGAGGAGTTGGAGGAGAAGGTGCCTTAACTTCTTTGTGACACCCGTACTTTTCTTTTTGAAGGATAGCTAACCTTTTTTCGTAACATGGTAAGGGTTGTGGACTTGGATCCGAGAGGGTCGGGTTTATCATCGGCCTACAACGTGGTTGTCTTGTGGTTTTCTTCTTTCTACTTCTTCTCTGTATATGTTCTTCTTCATCGTAGTCGATTTCTCTCCACAAGAACATTCGGATCACACACGGATGGATCAACATCCCATACAAAGTGACCATTGACTCTGTCGCTGTAAATATGGGATCCATCAGGGCAAAATCTTGCGTTTGGGATTTTTGTGTCTGCATTGACCTCAACTGGATAAACCATCACAAGGAATTCAGGATTAAAGGTCTCGAGCTGGATGGTGTCTGATAGATCGTCTTCACACGTCCATCCTTCAACCTTTGAAATTTAAAGTCGGTGGCTTGCACCATTTCTGACTGCTGGTGAAGGGACTCATAGTTGGTGATCCATTCTTTTGGAACAAGTTGCTCCAAGTCTTTTCTTCTAATTTGTGTGGGTATCTGGAAGATTGTAGGGACGTCAGATCCAGACTCAGCAAGGACCATCAAAGCATTTTTTATGCCTTGATTTTACAGATCTAGGTTGTGATCTTGCAACCGGTATACAACTTGATGATGAAGGGTTGCTATGATGGAATTTGAGATCTGATCGGCTCCGGATAGTTGAACTTGCACCTTGAAGGCAGATGCAAGAGTTGGATCACTCAGAGACACTGCAAAGTTGGGGAAGAAAGTGACCACAACACTTCGCATTGAGTGTAGAGAGAACTGTACCAATAACTGCATGCTCATATTGGAGGAATCGAGTATCTAGGAGAGCAATTCTTGCAGATACTGGAAGACCTTTTGTTCCATGGTAGGAGAGAACAAGTCGTACAGCTCCAAGGTGGAGATGAGTATAACCTTCCAATCTCCAGCGTGTGATGAACTCAGGTGGAATGGACAGTGTGAAGTACTGCTCTTGTTGAGTTGAAGGAAGACTACAGTGATCCATTCTGGATGATTGGATATACTCTTTTGGACGAGTACTCTTGTTGAAGATGATGGATTTGATGTGTTTAGGCCATGAACCACGATTTCTGTATATATTATATGGACTAACAACTAGGGGAACAATTTATTCTACAACAGCGTTGCTTGGAATAGAAGAGTATTCTATTGCATTTTCAATATGACTAGTAGAAAATCTAGATAGGGAACGAGAAGAAGATATACTATGTATTTGGCTAAAAGGGATATCTACAGAGCTATTTGAGGACTGGGATTCCATATCAAGGGGAACGCCTCTTCTACTCACCATCTTATTTCTTAACTGCCGTATGGATTGAGGGGACCGTGCCTAATAATATTATGCCAGGTACTTCAATCATGTTTCTAATGTACAGGATCCTCAAAGAGGCAAGTACAGAGCATACTTCATGAAGAAGATCGAAGAATCTGAAAGATAATTGCAGATTAGCTAAGAGGCTTTTGAAGAGACATAAAAGAATTTTTTTTTTCATCTCACAAAAAATCCTCTCTTTATCTCTCTTAAAGTCGAATACATTTGAATTCTTGAAGAAATTCTGCAAGAAAAAATGGCATTGAGGTCTCTTGATAATGCATTGCCAATCACTCCTGAAAGACCCAAAAAGCAAGCAAAGATTTTAATATCAGCTCACAAAGAGAAGCAAATGGCTGATCGTGGTGTGAATGATGAAAACAAAGTCCCTTTGCCGCAACCACCATCACAGATGCCTCCATTGATTACATTTCCTCTGAAAATCTCAAAGCATTTCAAGACCCAGATTCTAAAATTCAGGGTCTTGTTGGAGGGCTAGAGTCAAAAGATTGGTTGAAGGTGAAGGTATGTGAATCACTAAATGATGTTAGGCGGTTTGCGCTCTTCCACTCCACTCTCTTGCTGCCAATTTTGGACAAAGTGGTGTCAGTGATGGTGAAAGCAATGAAGAACCCAAGAAGTGCATTGATCAAGACTTCTATCATGGCTTCTTCTGATATATTCAAAGCCTTTGGTGTGAACTTACTTGAGTCAACTTCTGATGCTATTAACCAATTGTTGTTGCAACTACTACTAAAAGCTTGTCAAGATAAGAAATTTGTTTGTGAAGAAGCAGACAAGGCATTGTTGGCAATGGTGGAGGCCATGGCCCCTCTTGCTTTGCTCCATAAGCTAAGTGCATATGTTGGGCACTCAAACCTCAGAGTCAGAGCAAAAGCTGCAATTTCTATCTCCAAGATGGATCTGAAAGGTATGGAAGAATTTGGGCTGGTTGCATTGATTCAAATGGCGGCGAATTTGTTAAACGACAAACTTCCAGAGGCAAGAGAGGCAACCAGAAGCATTGTAGTTTCATTGTATGAAGCAATTACAGAAAGTGAGGAAGAGAAACAGGAGTTTTGGCAAAGCTTTTGCCAGTCTAATCTGCCAGCTATTCATGCACAAGCTATGGTTAAACTTGTTTACGCTTAATAGTATATTTAGCTAGTAGACTCGGGATAGCGATTGGAAGTGGCCTTTTTTTTTTTCTTCAGTTCTTGATTTGTTAAGATTTGGTTCCTTCATGTAAAAATCATGTTTACATGATTGTATGTTTGGATATTATCATTCAAAAAAAAAAAAAGAGAGACATAAAAGAAACTGTTCTTAAGGCCTTATGTCAAAAGCATAAGCCTTCGATTTTGGCTATTTGTGAACCTAAGGTGGACATTTTGACTATTTCCGATTCGTATTGGCATGGCTTGGGTTTGACTTTTGCGGGACAAAATTTTTGAAGCAATGGACGGCCAGACATTTGGGTACTTCACGATTCCACAATCTCAATACTTAATCAGGTTTGGTCTTCTACCCAATGTATTGTTCTCCAAGTTCAATTTGGTGCTTTGATTTTTCATGTTGGCTTCACTCATGGTTTGTGTGATTACATTGCACGACGTGAGCTTTGGTTGGATTTGAGGAATTTGGGTCTTACCGACCGATACATTACTTGTTGGGGATTTTAATCTTTGTCTTGGGACATCATGAGCGCTCGCGCAATGATACTCTTTCCCAAGCATCTTGTCGATTTCGGGGACTTCATGTAGGATGTTGGTTTATTTGTGGTGCCAACTATTGGTAATTCATTCACTTGGTGCTCCCCCCGAAGGCCTCTCTATCTTTACTCCAGGCTAAGCTGGACAGAGCCCTTGCAACTTGCCCATTTTTGGCTTTTTGGCAGGCTGTCAAAGGTTTAGTTCTTCCTCGTATTGGATCCGATCACCACCCCATTTTGGTTTCCTGTTCTTCGGCCATTAGCAGGGGACCGACTTTGTTTCGTTTCCAGCGTATAGGGTTCATCACGATTCATTCGGGAGTTAATTACAACCTCTTGGGTCTCTCCATGTGATACGCCCAACCCTATGTTGCGTGTCATGAGGAAACTCAAATGGTTGCGACAGGTTATTAAAGACTAGAACAGGGATGTTTTTGGAGATGTTAATTGTAGGGTGGATAGTCAGATGGAGCTTCTTCGCCAGATTCAGTCCGACATTGAGACATTAGGTTATACCGCGGACCTCCGGGATAGGGAGTTGGACGCCCAGCTGAGGCTCTCGCAGATGCTATAGTTGCAAGCTGACTTTTTTAAACAATAGGCCCGCACTGCCTGGCTTAAGGATGGGGATCGTAACACAACATTTTTTCATCGGCGTAACCAGATTCAAACGGGCCGCACGGGGATCCAGGGGCTTATGGTGGCAGGCAGTTTCACTGATGATGCTACGATCCTCGGGGACCACATTATTTCATTTTACGAGGAGCTCTTTGCGGAACCTGGGCGTTCTATCTCGGATTTCTCGTTAGTCGATCAGGTTCTTACTCCAATGGTTGGGGCACGGGATAATACCACCCTAACAACCATTCCCTCGGATTCAGAGGTGTAGGAAGTGGTGTTTGGTATGGATTCAGTCGGTTCTCAGGGGCCGATGGGTTCAATGGGATTTTTTATCGCCATTTCTGGGATGTCATCTCTGCTGAGGTAACTGCTGTTGTTCGCTTTTTCTTTAGTAATTCGTCACTACCTCTGGGATTGAATACCAGTTGCATGGCGCTCATCCCAAAGACTAAGGATGCGAATGTCATTGAAAATTTCCGCCCGATTGTTATGAGCAATTTCCTCTTCAAGATTATCACGAAGATATTGGCTACGTGTCTGGGTTTGATTATTGCTTATTATCTATCTCCGACTCAGTTTGGTTTTATCCCGGGCAGGCAAATTCATTATTGTATTGCCATGGTATCTGAAGGGTTCAATGTCTTACAGGGTCGCACAGATTCAAATATGATACTGAAAATCGATATTCGCAAGGCATTCGACACATTGAGATGGGATTTCTTACTATACGTCTTGCGCCATTTCGTTTTCTCCGAAATCTTCGTGCATTGGGTGGAAGTGGTCCTCCGGTCGTCCAGGATATCAGTACTGTTGAATGGGACGCCAGTTGGCTATTTTCCCTGTTTCAGAGGTGTCAGACAAGGGGATCCGTTATCACCCTTATTGTTTTGTATATGCGGAGGAGGTCATGGGTCGGTTTATTGCAGTAGCGATGGATCAGTCTCGGTTATCTGCCTTCACGGCGCCAAGGGGTATTATCTTCCCACCGTTCATTTTATATGCAGACGATATTGTCATCATGTGTGGGGCGTCTTCTTCCAATGCCCGGGTCTTGCTCCAGATTCTTACTCATTATGCAGATATCTCGGGCCAAGTGTTTAATCCACAGAAATCCAAGGTCTACTTTGGTTCGTAGGTTTCGTCATATGTCCGTGGAAGGGTGCAACACATTTTGGGGATCCATCCAGGGGTGTTCCCTACTGTGTATTTAGGCGCTCCAATCTTTAAGGGTGCTCCCAAGGTTGCGGATTTACAACCGATTTTTGATAAGATAATTCTCAAATTCATAAGATGGAAAGGTTCGTCTCTTTCCCTTGCTGGTAGAGTTTGTCTGGTTAACTCGGTGATTACTAGCTCTTTTGTGCACACCATGATGGTCTATAAATGGCGCGCACGACGCTCAAGCAAATGGAACGAGCCATGCGCAACTTCATTTCCAGGGGATGTGAATTCAAAAGGGAAGGTGGTGGTAAGTTGGGATAAGTGTTGCACGCCTAGAGCAGAGGGGGGTCTAGGCGTGCGATCTATTGTGGTTGCTAACACTGCTTTCTTGATGAAATTGGGATGGAAGGTTTTGAACTCGGACTCATTGGTCTTTAGAACCCTCAGACAACGGTACTTTACAAGATATGGGGAGATTCGACGGTCCTTTATTCCTTCTTCAATTTGGGGGATTAAACCCCGCATTTCCAATTATTTGGATGATGCTCGTTGGATCCCAGGAGCCAGTCGGGGTTTTATTCGGCTTGATAATTGGTGGGGTACTCTATAGCCGATAGAATTGGCATCCGGAGGCTTATAGATTCTTATTTCACCAGCGCATTTGATTACTACTACGACGATGGGTCATGGCACTTTACCCTCTCCTTCGTGGAGGCCTATCCGGAGCTGGTCCGGGCCATTGTGCGCGTCCCTATCGCACTGATGCCCGGGATACACGTGTTTGGTTGAACTCGGAGGATGGTTTGGTTACCTCGAAAGGGGCTTATGATCATATTCGCAATCGCCCGCAGATTAAATGGGGTTCTTGGATTTGGTCGCAAAGATATCCCAAAACGGGGATCGTGGTAGCATGGAGGGCCATACACAACCGACTGGCTGTCCAGGATTCTCTACAAGCTAGGGAAGTTTCATGGCCCTTCGGTTTGTGTTCTTTGTAGGGAATTGGAAGAATCGGTTGATCACTTATTTGTCTTTTGTGCTTTTGCAGAAATATATGGAATTGGATCTTCCATGCTTTCCAAGTTCACCCTATTCGACTTACGATTTCAACGAGCTTCTTGTGCGTTTAATGTCTTTCAACTTGGTGACAGGTGGCTATCCTTTGGCGTGCTTGATTCTTTCCTAAGATCGGCTTATATGGCATATCCGCAATGAGCTCATTTTCCACAACAAATCCTGGACTCGAGGCGGCTATAATTCAACTACGAGGTTCTCATTGTCGAATCATCATCTTTGGATCGGGATGCATGAACAACAATCAACAAGATCTATTTATCTTGTGCGGTCTACGGGTTCTTTGGACGACCCCGGCACAGCTCAAGATTGTGGAGGTAGAGTGGCGAAACCCCTCCCGGGTTGGATCAAGGTAAACACGGATGGCGGCGCTCGAGGCGACGGGCAGCCTCACAACTTCCGGAGTCTTCGAATCTGTAGGGGTTTTTTCGAGGATGCTTTGTCCATCATTATGGCTCAGGATACGCGTTTGAAGCTGAATTTGTTGCAGCAATATGGCCGATTCAATATGCCTTTGCAAAAGGTTGGACACACCTTTGGTGGAATCGGATTCAATGTATGTGGTGAACCCTCTTGGAGAAGAGAACATTGGATGTTCCATGGCGCCACCTAAGTTCTTGCCGCCAAACCCTTCATTTGCTCAGAGGTATTGATCTTGTAGTATCTCATATTTTTCGGGAAGGCAATCGAGTTGCGGACATGCTGAGCAAGAAGACGGAATGCGGCACATGGTGGGGCGTCCCGTCCACTGAGCTCCTCTGCTACCTCACTGATGATTATGTTGGCCAATCCAACTATAGGTTTGTTAATTAGTGCGCCACCGCTTCTGGTTTCTTTTCCTATTTTAGGCGCCTACTTTTCCTGGGGGGTACTCTTTTTCCTTCCAAGGGTTTTTCCCACAAGGGTGGGTTTTACCTTGGAAGATTTTAACGAGGCCCCAACCATTCAGCCATCTGGTCGGCTTGTGACCATTTCGTTTGGCTTTTTGACGTTACTTCCAGGCTTTCTTTTGGTTACCTGATCAGCCTGTGATCAGGAATACTCTTTTTCATTTTTAATATATATTCGAACTTATTCAAAAAAAAAAAAGACATAAAAGAAAGTTAGAAACTCATATTTTGTAAAAGGGAGATTTTATTCTGATTTCCGTCTGTACGGAGATGACTTAGAGGGGCTGGCCATCGTCAATGGTGAAGAGAGAGAAGAGAGCATACTGGAGAGAATTTCGGTTTCAAGTATTCCACTTGATATCCTAAAAAGGCAAAAGAAAAAGCTCTCCACTCTAAAAAGCCAACCACCTCCAAAGAGTCATGAGATACCTCCATCCTCTTCCAAATCGGAATAGAGAAAACTAATAAAATCCTTCATGACCAAACCATCTCTGGTCCCAGAAAACAATCCAATACCACTTTCAGAAAAATCAGACCCTGAAGAAACCACATATTCCCAATCTGAAAGAGAATCAGATTTCGAGGATGCCAAATCATCCCTATCGAGAGAAGAATCCTATGATGCTGAGTTTGAACCAGAGGTTGCTGATCTATCTATTATACATATGGTCGGAGATACACCAGAAATAATCCAACAATATACTGAACCACTATTTGAAAGTTCTGAAGAAGATATGGAACCAGAAGTAGAAGGACCACATCCTCGTCCTTTAGATCCATCCTCCAAACCAACAAATGGTCCATGGTTTTCTTTTGATAATGTTCCAATTCAGAAGAGAAGAGAAAGATTACACTATTTTGCAACATGGATTGATCTCCAGCTAACAAAAGAAGGAGCCAATCTGAAGCAAATCCTTATGGAATTCTCTTCAAGATTTGTTGGTATCCTAAGCGAATGGTTTCAAAGCTTTGGTGAGTATCGACAACTCCAGCTTTGTAATGCTTCAACTCCATCACTTGTGTTATCAACAAATTGGCAGAGAAAGAATATTTTGCCATGAAATGTTGTTCTTTCACAAGAAAAGATTTGGATAGACATTTCAAAAGAATGTCTGAAAAGTTCTACATGTTGAATGGATTCAATGATCCAAATCTCAAACATGTCGATCTGGCATCTCTACCTAAAGAACTCCAACTTGAGTTACACAGAATGATTCAAGCTTCCAGGAGGGAAGTCTCAAGAATCAGTCTAGGCGAAATCCACAAGATGATGTTTGCAACCCTAGACAGGATGTGTGAGCAACAAGTCTTCATCAAGGATGTGCTCGATAAAAGGACTCTCCTCAAATTTGTATCCAAAATCTCTCATCTGGAGATAAAGTGCAAAAGAAAGGAGAATTACAGTTGTTCATCTTCGTCTTCCCATAAAAAGATAAGAAAGATCAAGAAGAAGGTGAAAATAAATAAAGCTTATCGGTTCTTCAGAACGAAACCATTCAGAAAGATGTCGACTAATAGGTGTTTCCTATGTGGAAGAAAAGGGCACTTTGCAAAGAATTGCCCTAATAAAAAGGACAAATCAGCAAAATTAGCATCTCAAGCATTCCAGCTTAATTATGCCAACATGGATGATGCTGATATTGAATCTTTATTTCTGAACAAGACGACCAGGATGAAGACACTGCATTTGCAATACAATATTCAGTTGATGTCGATTAAAAATAACCAATTGAAGATAGAGAGAAAAAACCCTAATGCTCTCTTCTCTCTCCTCTCTTCCTTACGTTCGCACGGTTCCTCATCGCCGGTAATTTTTGCCAGCAGTCATGGCTTCATCGAAGTTTTATGGTCTAACTTCCGACTACCTTCCCCACCATGCAAGTCCTTCTCCATTGCACACAACAGCGATAGCACCTTCAGGTCCCTCATCCTCCCCGCATGTCGAGCACGCTAGCGACGGGATGTCGCAGGCGCCGGCTGCACATCGCCACCAGCAGCGCGTCACCAAGCCCTCCGACGGGAACTCTTCAGCGTCCATCCCGTTCACCTACTATGGTATTCCGTGGAAGTTTCTTCCTTGCCGCAACCTGTCGCCAGACATCCCTCCACCTGCAGTGGGCGTCGTCCTGCCGGAGGCCTATCTCCCTCCACCACCGTCATCTGCAGCTTCCAAGGAGATGATCAGCGACAAGGGGGCCGCTGCCCCCCTTCTTCCATGCAGGTCGCTGATCATGGGGGGGCCTCCTTTACCCCCATGGCCGCCTATTGCCATTGGGGGCGGCCCCCTTCCACCTTCTTATGGGGGCCAGCGACATCCTCTACCACCAAGGCCGCCTCCCTAGGGGAGTGATGACCCCTGGCTGCTGTCTCACCGTCCGCATTGACCCCGTCCATGGACCCACATCCTATTTTCGATCCTAGAACGAACGCACCATGATTCTTTGAAAGCTCTCCGCCAACGTCATCCGATTTTGAAACAAACCTCCGACATTTGGCTCATATTCCAAATGTTGAACCTAATTTTTGTAAGACTTTTGCTAAAATCGTTGCAGGTACTCATCATATGGATTCAACTACTCGGGCCCCAGGTAATTTTACCCCATTTACCCTAATGGTTTCTGGTAAACCCCATTCTATCCCTAAACTGGTTAGGAAAGGTGATTACTATTCTGAACGTTTACCAACAACGCGTTGCAGAATTTTCTTACTCTTTGATTGGAAGCGTTATTTTGGGAAAAGGTAACAAGCCATGGGCGACTATGCTTTTGCACAAGCGCCTATCTGAATTATGGGGGATTAAGAACGATTGGAAATTAATTCCCTTGGGCAAGGGATTTTTTCGTGTCAAGTTTTTTAATGCGCAGGATCATTCTCGGGCTCATCAACGAACCAGTTGGGCGCTTAACCTGGGGACTATTCGTCTATCTCCATGGGTGCAGGATTTTACCCCTTACAAGATGCAAACTTCGGTGGCCAGCATTTGGGTCCGCATCTTCGAGCTCACTCTGGAATACTGGGATCCCAATACAATCTTGGAAACCCCCTACAGATAGATCAGCATTCTCTTGATGGCTCCCTGGGTCACTTCGTTCGGGTTCTGGTAGATATTGATCTTTCAAAGCCTTTGGAGGACCATATCATGGTGGGACGCATTGGCAAGTGCTCCTTCGTGTCAGTCAATTATGAGAAACTTCCGAAGTTTTGCTCGAAATGTGGCGTTACGGGGCATTCGACAACTTCTTGCCATCTCAATAACATGGGCCATTCAGCTATGGAAAGGCGCACATCTCGATCGGGGGCGTTCGGGCACCAGCCACTCGTCTAAACTCAGTGCAACGGGGTCGTTCCAGGGTCCGTAAAGTTTATCGTCTTGTGCAGCAGGACAAGGGTAAGGCCGTAGTTGACTCAATGGGAAATACGGGTTTGGCTATGCGGTCAGGATCTCCTACCTACGCTATAGTCACTTGTCCTTCCGATATACTGATGAGTAACAATTTTGAGGCCCTTGCTTCAGATCACAATCCAGACCTACCGTCGGCAGACTCTCAGTCTGATTATCCAGTAAGGGAACCAGTTCCGAAGACCTCTACCTCCAACACCGGCCCCATTTCCACTATTCTACCTCTCACGGTTCAGTATCTGTTGGACAAGCCTATTCAGGCCCTCACTTGTGCATTCTGGGACAGCTTTATCGATTCCGCTAAATCAAGATTAATCCAGAGTGTCACTCAGGGTCCATCACCAGCAATTCATGACATTAACATTAAAACAGACCGCCCAGGGCCGAATGAGTTAGATTTTGCAGTTTCAAAGTGATGGGCAGATTATGCAGATGAAGTGGCAAATTCGCAGTCATCGGACTCTGTAACACACCAGACTCCAGTCTTTACCGTGCGTTCAACACGGGCACCACCCCCCCACCATCTCAATGAATTGCATCTTCTGGAATATCCGGGGCATTGGGAACATCGCCTCTCATAATGTTCTTAAGGCGATATGTCATAAACACATATCTTCCATTTTGGCTATTTGTGAGCCTAAAGTGGACATTTCTTCGATTTCGGATTCTTAATGGAATTGCTTGGGATTGAGATTCGTGGCTCAGAATTTTAGGGCAAATGGACGTCCAGACATTTGGGTCTTCGTGATCTTTGGTATCTCTGTCCTTAATCAGGTTTGGTCCTCTACTCAATGTATTGTTCTGCAAGTTCAATTTGGCTATGACTTTCCACGTTGGTTTTACTCATGGTTTGTGTGATCACATTGCTCGCACAGGCTATGGCTGGATTTGAAGAATTTGGGTCTTATTGATCTGCTGCTTATTGGGGATTTCAATGCGGTTTTGGGACATCATGAGCGCTCTGGCAGTAGCACTTTATCCCAAGCTTCTTGTTAGGATTTCAGGAATTACTTGGAGGATGCTGGGTTGTTTGCAGTTCCGACTACGGGGAATTCATTTACTTGGTGCTCCCCCGAAGGCCTCTATCTCTCCTTCAGGCTAAGCTGGATCGAACCCTAGCAACTTGTCAATTTTTCTCTTTTTGGCAGGTGGTTAAGGGCTTGGTTCTTCCGCGCATTGGATCTGATCACCATCCCATTTTGGTGTCTTGTTCCTCTTTCATTAGCAAATGTCCGATCCCTTTTGCTTTCAGCATATGTGGATTCATCACAATTCTTTCCAGAATATTGTCACTACTTCTTGGGCGCTCCCGTGCGCGTCGCCCAATCCATTGCTGCGCATCATGTGGAAACTCAAGAGGTTGCGACAGACGATTAAGGTTTGGAATAAGGAAGTCTTTGGGGATGTTAATCATCTGGTGGATTATCAGATGGAAAGGTCCGTCAGATTCAGGCTGATATTGAATCTGAGGGTTTCACTGAGGCTCACAGGGATATGGAATTTGAGGCTCAGAATGCGCTGTCTCGTACTCTGTTAATACAATCTGAATTTCTTCAGCAGAAAGCCCGTTCAGCTTGGTTAAAAGACGGGGATCGCAACACGACTTTTTTCCATCGCTGCTGCCAGATTCGTAATGGACGCTCGGGGATTCAGGGTTTGATGGTTGATGGTATTTACACAGATGATCCGGTGGCTCTTGGGAATCACATTATTTCCTTTTATACGGACCTTTTCGCAGACACGAGGCAAACCAGCTCTGACTATTCTTTGGTCCACCAGCTTATTTCCCCTACGGTTAGCTCGGTTTACAATGCGCTTTTGACGGCTATTCCCTCGGAGATGGAGATAAAGGAAGCGGCTTTTGATATGGGTTTGGACAGTTCTCCGGGCCCGAACGGGTTTAACGGGAGATTCTACCAGCACTTTTGGGACGTGGTGTCTAATGTTGTGGTCGCAGCCGTCTGTTATTTTTTCATCACTGCGTCCTTTCCAGAGGGACTGGATGCCAGTTTTATGGCACTCAATCCAAAGACTAAAGAGGTTAATGCGGTGGAGGACTTTAGGCCTATTGTGATGAGCAACTTTCTCTTTAAGATTATCACCAAGATTTTGGCGACTCGTCTGGGCGCTATCATTTCTTCTTACTTATCTCCTACTTAGTTTGAATTTATCCCGGGCAGGCAGATCCACGACTGTATTGCGTTGGTTTCAGAGGGTTTCAATATTTTGCAGGGACATGCCAATATGAATTTTAAGATTGATATCCGCAAGGCTTTTGATACTGTTAATTGGGGGTTTCTGTTACACATTTTACGTCGCTTTGGTTTCTCAGAAGTGTTCGTTCACTAGATTAAGATTATCCTTCAGTCTTCAAGAATTTCAGTCCTTATGAATGGGTCACCTGTGGGTTACTTCTCTTGCTTTCGGGGGGTTAGACAGGGGGATCCGTTATCAACCGGAATCAGATTCAGGCATTCCTAGCGCCTAAGCAGGTCATTTTCCCCTCGTCCATTATGTATGCGGATGATATTGTGATTATGTGTGGGGCATCCACGAGGAATGCACGCTCTATCATGCAGATCCTCAATCTCTATGCTAGCATTCCAAGGCAGATTTTCAATCCTAACAAATCTAAAGCATATTTTGGCAGATGGGTTTCTAACTATGTGTGTGGTCGTATTCAGACGATTACTGGGATCCATATGGGAGCTTTCCCTACGGTATATCTAAGCGCCCCTATCTTCAAGGGTGCGCCTAAAGTGGCTGATCTACAACCGGTTTTTTATAAGATTATTCTTAAGTTCAAAAGGTGGAAAGGGACTTCTCTATCTATTGCTGGTCATGTGTGTTTGGTGAACTCAGTGATTACCAGTTCCTTTGTGCATACGATGATGGTTTACAAGTGCCCTAGAACATTGTTGCTGCAAATGGAAAGGGCCATGCATAATTTTATCTGGACTGGAAATGTCAACTCTAAAGGGTCAATGGTGGTTAACTAGAGTCGCTGTTGTATGCCGCGGGCAGAGGGTGGAATGGGCGTCCGCTCTATTGTTGTCGCCAACAATGCATTCCTTATGAAGATGGGTTGGAAGATTATGACTTCAAACTCTTTGACCTCAGAAAGCATTTTTTGACCTCAGACGGAGTTCCACGCCGTTCGTTCATCCCATCTTCCATCTGGGGCGGGATTCGGCCTGGGATTTCGGGTTTCTTGGAGGACTGTCGCTGGATTCCCGGAAGTAATCTGGTGTTTTATTCTGGCTGGATAATTGGCTGGGTTACACCATTGCCGATAGGATTGGTATACCACAGGAGTACTGGTATTTATTTCGGCATCGTATTTCGTATTAATTTTACGATGGGTCTTGGCACTTCACATTCTCGTTCATGGAGGCATATTTGGATATGGTCTAGAATATTGTTAGAGTCCCCATTGCTTTGACATCGACAGATACGCGGGCTTGGGTTCCCTCTGAGGATGGGATTATCACATCGAAGTCGGCTTACACCTATTTGCACCCTCATTCCCCTGAGGTTCGATTGGGTTCCTGGATTTAATCTCCTCACATTCCAGAACGACGTTCGATTGTGTCATGGCGTGCAATCCATAATCGACTTGTCGTATTTGGATGTACTGCGTGCGCAGGATTCCTTTACAGGCCCTTTGGTTTGCGGTCTTTGTTGTGTGATGCGGAATCTGTTAATCATTTATTTGTCTCGTGTGTTTTTGCATGGGCACTATGGTGGTGGATTTTTGCATCTTTTGATATCCAATATTCTATGGCTTTTAGCTTAAATGAATTTTGGTGCGTTTAATGAGTTTCCATTTCAGTGAGCAGGTGGCCTTTTTATGGCGGGTTGCAGTGTTATCTGGTATTTGGCTCATTTGGCAAATCATAAATGACTTGACCTTCAATGACAAGAACTGGAAAGTGGAGGCGGCCATCCTACGCCTTCGTGTTCTGATTCTGGAGTCATCCTCCTTAGACCGAGGTTGCATGCATAATGATCAACAAGACCTTTTCATTCTCCGCAGACTTCATGTTCTGGGGCGCCCAAGATAAGCACCGAAGATTGTGCAGGTCACTTGGCAAAAACCTCTGCCAGGCTGGATCAAAGTCAACACGAACGGCAGCGCCTTGGGAGTGCCCGGGCGTCTCACAGCATCCGGGGTTTTTAGGAACTGTAGAGGCTTGTTTCGTGGCTGCTTTGTGGCACGTTGTGGTTTGGGTTTTGCTTTTGAGGCGGAGCTGATGGCGACCATACGGGCGATTCATTACATTTTCGAGAAGGGCTGGACTCAACTATGGCTGGTGTCGGATTCAGTTTATGTGGTGGAGTTGCTGCGGAAGAGATCCACAGGGGTTCCTTGGCGTCACCTTAGCATGTGGTGACACACTCTGCACCTTCTTTTTCAGATGAATTTGGTGGTCTCGCACATATTTCGGGAAGGCAACAGGGTTGCGGATATCCTTAGCAAGACGGCGCACGATACTACGTGGTGGGGTGCACCGCCAGCGGCGATCATTCTGACTGTTACTCAGGATTATGTTGGCCAGTCTAACTATAGGTTTGTTAGCTAGTGCGTCTTGGATTCTGATTTTCTTTTCCTCTTTTAGACACATTTTCTATTATGGGGGGTACTATTTTTCCTTCAAAGGGTTTTTCCCACAAGGGTGGGTTTTACCTTGGAAGGTTTTAACGAGGTCCCAACCTTTCAGCCATCTGGTCGGCTTGTGACCATCTCGCTTTTATTCTTGACTTTGTTTCCAGGCTTTCCTTTGGTTACCTGATCAGCCTGTGATCAGGAGAACTCTTTTTCTTTTTTATATCTATATTCGCATTTATTCAAAAAATAATATTCAGATGATGACCATGGACCATAAGAAGAAGAGGATTCATCCTCAGAGCTCCCAGTCTTCATGATCAAGTCACAACCATCATTTAAGACAAGCTTCCTGATCCAAGAAGGGATGCCGCCCTATCCAAATATTGAAGTGCAAATTCTACCATCCATGTATGATAGACCAATAAAAGCTATTGGTGAATTCGATACAGGAGCAAGAAAGTCAATGATGAATCTTGATATACTTCCTGAAGATGCTTGGCTAAGTTTCGGTCTCGTGCTCAACTACGTATCAATTGGGCGCTCATAGGCACAATTCGGCTTTCTCCTTGGGTCCCATATTTTAACCTGTACAAAGTGCACACCTCTCTAGCCAACGTTTGGGTCCGCATCTTTGAGCTAAGTTTGGAATACTGGGATCCCAACACTAATCTCGTGATCGCCAGTGCACTCGGTAATCCGATTCAGATTGATCAACGCTCGCTTGATGGGTCTCTGGGATATTTTATTCTTGTGTTGGTCGATATTGATCTCTCTAAGCCATTGGAGGATCACATTATGGTGGAACGGGTTGGCCAATGTTCCTTTGCGTTGGTGAGTTATGAGAAACTTCCAGAGTTTTGTGCTAAGTGTAACATTACGGGCCATTCCACCGCTTCTTGCAGGCTTAATTCTACGGGATCCACGACTACAAAAACGCGTCCCAGCCCTCCTCACGGGTGTCTTAGGGCTCCTGAGGGACAACATCCATCGGTGCAAAGAGGTCGTTCCAGAGTTTGCAAAGTTTATCGTCCTGTGCAGCAGGACAAGGGCAAGGCCATTGATGACTCAATGGGAAATACGGGTTCGACTATGCGGCTAGGCCCCCCTTCCTGCTCAATACTCACTTGCCCTACTGATGTTCAACTTGGTATGCTTTTGAGGCGCTCGCTTTAGAGGACGCCCCAGAGCAATCAACCGCGGATCATCAGACAGATTTACCTACTAGAGAACTGGTCTCAAAGGTTCACCCTTCCAGCACTGGCTCCTTCTCTACTACTCTGCCTCTTACGATTCAGCACCCGCTGGAGAAGCCTATTTGTGTCCTCAGTCGTGCCTTCTGAGACAGCTCCCTTGATTCGGCTAAATCCAGATTACTTCAGAGTGTTACTAAGGGTCCATTTCAGCAATTCATGACATTACGATTGAGCCGGATCACCCAGGGCCAAATGACATAGACTATGCAGCTTCAAAACGATGGGCGGATTACGCAGATGAAGTGGCTAATGCTCAATCGTCGGATGTTGCAGCACACCACACTCTGATATTTACCGTGCGGTCGACACGAGCGGCCCATCCTCCACCGTCTCAATGAATTGCATCTTCTGGAACATCCGGGGAATCGGGAACATTGCTTCTCATAATGTTCTTAAGGCATTTTGTCTGAAACATAAACCTTCTATTTTAGCTATTTGTGAGCCTAAGGTGGACATTTCCTCTATTTTGGATTCCTATTGGAGTAGTTTGGGTTTGAGTTTCGTCACTCAAAGTTTTCGTGCTAACGGTCGGGATGATATATGGTTTGTGTGACCATATTTCTCGGCGCACGCTTTGGTTGGATTTGAGGAATTTAGGTCTTGATGATCGGTCGCTTATTGGGGACTTTAACGCTGTTTTGGGTCATCATGAGCGGTCGGGCAGTGGTATTTTATCCCAAGCCTCTTGTCAGGATTTCAGGGACTTCTTGGAGGATGCTGGTTTGTTTGCGGTATAGACTATGGGAAATTCGTTTACTTGGTGCTCCCCCCGAATGCCTCTATTTCTTCTTCAAGCAAAGTTGGATTGAGCCCTAGCTACGTGTCCATTTTTCTCTCTTTGGCAAGTTGTTAAGGGTTTGGTTCTCCCTCGCATTGGTTCGAATCATCACCCCATTTTGGTTTCTTGCTCATCTTCTAATTGCAGGGGTCCGGTTCCGTTTTGCTTCCAGCGTATGTGGATCTATCATTAATCATTTCATGATCTGGTCACTTCTTATTGGGTCCTCCCACGCGCCACGCCCAACCCCTTATTGTGCATCATGTGGAAGCTCAAAAGGCTGCGTCAAGTTACTAAGACTTGGAATAGGGATGTGTTTGTGATGTTTTAATCATCGGGTTGAGAGTCAGATGGAGAAGGTTCGACAGATTCAGGCAGATATAGAGACCTCCGGTTTTACAGCTGCATGACGGGACGCAGAGATCGACGCCCAGAATGAGATGTCTCACACGCTTTTATTACAATCTGAATTCCTTAAGCAGAAAGCCTGCTCGGCCTGGCTTAAGGATGGGGATTGTAATACATCATTTTTTCATCATCACTGCCAGATTCGCAATGGACGCTTGGGGATCCAGGGCCTGATGATCGATGGTAATTTCTCAGATGATACGACTATTCTTGGGAGTCATATTATATCCTTCTACAAGGAGCTTTTCGCGGATTCAGGGGGTAGAACTTCGGATTACTCTATGGTTGATCAGGTTATTTCTCCTATTGTGGGGTCTTCGGATAACGCCAGTTTAACGGTTATTCCTTCGGATTCGGAGATTAAAGAAGCGGTTTTTGATATGGGTTCGGACAGTTCTCCTGGCCCGGACGGTTTTAATGGGACGTTTTATCATCATTTCTGGGATGTTATTTCGGCGGATGTGTCCGCCGTTGTCCGTTTTTTCTTTATCAGCTCATCCTTACCTCTGGGGTTGAACACTATTATGGCACTCATTCCGAAGACTAAGGATGCTAATTCCATTGAGAACTATCGGCCAATTGTCATGAGTAATTTTCTTTTCAAGATTATTACCAAGATCTTGGCTACTCGTTTGGGCTCGATCATTGCTGCCTATTTATCTCCTACGTAGTTCGGGTTTATTCCGGGGAGGCAGATTCATGATTGTATCGCCATGGTTTCTGAAGGATTCAATGTTTTGCATGGTTGGACTGATGCAAATATGATCCTGAAGATTGATATCCGTAAGGCGTTTGATACATTGAAGTGGGGTTTCTTACTGCACGTTCTGTGCCGGTTTGGTTTTTTTGGAGATTTTTATTCACTGGGTGGATTCGGTCTTCCAGAATATCAGTGTTACTTAATGGGACGCCGGTGGAGTACTTCTCATGTTTTAGAGGGGTTAGACAGGGTGATCCTCTCTATCCCCGTTACTTTTATGCATCGTGGAGGAGTTTCTTAGCAAATTTATTAAGGCCGCGGTTACTCAGAATCAGTTAGGCCCGTTCATTGCGCCTAGACAGATCATCTTCCCATCGTCCATCCTTTATGCTGATGATATTGTTATTATGTGTGGGGCATCTTAGCTAACGTCGTATCCTGCTTCAGATCCTCATCCTATATGCTGATATCTCGAGCCAAACTTTCAATCCTCGGAAATCTAAAGTTTACTTTGGATCCCGAGTCTCATCTCATGTACGTGGGAGGGTTCAAAGTATCATGGGGATCCAGCACGGGGCATTCCCTACGGTATATTTAGGCACCCCTATATTTAAGGGTGCCCCTAAAGCGGTGGATTTACAGCCCGTCTTTGATAAGGTGATCCTCAAATTCAGAAGATGGAAAGGTACTTCTCTTTCTCTTGCTGGTCGAGTTTGCCTTGTTAATTCGGTGATTGCCAGTTCTTTTGTGCACACGATGATGGTTTACAAATGGCCTCAATCCTTGCTCAAGCAAATGGAAAGGGCCATCCGTAATTTTATTTTGACTGGGGATGTTAATACCAAGGGGTCGGTGGTGGTTAATTGGAATCGTTGTTGCATGCCTCGGGCTGAAGGGGGGTTGGGTGTTCGATCAATTGTGATGGCTAATACTGCCTTTTTGTTGAAATTGGGCTGGAAGGTTATGCATTCTGACTCGGTGATCTTCAAAACCCTTAGGAGCCGATACTTGACAGCGGATGGGGAGATCTGGCGGTCATTTATCCCTTCTTCTATCTGGGCTGGGATTAGACCTTATATTTTAGATTGTTTGGATGATTCTCGTTGGATCCCTGGGAGTAATTCAGAGGTATTATTTTGGATTGACAACTGGTTGGGTTACTCTATAGCGGACAGAATTGGTATCCCACAGGAGTATAGACACTTATTTAGACATCGCATCTCAGACTACTTCTATGACGAGTCCTGGCACTTCACCTTCTCATTTGTGGAGGCTTATTTGGATCTGGTCTGGGAAATTGTGCGAGTCCCTATTGTCCCTTCCTCGAGGTATACGAGGATCTGGCTGAATTCGGATGATGGGAAGGTTACCTCGAAAGCAGTGTATTCTCATCTTCGTCCCCATTATCTGGCTGTCAAATGGGGTTCTTGGATTTGGTTGCACACATTCCGGAACGGCGATCGGTGGTGCGTGGCGGGCTATCCACAACCGATTGGTTGTCTTGGATTTATCGTGGACCAGGGGTAGTTTCACGGGCCCCTCAGTTTGCGCTCTCTGTCGTACCTCTGTAGAATCGGATGACCATTTATTTCTCTATTGTGTCTTTGCGAGGGCTCTTTGGCGATGGATTTGTGATTCATTTAACGTTCACCTATTTGTGACTCATTGCTTTAATGAATTTCTAGTGCGATTAATGAATATTCATTTTAGTGAGCAGGTTGCTTTCTTATGGCGTGTGGCTATTATGTCATGCATCTGACTCATTTGGCATATCCGGAATGAGTTGGCCAACTTCTCAAGTGTTGTGTAGACTCTCATGCAGATTTTCATCACCCAACACCACTTTGGAAAAATCCAAAGTTCTTTATTCAGCTCCCTTTCAAAAAAATGAAGATGCCAATGCTAGCAAGGCCACTCATCCTGGAATGACTCCAGAAGAGCTGAACCTTGCAAGGCAAGAATGCAACAAACTATTAGCACTTGGACTCATTGAGTCGACAATGTCTAATTAGGCTTGCCCGGCATTCTACGTCAACGAAAGAGCTGATCATGTACGAGGAAAAAAGAGGCTTGTTATTGATTACAAAGCTCTTAACCATTTCCTTCTTGATAATATGTTCCCTTTACCTAATACTCAAATGCTTTTTTCCCAACTCTCTAAAGCACAAATCTTTTCAAAGTTTGATTTAAAGTCAGGGTTTTGGCGATTGAGAATTATCCCAGAGGATAGATATAAAACTGCTTTTTGCCTTCCTACAGCCCAATACCAATGGACAATCATGCCATTTGGTTTGAATGTTGCACCCTCCTTATTCCGAAAAGCAATGACCCGACTTTTTGAACCTATCCTGCATATACATTGATGACATCTTACTTTTCTCATCAAACAAACAAGATCATGAGGCTTTGCTACACCAGTTCTTGGATATTGTTCAGTCACATGGTATCATGCTATATGAAAAAATCTTTATCGGTCAAACAAATATTGAGTTTTTGGGAATGAAAATAATCGATGGAAAGTATCAGCCAGGTCCGCACATTGCTCAGGAATTGTTGGGAAAAAGTACCTTTCAAGGACCAAAGTGATTTACAAAATTATGCAAAACAAGAGTCACGAGGAAACCATAGAATATTTCTCTCTCTTGAATCACGATCGCCGGCTGTCTCTATCCGGCCATCTTCTCCGTTCGATCCAATGGCGGAGCCACCCTGGTTCGGATATACTTTGAACTTCGAACCCCCAACACACCCTACTCACCCGCCTTGCACGATGACGTCTTCCATGGGATGTCTGAACATCATCATGCCCAACTCCGGCGAGCAACCACTTGCAGCGATGAACTCTAGCAGGCAGGTTATGTCGCAACACAAGGACTCCATGGCTTCAGTTCAGCCACAGCATGCTTCTTCCTCGTGGAACTGGCAACTCCGTTGAGCCATGGGGTTGCGTTCTCCGACGACGCACTGAAGCATGGTTGCAGCGGCGACAATTCTCATGGTGGAATCTCCGCTGTTCGCGCGGCTCCATTCGCTTACTTGGGCATCCCGTCGACTTTCGTGCCAACCTCCAAACATGCAGGCCTTCCTTCGTCGTCGATCTCTCTTGCCGAATTAATCCCACAAGAGGCTTACTTGCAGCCCTCCGATGCTCCGCGTCTGTTGGAGAAGAAAAGTGCAGCGGCCCAAGGGGGTGTGGTCCCCCCCATGCAGCGGTTATGGGGGACGCTTCCTTTACCCCCATGGCTGCCAATGGCCATGGGGGGCCGGCCCCTCTAGGAGTCCTCTAGAGTGGTCCCCTCCCAGGGGAGTGATGACCCTTGGGCCACAGTTTCCCATCCTCAGGACATTGTTCCTGCATGTCCATCCATGAATTCTCCTCAACTTGCTGGATGCTCTGCCACCATGGGCCACCCCAGTTCGTCGAACCCTCAACATTCGGCTTATAATATTGGTCATTAAGTTAATTCTTTTGCGAAAGTGGTTTCTGGAAATCCCCATCCTATGAATTCCATTTTTTCAAAAGCCTCGGTTATAGGTACCAATCATCTGGATCCCACGTCTCAGGTTCCAGGTAATCCTACTTTGTTTTCCACAATGGTTTCTGGTAAAACTCATTCTATCCCAAAACCGGTTCGCAAAGGTGATTACTACTCTGTTACCATTGATGATAATGTTTACCAGCAACATCTCGCTGAATTTTCCTACTCGTTGATTGGAAGGGTTATTTTAGGAAAAGATAACAAGCCATGGGCGACTATGCTTTTGCATAAATGCCTATCTGAATTATGGGGTATTAAGTATGACTGGAATTTAATTCCCTTGGGAAAGGGATTTTTTTGTGTCAAATTGACTAATGTGCAGGATCGTTCTCGGGCTCAGCAACGCACTAATTGGACTCTCAACCCTGGTACTATCCATCTGTCTCCATGGGTGCCTGACTTTAACCCTTACAAGGTACAAACTTCAGTGGCCAGCGTTTGGGTACGCATTTTTGAACTCAGTCTGGAATACTGGGACCCCAATAACATCATGGGGATTGCCAGTGCTCATGGGAATCCATTACAGATTGATCAGCGTTCTTTGGATGGTTCTTTGGGGCATTTTGTTCGGGTTCTGGTGGATATTGATCTCTCCAAGCCATTGGAGGAACACATTATGGTTGAATGCACTGGCAAGTGCTCTTTTGTTTCTGTCACTTATGAAAAACTCCCTGAGTTTTGCTCGAGGTGTAGCGTTATTGGACATTCAACAGCTACATGTCGTTTTAACAATGTGGGTAATATGGCTACGGAAGGGCGTGCTTCATCGGCCCAGGGACATTCACGGGCGCCGGGTACTTGACAAAATTCAGCACAATGCGGCCGCTCCAGGGTCCGTAAGGTTTATCGTCTTGTTCAGCAAGACAAGGGCAAGGTCGTAGATGACTCAATGGGAACTACGGGACCAACTATGCGCGCAGGATCTCCGCCTCGCGAAATAGTCACTTGCTCTTCAGACATACATCTTGGTAACACCTTCGAGGCTCTGGGTTCAATTGATTCACAGGATCAGCATTCCGCAGATTTTCAAGACAATTATCCAGCTAGGGAATCATCTCCTAAGGCCAATACTTCCAACGTGGGAACAACCTCTACTATTATGCCAATCACGGTTCAGTATCCTTTGGGGAAACCTATTCGTTCTTTGAGTCGTGCTTTCTGGGCAGTTCCTTGGATCCGACCAAAGATAGCATTCTCCAGAAAGTCACATCGGGACCGTCGCCCCCTGTTCATGAAGTTACCATCGAACCAGAGAATTCAGAACCACATGAGATGAACTTTGCAGCTACCAAGAGATGGGCAGAATACGCAGATGAAATGGGACACCCTCACTCGTTAGACTCTGCTACGAACCACACGCTTGTTTTTACCATGCGATCGCCACGGGCACCCCCCCCACCGTCTCAATGAATTGCATCTTCTGGAACATCCGGGGGATTGGGAATGTTGCATCTCGCAATGTTCTTAAGGCTTTATGCCATAAGCATAAACCTTCTATTTTGGCTATTTGCGAACCTAAGGTGGACATTTTGGCTATTTCAGACTCTTATTGGCATAGCTTGGGCTTGACTTTTGCAGCACAAAATTTTCGTGATAATGGTCGGCCAGATATTTGGGTATTTCACGATTCCACGATCTCAATTCTTAATCAGGTTTGGTCTTCTACCCAATGTATTGTTTTACAAGTTCAATTTGGTGCTTTGATTTTTCACGTTGGTTTCACTCATGGTTTGTGTGATTACATTGCACGACGTGAGCTTTGGCTGTATTTGAGGAATTTGGGTCTTACTGATCTATTACCTGTTGGTGATTTTAATGCGGTGTTGGGACATCATGAGCGCTCGCGCAATGATACTCTTTCCCGAGCATCTTGTCAGGATTTCAGGGACTTCATGGAGGATGCTGGCCTCTTTGCGGTGCCTACTACTGGGAACTCGTTTACTTGGTGCTCCCCCCCGAAGGCCTTTATCTTTACTTCAGGCTAAGTTGGACAGAGCCCTTGCAACTTGTCCATTTTTTGCTTTTTGGCAGGCTGTCAAGGGCCTAGTTCTTCCTCGTGTTGGATCCGATCACCACCTCATTTTGGTTTCCTGTTCTTCGGCCGTTAGCAGGGGACCGGTTCCGTTTCATTTTCAGCATATGTGGGTTCATCATGACTCTTTCAGGGATTTGGTTACTACTTCTTGGGTCTCTCCATGTGACACACCTAACCCTCTTTTGCGTGTCATGAGGAAGCTCAAACGGTTGCGTCAGGTTATTAAAGAATGGAACAGGGATGTGTTTGGGGATGTAAATCGTAAGGTGGACAGTCAGATAGAGCAACTTTGGCAGATTTAGTCAGACATCGAGACATTGGGCTATACAACTGCACTCCGGGATAGTGAGTTGGACGCCCAGCTTAGGCTCGCACAAACGCTGCAGTTACAATCTGAATTCCTTAAGCAAAAGGCCGCACTGCTTGGCTTAAAGACGGGGATCGTAACACAACATTTTTTTTTCATCGGCGTAGCCAAATTCGCACGGGCGCGCGGGATACAAGGGCTTATGGTGGGGATACAAGATGGCTAATGGTGGGGATCATATCATTTCATAGATGATGCTACGGTCCTTGGACTTCTTGTTAATTGACCAGGTTTTTACTCCACAGGTTGGGGCGCGGGATAATGCCATTTGATGAAGGTCATCCTGCAGTTACAACTCAAGGAAATAAAGAACCGATGATGATTCATGGAGTGCCAATCACAAGAGCAAGAGCTAAACAAATTAAGCAAGCTTTGATGACTCTTGTTGCTGAAATTAAAGAAAATGTGCAAGGGAGCTCAATAGAAGGCCAAGTAATGAATGTTATTCAAGTTGTTGGGCCATAATGCATCTAATAAGTTGGGCTCAAGCATGGAACTGAATTGAAGACTTAATTTGGAGTTTATGGGCCATGATTTTCGTCCAACACCTCAAGCCCAAGAGGAGTGATGTTTCATTTTGCTTAAAATGGTCAATTTTCAGCATTTTGTTAGTCAAAGTGTCTTAGTTAAGTTAATCAAGTATGATTATTCAATAAAGTAAGTCTAGTAGTCATTTTCCAAGTCTAGAAAGGTTGTCTAGTCTAGTAATCATTTTCCAAGTCTAGTAAAGGTGGTCTAGAGTGTCTCTTCACATGGGGGAGTCATTTTTTATGTTGTAAGACTAGAAAAAGGGGTCAAGAATGTCTCTTCAAATCCCATGAAAAGCCAATTCGGGATTAACATTGAAGCATCATATTGTAACTATAAAAGCATGGCAGCCCATGTAAGAATGGAGAATTAATTGATATATTGAAATTGGCATTTGCCTTTGTGAGTTGAAATTCTCTTTGTAGAGTTTTCAATTAATTAAGAACTTATCAAGATACTTGAGCAATATCTTGTGGTGTTCATCATACCAAGGTTCTTGGCTGATCATATAACCAACGGGTCAAGGTTATAATAAAGCTCTAGGTAAGATCAAACTAGATCATCGATCTGGAATATCCGTTGCCTACTTGTATACGTTGGGTTCTTGAATCGATATATTCAATGGGTCCTTCGTACAATCCGTATCACCATTCTAACAGCCATTCCCTCGGATTCAGAGGTTCAGGAAGCAGTGTATGATATGGATTCAGATAGTTCTCTGGGGGCAGATGGGTTCAATGAGATTTTTTATCGCCATTTCTAGGATGTCATCTCTGTTGAGGTGACTGCAGTTGTTCGCTTTTTCTTTAGTAATTCGTCACTACCTCTGGGATTGAATGCCAGTTTCATGGCGCTCATCCCAAAGACTAAGGATGCAAATGTCATTGAAAACTTCCGCCCGATTGTTATGAGCAATTTCCTTTTCAAGATCATCACGAAGATACTGGCTACGCATTTGGGTTTGATTATTGCAGATTATTTGTCTCCGACGCAGTTTGGTTTTATCCCTGGCAGACAGATACATGATTGTATTGCCATGGTATCTGAAGGGTTTAATGTCTTATAGGGTCGCACGGATTCGAACATGATCCTGAAAATCGATATCCGAAAGGCATTTGACACATTGAGGTGGGATTTTTTACTATACGTCTTGCGATGCCTCGATTTCTCAGAGATCTTTGTGCATTGGGTGGAGGTGGTTCTTCGGTCGGCAAAGATTTCAGTGCTGTTGCATGGGACGCTGGTAGGCTATTTTCCCTGTTTCAGAGGAGTATGACAAGGGGATCCTTTATCTCCATTATTGTTTTGTATTGCGGAGGAGGTTCTGGGCCGGTTTATTACTGCGGCGATGGATCAGTCTCGGTTATCTTCCTTCACGACGCCAAGAGGTATCGTCTTTCCATCATCCATCTTGTATGCGGACGATATTGTTATCATGTGTGGGGCGTCTTCTACCAATGCCCGGGTCTTGCTTCAAATTCTAACTCATTATGTGGATATCTTGGGTCAAGTGTTTAATCCACAGAAATCCAAGGTTTACTTTGGTTCAAAGGTCTCGTCTTATGTCCATGGGAGGGTGCAACAAATTTTGGGGATCCATCCAGGGGCGTTACCTACTGTGTATTTAGGCACCCCAATCTTTAAAGGCGCTCCCAAGGTTGCGGATATACAACCCATTTTTGACAAGATAATTCTCAAATTCAGAAGATGGAAAGGTTCCTCTCTTCTTGCTGGTAGAGTTTGCCTGGTTAACTCGGTGATTACCAATTCTTTTGTGCACACCATGATGGTTTATAAATGGCTTGGTACGCTGCTCAAGCAAATGGAAAGAGCCATGCGCAACTTTATTTGGACGGGGGATGTGAATTCTAAGGGAAAGGTGGTGGTCAGTTGGAATAAATGTTGCACGCCCAGGGCAGAGGGGGGATTGGGCGTGCGATCTATTGTGGCTGCCAACACGACGTTCTTGATGAAATTAGGTTGGAAGGTTGTGAACTCGGATTCAGTGATATACAAAACCGTCAGACAATGGTACTTTACTAGGAATGGGGAGATTCGATGGTCCTTTATTCCTTCTTCAATTTGGACAGGGATTAAACCCTGCATTTCCAATTGCTTGGATGATGCTCGTTGGATCCCAGGCACCAACTCTGAGGTTTTATTCTGGATTGATAATTGGTTGGGTTACTCTATAGCAGACGGAATTGGCATCCCATAGGACTATAGGTACTTATTCCATCAGCGCATTTCTAATTATTTCTATGATGGGTCCTGGCACTTCACCCTCCCTTTCGTGGAGGCCTATTTGGAGCTGGTCCGAGCCATTGTGCGCATCCCGATTGCGCCAGAGTCCCGGGATACTTGAGTTTGGTTGAACTCGGATGATGGTTCGGTCACCTCGAAGGCGGATTATAATCATATACGCCCCCAGCGCCCGGCAGTTAAATGGGGTCCTTGGATTTGGTCGCAGCATATCCCAGAACGGAGATCGGTAGTAGCATGGAGGGCCATACACAACCGATTGGCTGTCCAGGATTCACTTCGAGCTAGGGGAAGTTTTACTGGCCCTTCGGTTTGTGTTCTTTGCAGGGCATCAGAAGAATCGGTTGATCACTTATTTGTCTCTTGTGCTTTTGCAGGAAATATATGGCGTTGGATCTTCCAAGCTTTCCAAGTTCACCCTCTTCAGACCTATAGTTTCAACGAGCTACTGGTGCGATTGATGGCTTTTCATTTCAGTGACCAGGTTACTTTTCTTTGGCGTGTGGCGATTATTTCATGCATCTGGATTATTTGGCATATCCGCAACGAGCTGATTTTTCACAACAAAATATGGACTCTGGAGGCGGCGATCATTCAACTTCAGGTACTCATTGTGGAATCATCATATTTGGATCGGGGATGCATGAACAATGATCATTCAGATCTATTTATCTTACGCGGTCTGCGAGTTCCTGGATGGCCTAGACATGCTCCGAAGATTGTGGAGGTTCAGTAGCAAAAACCCCTCCCGGGTTGGATTAAGGTTAACACGGATGGCAGCGCTTTAGGGGCGCCGGGCAACCTCATAACTTCCGAGGTCTTCCGGAACTGTAGAGGTTTCTTTCGAGGATGCTTTGTCCATCATTGTGGTTCAGGGTACGCGTTTGAAGCTGAATTGGTCGCTGCAATGTGGGCAATTCAATATGCCTTTGCGAAAGGTTGGACGAAACTATGGCTGGAATCGGATTCGATGTATGTGGTGAACCTACTGGAGAAGAGAACAATGGAGGTCCCATGGCGCCATCTTAGTCATTGGCGCCAAACCCTGCATCTGCTCAGAGGTATTGATCTTGTTGTCTCTCATATTTTTCAGGTAGGCAATCGGGTCGCGGACTTACTGAGCAAGAAGATGGAGTGCGGCACATGGTGGGGCATCCTGATGAAGGTCATCCCGCAGTTACAACTCAAGGAAATAAAGAACCGATGATGATTCATGGAGGACCAATCACGAGAGCAAGAGCTAAACAAATTAAGCAAGCTTTGATGACTCTTGTTGCTGAAATTAAAGAAAATGTGCGAGGGAGCTCAATAGAAGGCCAAGTAATGAATGTTATTCAAGTTGTTGGGCCAGAATGCATCTAATAAGTTGGGCTCAAGCATGGAACTGAATTGAAGACTTAATTTGGAGTTTATGGGCCATGATTTTCGTCCAACACCTCAAGCCCAAGAGGAGTGATGTTTCATTTTGCTTAAAATGGTCAATTTTCAGCATTTTGTTAGTCAAAGTGTCTTAGTTAAGTTAATCAAGTATGATTATTCAATAAAGTAAGTCTAGTAGTCATTTTCCAAGTCTAGAAAGGTTGTCTAGTCTAGTAATCATTTTCCAAGTCTAGTAAAGGTGGTCTAGAGTGTCTCTTCACATGGGGGAGTCATTTTCTATGTTGTAAGACTAGAAAAAGGGGTCAAGAATGTCTCTTCAAATCCCATGAAAAGCCAATTCGGGATTAACATTGAAGCATCATATTGTAACTATAAAAGCATGGCAGCCCATGTAAGAATGGATAATTGATTGATATATTGAAATTGGCATTTGCCTTTGTGAGTTGAAATTCTCTTTGTAGAGTTTTCAATTGTTTAAGAACTTATCAAGATACTTGAGCAATATCTTGTGGTGTTCATCATACCAAGGTTCTTGGCTGATCATATAGCCAACGGGTCAAGGTTATAAAGCTCTAGGTAAGATCAAACTAGATCATCGATCTGGAATATCCGCTGCATACTTGTATACGTTGGGTTCTTGAATCGATATATTCAATGGGTCCTTCGTACAATCCGTATCAGTTTGGTATTAGAGCAATCTGGTATTGATCTGATTTCCTATCATTTTATCCATATTCTATCTTCTAGTTTCAAAAAAAAACAAAAAGAAAAAAAAAACAAAAAAAAAAAAAATCTGAATTCCTTCTCCATTCAATCTTGAGAAGTACATACAAAAGCAAAAAAAAAAAAAAAGAGAGAAAAATCTTGTTGTGGGATCCTAAAGACTCCACCACCAAAAGAAAATTGTATCTTGTTTCTTAGAAAAATACTTATTGATCTTTTTGTACACGGGCATATCATTTGTTGAACGTGACTTGGAATTGCTTGTCTTGATTTGTTCTTATTCTTATTGAGCCTACATATGAAATTTGAGTGGTAAAAGGCATTGAGTGGTGAGATCATTAGAGGGGAGGTAAAAGCCAATTGAGTGAATCATCTTGAGTGATACACGAGTGTTTTGTGAGGTATTATCATGGAGGATACTTCGGGCAGCAAGGTTGGAGAAAAAGATTTCACTATTGAGGCTATGCAACAACAATTTGCAAGATTTACAGCAATTCTTGAAAATATAACGGATCGTTTGGAGAGGCTTGAACAACCAGCAGCTAGGAGGCGTGAGATTCCTCAACCAAATCAATGGAGACGTAATGAGGAGTGGGAATCGAGGAGGAAGAAGAAATGGAGCCGCAACACCATGGAAATAGACGAGGTGGGAGAAGGCAAAATAATGAAGTTGATCGGGATTTAGGGAACATCAAATTGAATATCCCCGCATTCCATGGAAGAAGTGATCCGAAGCATATTTAGAGTGGGAGAGAAAGGTGGATCTTATTTTCGAATGCCACAATTACTCCGAGGAAAAGAAGGTAAAACTTGCTGCAATTGAGTTCACCGACTATGCATTAGTTTGGTGGGATCAATTAACCACAAATCGAAGACGTTACGGAGAAAGATCGATCACTACTTGGGCTGAAATGAAGACAACCATGCGTAGGAGATTTGTACCATCTCATTATTTTCGTGACTTGTATCAAAAACTCCAAACAATGACTCAAGGTAGTAGATCGTGGATGAGTATTACAAGGAGATGGAGATTTCAATGATTAGGGCCAATATTGATGAAGATAGGAGGCTACCATGGCAAGATTCCTAAGCGGGCTGAATAGGGAGATTGCTAACATAGTGGAATTACAACACTATGTGGAGCTTGAAGACATGGTGCATACAGCCATAAAGGTGGAAAGGCAACTCAAGAAGAAGAGTTCATTTCAAAAGAGTTACGTATCGAATTTTCAGTCTTCCAACAAGATGAAAGAAGGAATGTTGAAAGCAAGTGTTGGAACAACCTCTAAAACTCAAACCGAGGCGTTCAAAACCAAGTACAATGAGGTTGATAAGGGAAAGGGTCTCAACTCCAATTCTCGAAATCGAGATATCAAATGTTTTCGTTGTCAAGGGTTTGGACATATTGCATCTCAATGTCCAAACAAGAGAGTGATGATCATGAAGGATAATGGAGAGATAGAATCTGAAAGTGAACATGAAGAAGAACAACTTGAAGAGACCATACCCGAACATGGCGAGCTTTTGGTTGTTAGAAGAGCTCTAAACATGCAAACAAAGATGGAAGAAGCTGAACAACAAAGGGAGAACATCTTCCACACAAGGTGTTTAGTTCAAGGTAAGGTGTGCATGTTAATTGTTGATGGAGGGAGTTGTGCTAATGTTGCTAGTTGTGAAATGGTGGAAAAACTGAATTTAGCTACCATTTAAGCACCCCAATCCATATAAGCTGCAATGGCTTAATGATTGTGGAGAAATTCGTGTGACTAAGCAAGTTTTGGTATCATTTTCAATTGGCAATTACAAGGATGATGTTCTATGTGATGTGGTACCAATGCATGCTAGCCATATTCTATTGGGGAGACCATGGCAATTCGATAGAAGGGTGACGTATGATGGTTTTCTTAATCGATGCACACTCAAGCATCGTAATAAAAATATCCAGCTTGTTTCTTTGACTCCACAACAAGTGCAAGAAGATCAAATCAAAATGTCCCAAGCAAGAAAAATACGAGAGGCCGAGAGAAAAAAAAAAAGAGTAAGGAAGAGGGGCAAAATTCGAGTGAAAAAAGAGTGGAGATAATGATAAGAGGAATGAATTGAGTGTGAATGAGGGAGAAAACGTAGAGGGCAAAAAAAAAGGCTGAATTTCTATGCAAAAGCAAGTGAGTTAAAAAGGGCATTAGTTGAAGAAAAGAGTGTGTTAGTAATGGTGTTTAAGGAGTCCTATTTGAACACTAATGAGCTAACACCATCTTTGCCAAGTTCTTTTATTTCTCTTTTGCAGGAATATAATGATGTCTTTCCTGGAAGAAGAGCCAAATGGATTGCCGCCACTAAGAGGAATTGAACATCAAATTGATTTCATCCCCGAGCGGTGCTTCCAAACCGACCAGCATACTGAGCCAACCCGGAAGAGACAAAAGAAATTCAAATGCAAGTGGAGGAGTTGTTGACTAAGGGTAAAATTAGAGAAAGCATGAGTCCTTGTGCCGCACGGTGATCGTGGTACCAAAAAAGATGGAGCGTGGAGAATGTGTACAGATTGCCGTGCCATCAACAAAATCATGGTAAAGTATCGCTATCCTATTCCTAGGTTAGATGATATGCTTGATGAATTACATGGTGCTGTAGTCTTCACTAAAATTGATTTAAAGAGTGGATATCATCAAATTCGAATTAAAGAAGGTGATGAATGGAAAAGCGCCTTTAAAACAAAGTATGGTTTATATGAGTGGTTAGTAATGCCTTTTGGTTTAACTAATGCTCCAAGCACTTTCATGAGATTAATGAACCATGTTTTGCGTAACTTTATAGGCAAGTTTGTTGTAGTTTATTTTGATGACATCCTTATCTATAGCAAAAGCTTAGAGGAACATCTTGATCATGTGCGTGAAGTGTTAAACACTTTAAGAAGAGAGTCTTTGCATGCTAATCTGAAAAAGTGTTCTTTTTGCATGGACAAAGTTGTTTTTCTTGGATTTGTAGTAAGTGCTAATGGAATTGAAATGGAAAAGGAAAAAGTCAATGCTATTTTAGATTGGCCAATTCCTAAAAGCGTTGCTGAAGTGAGAAGTTTTCATGGTCTTGCAAGCTTCTATAGGAAGTTTGTAAAGAATTTTAGCACCATTGCTGCACCATTGAATGAAATAATAAAAAAGGAAGTTGGTTTTCATTGGGGAGAAAAACAGCAACATGCATTTGAACTCCTTAAAGAAAAACTAACTACTGCACCTATTCTTGCATTACCTAATTTTGATAAATCATTTGAGCTTGAATGTGATGCATCCGGAGTGGGTGTAGGTGCTGTTCTAATGCAGGACGAAAGACCAATTGCTTACTTTAGCGAGAAGTTGAAAGGAGCACAATTGAACTATCCGACGTATGATAAAGAGCTCTATGCTTTGGTGAGAGCATTGGAAACTTGGCAGCACTACTTGTGGCCAAAGGAGTTTGTGATTCATACTGATCATGAGTCTTTAAAATATCTCAAGGGCCAAGGTAAGTTGAACAAGCGACATATCAAATGGGTGGAGTTCATTGAATCATTTCCTTACGTGATTAAATATAAAAAGGGGAAAGAAAACATTGTAGCTGATGCATTATCTCGGAGGCATGCCTTAATCACTACATTGGGTTCTAAGCTTCTTGGTTTTGAGTCAATAAAGGAAATGTATGACAATGATTCTGATTTCTCTTCTATTTATATAGCTTGTGAGCATGCTGCATTTGGAAAGTTCTATAAACATGAAGGATACTTATTTCGCGAAAACAAACTTTGCATCCCCAAATGTTCTATTCGAGAGTTACTTGTTAGAGAAGCGCATGGGGAGGTTTAATGGGACACTTTGGTGTGCATAAAACCTTGGAAGTCCTACGTGATCATTTCTTTTGGCCTTGTATGCGTGTTGATGTTGAAAGAATTTGTGAAAAGTGCATAACTTGTAAACATGCTAAATCAAAATCACAACCTCATGGAATGTATAAACCTTTACCTATTCCAAATGAACCTTGGGTGGACATATCTATGGACTTTGTTTTGGGTTTACCTAGAACAAGTAAGGGTAGAGATTCTGTGTTTGTGGTTGTTGATAGATTTTCTAAAATGGCACATTTCATTCCTTGTCATAAAAGTGATGATGCTACTCATGTTGCTGATTTGTTCTTTAGAGAAATTGTGCGTTTGCATGGAGTTCCAAGAACAATTGTGAGTGATAGAGATGCAAAATTTTTAAGTCACTTTTGGCGTGTGTTATGGAGCAAATTGGGAACTAAACTTCTATTTTCTACTACTTGCCACCCACAAACCGATGGGCAAACCAAGTAGTAAATAGAACTTTGTCTCAACTACTTCGAACTTTGATCCAAAAGAACTTAAAGAATTGGGAAGATTGTTTGCCATTTGTTGAGTTTGCATATAATAGGAGTGTGCATTCTGCTACTAACTTTACTCCTTTTGAAGTTGTTTATGGATTTAATCCATTGAGTCCACTTGATCTTGTTCCTATCCCTGTTGAAGAGCAAACAAGTCTTGATGGAAAAGCTAAGGCAGAATTGGTAAAGAAGTTGCATGAAAAGGTGAAACTTAATATTGAGAAGCAAACCGAGCGATATGTTAAACAAGCCAACAAGGGTCGAAAGCAAGTAATATTTGAACCAGGAGATTGGGTGTGGCTGCACTTGAGAAAAGAAAGGTTTCCAACAAAGCGAAAGTCCAAGCTACAACCAAGGGGTGATGGGCCATTTCAAGTGATTGCAAAGATCAATGACAATGCCTACAAGATTGATCTTCCGGTGAGTATAATGTGAGTGCTACTTTTAATGTGTCCGATCTATCTCCTTTTAATGCGTAATCGATTCGAGGACGAATCCTTTCGAAGAAGAAGGGAATGATGAAGGTCATCCCGCAGTTACAACTCAAGGAAATAAAGAACCGATGATGATTCATGGAGGACCAATCACGAGAGCAAGAGCTAAACAAATTAAGCAAGCTTTGATGACTCTTGTTGCTGAAATTAAAGAAAATGTGCGAGGGAGCTCAATAGAAGGCCAAGTAATGAATGTTATTCAAGTTGTTGGGCCAGAATGCATCTAATAAGTTGGGCTCAAGCATGGAACTGAATTGAAGACTTAATTTGGAGTTTATGGGCCATGATTTTCGTCCAACACCTCAAGCCCAAGAGGAGTGATGTTTCATTTTGCTTAAAATGGTCAATTTTCAGCATTTTGTTAGTCAAAGTGTCTTAGTTAAGTTAATCAAGTATGATTATTCAATAAAGTAAGTCTAGTAGTCATTTTCCAAGTCTAGAAAGGTTGTCTAGTCTAGTAATCATTTTCCAAGTCTAGTAAAGGTGGTCTAGAGTGTCTCTTCACATGGGGAGTCATTTTCTATGTTGTAAGACTAGAAAAAGGGGTCAAGAATGTCTCTTCAAATCCCATGAAAAGCCAATTCGGGATTAACATTGAAGCATCATATTGTAACTATAAAAGCATGGCAGCCCATGTAAGAATGGATAATTGATTGATATATTGAAATTGGCATTTGCCTTTGTGAGTTGAAATTCTCTTTGTAGAGTTTTCAATTGTTTAAGAACTTATCAAGATACTTGAGCAATATCTTGTGGTGTTCATCATACCAAGGTTCTTGGCTGATCATATAGCCAACGGGTCAAGGTTATAAAGCTCTAGGTAAGATCAAACTAGATCCTCTTTGGCGATGGATTTTTGGCTCATTTACCTTTTATTGCTCATAGCTTTAATGAATTCCTAGTGCGCTTAATGAATTTCCGTTTTCAAAGGGAGAGGTTGTTTTCTTTATGGCGTGTGGCAGCTTTTTGTCTCGCATCCGGCTCATTCGGCATATCCGTAATGACTTGGTTTTGGAGTGCTATGGGTCACGGGGATTCGCGTGGTGGAGGTGTTTTCCCGAATTGTCATGGCTTCAAGTACGGGTTGTTTCCACTTTGCACCTTGGCTCGGGGTTTCGCTTTTTCCTCGCTCGATTACAGGTGCCATCATGGCAGTGAAATTGCTCTTGATAAGTGGCAATTTATATGGCTTTGGAAGCTGTATTCTCATATGTCATTTCGATCTTCTTCTTCCTTCTCAATGGATGTTCCTTGGGTCCTTAGAGGACGACTTTCTCTCTTATATCGCCTCTCCGTCTTATTCATTTTAGGCATCTCACGTTTTCTCCGTGAGGCTAATCGTCTGCCGATGCCCTTGCTGCTTATGTGGTGGGTAACACTTGTGGGATGTCGCTCCAAACTTCCTTCGTGATGTCATTGCTAGTGATCGATTTCTTACTTTACCATATTAGATATTAGCTTATTTTCCCTTTAGTCATGCAACCGGCTTGTGGTTGTTTGCCTTGGATTGTTCGTATTTTTTCTTATCGGGGTACTCTTTTTCCTTCTAAGGGTTTTTCCCACAAGGGTGGGTTTTATCTAGAAGGTTTTAACGAGGCCCCATCTTAGGCTAGCTGATCGGCCTTGTGATCATCATTCTCTTTTTCTTTATTTATCTATTTTGCCTCCGCCTTTACTTAAAAAAAAATGATAATCTCTGGACGTTGACGGCCATTACCCATTCTCGGTACTTATTGTTGAATTTTCTTCTTTAGATCGGGTTGCATGCATAATGATCAAAAAGACCTTTCATCTTAAGAAGACTTCGAGTTCCTCGGTGGTCTAGACAAGCTCCGAAGATTGTGCAAGTAAATTGGCAAATAGCCCTTCCGAGCCGGATCAATGTGAATACGGATGGTAGCGCTCGGGACGCTGAAGTCTTACTCTTCCGGGGTCTCTCGAATTGCAGTGCTTCTTTCAGGGTTGCTTTGTGAACGCTTATGGTGTGGGTTACGCTTTGAGGCTGAATTGGTGGCGGCAATATGGGCCATTCATCCAGATACCCAGACAAATTAGGAGAAAAGATTTGGAGCAACTTGTTCAAAAAGAATAGATCAAAGAACTATGAGTCCCCGAGGGCTTGGAAAGTAATTATTCTAAAATTAAGGAGAAACGAAAATTCTCTCTCTAAGAATTCTCTCTCAACAAGACCGCCGGCGGCTCCTCTTAGAATTCTCCTCCTCCTATTGCCTTCTCCGTTGCTCCCATGGCGGAGCCTCCCGTGGTATGGGCTTACTTCCAACTTTGCGCCACCCTCTCATCCCCCGACAATGAGAAACATCACCTTCATCAAAAGCGTCGCACCATCAAACCCTATACAACACACCAAACTCCTAGACAACATGCTGCATCCCCAACGTATGTTGATCACATGCAATTTTCTGCTCCTTCCGCGAGAACTCAACGACAATGACGATCTCTTATTCCTTAAATTAATGACTTCATTCGCGACCAGTATTGGTTCCTCACCATGTGGCTAAAGAAAAGGCGCGCCCCTACATCACCACCGCGCTTGCGCGCCTTTACCCCATGGCCGCAATGGCCATGGGGGGCCGGCCCCTCCCATGCTACCTTGGGGCCGCCACTCGCCCTCCGTAGTGGTCCCCCTCCAGGGGAGTGATGACCCAGGCTACGCTCTCCCATCCTCAGAGCACTCCTCCCGCATATCCACCAATGAATGCTTCTCACCTTGGGATGCTCGCCACCACGGGCCATCCCAACTCGTCAACCCAACAACCTCCTCGGCTAGTAACATGGGTCATCAAGTTTATTCTTGCGCAGTGGTTTGAAACCCCATCCACGCGGACTCAACTTTCACACAAAGCTTGTATCAAACAAATGGATTCCACGAGGCCCCGTAATTCCAATTTGTTTTCTCTGAGGGTCTCGGTAAAAATCCGATCCCCAAACCACCGCAAAGGTGATTACTATTCCGTAACCATTGATGATAACATTTACAACGTCGTTGAATTTTCCTACTCATTAATTGGACGGGTTATTTTAGGAAAAGGTACCAAGCCATGGGCTACCATGCTTTTACAAAAACGCTTATCCCAATTATGGGGCATCAAGAATGAATGGAAACTAATTCCCCGGGCAAGGGATTCTTTTGTGTCAAATTGTTTAATGCGCAGGATCGATTTCTCGAGCCCAAAGAACGCACAAATTGGACGCTTAACCCTGGTATTATCCGTCTATCTCCGTGGGTGCCTCGACTTCAACCCTTACAAGGCTCGAGTCTTGAGAGCAAAGGGTGTTTGGGTGCGGATTTTTGAACTCACTGGAATATCGGGACCCCAATACAATCATGGGGATTGCAGTGCTCTTGGGAACCCATTGCGATTGATCGCCGCTTCTTTGGATGGTTCCTCGGGCCATTTTGTTCGGGTTATGGTGGATGTTGACCTCTCCAAACCTTTGGAGGAACATATTATGATTGAACGCACCGGCAGATGCTCTTTTGTTTCCGTCACTTATGAAAAACTACCGCATTTTGCTCGACGCGGCGGTGTTACGGGCACTCTCTGACTCCTTGTCGTTTTTAACACGTGGTAATACGAATAAGGATGGGCATTAAAATCACCGCCCAGGGACGGCGGGGAGCCCGACAACCGCAACAATTCTCCGCCCAAATGGAGGGCGTTCCGGGGTTCGAGAGTTTATCGCCCCTGCTCCAGGATAAAGGAAAGGCCATTGATGACTCAATGGGAAATACGGTTTCGACTACGCGCGCAGATCTTCCCCTCGTGCCATAGTCGCTCCCTCCTAAATCCATCTTGGCAACACCTTGGGCGCTTGGTTGAGCTTGAATCCCAAGATCAAGAACCCACAGATGACTACACCGAGTATCCGGCCCGGGGGGGTCATCGCCAAGGTCAAGATTTCCAAGATCGACAACCGTTTCAACCTCTCGGTAATTATGCCTATCACAAGACGAAGATATCCTTTGGGAAAGCCTATTTGTGCTTTGAGCCGTGCCTTTCGGGATGACTCTTTGGATTCAGCCAAAGATCGAATTCTCCAAAATTACGCCGAGACCGACACCCCCGCTCATGACATTACTATTGAAACGAAAGCTCGAAACACACGAGATGAACTTCGCAGCGATCCAAAAATGGGCCGATTATGCGATGACGTGGATCCTCCACAATCATCGATCATTATGCGCCACACGCCTATTTTCACTGCGGCGATCGTCACGGGCGACTCCTCAACCGTCTTAATGAATTGCATCTTCTCCGGAACATCCGGGGATCAGAATGTTGCATCTCGCAATGTTCTTAAGGCTTTATGTCACAAGCATAAACCTTCCATTATGGCTATTTGTGAACCTAAGGTGGACTTTTCGACTATTTTCGACTCTTCGGGCAGAGCATGGGTTTGACACTTGCGGGATTAGATTTTCGAGTCAATGGGCGGCCGACATTTGGGTTCTTCACGACTCCACTATCACAATTCTTAATCAGGTCCTGGTCTTCTACCCAATGTATTGTTTTCCATGTTCAATTTGGTTCTTTGATTTTTCATGTTGGATTTACTCATGGTTTGTGTGATTACATTGCACGCCGTGTACTATGGTTGGATTTGCGGAATTTGGGTCCGGGCCGATTCATGCTTGCTTGTTGGGGATTTCAATGCGGTTTTGGGGCACCATGAACGCTCACGCAATGACACTCTTTCCCAAGCCTCGTGCCAGGACTTCAGGGATTTCATAGAGGATGCCAATTTGTTTGCGGTTCCGACGACGGGAATTCATTTACTTGGTGCTCTCCACGGAGGCCTCTATCTTTACTTCGAGGCTAAGTTGGACAGAGCCTTGGCTACTTGCCCTTTTTCGCTCTTTGGAAGGAGGTCAAGGGCTTAGTTCTTCCTCGCATTGGTTCCGATCATCACCCCATTTTGGTTGCTTTCAGTATCAAATAATGAAGTGCAAATTCTACCATCTAAGTATGATAGACCAATCAAGGCTATTGGCGATTTGATACGAGCCGTAGGGAAGTCGATGATGAATCCCGGCATACTACTCCGAAGATGCTTGGCAAAGTCATCACGAATACTTCTATGCGGTGATGGACGGACTTTTCATACCTCGCTCATTACAAAGAAGCCAATTGGAATTCAACACTTTCCAGATGTCATTGTATGGATGAATATTATTGGCAGACTCCATGGACAAGATATCTTGATGGGCTTCGATTTGTTCTTCCAAGCTAAAAGCCTAAAAGATTCTACCTCATGGGTTGAAGTACAAGAGACAGTTCAACCTTACACCACCATCCGGAAGTTGTTTTACTCTATCGAAGCACCTCCGAATATGGAGATATTACCAACCAGCTTCTCAAGTGTTGTGGAGACTCTCATGCATTTCCATCATCCAACACCACTTTGGAAAAATCCAAAGTTCTTTATTCAGCTCCCTTTCAAAAAGAATGAAGATGTGAATGCTACCAAGGCCACTCATCCAGGAATGACTCCAGAAGAGCTTAACCTTGCGAGGCAAGAATGCAACCAACTCTTAGCACTTGGACTCATTGAGCCCACAAAATCCAATTGGGCTTGCCCTGCATTCTATGTCAACAAAAGAGCTGAACCGGTACGAGGGAAAAAAAGGCTTGTTATTGATTACAAAGCTCTTAACCATTTCCTCCTTGATGATAAGTTCCCTTTACCTAAAACTCAAATGCTTTTTTCCCAACTCTCTAAAGCCCAAATCTTTTCAAAGTTTGATTTGAAGTCAGGGTTTTGGCAATTGGGAATTATCCCAGAGGATAGATATAAAATCGCCTTTTGCCTTCCTCTGACCCCAATACCAATGGACAGTATTCCATTTGGTTTGAAGGTTGCACCCTCCATATTCCAAAAAGCAATGACCCAAATTTTCGAACCTATCCTACATACCACCCTAATCTACTTTGATGACATTTCTTTGTTTCCTCTCAAACAAACAAGAGCATGAGACTTTGTTACGGTTCTTGGACATTGTTCAATCACATGGTATCATGCTATTTGAAAAGAAGAGCTCTATCGGTCAAACAGATATTGAGTTTTTGGGAATGAAAATAATCGATGGAAAGTATCGGCAAAGGCCAACACATTGCTCAGAATTGCTAAAGTTTCGGAAGAAAACTTGTCAATCAAAGAGATTCAACAATTCCTTGGAATTGTTAATTATATCGAGACTTCATTCGGATTGCTCCGGATACACTAGCCAGCTTTCAAAGATGCTTAAGAAGAATGCTCCACCATGGGGATCATCCCGGACTGCAGTAGTTCAACAACTCAAGCAAGTATGCCGAATCCTCCGCCATTGAAAATTCCAAGTACGGGACAAAGGATTCTCCGATCGATGCTAGTGATGAATATTGGGGAGCCATTTTTCTTGAAAAAGAAGATGGGAAAATCTTTTATTGTGGACATGCAAGTGGTCGGGTTCAAAGACTCGAGAAACATTACCATATCTGTCTACAAAGAAATCCTTCTTTGTGAAGAATGGGATAAAGAAGTTTGAATTTCATCTTATTGGTCACCATTTCATAATTCAGATGGACAATACATCATTTCCAGCAATTATGGAACTAAAGAACAAGGGTGTTCAGAGAAACAATTGCTGCGACTTAAAGATTGGTTTTCCAAATATCGATTTCACAATTCAACATATCAAAGGAAATCACAATCTTGTTCAGTTATATCGGATCACAACCCCTTATTAATATCTTCAAAGGTATTTTCCAGTTATATTAATGGCATATCCAAGGCCAATTTCCCCACAAAAACACCTTTCAAGAGCCTAAGTGATTTACAAAACTATGCAAAACATTTTATGTTTTATCACTTAGCCAAATTTGTTGTTCAAGTTAATATCCCTTTCGAGAGAGCATGTTTTTATCCAGATAAACCTTTTTATGGTATCCTTACCATTTCCACCACTACTCTTATTCCAAAACATGGTCTATGGTATTTGTGGTGTCTTTCCACCCTCTACTATCATTCAGTGCAAATACCCGTTAGAAGTACTTTATCATTCCTCCAAAATCCAGTCAACCAGTCATCCAATCTCTAGACTTTTCTTGAATGGTATGACAAGATTCAAAATTGGAAGGAAATGCTACAAGCAGAAGTGGATCAGAACAAAGATGTCCCGGATTTATACATTGTCATGGTACTCCACCGATATTTCACAATGGGAAAAGGGTATCGATTTATACCGACATCTTTACATTTTAAATGGAAGGTTTTCCTGGATCAATCACCAGGCCAGCAGCCTGAGGTTAATGAATTATGCATGCATCTCCTGGTTCTTAACAAGATTCCACCAAACCCACCTAGACCGGAGCAAGTATATACATCACTCGTGATAAGTCCATGTGTTGATGAACCCGAGTCAAGTCACCAACGAGAAGATAACCAAGAAGGCGACACAGATACTCAAATGTTCGAGCCAGATTCCCAAGACCCATGGCTTGTTGAAGATGAAGACATAGATTGGGACGACTTTGGATTGTTTTGGACAGAACCTTGGTCAAAGGAATACTACGACTACCACAACAGTCCATGACGGAAGGATGATGTCAGCACTGTATAGGTGTCCTTACAATGGACACGTGTCAGTTTGTAATAATAAGTGTCCTTCTAGCGGACACATGTCAGTTTATGGTTGTAAGTGTCCTTTTGTTGGACACGCGTCAGTTTCTTATCCTTGTAATGTAACATGTGTCAGCTTGGTGTTGTAAGTGTCCTTTTATGGGACACATGTCAGCTTGGTGTTGTAAATGTCCTTTTATGGGACACGTGTCAGCTTTCTGTTTAAGGTGTCCATGCAAGTGACATGTGTACGTGATATGTATCATGTCAAGTTCTCATGAAGAAGGTCTAAGAAGGTAACACGTGTCTACCAGAGGTGTCTTGTAATAGGGACACGTGTCACTTCCTTGTTTTGTACATGAGGCCTATATAAGGACCTCTTCAGTTGTATGGAAAACTCAGACGGAAATCAAAATAAAATCTCGCTTTTACAAAATATGAGTTTCTAAATCTCTTTTATGTCTCTTCAAAAGCCTCTTAGCTAATCTTCGATCTTCTTCATGAAGTATGCTTTGTACTTGCCTCTTTGAGGATCCTGTACATCAGAAACATGATTGAAGTACCTGGCATAATATTATTAGGCACGGTCCCCTCAATCCATACGGCGGTTAAGAATTCTTTGAAGTTTTGAATGAAGGACCTTCCTATGAGGTTCTGTCGGAAAGCCGTCCAGGCAAGGTGTGCCGCTAAGGCTAAGGTGCGATGAGACATCGTGGTGGTGTCATCCTTTCTTAACCTCTTGGAAAGTCTAAGGCTGCCTAAGGGTATGGGTTTGTGGGGCTCCGACAGATTGAAGTACGGCATAATATTATTAGGCACGGTCCCCTCAATCCATATGGCGGTTAAGAATTCTTTGAAGTTTGGAATGAATGACCTTCCTATGAGGTTCTGCCGTAAGCGTCCGGAGGCAAGGTGTGCCGCTTAGGCTAAGGTGCGAGAGACCTCGTGGTGGTGTCATACTTTCTTAACCTCTTGGAAAGGCTAAGGCCGCCTAACGGTATGGGTTTGTGGGGCTCCCGCACCTCGTGGTATCAGAGCCAGGTCATTGCTCGCCGTGCCCCGGGAGAATTTGTTAGAGAAGAAGTAGAAAGAAGAAAACCACAAGACAACCACGTTGCGGGCCGGATGATAAACCCGAGCCTCCGGATCAAGTCCACAACCCTTACCATGTTACGAGAAAAGGGTTAGTTTGTCCTTCAAAAAAGAAAAGCACGGGTGTCACAGAAGTTAAGGCACCTTCTCCTCCAACTCCTCCTGTTGTCCAACCTTGTTTCATGTTCGAAACGAAGCGGACTTTCCACCTCTAGAAAGGAAGGTTGACACTCAGGCGAGGATTACGTCCAAGCCCTTTGTGCAAAGCACCACTTTGTGGAACATGATGGACAAATAAAGGGTCCTACTCAAGCGGAGAGGAAGTATTAAATTGGCAAACGACCAATGCTTGTGCCCAAAAACAAGTCTCTGCGGGCGATAGACTCTAAGGTCTCATGATTCTCACCACAGTCCAATCTAACCGGACCAAGGTTAATCAGAGAATCAACTCCAGAGATATATGAAAAGCCGAAAGACAATATCAACCAAAATTTGGACAAAGATGTGAGGAACCTTATTGAACAAAACCAATTTGGAGCAGAGTTCACGCAGAAAGAAGCTGAGATCAGGAGACTAAAGAAGGAACTTTCTCAAATCGAAAGGGATAGGAGCAGTCAAAGTAAGTCCTTATCCTTCTTTCCCAATTATAGTTCCAAATATGAATCACCTCCTATATCTCCTCCAAATTATCCTACTTATTTTGGTATGGCTTCAAGTATTTCACTTGATATTCCTAAAAAGCCAAAGAAAAACCCTCTACTCTAAAAAAGCCAACCACCTCCAAAGAGTCATGAGATACCTCCATCCTCTTCCAAATCTGAAGAGAAAAACCCAACAGAATCCTTCATGGCCAGACCATCCTTTATCCCAGGAAATAATCCATTACAATGCTCAGAAAAATCAGACCCTGAAGAACTACCTCTTCCCAACTCAAAAAAGAATCGGACTACGAGGATGCTAAATCATCCTATCGGGAGAAGAATCCTATGATCCGATCCGAACCGGATGTTGCTGATCTATCTACTATACTTATGGTTGGAGACACTACGAAGCAAGAATATAATGAACCCGATTATGCGAAAGTTCAAGAAGATATGGAACCGAGCGGAAGGACCACGCCCTCGTCCCTCGATACATCCTCCAAACCAACAAATGGTCCATGGTTCTCTTTCGATGATGTTCCAATCTAGAAGAGAAGAGAAAGATTACACTCTTTTGCAGCATGGATTGACCTCCACTAACAAAAGAAGGAGCCAATCAAAACAAATCCTCATGGAATTCTCTTCGAGATTTGTTGGTATCCTACGCGAATGGTTTCAAAGCCTTGGTGAGTATCGACAACTCCAAATTTATAATGCTTCAACTCCATCACTTGTTCTTGGAGAAATTCACCAAGAGTTTATTGGAGATATTACTCTTATCAACAAGTTGGCGAAAAAGAATATTTTGCCATGAAATGTTGTTCTTTGACACGTAAAGATTTGGATAGACATTTCAAAAGGATGTCTGAAAAGTTTTACATGTTGAATGGTTACAATGATCCAAATCTCAAACATGTCTATCTGGCGTCTCTACCTAAAGAACTTCAGCCCGAGTTACAGAATGATTCAAGCTTAGGGAGGGAAGTCTCAAGAATCGATCTAGGCGGAATCCATCGATAACGTTTGCAACCCTAGACAAGATGTGTGAACAACGGTCTTCATCAAAGACGTGCTTGACAAAAGAACTCTCCTCAAATCAGTATGCAAAAACTCTCATCCGGAGATAAAGTGCAAAGGAAAAGAGAACCGCACTTGTACCACTACTAGGGTCCGGTCCCATTCCGTTTTCGGCGTATGTGGATTCACCACGATTCATTCCGAGATTTGGTTACAACTTCTTGGGGCTCTCCATGTGACACGCACAACCCTGCTCATGCGAGTCATGTGGAAGCTCAAGCGATTGCGATATGCTATTAAAGATTGGAACAGGGATGTGTTTGGGGATGTTAACGCAGCAGTGTGGACAGCCGAGATGGAGCTCCTTCGCCGATTCGGGCGGATATTGAGGCTGTGGGCTATACCTCCTCTCTCCGGGATAGAGAGCTGGACGCGTCCAATTGAAGCTTTCGCAGAGGTTGCGATCCACAGTGAATTCCTTAAACAAAAGGCCCGAATCGCCTGGCTTAAGGATGGTGACCGAAACACAACTTTTTTTCGTCGGCGTAGTGATTCGCATGACAGACGCACGGGATTCAAGGACTTATGGTGGCAGGGAACTTCACTGATGATGCTACGGTCCTTAGGAATCATATTATTTCATTTTACGAGGAGCTCTTTGCGGATAATGGGAGCTCCACCACGAATTTCTCGCTGGTCAACCAGGTACTCACTCCAATGGTTGGGGCGCGGGACAATGCTTCCCTAACGGTCATTCCTCCGATTCGGAAGTGCGGAGACAACGGTGTTTGATATGGATTGATAGGCTCCCGGGCCCGATGGGTTCAATGGGCTTTTTACCGCCATTTCTAGGAAGTCATATCTCCGAGGTAACAGACGCTGTTCGCTAATTCTTTAACTATTCGTCTCTACCTCCGGGATTGAATGCCAGCTTCATGGCGCTCATTCCTAAGACTAAGGATGCCAATGTCATTGAAAACTTCCGCCCTATCATCATGAGCAACTTCCTTTTCAAGATTATCACGAAAATATTGGCTACGCGCTTGGGTTCTATCATTGCTAACTATTTATCCCCACTCGTTTGGTTTTATCCGGGTAGACAAATTCATGAGTGCATTGCCATGGTATCACGAAGGGTTTAATGTCTTACGAGGGGACGCACGGATTCGAATATGATCCACGAAAATAGATACTCGTAAGGCATTCGACACATTGAGATGGGATTTTTACTTTATGTCTTGCGGCGTTTGGATTCTCCGAGGCGTTCGTGTGTTGGGTGGAGGTGGTTCTTTGGTCGCCCGAGAATATCAATGCTTGTTGAATGGGACGCATGTTGGTTATTTTGCCTGTTCCGGAGGGGTCGCGACAAGGGATCCTTTATCACCCCTATTGTTTTGTATTGCGGAGGAGGTCTCGGGTCGGTTTATCACATCGCTGATGGATCACCCAGTTATACGCCTTCACGGCGCCAAGAAGTATCATCTTCCCAAAGATCCATTCTTTATGCGGATGATATCATCATCATGTGCGGGCGTCTTCTTCCAACGCCGGGCCTTGCTTCGATTCTTACTCACTATGCTGATATCTCGGGTCAAGTGTTGATCTTTCCTCGTAAATCCAAGGCTTATTTTTGGGGCGCAGGTTTCGCATTATGTACGTGGGAGGGTGCAACATATTTTGGGGATTCATCCAGGGACGTTCCCCACCATCTACTTGGGCGCTCCAATTTTCAAGGGAGCCCCAAAGGTCGCGGATTTACAGCCCATTTTTGACAAGATAATCCTTAAGTTCCGACAATGGAAAGGCTCGCCCCTTTCCTCCTTGTTAGGGTTTGCCTTGTTAACTCGGTGATAACCAGTTCTTTCGTGCACTCCATGATGATTTATAAATGGCCTGCCACGCTGCTAAAACAAATGGAAAAAGCCATGCGTAATTTCATATGGACGGGAGATGTGAATTCTAAAGGAAAGGTAGTGGTCAACTGGGATACATTGCACACCCAGGGCGGAGGGAGGATTGGGCGTGCAATCGCTCAAGGTCGCTAACAAGGCTTTCTTAATGAAATTGGGCTGGAAGGTTCGAACTCGGACTCGTTGGTTTTCAAGACCTCGGACAACGGTACTTTACTAGAAATGGGGACATCCGGAGGTCCTTCCTTCCTTCTTCTATTTGGCTGGGATTAAACCTGTATTTACGATTGCGTGGATGATTTTCGTTGGATACCGGCGCCAATTCCGAGGTATTATTTTGGATTGATAATTGGTTGGGATATTCCATTGCTGTAATTGGTATTACAGAGGATTATAGGTATTTATTCAGCAACGTATCTCCGATTACTTTTATGATGGATCTCGCACTTCACCCTCCCCTTTGTGGAGGCTTATTTGGAGCCGGTTCGAGCTATTGTGCGTGTCCCAATTGCGCTACATCTCGGGATACTCGTGTTTGGATGAACTCGAGGATGGTTGATTACCTCGAAGACGGCTTATAAATTCTTACGCCCTCGGCCTTAAACGATTAGATGGGGTTCTTGGATTTGGTCTAGCATATCCCGAACGGCGATCGATGGTGGCATGGAGAGCTATACACAACCGATTGGCGATCCAGGATTCTTTACGAGCTAGGGGAAGTTTACGGCCCCTTGATTTGTGTTCTTTGCGAGGAATCGGGGAATCGATCGATCACTTATTTGTTTCTTGTGCTTTTGCAGGGCATCTTTGGCGTTGGATCTTTCAAGCCTTTCACGTACACCCTTCCAGGCTTACGGTTTCAATGAAGCTGGGTACGGCTCATGGCATTCCAATTTAGCGACCAGGTCGCTTTCCTTTGGCGTGTTGCAATATTATCCGCATTTGGCTTCTTTGGCACATCCGTAATGAGCTGATTTTTCACAACAAAATATGGACTCCGAAGGCGGCTCTCATTCGCCTACAGGTACTCATTGTTGAATCAACATCTTTGGACCGGGGATGCATGAATAATGATCAGCAGGACCTCTTCATCTGCGTGGCTTAAGAGTCCCGGACGAGTTAGGCGTGCTCCGAGGACCGTGGAAGTCCAATGGCAAAAACCCCTCCTAGGTTGGATCAAGGTTAACACGGATGGCAGCGCTTTAGGGGCACCGGGCAATCTTACAGCATCCGGTGTCTTTCGAAATTGTAGAGGATTCTTTCGCGGATGCTTTGTCCATCGTTGTGGTTCAGGGTACGCATTTGAAGCGGAATTGGTTGCGGTAATGTGGGCGATTCATTACGCATTTGTAAAAGGATGGACGAAACTTTGATCGAATCGGATTCAAAGTATGTGGTGAACCTTTCCTGGAGGAGAGAACGATGGAGGTCCCATGGCGCCACCTCGGATATTGGCGCCAAACCTTGCATTTACTCGGTGGCATTGATCTTGTAGTCTCTCATATCTTTCGCGAAAGGTAATCGGGTGGCGGTATACATCTGCCGAGCAAGAAGACGGAGAGTGGCGTCGGTGGGCGCCCCGCCCACGAGACTGCTCCAATACATCACAGATGATTATGTTGGCCAATCCACTTATAGGTTTGTTAATTAATGCGCCACCGCTTTTCGGAGTTTCTTTTAGGCGCCTTATGTTTCTGGGGGTACTCTTTTTCCTTCCAAGGGTTTTTCCCACAAGGGTGGGTTTTACCTTGGAAGGTTTTAACGAGGCCCCAACCATTCACCATTTGGTCGGCTTGTGACCAGCTGACTACGATTGTTGTCTTTATTTCCAGGCTTTCATTTGGTTACCTGACCGCCTATGATCGGGATTACTCTCTTTTTCATTTTTATATATATTCGTAATTATTCAAAAAAATTATGCATTCGCTAAAGGTGGACTCAACTTGCCTCGAGTCGATTCTGTTTTATGTTGTGGACTTGCTCAATAAGAGATATGTTGTTGTTCCCCTGGCGTCATCTTAGCAATCGGGCGATATACTCTTCATTTGCTTTCACAAATGGATCGGTGGTCCGCATATCTATCGTGAAGGCAATCGAGTGGCGAACTTTTGAGTAAGAAGTCGAAATCTACGACTTGGTGGGTAATCCCTCCTGCGGATATTGTGCCTTTTCTCACGGAAGACTATGTTGATCAATCCAATTATAGGTTTGTTAGTTAATGCGTCAGGGTTCTTATTTCTATATTTTTGGGCGTTTTTTTCATCTTTTATGGGGGTACTCTTTTTCCGCCAAGGGTTTTTCACACAAGGGTGGGTTTTACCTTGGGAGGTTTTAACGAGTCCCCAACCATTCAACTATTTGGTCGGCTTGTGACCATTTCGATTTTCTTTTGGATTTTATTTTTGTCTTGGCTACTGATTAGCATGTGATGATCAGGATCACTCTTTTTCATTTTTAATATATCTTTGATTCATTCAAAAAAAATATCGGGATACGGGATATATTTGCTTCCATGATAATAACATTGAAAGAAACATTGAGAAACTTCAAATGTTGATGTTTTTGAAAAGATTGAGATCTAGTCAAGAACGGTCGCGGAAGGTTCTTTGAACCAACCGCTCACGATACCACTTGTAGGTCCCAAGGGGTGTCATTTAAGTCTAGAAGGGAGGAAGGATTGAATAGACTTAACCAATTTTTTCTTTTAAAACAAATTGAGTATGTCACAAGAAAACAACTAAGTCACTTGAGAGACATTTAGGTCAAAATTCAGCGGAGAGAGTTAACCACTCAACAGAATCGAGTGAGATGTTGATATAGTAACTCAATTTGAGTGAAGTTAGCATTTTATAAATTCAATTTTCTTGGTTTTTAACAACGGAAGTTTTAACACCCTTTTTAAGATAAGGTTTTTTTAATGAAAATCGAAATATATGATTAAAAAAGAATAGAAGAGTCGATCACAAGCCGATCGGGTAGAGCAATGTTTGGGGCCTTGTTAAAAACCTACCAAGGTAAAACCCACCCTTGTGGAAAAACCCCTAGTAGGAAAAGAGTACCCCGCGAGAAAATAAAGAGCCATGGAAGCTATAGAAAGTACGAAACAATAATTATCTAACAAATCTATAATGTGATCGTCCAACATAATCATCGTGAGCAAAGGAATGATATCCTCCCGGAGCGCCCCATCATATTGATTCCGAGTATTTGCTTTGAGTTAATCGCCACACGTTTCCTTCCCGATAAATGTGTGAAATGACAAAGTTCATTGGAGAAATCAAATGTAAAGAATATTGCAATTGCCACGAGAAGCGCGCCACGGAATGGAACGTCTCCGATCTTGAAAATGATCCACCACAAAAGTCGAATCCGATTCCACCCAAAGATTTGTCCAACCCTTATGAAAAGCATAAAAAATAGCACGCATTACCGCCATTAATTTAGCCTCAAAGCGTATCTCGAACAACATTGTTCAACAAAACATCCTCGGAAGAAACCCCTTGTCATGCGATAAAACTTGTTCTTTGTGAGACGTCCTAGACAATGCCATCCGTGATAACTTTGATCCAACCGGGAGAGGTAAATGCCAAGGAACCTGGACAATGCGTGGTTGCCCTTGGGGCACGCCCACGAACCTTCAAACGGTGAAGAAAAGTAGATTACCTTGAGTGTTATTCATACAACCCTTGTCAAGACACGAAGATTCCAAGATCATTTCCCGTAATTGGACCAGAGCCGCATCCGTAGTCCATTTCTTGTCATTAAATATTACATCGTTCGGATGTGCCGAAGAAGCCAGATGCGAAAAATGATAGCCACCTTCCCAGAGAAATGCAACTGATCGATCACTGAAATGAAAACCCATCACTTGGACCAAAAATTCATTGAAACTATGGACTTTGTGCAAAGCCACAACAAATGATTCAACAATCCAATCCCAAAGAGTCCTGCAAAATCACAAGAAACAAAAAGATGATAAATCGAATCCGAGTGTGAATAGTAAAGACCACGAAGGTTGGCCCAATGAAACCGCGACTACGGAGAATGTCTAAAACCGCAAGGCATCCGAAGATCTCTCTTCAAACAACCATTGAACGTCTTTTCGGGAAAATAAGCTGACCAGATCCAAGATCCCCATCTAACAACGGGAAAGAGGGCCGTAAGAATGCATAAGCCTCTTTAAAGGACACCACCCCATCCATAGAATGCGTCCATACCTATTTATCCAAAGAATTTGGGGTAAGCGGGCAACGGACAATATCACGAATGATATCCAAATAAGCTTCAACAAAAGTAATAGTGAAATGCCAAGTGTTATCAAAATAGAAATCCAAGATTTTGTTCTGAAAGTGATTATGGTATTCATCGGGATTCCGATCCGGTTCGCAATAACATAACCAAGCCAATTATCTGTCCAAAAAGCCACAAAAGAGTGCGCTCCCGAAACCCAATGGGACTCCGTCAAATAGTCTCCGGAACCAAAGGACGAAGGCCAGCCCAAATCGACGAAGGCAAGAAAGTGTATCGAATCGCTCCATTCGCTAAGAAGTATCTTGTACAAAGGGTAGTGTGCACAATAGAATCGAAGTAAGAATTTTCCATCCCAATTTCATGATGTAAGCTTGGTTTGCCATAATAATAGAGCGAACCCCTAGACCCCCTTCTTTCCTTGAGTACAACAACGAGCCTAGTTAACCACAAAGTGCTCCCTTTTTGGTTGATATTGCATGTCGAGAAAAAATTATGCATTGCTTTCTCTAGCCACTTAAGCATGGTAATCGGCCATTTGTAAACAAGCATAGTATGCACGGTGAACTTGCGATCATAGAGTTCACAGACAAACCCTTCCTTCCGGCGAAAGGGAAGAACCTTTCCATTGTTTGAATTTGAGAATAATTTTGTCAAGCACAGATCGTAACACCCCTACTTAGACGCCCCTTGAAGAATGGAACCCTAAGATAAGTGGTGGGAAATCACCCACAATAATCCTAATGATAGTTTGAATCCGATTACGAATGTCTTTGAGAAGCGGAAGAACCAAAAACACCTTGGACTTGTTGGATTGAACACTTGGCCCAAAATAGAAGCATAGAGTCGAAGTGTATGAAAGATATGATTAGCGTTAGTAGCATTAGCCGCACAAAGGATGACAATATCATCGGCATACAACATCGTAGAAGGAAACTTAATGTTGTGTGGAGAAACAAAAGGCATGAGCCGATGTGAGGAAACCAATTCAGCAATAAGTTTTCCCAACACTTCCTCGGCCACACAAAAGAGCAGGTGAGATAGGTGGTCCCCTGTCTCGACCGCATAAGAGCAAGAAAAATATCCCACCGGCAAACCATTCAACAAAATGGAGACATGGGCTGAATTCATTATCAACGAAATCCAGTCAACAAATTTATCGAGAACCCAAACCTGCCAAAACATCAATCAAGAAGTCCCGGTGAGAGTATCAAAAGCTTAATGAATATCAATCTTCAAAATCATGCTCTTATCTGCCCTATTCTGAAAAATATTAAAACCTTCGGAGACCAAAGCGATACAATCATGAATATGCTATCCCAAAGGGATAAAGCCAAACCGAGTGGGAGAAAGAAGCTGCTAATAATCCTCCCAAATCTAGAAGCGAGAATCTTTGTAATAGTTTTAAAAATGAAATTAATCATGACGATAGGCCTGAAATTGTCAATGGCAATACCATAAAGCTGGAATTGAGTCCAACGGCAAAGAACCTAGGACACAAAGAAGTGTTGCACTGCAGAAATCACATCGACAAAAATAGCATCCCCAACAAGTGCTGATAGAACACCCTGTTAAAATCATCCGGACTCGGTGAGCTACCAACACCAAGATCAAAAACCGCCTCCCGGATCTCGGTCTCGACGGCAAGGAACTAAGATGGTTATTATCAACCATCGAGGAAAGCTGGATTAATTACCTAGTCGATTAGGGATTAGTCAGGAAGGGGCCTCGGGCCATGAAATTAATCTTCAAAGAAGTGAATGACGTGACTACGAATGGCAACAGGATCGTGGACAAATGACCATCAATCATCAACCATGAATACCAGGCCGAATGGTCTTGGCTTGACATCTACGATGGAAGAAGGAGATGTTTCTATCGCCATCAACAAGCCCGGACAACCCTTGACTTTTGACGAAGAAATTCGATCAAGCAATAAAGCTTGATTAAGAGAATGTTGAGCTTGAGCTCCTACTCCTTTATGTTGTCATTGTAGCCAAGAGTCTTTATATCATATTGAATTTGGCGAACCTCCTCCAATTTCTCATCAACTCGCACGATTAACATCCCCAAACACCTCCTTATTCCATGTACGAAGCACAGACGCAACCGCTTGAGCTTAATCATTAATCAAATTAAAATCTGGTACCCACACAAGGTAAATCCCCAAAAGATGCAACAATCTATTGGAAACCCGGATGCTTGATCCACATATGCTGAAAACAAAAGGCCCAGGTCCCGAAAAGCCCGAGTCGAGCAAGAAAGCAAAAGAGGATGGTGATACGAACAAATACATGGAAGCACATAATTATCAACCTTATGCCAAAGATTGATAAAGTGTGAAGTAGCAATAGCACGATCCATCTAGCTTGAATGAGGGTATGCCGAGACCACGTAGCACACCAAGTAAAAATGTTTCCCATAGTGGGAATAGAATTTTAATCATTGTTATTATCAGTTGGATAGCAAATAAGCACAAGCAAATAAATATGCACAAAATAATTGTGTTGAAAGTATATGACACAAATAATTTATAGTGGTGCGCGGATGGGGTAATTCTCTACTCCACTCTTCTCTTACTCCGGAGGAATATACTAATACTTGGACTTTGTTATAAAAGTACAAATACGATCGAGTAAGACTTGATCACACAGATGGCTTCACTCTTGGGACTCGGCTCTTCGTAAGGCAAATTTGCCTCACTACTTGACTCTTCAAATCGTTATGGCTTGATCACGTAGCCCTCCTTGATTTGAACCAGGTTCTAACTTGAACCTCACCGCACTTCCTTCACTTCATGGATGTGCAAACCCCTTATTCTTTAAAACAGTTTTCCTCTTTAACTTTGAAGTATGGCTTCCTTCCTTCCTTCATTGGGTTGTGTTGGATAAAGTCACTTCGAGATTAGGGCGAGGATTTAGAATTTTTCTTAGAGAGAGAGTATAGCATATAGCGCTTGATTGCTCAGATTTCTCTTATGTGTCACGTGTTGAATGCTTTCTCTCTCGTATGTCTCTCGGAAATTCCTCGGCTTTTTCTAGTGAGAGTTTGAAATTTATCCGTTGAAGAGATAGACAAATTCAAACTTCACTTCTTGGTCGTTGGCTTGTCTTGTCCTGCTTTGCTTTTGATGTTGACCCAACCCTAGAATTAACTACATGCGGGTGTCCGAAATGCACGGGGTTCCGCAGCGTGCCATTGGTCTGGCCGCTTGCACTCTTTCGAAGAAGACAACTTTTAAGGTTGCAGGTCTCTTTCTTACCAAAATAGGTAAGTCTTGACTTTTTATTTGCAACGGACTTCTTGACTTTCTCTAAGTCCTTCAATGGTTTGGTTTACCCCTTACGTTGAGTTTTCTCCTTGATTCTTGGATGACTCTTGTAATTCTTCTAAAAGGCACAACTACTTTACTTAATCAAGTTCTTCTTGACTACTCGGATGCGACCTTTGTTGAATCTTCTCTCGCACTTCTTGTGCAAGTCTTCTCTGCATCTTCAACTTGGCCGCTTGATAACTAAGCTAAATTTCTAACTATTACAAAGTTGAAATACATACATAAAATGGGGTGCCAACTTTCTAATCTAAGTTTTTAAGCCTCATCAAAATCTATACAAACAAATTTCCTAACAATCACGGTCTTAGTAGCTAAAGGATTGACTTGCCGGCTACTACCTCGATCGCTATCTCCTTCCATATTTTCATAAAGTAGAACTCGTAATATCTCATCTTAGTAAGTCCGTTGTTGGGAGGGTGAAGCGGCTCGTCCAAGTCTTTGTCCGCTAACTTGACATCCTTTCCATTCACGGACGAATGGATCCCATCATCGTGAATAGAGGCATTCACATAGAATATTGTCATTTCCTTAAGAAATTTATGTGGCATGAGTGAGAAATCTCAGCAAACCCGATTTCTCACTCATGCGATATAAATTTCTTGAGGAAGTGCAAACTGGTTTCTCCAAGTGCCCAACTATTTTCTTTGCCTGTTCCTTGTCGGATGACTATTTTACCAGTCTTACGCATCAATCAATGCAATTGTAGTACACTTTCTCGAGATAGTTTCGTGAAATCAAGAGTGGAACCAGAGACTTTCTAGGGTGCCATGAAGAATTTTTACGAGAACTTGAAGGTTTTCGAATTTGATTTTTCTACAGAGAGTTTTTGAACTCAAAGCTTGAATGTAATGTGAGAAGAGAGAAAAATGGATTTTGATATATATATGGGATGCGAAAGACATCTTGGGGTCCTACAATTTTTAAATCTTGATCAACGATTGAGATTAAACCGAAAAGGTGCTTTAATTCCCCACATTAAATGCCCGTAGAATTTATGGCCAATCATAGGGTTTTTGTACCAGTCTTTCTTGTGAAGCATTAAATAATGTTGACATCATCTCAAAAATATTCTGCTTTAATAAAAACGATCACGTTTTGTCCCTTAGCCAATACATGTGTCTTTTGACTCATTTTGGCTTGACTCTACTTCTTTCTTCAATCTCTTTGATAAGACTCAAATGTTCGATTGACTTAACTATGCTTGAACATTTTTAAATAAATGGAAAGATACATTAAAAATGAATAGAGAGAGTCATCTTGATCACAAGCTGATCGGGTAGCCAAAGAAGTAAGCCCGCAAATAAAAACGAAATAAAAGGAGTTGGTCACAAGCCGACCAAATGGTGGGGCCTCATTTTTGAATAAATGTATATAAAAATGAAAAAGAGTCATCGATCACTGGCCGATCAGGTAGCCAAAGTAAATCCTGTAAACAACATCAAAGCAGATAATGAGAATGGTCACAAGCCGACCGGATGGCTGAATGGTTGGGGCCTCGTTAAAACCTTCCAAGGTAAAACCATACTTGTTGAAAAAAACCTTGGAAGGAAAAAGAGTACCCCATAGGAAAGTTCGCCCAAATAACCGAGCCAAGCGGGCGCAAAGACTAGCTAGCACACCTATCAAACCTATAGTTAGATTGGCCAACATAATCCCGATTGAGGGATGGAATAATAGCCTGCGGGGCGTCCCCCACCACGTATCCTCGTGCGACATCTTGCTAAGAATATCCGCTACCTGGTTGCCTTCCCTAAAGATGTGTGAGACCACAAAATTAATCGAGACGAGAAGGTGAAGGGTGAACCGCCACCTACATAGATGGCGCCAAGGCACCACGATCGATCTCGTCCGCAGCAACTCCACCACATAGACCGAGTCCGAATCCAGCCATAGTTGATTCCACCCATTCGAGAAAGCATAGTGAATGGCTCGCATAGCCGTCGATAGCTCGCCAAAAGCGAAACCTGATCCACAATGTTCCACAAAGCACCCCGAAAGAACCCCTACAATTACGAAAAACCCGGAGGCCGTTAGGCAATCGGGCGCCCATAGCGCTTAAAATCTGTGTTAACATTAGTCCATCCCGGCAAAGGCTTCGCCATATAACTTGCACAACCTTTGGGGCCTGTCTAGGGTGCCCGGGGAACCCGTAGTCGATGAAGGATGAGAAGGTCTCTTTGGTCATTATGCATGCAACCTCTATCCAAGGAGGAAGACTCAATAATAAGAACACGGAGGCGTAGGATGACCGCCTCGAGTGTCCAGATCTTGTCGTGAAAGGTCAGGTCATTTCGATATGCGGATGAGCCAAATGCTCGATAATACGAGAACCCGCCAAAGAAAAGAAACCCGCTCACCGAAATGAAAACCCATTAAATGCACTAGGAATTCATTAAAACTATAAGCCCGAAAGTAGTGAATATCAAAAGAATAGAAAATCCACTTCCCGGAGGGCTCCCCGCAAAAGAACATGATACAAATAAATGATCAGATTACGATCAAAGACAACAAAGAGCACAAACCGAGGGGCGGTGAAGGAGCCTGCCGACGCAAGCGCCCAAAAGCGGCCGGTCGATTGTGGATGGCGCGCAAGTCACTGTCGATCGTCTTTCCGAATATTAAGTGACCAAATCCAGAACCCCATTGCACCACCGGGAATGTGGGCACAGATATCGTAAAGCCGCCTTGAAGAAACAGATCCATCGTCGGAGTGAATCCATACCGCAGCGTCCGACGATTCGGGCGATCGGGATTCTAATGATATCATAAACCATATCCAAATAAGCCTCAATAAACGATAGGGTGAAATGCCAAGTCCCATCGAAAAAGTAATCCGAGATCGTTGCCGAAATAGATATCGTGCTCCTACGGGATACCAATCCTATATCCGCAATGGTGTAGCTTGACCAATTATCCAGCGAGAATGAGATGTTGGAGTTGCATCGGGAATCCAATGGCGATCCTCCAAGAACCCCGGCCCAGGGGCCTAAACCTCTCCGGATGGAAGATGTGATATACGAACTGCGAGGAGAACCTCGAGAGGTTAAAAGTGTTTTCCCGAGGATGTTGTAAACTAAAGAGTTTGAAGTCATAATCTTCCATTCCATCTTCATAAGGAAGGCTTTGTTGGCAACCACGATGGGACGGACGCCCAAACCACCTTCCGCCCCGAGGCATACAACAACGACTCGATTAACCACCATGAACTCTTAGAGTTCACATTCCCCCAAATGAAATTACGCATGGCCGTTTCCATTTGCCGAAGCAAAGTTCTATGCCACTTGTACACCATCATAGTATGCAAGAAGGAGCGGTAGTCACCGAATTCACCAAACAAATGCGACCAAACAATAGATAGAGAAGACCCTTTCCACCTCCCGAACTTAAAGATAATTTCATCAAACACGGCCTCGGAGATCCGCCACCTTTGGCGCCTTTGAAGATAGGGCGCCTAGATAGGTTGTTGGGAGGGCACCCGGATGCATCCCCGTAATCGTCGAATACGTCCTCGCACATAATTGGAAACCCTACCGCCAACATAAACTTTAGATTTATTTGGATTGAAGATCGCCGAGATGTCCGCATATAGATTGACACCAGGATAATAGAACGTGCATTGCTCGTGGATGCCCCACACATAATCACAATATCATCCGCATACATCATCGATGAAGGAAAACAACTGCCTAGGCGCCATGAAGGCCGAAGGTGGTTGCTCCTCACCGCTTCCTCCAATAACTCGCTTTCGAGCGTCATGTGCGATACAAAAGAAAAGGGGTGATAACGGATCCCCTATCGACCCATAAAAGCAAGAGAAATAACCCACGGGCGACCCGTTGGAAGGACCCGAAATTCAGAGTATTTGAGGGTAATCTCAATCCGGTGAATGAACACCTCGGAGAAACCAAATCGACGCAAAACGTTAATCGAGAAAACCCCAATGAATCGTGTCAAAAGCCTTGCGGATGTCAATTTTGAGAATCATGTTGGTGTCACACCGCCCTGTAAGATGTTAAACCCCTCCGAATCCGGTCTGCAATACTGATCGTCATGAATCGCTCTGCTCGGGATAAATCAAACCGAGTTGGAGACAAGTACGAAGAGAATTTTAAAAAGAAAATTACTCATGACAATCGGTCTAAAGTCCTCCACCGCATAGGCCTCCTTTGTTTTTGGGATGAGTGCCATGGGCGGCATTCAACCCGTCGGAAAAGGAGGTCGTGACAAAGAAATAACGAATCGCCACCAATACCTCATCTCGACACGATGTCCCTTAAATCCGATAAAATCTCCCCGAAACCATCCGGCCCGGTGCACTATCCAAACCCATATCAAAAACCGCCTCTTTAACCTTGGATGCCGAAGGAATGGCCGTCAAGAGCGCATTATCAATTGTAGTAACGGTAGGCAAAATCAACGATCGACCAAAGTATAATCCGAGTTGGTGCGCCCTATATCTCGCAAATAGAGTTGTATAAAATGAGACAATATGATTGGTGAGGGTCCCTGGATCCTCCGTATAATACCGCAATCAACCATCAATCCTCGAATCCCGCACGTCCGATTCTAATCTGGGCGTGACGGTGGAAGATCTTCTTTGTGTTTCGATCACCATCCTTTAACCATATGGAACGGCCTTTTCTGTTTGAAGAAACTTCGATTGCATGAGCAATGTGCGAGACAACACTATTTGCGCCTCCAATTCCCTCTCCCTTAGCTCCTTTGTGAAACCCTCAAATTCAATATATGCTTGAATCGTTGTACCTTTTCCATCCGATAATCCACCGACGATTAACATCCCCAAAAACCTCCTTATTCCATACCTTAATCGTCTGTCTCAACCTCTTGAGTTGGGGCCTCATTAAAACCTCCCAAGGTAAAACCCACCCTTGTGGGGAAAACCCTTTACGAGGAAAAAGAGCACCCCCATAATGGAAATAGGCGCCCAAATAGATAAAAAAAAAAAAAAAAAGAGTCCAGGATGCGCTAGCTAACAAACCGATAATTGGATGGCCAACATAGTCATCGGTGATAAAGGCGCAGGTCCTCGGTGGATGCCCCACCAAGTACCATAGTCCGTCTTCTTACTCAGCATGTCCGCAACCCAATTGCCTTCCGAAAAATATGTGAGACCACCAAATCCATCTCGTGAGAGTAGATGAAGAGTGTAACGCCATTGGCTAAGTTGACGCCATGGGATATCCACAGATCTCTTATCTAGCAAGTTCACCACATACATCGAACCCGACTCGGCCAAAGTTGAGTCCATCTCTTTACAAATGCATAATGGATCACCCACATTGCTGCCATCAATTCGGCTTCAAACGCATAACCCGCACTCCACGGTTCACAAAACACCCCGAAAAAAACCTCTACAATTTTGGAAGACAGGAAGCTGTGAGGCTTCCCGCGCCCGAAGCACCGCCGTCCATATTCACCTTGATCAATCCCGGGAGGGGTTTTTACCAATTAACTTCCACAATCTTGGGGGCTGTCGGCCCGCCAGAACACGCAACCTACGCAGGATGAGAAGAACTTGTTGGTCATTGTGCATGCAACCCCGATCTAGTGAAGATGATTCCACGATGAGGACTCGAAGGTGAGGAATAGTCGCTTCCACCCTCTCACTAAAATGAAAGTTCATTAAACGCACTTAAATTCATTAAAGCTATGAGCCATAAATAGGTGAAAAATGCAGCAAAAATACATCGCCAAAGAGCTCGCAAAAACACAAGGGACAAACAAATGGTCAACCGATTCAGCGACGCTGACAACAGAGAGCACAAACCGAGGCTCGTGAAACTTCCCCGGTCCACAATAAGTCCAAGACGCCAATCGATTGTGGATAGCCCGTCACGCCACCACCGATCGACGCGTTCCGGGAATGTGTTGCGACCATATCCAAGAACTCCATTTGACGGCCAACAAGTGGGGACGAATATGAGAATTCACTGCTTTTGAAGTAACCTTCCCATCATCGGGATTCAGCGAGATCCACGTATCTTGTGAGGAAGGGGCGATGGGGACTCGCACAATATCCCGGACAGATCCAAATAAGCCTCTACAAATGAGAATGTGAAGTGCCAGGACTCATCATAGAAGTAGTCCGAAATGCATTGCCCCAATAAATGTTTGTACTCATGTGGAATACCAATTCATGCTCGCAATGAGGTAGCCCAACCGGTTGTCAAGCTAGAATGAGACCTTAGAATCATACCCTTGGGATCTAACGAGAATCATCCAAGCAATCCACAATACGAGGTCGAATACCAGCCCAAATAGAAGAAGAGATGAACAAGCTCCAGGAGAATTCATAACCGAGTGTGAATTCATAACCCCCTTGAACCCGAGTGTGAATTCATAACCTTCCAGCCCAATTTCATCAAAAAGGCAAGATTAGCCACCACAATAGATCGGACGCCCAACCCCCTTGAACCCGAGGTATGCAACACCGATCCCAATTAACCACCATCGACCCCTTGGTATTAACATCCCAGTCCAAATAAAATGACGCATGGCCCTTTCTATTTGCTTGAGCAAGGATCAAGGCCATTTGTAAATCATCATCGTGTGCACAAAAGAGTGGTAATCATCGAGTTAACAAGGCAAACTCGACCGGCAAGAGAAAGAGAAGTGCCTTTCCATCTTCTAAATTTGAGGATCATCTTATCGAAGATGGGCTATAAATTCAGACTTTAGGGGCTCCTTAATTATGGGGGCGCCTAAATATATCGTATGGAGTAGGTAATGCCCGGCTGGATCCCCATGATATTTTGAACCCTTCCATGTACATGAAATGTGACCCAGGTTCCAAAGTAAACTTTTGATTTCCGAGGATTGAAAGCTTGGCCCGAAATATCAAGCATAAAGATTGAGGATCCAAGCAAAATATGGGGGTTAGTCAAGAAGCCCCACACATAATAAGAATATCATCAGCATAAAGAATGGACGATGGGAAGATGATCTGTCTAGGGGCAATGAACGGGCCTAACTGATTTTGAGTAACCGCACCCTCAATAAATTTGCTAAGTACCTCTTCCGCGATGCAAAAGAGTAACGGGGATAGAGGATCACCATGTATAACCCTCTAAAACATGAGAAGTACCCCACCAAGGTGTCCCATTAAGTAACACCGATATTCGGAAGACCAAAGAATAACATCAACCCGGTGAATAAAAATCTCCGAAAACCCAAATTGGCGGAGAACGTGCGCAAGAAACCCCACTTCAATGTATCAAACGCCTTACGGATATCAATCTTCAAGATCATATTTGAATCGGTCCGACCATGCAAAACATTGAACCCTTCGGAAACCATGGCAATACAATTGTGGATGCCTCCCGGAATAAACCCAAACTACGTTGGCGATAAGTAGGCGAGAAATGAACGAGCCCAAATGAGACTTAACTCTGTTTGAACATGCATTTTAGCAATTTTACTCATTGAAAGAGTGAAATTCTCTGAATCACAATACCTTTGATTCTAACTCTGTTTGAATAAATCTTCCGAGCTTATTAGTACAACTAAATTATGGGTTTTTGAATATATCATCCAATCGCTTCTCGGTTGAGACATTTTCCATTGTGATGTCTTTATTTTCAACATGATCTCTTATTAAATAATATATGACATCGTGTTTTTTTTTTCTTGAGTGCAATATTGGATTCTCGAGTAATTGTAATAGCACTTGTGTTATCACACATAATTGGAATTTTCTTTTCTTTAATATCATAGTCTCTCATTCGAACGGAAAAAAAAAAAAAATGCTCCTAAAAGGTTGGACGGCGCTCGTTGCTTTCTTCCCCTTCGCCACTGAATCTTAATTCTCGAACGCGCCGTTAAGGACTCGATCATCCATGGATCTCGATGAGATTTTATTTCTGAACTCGATCATAAATGTTTCAAGCAAACTCCTTGCGATTCACCGCACATCGACGTGCGATTAAGTGTCACAATTCCACCGCCTCGAGCTGATTTTAGTAATATGTATTATATATAATTCGTGTCTTATAAACACAAACACACGGATAAGAAAGCAATAGAATAAATGGAAACCACGAACTAAGAAAGAATAAGAAGAAAAAAGAAAAAGATTGGGTTGGTTGGCTATTCCATTTCCAGAAATTCAAATTGGTAAGCTTAATAATTTTTACTATTTGAATTAGTTTAATGTTTAATATTCCAAATTCACGTATGGAATGGCACACACAAGCACCTATTTCAAGCTTTCAAACGCTTTCTCTCAAATCAGTTAACAAATTATCTGGCATAGAATTAAATTGTGTGTCTGAGGAGTAAGCAAATCCCATACTTGATATTAATTTTTCTTACTTTGTGTTGTTTCTTGTGTTCGTTCAAGCTTAAATATGGAATTGTGTTAAAAAAAAGAAAAAAAGAAAATATTTGGCTTCGTGTAGTTGATTCCGAGAGTATCGGGACCAAAATTTCGACAATCTAGCTATATTAGACTAATGAGATGAATTTAATTACAATAGTGTTTGTTATCAAAAAGGAGATATATATATAAAAGAAGGTTTGAGAATGAAAGAAGACAATATAAATGAGTTGTGCCATTTTATTTTTTTGAATAAGTTGAATATATATATAAAAAAAAAAAAGAGTAGTCCCGATCACATCGATCGAGGTAACCAAAAGAAAGCCACGGAAATAATGTCGAAAACCAAATGAAATGGTCACAAGCCGATCAAATGGTGAATGGTTGGGGCCTCATTAAAACCTTCCAAGGTAAAACCCACCCTTGTGGGAAAAACCTGGAAGGAAAAAGAGTACCCCAGGAAAAGTAGGCGCCTAAAATGGGAAAAAAAAACCGAGAAGTGGTGGCGCACTAATTAACAAACCTATAGTTGGATTGGCCAACATAATCATCAGTGAGGTAGTGGAGGAGCTCGGTGGGCGGGACGCCCACCATGTGCCGCATTCCGTCTTCTTGCTCAAAGATGTTCGCAACCCGATTGTCTTCCCGAAAAATATGAGAAACTACAAGATCAATACCTCCGAGCAGATGCGGGGTTTGGCGCCAAGAAGCGAGGTGGCGCCATGGGACCTCCATTGTTCTCTTTTCCAAAGAGGTTCACCACATACATTGAATCGATTCCGGCCAAATGTGCGTCCAGCCTTTCGCAAAGGCATATTGAATCGCCCACATTGCTGCAATCAATTCAGCTTCAAATGCGAATCCCGAACCACAATGATGGACAAAGCATCCTCGAAAGAAACCTCTGATTCGGGAAGACTCGGAAGGCTGTGAGGCCGCCCGATGCCCCGAAACGCTGCCATCCGTGTTAACCTTGATCCAACCCGGGAGGGGTTTTGCCACTTTACCTCCACAATCTTGAGCCTATTTGGCCCGTCCAAAACTTGCAGACTGCGCAAGATAAATAGATCTTGTTGATTGTTGTTCATGCATCCCCGATCCAAAGATGATGATTCGACAATGAGAACCTCGTAGTTGAATGATTGATGCCTCCGGTGTCCATGATTTGTTGTGAAAAATGAGCTCGTTGCGGATATGCCATATAAGCCGGATGCAAGAATGAATCGCCACACGCCAAAGGAAAGCGACCTGGTCATTGAAATGAAAAGACATTTACCGCACAAGAAGCTCGTTGAAACGTAAGTCCGAAGAGGGTGAACTTGGAAAGCATGGAAAATCCAACTCCATATATTTCTGCAAAAGCACAATAGACAAATAAGTGATCAAGCGATTCTTCCGATTCACTACAAAGAACACAAACCGAAGGGCCAATAAAACTTTCCCTAGCTCGTAGAGAATCTCGGACAGCCAGTCGGTTGTGTATGGCCCTCTATGCTACCATCGACCTCCGTTCGGGATATGCGACCAAATCCAAGAACCCCATTTAATTGCCGGGCGGCGATGGCGAATATGATCATAAGCCCCCTTCGAGGTAACCAAACCATCCTCCGAGTGCAACCAAACACGTGTATAGGGGACACAGTGCGATAGGACGCGCACAATGGCCCGGACCAGCTCGGATAGGCCTCCACGAAAGAGAGGGTAAAGTGCCAGGACCCATCGTAGAAGTAGTCGAAATCTTATTTCTTTGAAATAAGTATCTATATGCCTGCGGGATGCCAATTCAGTGCGCCTATAGAGTACCCCAACCAATTAACAATCGAGAATAAAACCCCGAAATGGCGCCCGGGATCCAACGAGCATCATCCAAGCAATTGGAAATGCAGGGGATTAATCAGCCCAAATTGAAGAAGGAATAAAGGACCGTCGAATCTCCCATTTCTTGTAAATTACCGTTGTCCGAGGGTTCAAGACCACCGAGTCCGAGTTCAAAACCTTACAACCCAATTTCATCAATAAACCAGTGTCTGCAGATCACAATAGATCGCACGCCCAGTCCCCCTCCGCTCTAGGCGTGCAAAGACTTATCCCAACCGACCACCACCTTCCTTTGGAATTCACATCCCCGACCCAAATGAAGTTGCGCATGGCTCGTTCCATTTGCTTGAGCAGCGACGTGACCATTTATAGACCATCATGGTGTGCACAAAAGAACTAGTAATCACCGAGTTAACCGGACAAACTCTACCAAAGAAGGGAAAGAGACGAACCTTTCCATCTTCGAATTTGAGAATTATCTTGTCAAAGACCTACTGTAAATATGCAACCTTGGGAGCGCCCTTAAAGATTGGAGCGCCTAAATACACGAGAGGGAACGCCCGGATGGATCCCCAAAATGTGTTGCACCCTCCCACGGACATATGACGAAACTGCGAACCAAAGTAGACCTTGGATTTCTGTGGATTAAACACTTGACCCGAGATATCCGCATAATGAGTAAGAATCAAGCAAGACCGGGCATTGGAAGAAGACGCCCCACACATGATGACAATATCGTCTGCATATAAGATGGATCCATCGCCGCCTGCAATAAACCGACCCAGGACCTCCTCCGCAATACAAAACAATAAGGGTGATAAAGGATCCCCTTGTCCGACTCCTCCAAACAGGAAAATAACCAACCGGCGTCCCATTCAACAAAGACGATATCCTGGACGACCAGAAGAACCACCTCCACCCAATGCACGAAGATATCGGAGAAACCGAAACGGCGCAAGACGTAAAGTAAGAAATCCCACCTCAATGTGTCAAATGCCTTGCGAATATTGATTTTCAGTATCATATTTGAACGTGCGACCCTCGTAAGACATTGAACCCTTCGGATACCATGGCAATACAATCATGAATTTTGCCGAGATAAAACCAAACTGATTTGGAGATAGATAATCGGCATTAATCAAACACAGACGCAGCGTAGCCAATATCTTCGTGATAATCTTGAAAAGGAAATTGCTCATAACAATCGGGCGGAAGTTTTCAATGACATTCGCATCCTTATTCTTTGGGATGAGCGCCATGAAACTGGCATTTAATCCCAGGTAGTGACGAATCAAGAAAAAGCGAGCAGCAGATTACCTCAAAGAGAGATGACATCCTAGAAATGGCGATAAAAATCCCATTGAACCCATCGGCCCCGGTGAACTATCTCGAATCCATACCAAACACCGCTTCCCGCACCTCGAATCGAGGGAATGGCTGTTAGGATGGCGCTATCCCGCGCCCCAACCATTGGAGTAAGAACCTGGTCGACTAACAGAAACCGAGGAAGAACGCCGGTGTCCGCAAAGAGCACCTCGTAAAATGGAATAATATGATCCCCAAGGACCGTAGCATCATCGGTGGAACCGCCGCCACCATAAGCTCCTAAATCCCCGCACGGCCCGCACGAATCTGGTTACACCGATGAAAAAATGTTGCGTTACGATCCCCATCTTAAGCCGGGTAGTGCGGGCCTTTTGCTTAAGGAAGTCGGATTGCAATCGTAGCGTCTGCGAGAGCCTCAGATGGGCGTCCAACTCCTTATCCCGGAGGTCCGCGGTATAACCCAATGCCTCGATGTCCGGATGAATCACGGCGAATTAGCTCCATCGACTATCCACCCTACGATTTACATCCCCAAAAACATCCCCTGTTCATCTTTAATAACTTCGTCGCAACCGCGTTTGAGCTTCCTCATGACACGCAATATAGGGTTGGGCGTGTCACATGGAGAGACCAAGAAGTTGTAACCAAATCCCGAATGAATCGTGATGAACCCACATATGCTGGAAACAAACGGAGTCGATCCCCTGCTAATGGCCGAAGAACAGGAAACCAAAATGGGGTGGTGATCGGATCCAATACGAGGAAGAACTAAGCCCTTGACAGCCTGCCAAAAAGAAAAAAATGGGCAAGTTGCAAGGGCTCTGTCCAGCTTAGCCTGGAGTAAAGATAGATGCCTTTGGGTGGAGCACCAAGTAAATGAATTACCGAGTTGGCACCGCAAATAAACCGGCATCCTCCATGAAGTTCTGAAATCTGACAAGATGCTTGGGTGAAACCAACATGAAAAATCAAAGCACCAAATTGAACTTGTAAAACAATGCATTGGTTAGAAGACCAAACCGATTAAGGATTGAAATTGTTGAGTCGTGTAATACCCAAATATCCGCCCGTCCATTACCACGAAAATTTTGTTGCAAAAGTCAAGCCCAAGCTATACCAATAAGAATCATAAATAACCGAAATGTCCACCTTAGGTTCGCAAATAGCCAAGATAGAAGGTTTATGCTTTTGGCAAAAGCCTTAAGAACATTGTGAGATGCAATGTTCCCAATCCCCCGGATGTTCGGAAGATGCAATTCATTGAGATGGTGGGGGTGGTGGCACTCGTGATGATCGCACGGTGAAAACAGCGTGTGGTTAGTAGCGGAGTCTCGACGATTGGTGTGTCCCACTTCATCTGCGTAATCTGCCCATCTCTTGGTGGCTGCAAAGTTCATCTCATGTGGTTCGAACTTTCCGTTTCGATAGTAATTTCATGAACCGGGGCGACGGACCTGATGTGACTTTCCGGAGAATTCTATCTTTATTTGGATCAAGGAGCTGTCTATGAAAGCACGACTCAAAGCACGAATGGGTTTTCCCAAAGGATCTTGAACCGTAATTGGCATAATGGTGGAGCGGATCCGTGTTGGAGGCATTGACTTTAGGAGATGGTTCCCTATCTCGGATAATCGGCTTGAACATTCGATCCCGAGAATCGAACGAAGAGCCTCAAAGGTGTTACCAAGATGGATGTTCAAGAGCAAGTGACTATTGCGCGAGATGGAGATTAAGGTGCATAGCCGAACCCGTAGTTTCCATTGAGTCATCAACGGCCTTTCCCTTGTCTCCCCCAAGAGGATGGTAAACTTTACGAACCCTGGAGCGCCGCGCCGCACGGAATTTCCGACGACACAGGGCCCGCGAGCCCCTTAGCTTGATGATGCACGCCCTTCCGCCGCCTTGTTACCTACATTGTTAAAACGACATGAAGCCGTTGAATGTCCGTAACACAACACCTTGAGCAAAACTCAAGGAGTTTTTCATAAGTGAGCGAAAACAAAAGAGCACTTGTTAGTGCGTTCAACCATAATGTGTTCCTCCAATGGCTTTGAGAGGTCAATATCCACACGAACCCGCACAAAATGACCCAAAGAACCATCCGGAGAATGCATCAATCAATCTGAATGGATTCCCAAGAGCACTTTGGCAATCCCCATAATGTTATGGGGTCCCGGTATTCGATCGAGTTCAAAAATCCGTACCCAAACACGGCCATCAAGTTTGTACCTTATAAGGGTTGAAGTCGGGGACCCACGGAGATAGGCGGATAGTACCAGGGTTAAGCGTCCAATTAGTGCATTCCGAGCTCGAGAACGATCTGCGCACTAAACAATTTCACACAAAAAAATCCCTTGCCCAAGGGAATTAATTTCCATTCATTCTTAATACCGCATAATTCAGATAGGCGTTTGTGTAAAAGCATAGTCGCCCATGGCTTGTTACCGTTTCCTAAAATAACCCTTCCAATTAACGAGTAGGAAAATTCGCGAGGCGTTGTTGGTAAACATTATCATCAATGGTAACGGAATAGTGATCACATTTTCAAAGTTTGGTTTAGGGATAAAATTTTACTTAAACCATTTGTGGAAAACATTGGGATTACCTGGGGCCTCGAGTCGTGGAATCCATATGATGAGTACCTGCAACAATATTAGCAAATGTGTTTCCAAATTGGGATTGTGCATTGGGGTAATGAGCCGAAAGTCGCAGTTCGTGGCATAATTGGATGTCGTTGTCGGAGATATTCCATCAACTGAGGAGTCTTCATGTGGTCGAAGGAGGTGTGTGGGGCCCGTGGGTGGGCATGCGGGAGGGATGCCCCGAGGATGGGAGATCGTGGCCTGTGGGGGCATCACTCCCCAGGAGGGGACCACTCTAGGACATAGAGTGGGCAGGCCCCATAGAAGGGATGAAGGGGCACCCAGCCCCCATGGTTGGGAGCCATGGGGGTAATAGATGCGACCCATCAAAGAACCCGAGAGGGGAGCTCACCCCCCATGGACGGACGGACAGGACATTGGTTGTCTTGGCGTGGACCAAACCCTAAAATTTGCGTAGGCATTTTTTTTTATTCTTTGTCGTAGTAAATCGACATGAGGAAGTTACAAGGATGCCATAAAAGTGGATAGGCCCCTATTTTTGGTCGGCTCGACGCTCGGAGTTGCGGAGTTTTCCGTCGTTATGGATAGTATCCTCCACATGCGATTCGGCACCACCGGCTTCGCAATTCTAGGAGTTGCTTCGTTGTTTGATGTCGTCGTGGAAGAGTATTGCTACTAAATCAAGAAAGATGTTGATGGATTTGCCATCGCACTGAACATTGGAATCTGCCGCAATTGGTGTGCCACGAGTCGTGTGTGCGACGGCGTTCAAAGGCCCACTTTATTCATCAATTTGCGAGTTTGTTGTGCGGGGTGTGGGTGAGGTTCAAGTTCGAGGTGTATACGAACCAGGAGGTTCCGCCATGTAAGCAAAGCGGAGAAGATGACCAGAGAAAGAAGCTCGCGATCGAGTTTTGGAAAATTTCATAGCGATTGAGAAAATTACTTAAATAAGTAATACTTCCATGTTGCTAGGTCTTAAAGTAAATGAGTTGTGCCATTAATTGCTAGGAACTATACATATTAAATTTAATAGAAAATAGTAAGAAATTCATGTGCCGTGCCGATTATTCTTATGTACACCGTAGGAATTGTATAGGATAATAAGGAAAAAAAGAGAGAAAAATGGGTACTTCAAAGAACATGGTTTTATTGTTAAGTTTAAAAAAAAAGGTAGCCGAGTAGTGTTTATTATTTAGGGGCATGATATGGAGTTTATAATACACTAGGTAAGTGATATAAGAAAGTATTTAAAAACAAAAGAAAAAAAAAAAGCAAAGAAAAATAATTGAGGTGCGAATAGGGCACACACATACGAGCAAAAAAAAACCCTAGCATGCTCACGATCGTCTCTTCCACCACGATCGTCGACGTCCAACCCTGGTGATCTTCCCGATCACCTCCTCTGGCTCGTCCATGGCGGTCTCTCTCCATGGATACACTGCAAATTATGGTTCTACTTCTTGTCCCTCGACTTGGCGCCAATACCCACGAAGATGGTTTCTCCGACGTCAAACCAGGTTTCTTCTCCGGCGTACACGTTCACAGACGCGATCAGCAATCCTAGCAGGTCTCATCCTCCATCGTTGGGTGGGTTTGGTTTCATTCCATCAAACTTTGTCCCACACAAAGCCCAACGTCCCAAGGCATCGACACCCAACCCTTGTTTGGGCCTAATTCCGGCAGCGGAGTATTTGGACACACCAGCAGCGGGCACCTCCTCCTCTAACTCCGGCGACTCACCTGCGATATCCATCCTTCAGCAGGCTGCTGGGGGTCTCCACCCCCAGGTGTTTTGGCTACAGCAACTATTACCCCCATGGTGGCAGCCCATGGGGGGCCCACGTGCGTGCGCTGGATGGGGGCGACGGGAGGCTTGACTTGCCATGGCTGCCTCCGCCCAGGGGGGTTATGGCCCCTGTGTTAATACTCTACGACCTCAGGTGACCTCAACTCTGACACCCGCATCCGTCGACGTCCCAATCCCGGGGATTTCAATGCATGGTAATTTGGTTATTGATAATTCTATATCACATGGAATGCGTGAAGCCCCTCCTTCAGTTAACCCCAGCCACACGCGAATATGCAACATTCGGCTCATTTCGTGTCATATCCTCATGCTCGTGTGGAACCAAGTTTCGCGAAAATGGTTACTGGTAATTCCGCTGAACCTGCTCCTCTTAACCCGACACCAGGTAATCCTCCAACTTTTGCTAAAAATTATTTCGCTCCCTCAAACATATCCCCGAGCCCATTAAAAGGGTGATTATTATTCTATTGTTATGGATGAAAATGTGTATCAGTAACGTCTGGTGGAATTTCGATATTCGTTAATTGGTCGAGTTATTCTTAGTAAAGGAAATAAGCCATGGCCTATTATGCCCCTTCATATGAAACTCTCTGAATTATGGGGAATTAGAAGTGATTGGAAGCTGATACCGTTGGGTAAAGGATACTTCTGCATTAAACTCAACAATGTCGCGGATCGATCACGTGCTCAAACTCGGGTTGCCTGGTCTCTCAGCCCGGGTTCTATTCATTTGTCCCTTTGGGTTCCAGATTTTAACCCCTATAAGGTTAATACTTCGACTGCTTCAGTTTGGGTGAGAATCTTTGAGTTTAGTATCGAATATTGGGAGCCAAGCTACATTTTGGAGTCCGCAAAGGCGATTTGTACCTTCAGGTCGGTCGACGAAAGGTCTTTGGACGAATCTCTTGGACATTTTGTCTGTTTTTAGTGGATGTGGATTTATCTAAACCGCCTGCAGAACCATATTATGATTGAAAGAATGGGTCACGTTCGTTTGCCTCTATAACTTATGAAAAACTTTCTCTATTTTGTGGCACATATGGTATCACGGGACATTCTCACGCTTTCTGCCGGATACTCGGTAATAATGTTAACTTGCATGAGCCCGGGGACGTCCACCATCACAACGTGGTCGCTCTCGGGTTCGTAAAGTATATCATCCGACTACTAATCACGCCGACAAAGGCAAGGCCATTGATAACTCGGTGGATAACACGACTTTGCCTATGCGCCGGGATCCCCTTCTTGTGCCATCGTCGCCGTTTCATCGAGGATTGATTTGGATAATGCTTTTTTCGTGTTGGATTCTCGAGGATATACCTACTCATAATTACGATATGACCACAAATCGAAGACCCATATCCTCGTAATCCAACACAGAAAAAGCATTATCCAAATCGATTTACAGGGTCATATGCCGGTTGTTCATCGATTGAAATCGAGGACGATAATAAGCATCGCACATCTTAAACAAAGCGGCACAAAAGCGTTGGGCAGATTATGTGGAGGATGATAATGTTGCTAGTGCGCGGTTTCGAGCCCGAGCATTCTCGGGTCTCCATCCGGATTAATTTCCGACTCGTCCCAATGAATTACTTTTATTGGAACATTCGAGGAATTGGAAATGTTGCTTCTTGCAATATTCTTAAGTAGTTATGTAGTCGACGCAAACCTTCTTTGGTTGCTATCGCAGAACCCAAAGTTGATCTGCGATCTATTTCTCGATCGTTATTGGGCGGGTATGGGTCTTGATTTGTGGTCCAAAATTTTAGAGCTTCGGGAAATCGGATATTTGGATTTTCAAATGGTCGGACATCACGGTTCTTCAAAGTTTTTTATTTTGGATCGTGTATCGTCCTCAAGGTTCGATTCTATAATCACACTTTTCACGTGGGATTCGTTCATGCTATTTGTAATCATGTCACTCGTGAGACTGACTATGGTCGGATATTTGCCCTGGCTGCCGGACGATTTGGTTTTGACGGGATTTTAACGCTATTCTCGGGAACCACGAGCGCACGAGGTCGTGGGGTCGCTTTGATGGCATCTTGCCAGGAATTTCTCGACTTTTATGATAATGCGGGGTTGGCATCTATTCCAATAGTGGGCAAGCTTTTTACTTGGTGCAACACGCGCCCCTAATCATCGCCTCATATAGGCCCGGCCGACCGCACCATTGCCAATGATCGATTTGTTAACATTTGGCAGCGGATCGAGGTTTTTGTTCTTCCTTGCTCTTGTTCGATCATCACCCTCTCTGTTTTCTTGTGTGACCACTTCCTACAAGGGCCCTTCTCCTTTTTGTTTCCAACGCATGTGGACTAAGCATCCGATTTTCGATCGGTGGTTGCGTCCTCTTGGGGATCTTTATGCGCAGTACCAGCCCCTTGCTTCGTTTGAGGATTAAATTAAAAAGGTTGCGATCGTTGTTTCGTTCTTGGAACTTGGAGGTCTTTGGGGATGTTCATCGTGATGTGGATGAGAGGCTTGAGAAGTTAAGACAGATTTAGTCGATATTGAGACTCTTGGGTACAGTTCGGTGCGACAGATCGGGAATTGGAGGCCCGTGAGTTTGCTAAACTACGCCCTTCTTATTCAATCGAGTTCCTTCATGTAAGTTTAGGGCTGCTTGGTTGGTTGACGGTGACCGCAACACCTCCTTTTCTCACCGTTGTTGCAGACTAAGACCGCTCGGGCTGGTATTCATGGTCCGATGATCAATGGTAACCTATCTACGGATCCGGTTGTCATCACGGTCATATTACTCGATTCTTCAAGGAATTATTCACGGCGCCCTCGGGACCAATTCCGCATTTTCCCTCCATCTATCAAGTCATTAGCCCCGTGGTGTTGGATGTGGAGAATGACTGTTTAACCTCTCTACCGTCGAGAATTAGAAATTCGCGGACGCGGTATTTCATCTTAGTATAGATAGCTCTCCGCACAGGATGGCTTCAATGGTGCATTTTATCAAAATGTTGGGACATTATATCTACGGATGTCATTGCGGCCGTTCGTCAATTCTTCTAGTTTGGCTCCCTCCCCCGGCCTCAATTCCGACTTTATGGTCCTTATTCGAAATGTAAAGATGTGAATACCGTGGATAACTTCAGTGCCTATAGTCATGAGCAATTTCATCTTTAAAACTATTACGAAGATTCTCGGCTACGAGATTGGGCGGCATAGTCGGCGTATTTTGTCCCCATGCAATTTGGCTTCATACCGGATCGTTAGATTCATGATTGCATTGCTTTAGTGTCGGAGGGTTTCAATATCCCGCACAATCGTAATGACAAGATAATATGATCCTTAAAGTTGATATTCGCAAAGCTTTTGACACTCTCGGATGGGATTTCTGTTCTATGTCTTGCGAAGATTTGGATTTTCGGAGAAATTTGTTGCGTGGATCTCCGTCATATTTCACTCCGCACAATTTCGATTCTTCTTAATGGTTCGCCTGTCGGTTATTTTGCTTGTACGAGAGGGGCCGACAAGGTGATCCTCTTTCTCCACTTCTCTTCTCGCTCGCTAAAGAAGTCCTTGGGAAGTCCACGCTTACTTGGTGTCTACCGCCGCATCAGGCCCTTTGTGGCGACACGCAACATTGTTTTCCCAACTTCTATGCTATATGCGGATGATATCATTATTCTTTGTGCGGCAACCTCGGCAATGCACGCGTCACGTTTTGGCATACTTGGCTGGTATGCTTCCCTATCGTAAGGTGTTTTTAATCCAAATAAATCAAAGGTGTTTTTTTGGTAGCCGTGGTATCGAAGTATATTAGGAACCGTATACTGACGATCATGGGATTATCAATCGGATCATTTCCTACGACTTATCTTGGAGTGCCTATCTTCAACGGTGCTCCAAAGCGGGGTGTGTTGCGGTCCTTGTTTGATAAAATAATGGTGAAATTTAAACACTAGAAAGGTTCTTCCCTATCATCGGCTGGCCGGACGAGTCTGTTTTGGTTAATACTATTATTGCCAGCTCCTTGGTTTGACAAAAGATGCTTGTTTATAAGTGGCGATCGCGATGCTCAAAAAAGTTGGAGCGGCTATGCGTAACTTCATCCGGATCTGGCGACATTAATCGGGCGGTTCCGTCGTGGTTAATCGACGTCTTGCTTTGCCGCTGCACGCCTAAGTGGGGGGTGGGCGTCAGGTCAATCATCTCTCGCTAATCGTGCTTTCCTTATGAAAATGGGCCGGAAACTCATCACGTCGACTCGGTGGTTTTTGACACCTTCAGAACGCTTTTGACGAATAATGGCACCATTAGACACACTTTCTTGACCTCATCTATTTGGGCGGGTTTGCGTCCGAGTGTAGAGGATTGCGGACCTCATCTATTTGGGCGGGCTTGCGTCTTTGTCTTTCTTCTTGAATCGATTGATCACATCTTTGTTTCTTGTCATTTTGCAGACATCATATGGAACGGATTGCTAACACTTTTGCTTTGGATTTTTGTAATGTCTATAGTTTCAATGAATTTTTGGTTCACTTGATGGATTTTCACTTGATGCATGATTGCATTTCTATGGAGGGTGGTGGCTGTCTCTTATATCGGCTTATTTGGCACATCGAAATGATGTTATTTTTAATGATGAGGCAATGGACTACGGATGCGGCGTTGATTGATTGAGGGCCATGATCATTGAGTTCGCTTCGCTGGATAAAGGGTGCATGCAGAATACTCAAGAGGATCTTATTCGCCTTCACCGGCTTAGGGTTAGGGTCGCCCCCAGGCTCCCCGAGTCACCTCGTGCCTTGGTATCTTCCCGCCCCTGGGCCGGATCAAGGTTAATACCGATGGTTGTGCTATGGGCGCTCCAGGTCATATCACGGCGCAGGAGTCTACCGCACCTATCATGGGTTCATTCGTGGGTGCTTTGTGGAATAGTGTTGTACAGATTTGCTTTTGAAGCGAGAACTAGTCACAGCCATGACGGCAATCCATTACGCATTTCATAAGGGCTGGAATAACATTTGGCCGAGTCGGACTCTACCTTCGTGGTGGACCTTCTTCGATCTCGGATTGGCTCCATTCCTTGGAGATTCCCTGAATCGATGGCGATAGATACTGTTTATGCTTTCTCGAGATGAACTTGGTGGTTTCCCACATTTATCGTGAGGGTAATCGAGCGGCGGATCATCTCGGCAAGTACACTTGTGATTCGGCTTGGTGGGACGCACCTCTGCGGGCATCATTTCACCGCTTGCTCATGGATGATTATGTCAAATTCGATTGCAAGTATAGATTAGTTAGCTAGTTTTGGGTTGGTGTTCGACTATGGTTGTATGGATTTATTTTATCTCACGGGTGGTACTCTTTTCCCTCGAGGGTTTTCCCCACAAGGGTGGGTTTTACCTTGGTAGGTTTTTAACGAGGCCCCAAATATTGCGCTACCTCGGTCGGCTTGTGACCAGGATTTTCCTTTTCTTTTATATTATATTTCGATTCATTAAAAAAAATTGAGGTGCGAATAGGAGATTTTGACCAAGTTTAGGTTACAAGATAATATGGTCAATTGGTATGAAGTTAAATTTGAAACTAAAGGTCTTTTATGGGGTTAGGTATGCAAATTAATTGATATCAAAGATTTTAATACTTTGTATTATTCTATTGTTCATACCTAAGGTTGGGAGCAATTGCTAACAAATCAATAAGTAAGAAATGATCAGTATCAGGTAAGTGAAAATCCATCTGCAACTACAATGCATGAACATAGTATTTCATGCCTTATTGATACTAATGTGATTCTTGTATCTTGATGGATGCATTATGGAAACCTTGATATTCATATATTGCTTGGTGGATATTGAAGTGTGATGATTATTGTTTCATTGAGCATGTGATTCATGGGCATTTGCACGTGCATGCAAACAAACATATGAGCATTATTGAGATGAGGCATGCACGACATGATTTTTTTGAAAAGAAAACATTTGGCTGGCCGCTACTATGATGTTTCGAGTACCGCAAGTGGGATGACTTTCCGGAGGATCGCAGGGGCATGCATGAGGCGGACATCTGGTGGTCACGGGAGGATGGTCCACTTGATAGTACCCTTACGATTGGTGCAGCGAGTGGGATAACTTCTTGTGGGTCATGGGTGCAGGCATGTGGCGGACATCTAGTGGTCACAAGAGGATGGGCCCACGTCGTGTCAATCTATTATTGGCCATGTGATAATTGATATTGAGCTCTTTCGTGCATAGTAGGGGCCAAGGACCCATTAAAAGAAAAGAAATTTGGTTGAAATATTTTATTCATGAACATGCATTCTTGAAAGATATATTGGGTGCATTGATGCTGTACTCCATATCATCTCATTAACATGCATGATTCTTGCTTATTAAGCTTTAGCTCGTGTAGTTCATGCATTGTAGGTAAGTTCGGTGATCTTTGGTTTACATGAGCTTATTGGTTCAAGTTTGAAGCTCCTACAGTTCTGCGAGGACAGTGTAAATGGATGACGACCTGTTGGGTTATGTTGATGGGTCACCGTTCCTTTTTGGTCTTGTATTATATTTTGGTATAGGGTTGTACCCTCTTTTGAAAACTCTAATGTAAATATGTACATGTAAATAGCTTGGTGATGTGGGTTATGCGTTTGGTCATGTGGATGTTTGTTGTGTTTAATAACAGGGTTGGTCAACTCTTTTGTTTGTGGACATAGCTTGTCCTTATCTTATACAAAATGATTTTACTTGTTTGTTGTTAAGATGTCACAGGGATAAAAGAAAAAGAAAATTAGTCACGTTTTAAATAGAGTTTGTGGCGAGTTTTACTATTTATATTTTCCAGTAGTAATAGGGGAGGGCGCCACACTTCCCTCCCGGAAGCTTGAATCATTCTGTGTTACTCGGGTTAAAGTACTTTAGGTAGAGATGCACGATAGATATTATTAATTTCTATTAAGACCTATTTTCGCACAACACCTCTTCATCCAACGATTTTTCGAAGATTGACGAGGTTATTCATCACTCGGTTTCCGTGGAGGATAACATCAGGTTGTGTGTAATCCCTATTGATGAGGAAATAAAGGAAGCGATATTTAATCTTAGCCCGATAGTGCGCTGCGTCCGGATGGCTTTAGAGGGCACTTCTATCATCATTGTTGGGATATTGTTGGAGGGGACATCATTGCGGTTCGTTCCATATTCACTACGAGCCAACTACCCACCTGTTGTAATTCGAATTTCATGGTGCTCATTTCGAAAACTAAGAATGCTGATCCTGTGGAGGACTACGGACATATCATTTTGGGTAACTTCATCTTTAAAGCGATTACCAAGATTTCAAGCAATGATTTGGTGCTATTTTAAAGAGTCGCGTCTATAACGGGTAATTTGGATTCATTCAGGAAATTGCATTGCACCGGAATGTGCGAATTGTCTTTTAAGCATAAATATTGGCCCCAAAGATGATTGTTAAAATTGATATTGAAAGGATTTTGATACATTACAATGGGACTTTATCCTCTATGTCCTCACTTCGTATGGGGTATCTTGAGGAGTTTGCGAGTTGGGTATCTACTATATTTAACACGACCCGTATTTCGATCTTAGTTAATGGTAGCCCGGAAGGATATTTTGTTGTACAAGAGGGGTCCGACAAGGTGATCCACTCTACCTCTACTATTCTCATTTGAAGAAGTTTTTGGCACGCCTTCCGGAGAATGATATTCACAAAGATTATATTCAACCATTTAAGCGCCTAGGAATATCCAATTTCCACCATGCTTCCTATATGCAGATGATATTCTAATCTTGATCTGCGGCCTCATGGCGGAATTGTCAACGACTTTTGGAGATTATTGGGGTGTACGGGAAATTTGGTCATATCTTTAATCCTAGTAAGTCTAAAGTTTATTTCAGCGATTCTACTTGAATAGGCTTATTACCAAAATACAACGCCATTTACGGATCTCGAAGGGCTCATTCCCAATTACTTATCTTGGGATACCGTTGTTCAAAAAGAGTGCCTAAATTTCCAATTTTTAAGCCAATGTACGGTAAATCTTGTGTAAATTTAGTTCTTGGAAGGGTAGTTCTTTATCTCAGGCGGGCATGATCACATTGGTAAATTCTGTTATCACCAGTTCATTTGTTCACTTAATGCTTATATATAAATGGCCCATTTCTCTTCTCAAGGCCATGGAATCGACGATTAGGAATTTTATTTGGTCCGGGACATCAATAAGAAAGGGAGCGTCACCGTTAATGGGCTAGATGTTGTGCGCTGAATGATGAGGGGTGGGTTAGGGATTCGGTCCTCTTGTGACTAACAAGGCTTTTATGATGAAAATAGCGTGGAAGCTGATTAATTCGGAGGATGAGTTGCTTTCTATACTTCGACGATGGTTCATGGTTCCTACCCCTTTAAATATACATTGGGTCATCGATCCGGCCTGGTTTACGCCCGTTTGTGTTATCTCCGGAAGAGCAATCTCGGTGGTTTCCTGGATATGTTTTGAATATTAACTGGCTTGATAACGGCTTGAGTATTCTATTGCTGATCGATCGGATTCCACTTCACATCCGATCGTACTTTCCTCAATCCATTTCGGATTGTTATTTTGATAGGGTGTGGCATTTTACAATGAATTCTTAGTGGCTTATACCGGATCGTTATTGATATTTCGCGGACCCCAATTGCACCCCTATTACGGATCGTCACATTTGAATTAATTTGGATGATGGTAGGGTTACTTGAAAGTGGCTTATAATTATGTTCGAGAATCTTTCCGGAGGTAAGTTGGGGAAAATAGATTTGGTCTCCTCATATACAGGACGGAGATCCATTGTCGCTTGAGATTGATTCACAATCGTTTAGCAAAGATTGGATGATTTGCGATCGGGTACTTGTAGTCCGTCACGCATGCCCTTTTTGCTATTTGGCATCAAAATCTATTGATCATTTGTTTGCGAAGTGCGGTTTTATGAAACAGATTTGGGAATGGATTAGGATACATTTCTGGTGAGAATGCCGTTAGAATTGGGTATTAATCGGTGTTCATTTTTGCAATTCAACATAAATTTAGCCCTTGATTAATTTTCTTTGGAAAGTGGCAATTATTTGATTGGGTTATATGGCATATTCGCAACAACTAGATTTTCGAGGACACACCCCTCACACGTCAACAGCCATCGTCTTGATTTGTGCATTCATCATAGAATCCTCATCCTTTAATTCTGGCTACATGTCAAATACGGTTTATGATCTATTATGTCTAAGACGTCTTGCTGTTATCGCGCGCGGGCACGGCTAGCACGCATTACGATTCATGAATTACGGTGGCAATCCCCATTCCGGGATGGACTAAGGTAAATACGGATGGTTGTGCCCTAGGTGCTCCAGTCGTGTGTTGTGGCGGGCATTTTAAAGCGTAGAGGGTTTTTCATTGGATGCTTCATTCATCGGATTGGTACAGTTATGCTTTCGAATCGTAATTAGTGACTACAAATGAGGTTCGCGTAAATTGTGGCTTGAATCAGATTCTACTTATGTTTGTGGTCTTTTCCTATGGTTCTTTGCAGGTACCCTAGAAGCTTTATGCACGATGGTAGCTTACGTTATACTATATCTCAAAAATGGAATTCTTGGTATCACACATCTACAAAGAAGGGAATCGGGTCGCATATATTTTATCTAAAATGGATAGGAGATTTCGTGGTCACACATCCCCAGCTTCAATTTTGACAGACTTACACGCGGATGCTATGGGCAAATGTTTCTACAGGATGCGATAGATCTCTAGGGGAATCTTGTTTTGCATGGACGCACGGCCCGCCCGTGCAAGATGGCACGACCCGTGCGTCTTCAAAGCTTCCTACCCATCCTCTTCGGCACCACGCACGGGCAAGCCGTGCCTTCTTCATGCATGGGCTGTGTTGGTGCAACATTCGCATTCACGCACGGTCTGCCCGTCCTGGCCGAACGCACGACCCGTGTGTCTTTTGTCTAGAAATATCTTGCTTGACACCACGTATGGTATGGTCGTGTTTCATAGCACTGATCTGTGCGTGGTCGATCTTTCACGCAGACTACTTTCGGCGACGACGTCTTTTGGGGCTTCATCGTTCGATGGTTTTTCTTTTTCTTTTTCGGGGTACTCTTTTTTTCCTTCCAAGGGTTTTTTTCCACAAGGGTGGGTTTTACCTTGGTAGGTTTTAACGAGGCCCCCATTCAGCCTACCGGGTCGCTTGTGACCTGGGTTCATTTCCTTACATTATTGCTAGGTTTAACTTTTCTTGACATTTTCCGTTTCATTTATGCTATTTGTTTGGCATTGTAGACAACACCCTTAACTTTTTTCTTTTTATTATATATTCCTCATTTAGCAAAAAGAGATGCAAGATAGACATGTTTGAGATTTGGATCATTATATCCATTCAAAGATTGAGAACTTTTCGGACATTCTTTTGAAATGTCTATCCAAGTCTTTTCTTGTCAAAGAACAACATTTCATGGCAAAATACTCTTTTTCAGCCAACTTGTTGATAATGGTAATATCTCCAATGAACTCCTAGTGAATTTCTCCAAGAACAGGTGATGGAGTTGAAGCATTATAAAGTTGGAGTTTTCGATACTCACCAAGGCTTTGAAACCATTCGCGTAGGATACCAACAAATCTTAAAGAGAATTCCATAAGGATTTGCTTGATTGAATCCTTCTTTTGTTAGTGGAGATCAATCCATGCTGCAATCTTTCTCTTCTCTTCTCTGGATTGGAACATCATCGAAAGAAAACCATGGACAATTTATTGGTTTGGAGGATGAATCGAAGGAGGAGGACGTGGTCCTTCTCGCTTCCGGTTCCATATCTTCTTCTTAACTTTCAAACATTGGTTGATATATTGCTAGCTTGTTTTCGGAGTATCTCCGACCATAAGTATAGCAGATAGATCAACAACATCCGGTTCGGACTCGTATCATAGAATTCTTGTAATACCTCGAGCCTCTCACTACTCACTAGGCCAATATATTTTATACGGTACATGTTGGTTACGTAATCTTTTGCATAATCTGATTATTTTATTTGAGATGGCTAGTTCTATAATTTTAGGACTCGATTATAGTGATTAGTCGTTGGACTACTAATTTAGGTAGAAAAAGAAACGTAGTGTACATTATTAGCTAATATGCAGTAATATAAACCACTTTAACTTTATTAATTGATATATGTTATATATTATCTCTTGTTGATATATATAAGCCTCTACATGCAAGCCATCTAGTGATAGTGAATATATATACATTCAGACGCATGCATCATCATCTAAGTAGATAGATGATTAACTTTCTAATGTGTACACATATGCGCACAGTGTTGACTTCTAATTAACCCCAATTAGCTTAAAAATGGTTTGTCTTGGTAAATATAATATATTTGTATTTTATCCCCACACAACCGCCTTTAAAAGTTCAACATAACAATTGATATATATATATATATATTGTTGACGTGCGTTTTGGTCAACAAGCAAAATATATGAGAGATTTAACACGCGGAAATATAAATGTGCGTAATGCGTATTTATTTATGGCTAACTCTGCCTTTTTTACGTAATGCCGAGCGAAAATTGGGGTCGGTCTTTTTTTTTTTTTTATAGCAACACGTTTACATTGCCTGTTTTTGTATTTTTCTTCCTTCTCTTTATCCTCTTAAATGAGGCCTTTTATACCCCTCTATTAAGTGGGTTTTTAAGAGTCATCTTTGCACTAATTAGTAAAACAATTTGAAAAGGACACATGTCCCTTCCTAAGCGTGCATGTCACCAAGTTTTTGCCACTTTGTGACTCATCTTGATCACACTCGACACGTGGCGGCTTCGGTGCTAATGGAGCACTAAGTATGGACAAATGGTTATTTTTTTGAATCTCCCGCGCATGCGTTTCCCGCCAAGATTTGGGATCGGGGATCGTGGCTCGTAGTCGTCTTTGTGATTGGGCTCGGTAGTGGGCGAGCCCAACTTATGACGCGTCGTCGGGCACTGCTGCTGATGTCACCCGCGAGGCCCTACTCAGGTGTGTGCTGGATGACCACGTGGAATAAATTTCTCCCAGCTCGGCTCGGGCGTCATCAATGGCCCATAAGTTTAATTCCGAAAGAAGGATTTCTGAAGTCGGGGTTAAACTTTAATGCTAATGATGAACATTTAATGGGGAAGAGGAAACTTCAAAAGTCATTTCTCTACTGACACCTGTCGTGCAGTAGTTAATGCCTGAAACGGCGCATTTAATTGCAGGGTCATAGTGACAGACACGTGGCCTCCTCTGGTTGGACCAATTTTGCGCAGGAACCGAAAAGTCGTCGATACCTGTCGTAGGCGTGGGGATGTGACATGTTTGACACTTTTGACGGCTTTTGAGATTGAAAAAGCGCGTCTTTTCGAGTTGGCGTCTCACTTCTCGAGGGAATTTCATATATAAATACCTCCTTTCTTTTTCATTCTCCACATTCGCATCCATTACTTTCCAAGCTAAATTAATTGAGCTCCTAAAACACCGGATTCTAAGTGGTATCTATTTTTGGGTACGGACGACATGGAGATTCCCAAAGCACCCACCGGAAGGGTGCGTGGCCATACATATCGCCAGTCTCTTATAGGGTTGCACTTTCCATCGCGGCTTTCCTCACACGGTGGTTTTGCAAGTGGGGTCTTCCTTGACCAAGTGCACCTTATCTCCTGGGGTCGAATTATCGGTTTGTTGGTGGTGTTTCACCTGGAAGGGTATCCTCGCCCCAAATTCAGAGAGATGAACGAGTTGTTCGTCTGGCGAGCGACTCCTGCATCACCGGTCGGGCAGCCATCGGGATGGTACTATGTGCAGACCCGATCCGGGTACCCGGACAGCCAAGTCGAAGGCCTTCCACAATCTTTGAAGGAGTGGAAGGATAAATAGCTCTAGGTGAGCGGCGAGTGGCAGGCTCGCCTGGGGGACGGAGCGGAGGAGACTATCCTTTACCCCCCTTCAAATTTTACTTTTGGTTACAGTAAGTCTCCCTTTTCCTTTATCTCTGACTCTTTCTTTATTTGTTTTTGGGGCTAACTTTGCCTTTTTTGTGTAGAGAACCGACCGTCAGAGGGCCATTGTCGGCCGCCTTTGTTCGCGGTGCCGAGAACATCCAAGCTAGAGGTGCCATGGATAGGCGGATAGAAAGGTCCACCGGGTTAACTTGACCGGTGGCTCGAGGCTGCTCGCCCACCGACCCCGAGGCCGGGGGAGCGGCTCGGGGTGAGGCGGCAGAGAGAGGAGAAGAGGCCAGGGGAGCCTCAACATAGCCTCCAAGGGCCGAGGAAGTGCGGCCTACCGTGCGGAGGAGCGGCAAATGCGCAGAGAGAGTGGGCCACCTCTGCGGTGGCCAATCCCATGGGGGAGCATCTGTGGCCGGGCAAGTGCGGACTCGGAGCCGCCTAGGGCGACTATTGGCCGAGGTAAGTACTTCTTTTTGTACTTCCCTTTTCTTTTGAAATGTTCTTATTTTTGTTCTCACCCCTTAAACGGTGGACATTTTGTAGGGCGTGGCCTGGATCTGCGCGCAAGACGCCTTCGTAGCGTGAGGAACACAGCCGCGCGTCGGACCGGGCGACCTCGGACCAGCCCATGGATACGGAGGCGGCCTGGCGGCGATATCCGGGATGGGAAGCGCCCACCGACGGTGTTCCCGAGGTGGAAGAGCCCCCTTCAAAGGAGAAGAGGGGAATTGTGATTGAAGAGCAGGGCAGCAGGCGAGGGAATGGTCAGGCCCGTCCCCAATGGTTCGTGGAGTTCGTGAGGTGCTCCACGCCCACCGATGAACATGTAAGAAATTTGCCTAAGGCCGGACAGGCAGCCAGGGATGTGGCCGCGAGGGCGTGGACCTCCGGCATTGAAAGGTTCTGCTCGGAGATCGACTGGAAGGAAAAGGCCCAATATGTCATGGGGCTGTCTGGGCGTATCACGGGTATCTTGTGGCATATGATCGGGGGTATGGAAGAATTGGAAAGACGCCACCAAGATCTGCAAGAGGCTCATGCACTCTGCCAAGGGGTGCAAGAATCTTTGAAGACCCAGGCGGAGGAAGCGTGGCCGGGCCCCGACTGGAGAAGGAAGTTCTTTGAGAAAGGCCGAGGCCGAGCGGTGATTAGGCCCGTAAGGCCGAGGAAGTGCTTCGGGCGAGGGTCGCCGAGCTGGAACGTGCAGCCGCTGCCCAGGCTGAGGAGATGGAGAGGCTACCCGTAGGCAAGTTGAGGAGGCTCGTGTAGATGTCGTCCAGGTTTATAAGGACTCTGAGGAGTATGCATGCATGTTAACTGCGGCCATGCGACTAGCATCGCAAGTCCTCGGGGATCTTAAGGCGGGAGGATCATTTGCACGCTCGAGGAGGACTTAGCCCTCTTGGAGGCTGATCTCGATACTCTTCGCCCAAAATTTGCCGAGGCCACCGATGTTCAGGGTTCACCTCCTCTAGATGCAGAAGAGGTTGCTTCCAGCGGGGCTGTTGAGATTCCGCCGCTCGATCTTAATGCTTCTCCTTTTTTTTCTTTTGTAGGCTTTCGTATGTAATTGTAGATAGACTACTTTGCCTTGAGCCTTGGAATATAATGGGCTCGGGCCCCCTTTGTAACTACTTTTGATGTTAGAAAAACTTCTCTTTCTCTCACATTGTGTATGCACTTTAAGTTTTTGTACTTGTTTGGCTCTTTTTCTTTCGTAATATGGCTGTTTGTCCTTTTTTTTATTCTCCCAAGTATGGGGCTCGATTTCAGTGCTCTGAATAAGGGACTTTAACCGCTTTAATTGATTTTTGTGCTCGGTGCATAAACCGAGTCTTTGTTCCGTGCTCGGTGCGTAAACCAAGTCTTTGTTTTGTGCTCGGTGTATAAACCAAGTCTTTGTTTTGTGCTCGGTGTATAAACCAAGTCTTTGTTTTTAGGGTGGGTCCGCCTTTTGGGCGAGCCCCCTTATTAGCGTGCAAGGGCGTGCCGAGACGACTTATCGGACTCGCCTTCTTTGGCGAGGCGATTTTGTGACACCCCGGCGCCAGCGAGGTGAATTTTTGCGGTGCTCGGGCGTTGAGACGGTAAAAATTTCCTCTCCCTTTAGAGAGCTCACGAGAATATCGATGAAAGGATAATTCCCGAGAATCTTATCTCGGATCCCAAACTAAGATCTTTATTTATAGTACATTTTCGGGTATGCTACATTCCATGGATGTGTAAATTTTTCTCCACTCAAGTACTCTAGCTCATTTGCCCCACGGATAAGACGCGTTTCGATCCGAAATGGCCCCTCCCGGATCGGCTTCAACGGGTCGGGCTCGGACCGTTACTTTTTAACACAAGGTCATGAGCCGAATCTCCTTTCCTTTACTTTTGAATTGTAGTACCTCTCACATCTTTGTTTATACAGCGTTTTTCATCTCGGCACTACATCTTTTTCTTCGAGCAGATCCAGCTCGGCTCGGAGCGCCTCATTACCGCCTTGGAAAAATTTGCAATCGAAGGTGGGGGCTCCAATTGCAATAGGAATGACCACCTCGGTTCCGACGCTAAAGAGAAAGGTGTCTCCCCGTGGCCGCTCGATGTGTCGTTCTGTATGACCCAAGACACCAGGCGCTCCTCGGCCAATTACCCTTGACTCCTCCAATCTCGCCTTCAATGTATACTTGAGTATTTTATTAATCGCTCGACCTATCCATTTGACTGAGGATGGTATGGAGTCGAGAAGTGGTTTTTGATGTGAAACCTTCACAAAATTTGAAACCTCCGGTTATCGAATTGTTTCCCATTATCCGTAACAATTGAGTGTGGTATCCCAAATCTGCAGATAATGGACTTCCATACAAACCTAACAATTTTTTCTTCATCTATCTTTGCGAGGCTCGCTCGGCCCATTTTGTGAAATAATCCATCGCCACAATGGCATATTTTCGCCCCCTTTGCCAAAGGGGGGAGTGGTCCGATAAGGTCCATTCCCATTTGGCAAATGGCCAAAGGGCTAAATATGGAGGTAAGTTGCTCGGGATGGTACCCGACTGTGGTGCAAACCTTTGGCACTTTTCGCATCTCTTGACGAGGTCGGTTGCGTCCTTCTTTAGGGATTGCCAATAGTACCCTTGTCGTATTAACTTGTAAGCTAGTGTTTGGCCCCGTCTTGGTTTCCACATATCCCCTCATGAACTTCCCGGAGTGTGTAATCCGATCTGTTTCGGATGTAAGGCACCGAAGAAGTGGGATGGAGTATCCCCGTTCGTATAGGACGCCGTCTACTAGTGTGAACCGAGCCGCCTGGGTTTGTAATGTTCAGCCTCGGCTTTGTTTTCAGGCGAACTCCTTTTTCTAAATCTTTGAATGATAGGAGTCATCCAGTGCTCGCTCGGTGGGCCGGCATGTATCTTCTTTGTGTTAAGCAACGGGGCAGATAGTTGAGTAAACTTGACGTCGCAATGGCATTCATCCTCGGGCCGAACCGAAGTCGAGCAAGGCATCGCTTGCATATTCTCGGTTCGGGGCACATGTAACACTTCCGCCTTGAAATGTAATAGTTTCTTCCGACCGCATCCAGGTATTGTGCGTTTTTGTTCTTTTGCCTCATACTCGCCGTTGATCCGATGGACGACCGGTGAGAATCACTATGTATCGTTGGTCGCTTTAGGACCATGGCGGCCGCCATGTCAGACCCGCTAGAAGTGCCGTGCTAAAGCCGTTGTTCATCGCGGAAACTAAAATCGCACGGCGAGCAAGAGCATTTATGTTTTGGATCGATTATCACGATCCCCCCGCTACTGCGATGGAGGAGCCGTCGACAAACAACTTCCACTCTTGGTCTTCCATAACTTCTATTTTGTATGGAGGGTGTGAAATCAGCCACAAAGTCGGCTAGAGCTTGTCCTTTGATTCTTTGTGTGTGGCTCATATAGAATATCAAATTGGCTGAGCTCAACGGCCCACTTGATCATCCGACCAGAGGTGTCAGGTCGGTGTAACACTTGCTTCAGCGGTAGTTGGTGGAGGACTATAATCTTGTGCTCGAAAAATATGGACGAAGTTTCCGTGCCGCGATGATTAATGAATAGGCCAACTTCTCCATTGGCGGATAGCAAAGTTCGGCGTCATGTAATGCTTGACTGGTGTAATAGACCGGATGTTGGATAGAGTCATCTAGCCTGATTAACACCGAACTGACGGCGTATTTGGATACCGCCAGGTATAAATACAAGTCTTCTCCTTGGGTGGGTTTTTGTAATATAGGAATTGAGGTGAGGTGTTGTTTGAGTGATTCAAAGCAGACTGCGCTTGTTCGGGTCCGCTCAAAATTTTTGTTCTTTTTATGATTTCAAACCGGTTAAAGGCGGCGGTCGGCTGTGAGGCTTGTGAGGCTTTGCACTCTTTTACAGAATTTGGGGGTTCAAGATCAATAATGGCTTTTATTTTGTCTGGGTTAGCTTCGATCCCCCTCTGGCTGACCATGTACCCCAAGAATTTACCCGAGCCGACCCCAAAAGTACATTTTCTCGGGTTTAACATCATCTTGTACTCTCTCAAAACAGCAAACATTTTATTAAGATCATTGAGATGATCGGATATATACAATGATTTCACCAACATGTCATCTACATATACTTCCATAGTACGACCTATCATTTCCTCAAACATTTTATTCACTAACCTCTGGTAGGTCGCACCAGCGTTCTTCAACCCGAAGGGCATCATCTTATAGCAGTAAATTCCACGAGCAGAAAAGAACGATGTATTTTCTTCATCATCCGGATGCATTCGTATTTGGTTGTAACTCGAATACGCATCCATGAAGCTCATCGATTCGTGCCTGTGCCGTGGCATCTACCATGTAATCGATATTAGGCGGTGGATAATCGTCCTTGGGCATGCCTTGTTAAGATTGGTGAAATCCACACACGGGCGCCATTGGCGTTGCTTTTCTTGACTAGAACAGATTGGCCACCCATCGAGGATAGAGGGCCTCCGATAAATTGATTATCGAGCAATTTATTAACTTCCGCCTCAAGTGAAAAACTGCTGTCGGGGCCGAGTTTACGCCTTTTTGGGATAACAAGGCAGAATGTCGATCGATATTAAGGCGATGGCGAGGCATGCTTGGGGTCGATCAGTTGGCATGTCTCGAATGAGTCCACGCAAAGACGTCAAGATTATTTCCCAAAAACTCAATCGATTCCGTTTGAAATGGCTCTTGGAGGTCATGGCCAATACATAATTGGCGTCCCTCGCTCGCTTCTAACGCCGGCCGATCGACACCGCTCTACTGGTTCCGCCCGCTTTTTTGCTTTGCCTTCCTTTTTCTCGTAGGGGCAATTCAACTTGATGGTCGGCTCGTCCTCAATCGGCCGGCTTATCCTTCGTTGCGGTTTACCTCCCGGAGGTCTTCCTCTCTTGGTCCTCCACCATTGGTTCCTTTCGTGTCGCCGACCTGGATTATCCTCCCGATCACCCGTTACCTCCCGCTTGGGCTCCTCTTTTGTCTGTGGGTCGCCTTGCGCTGTCCCACTAGTTTCTCCTCGTTCCGTTACATTAATCTCCACTGGTCGGAGCTTGAGAGAACATTCTCGTGACTCCCTCTGATTCCCTTTATGTATGGCTTCGCCGTCAGGTGTTGGAAATTTCATGCAAAAATGATATATTGAAACAGCCGCTTTTATATGATAAAGCAACGGCCTTCCAATAATGGCATTGTACTCCGAATCAGCGTTGATTATTTTGAATGTGGTGATAACGGTCCGCTTATGCGACCCCTGCCCCATTTGAATGGGTAGGTCAACTTCCCCGAGCGGGATTATTCTTCCTCCTCCGAACCCCAGAATGTTGTCGTTGCACGGACGAATATAACTATCGTCCACGTTTAACCTTCTAAAAGCTCGAACATAGATGACCGATGAGTAGCTCCCAGAGTCGATTAAAATTCTATGAATAGGATACCCAAGATCGGTGCGGTAATGACCGGGGTCGGAGTGTGGGTGGACCACCTGGTCAAAGATCCATGTCCGAGAACACAAAATGGCCTCGGTTAGCCTTCTTTAATTTCCGCCACCTGGACTTGCCTCTCGGCATTGGCGGCTGTCTAACATCAGCCTTTCTTTTCCGATTGGAACGACTATCTTCGGCAGCGTTGGTATTGATTCGGTTCACACTTGACATCATGAGGATCTCTCTACCTTGACTTTCAGTCGGCGACAGTGGTAGGAGAGCTGGATTTGTTACTCGTTCCGAGTTAACACTTGGAGCTAGTCTTTGGTGGGGGTGGTAATCATGGATGTACCTTTTAAGACCGCCATGTCGAACAATGCGCATAATTTTCTCGATGAGATCTCGGCACTCATCGTAAGATCGTGGCTTTATCGATTTATGATAGGCACAATATCGGCGTGCATCCAATTTGGCCGACTCTACCTTCAGAGGCCGAGCCGGTGGTAGTAAATTTAGACCCTGTACTTCATTCCATATAGCCGACGGAGTGTGGGTCAAGACACTCCTCGGTAGCGGCAACTTCGACCGTGCTTCGGGCGAGCCTTGAATCCGGTGGTTGGGTTTTCCGAAAATGGTCCGAATCCCGACCCGACTCGGATTCTGAGTTCACTCCTTCCATCACTTTTGCGCCCGCCTTGTGCTCGGAGCGGTGACTTGCCATGGCTTCTTCCGCGCAGATATGGCGTTCCGCACGGATCAGAAATTCTTGGTACGAGGTCGCCCCGATTCGTGGATAGAGTAGTTAAACCACGTCTCGGGGGCGAGACCGGCCATAGCAGCAATCACGATAGCATCATCCGACACTGGTTCCATCTCTCGGACGTGCTTATTGAACCGAGCAATATAACTTTTTAAGGACTCATTATTCCCCTGTTTAATATTTACGAGGGAATCCTTCGGGGCGGCTCGGACTTTACAGGTGAGGAAGTGTGCCGTGAATGCGGGGGCTAAGTCGGCCCAGGATCGGATGGACCCTTGCGGTAGGGTCCTGAACCAACGATGGGCTCGGTCGCCCAACGTCAGCGGAAACGCCCTACAGAGGATGGCATCACTGGGGCTGTACAGTTCCATCCATGCTAAATACTTGTGGATGTGCGTTGTAGGGTCGGTCTCGCCATTATACAGACCGACCTGAGGGATTTTGAGCTTCGGCGGCAGTGGAGTGGATAGAATACTTGCAGAAAAAAGGTGACACTTGAAGGTGGGTTTGTTACCGATATGGTCTTCGGTATCGGCGTCTTCGGGACCGCCTTCCAATTCATTTAAACAGTGGCGGAGCGCAGAATTTCCACTTCTTGTTCCTCCAACAAACTAGAACCTTGGGTTTGATTGACCCTAGCCGACTCCCGCTCATCCGGATAAGTCGGGAGCTTATTGATCGAACTAGGCGAGGAGGATTATTTTCTAGTCGCCTTGCAAACACAGAGCGGCGCGGTGGTGGCGCGCAGAGCTCGGCTGCGATTCTCCGCCACACGGCTATGCTCCTCGTTATCTTCGCGCGATCGCCTCTTATCATGGCGACCACGCAACTCGTTACTGAATCGGCTTCCCTGGCCCCTCTTCATGGGAGGCAGGAACACGGAGGTCAACATGCACGTTCATTGGGGGAATATTTTGCGGAGGATTAGATGGTGAATATTTACAAGAGGTGGAGGAGGTGCTTGGGAATTTGTGGTGGCGAGTGTTTGTGAAATGAGCGAGGGGAAATAAAGTAGTGCTCCCTACTTGATGCGGGGGGCACGTTTTGGCCATTAGTGGTCGGCGGTTTGGTTGTTGGGGTGTTCCTCTTGATAAAACTAGCATTTCTCGATTGTTGACTCATTTTGCCTATTACTAAAGGATGAACGTTGGGTTTTACCTGGTTTCACTTAACTCGATTTAGCTTGGAATTCGGACTTGACCAATACGGCCCCCTTCCTCTAGCGCCAATTTGTTGCGTGCGTTTTGGTCAACAAGCAAAATATATGAGAGATTTAACACGTGGAAATATAAATGTGCGTAATGCGTGTTTATTTATGGCTAACTCTGCCTTTTTTACATAATGCCGGCGAAAATTGGGGTCGGTCTTTTTTATAGCAACACGTTTGATTTACTGTTTTTGTATTTTTCTTCCTTCTCTTTATCCTCTTAAATGAGGCCTTTTATACCCCTCTATTAAGTGGGTTTTTAAGAGTCATCTTTGCACTAATTAGTAAAACAATTTGAAAAGGACACATGTCCCCTCCTAAGCATGCATGTCACCCAAGTTTTTGCCACTTGGTGACTCATCTTGATCACACTCGACACATGACGGATTCAGTGCTAATGGAGCACTAAGTATGGGCAAATGGTTATTTTTCGAATCTCCGCGATGCGTTTTCGCCAAGATTTGGGCTCGGGGTCATGGCTCGGTAGTCGTCTTGTGATTGGGCTCGAGAGGGCGAGCCCAACTTATGACGCTACATTTGCCGGGCACGCATGCGATGTCACCCGCGAGGCCCTACTCACGTGTGTGTTTGGATGACCACGTGGAATAAATTTCTCCCGGCTCGGCTCAGGCGTCATCACATATATCACATATATGGCTATTATGCACACAACATTACACACGATGGGAATAAATAAAAAAAAAGAATCGAGAGAGTAAAATAGCAAGCGTGAAATTGCAGCAAACGAGAGATTCGGTAAGTGACCTCCATATCGATCTTTTCTTTATATAGTTTTTACTATGATACAAATTTAGTTTAAATATGGATTTCAGCCTGTGTCGTGTGTTGAATATGAGAAATTGCTACGCACTTATACTAAATTTTAATAAATCACAAGAAGATAATATTGGTTAGCCTTCATATAATTTATAATTTCCAAATTACTTCTTTCAAGTAATTACCGAGAGATTTTGATAAGATTTATATATTTATTGAACAACTAAAGAGAAATTAGAGGAAAACTTTGTGTAGCATGGAGTAATTAGGAAGGTTAATTAATACATTAGGAATTTTGATCTTACTTTAAAGGGTTGGAAAAGTTGGTAACATTCTTTCTTAAATTACTAAGAGATACGTATTTTGTTAGCTAGGAAAATAAAATAAAAAAGGAAAAAAAAAAAAGAGAAACAGATTTGTTTTATATAATTAATCTATTTGTGTATTATGTATTTGAGATTGCAATAGGATATAAGATTTAGAAAGCGAGATGTGCTTTTAAGTGGTGGGGATTATATGTAATTAAAAAAGGATTATAATTGGAACGATACAACAAAATGTATATATATATATACCTTTTTATTGTTATAGTTGTACGAAAATTAAAAGAAAATAACTAATTTGATGGTTGGTGTTTAGGATAGTAAAATAAGCAGGTATAATATTTCAATTAGTACTATCAAAATAAATATTATGTGTTTGAGAGATTTGATTAGCTTTTACGCTATAAGTCTTGGAGTTAAATTGTGACTTGGCAAAAGTTTAAGATTTAAAATCTTATAAGGAATTCAATACGATGGTTTTGTTCATTTTTTTGAATAAGTGCAAATATATATAAAAAATGAAAAAAGAGTAATCCCGATCATAAAATGCATCGAGGTAACCAAATGAAAGCCTGGAAATAATGTCAACAACCAAAGTACAAAAGTGGTCACAAGCCGACCAAATGGTGAATGGTTGGGGCCTCGTTAAAACCTTCCAAGGTAAAACCCACCCTTGTGGGAAAAACTCTTGGGAGGAAAAAGAGTACCCCCAGGGAAAAAGGTGCCTAAAAAGAAACTCGAATCGGTGGCGAATTAATTAACAAACCAATATGTGGGTTGGCCAACATAATCATCCGTGATGTATTGAAGCAGTCCGTGGGTGGACGCCCACCGACGCCACTCTCCGTCTTCTTGCTCAAAGCATGTACGCCACCCGATTGCCTTCGCGAAAGATATGAGAGACTACAAGATCAATGCCACCGAGTAGATGCAAGGTGTCCGGCGCCAATAGCCAAGGTGGCGCCATGGGACCTCCATCGTTCTCTTCTCCAGCCCGGAGTTCACCACATACTTCGAATCCGATTCCAAAGTTTCGTCCATCCTTTTGCAAATGCGTAATGAATCGCCCACATTGCTGCAACCAATTCAATCGAATGCGCACGAACCACAACAATGGACAAAGCATCCGCGAAAGAATCCTCTACAATTCGAAAGACACCGGATCTTTGTAAGATTGGCCGGCGCCCCTAAAGCGCGCTGCCATCCGTGTTAACCTTGATCCAACTCCGGGAGGGGTTTTTGCCATTGGACCTCCACAATCTTGAGCACGTCTAACCCGCCAAGGGGGGACTCTTAAACCACGGGGATGAAGAGGTCATGTTGATCGTTATTCATGCATCCCCGGTCCAAAGATGCTGATTCAACAATGAGTACATGTAGGTGAATTAGTGCCGCCTCCGGAGTCCAGATTTTGTTGTGGAAAATCAGCTCGTTACGGATGTGCCAAAGAAGCCAGATGCAGGATAATATTGCCACACACCAAAGGAAAGTGACCTGGTCACTAAAATTAAATGCCATAAGCCGTACCAGCGATTCGTTGAAAGCGTAAGCCTGGAAGGGTGCACGTGAAAGGCTTGGAAGATCAACGCCAAAGATGCCCGCAAAAGCACAAGAAACAAATAAGTGATCGACCGATTCCCGATTCCCGCAAAGAACACAAACCGAAGGGCGATAAAACTTCCCTAGCTCGTAAAGAGTCCTGGATCGCCAATCGATTGTGTATAGCTCTCCATGCCACCACCGATCGCCGTTCAGGGATATTTCGGGACCAAATCCAAGAACCCTATCTTCTTGTCGGGCGCATAGGGCGAAGAATTTATAAGCCGTCTTCGAGGTAACCGAACCATCCTCGAGTTCATCCAAACACGAGTATCCCGAGATGTAGGCGCATTGGGACACGCACAATAGCTCGAACCGGCTCCAAATAAGCTCCACAAAGGGAAGGGTGAAGTGCCAGGATCCATCATAAAAGTAATCGAGAGATGCTTCTTGCTGGAATAAATATATATAATCCTCGGAATGCCAATTTGTCAAGCAATGGAATATCCCAACCAATTATCAATCCAAAATAATACCTCGGAATTGGCGCCTGGTATCCAACGAGAATCATCCAAGTAGTCAAAAATACATGGTTTGATCCCAGGCCAAATGGAAGAAGGAAGGAAGGACCTCCGGATGTCCCCATTTCTAGTAAAGTACCGATGTCCGAGGGTGATAGGTGTGAGTTTTGCATGTATTTTGAGGCGTATTTCTAGCTATAATGATGGGTAAACATGCACATACTCGCGTTAAATGTTACATATTCACTCCTTGTGGAAAAGATATTACACTTTGCTTATTTTGTAGGAATTTCATGATATTTGAAGCAAATTGGATATGAATACGAGGTCAACAATGTGGAAACACGGAGAATTGAGTGGGTATACGAAAAGTGGAGCCTAAAAGAGCGAAAGTTGAGCGTCTACGGAAAAGACAGGGGGCACACGGGTTGGGCGTGCCTCAAGACACCACCCGTGCACCCCTGTATAAGGATAATTGAGCTGCGACATAGCGCACGAGTAGCCCATGCATGGGTGCACCACCCGTGCATCCTACGGAGGATGACCGATTCACGGAGTGGCGCACGGGTAGGCCGTGCTCGACGCACCACCCATGCGCCCTATAGAGAGTTGGATTATTTCAGCGAGGTGGCGCACGGGTAACCGTGCGTGGTGGGCGCACCACCCGTGCGTCATATTTGAATCCCATGTCTGCAGACATTAAGCCCTAAACTTGATGGTGGGTATAAAAAGGCTTTTTGGGGGCGCACACAAGGACATGCTTTGGCATTTTGGGATCTACAACACAAGACAAGAGTCAACTCTTGTAGGAGGATATCAAGGAGACAATCGGGTTGCATCGAAGCTTGAAGAACACGGATATATCGAGAGATTGTCGACGTTCCTAAGTTTTCTTGCTTCTCTTTTAGTTTCAATCTTTCATTTTCATTTGTTATGGCTTTGAACACTTTGTGTATAAGTTGTTTAATCATGTGTAGCTAAACTCTAGAGATTTCCGGGTTTTGGGAGTAGATTAATGAACTCTTGTTGGATGTTTTAATCTTAGTTGAAGTTATTATCTTGAAGCCTATTTGAGTATTTTGAGCTTATTCTTGTTTTATCACTTGATCAATGATTTAACTTGTTTGATATATTGATTCATAATTCGAGAGATGAGTTTCAATATTAGATCTTGAATACTCGACACAAATATTTGCATGAATCGAGAGGTTTGTAAATATTTGTGAGGACATTTGATCTTTTAAACTTTTGGGAGTTGAATGCTTCATGTTGAGTAGAGATGCTAGCATAAGTATTTCAATCTACGTTTTATATGCATCTCGAGAGGGAGGATAAAATAGCTTTGTGATCGTCTTATAGGAATATTGATAATAATAAGGGCTTGATTAAACGGACAACAAGAGGATTATTAATCGAAACCTTAACTCGGAAATCCATTTCATTATCTTGATACTTCTTTCATTTGAGTTATCGTAATCTTGTGTTTTAGTGATTTAAATTGTCTTAATCTCAACACAACAATCATCAAATTTCGATCGTCTAAATAAAAATAAGACTATCTTGGATCAATACTTAGCATATTAATTTATTAGTCTCCGTGGATACGACCTTGCTTACCCTATTCTATAAACTACACCGTACACTTGCGGTGAAGCTAAAAATAAGGCGAACAAGTTTTTGGCGCCGTTGCCGGGGACTAATACAATTTTTGGTGCTAATATTGCGATAGATAGAATTATTCTTAATTTAGACAATTTTTTTTATTTTGGTTTGACTTTAATTCTACATTATTTGACTTGTTTCTTTTAGTTTGGTCCAGGTAGTGCATGAACACGCGCTCGAGACAAGGGGACTTGATACCGCTTATACCGGAAGTCGAGGCTTTCGCGAGAAGAATCAGTGCTACCACTAGACGGGCTGAAAGACAACAAAATCCGATAATGGGGGATTTGAATGAGTTACCAATACCGCCAAACAATGGTGGAAACGAGTTACCGATACCGGTTCCACAGCAAGCCATTCGTGATTACTTTCGACCACAAACGAATCGTAATTACGGTGGTATTGCCCATATTCCTATCAATGCCAACAACTTCGAGCTCAAACCAAGCCTTTGATCAATATGGTGCAATGAGAATCGGTTTGGGGGATTCGAATCGAAGATCCTAACTCTCACCTTGCACATTTTATCCAAATATGCAATACGATCAAAATGAACGGAGTCTCGGATGACGCCATAAGATTGCGCCTATTCCCATTCTCTTTACGGGATAAGGCGAGAAATTGGTTGGGTACTTTGACGCAAGGAAGTGTGAGCACATGGGACGATTTGAGCCAAAAGTTTTTGTTTAAATTCTTTCCACCAAGCAAAACTTTGCAGCTCAAAAGTGAGATCACTCAATTCCGACAGTTTGATTCCGAGCCTTTGTACGAGGCTTGGGAAAGATTTAGGGATTTGTTAAGAAGATGTCCACAACACGGCTTTCCGGGAGGATCATGATTATGTTTCTTTTACAATGGTTTAATGGGGCAAACGAGGGCCTTTGTTGATGCGCGCGGGAGGAGCATTGTTGGCAAGGTTTCCACAAGATGCCTTGAACCTTCTTGAGGAAATGGCCATGAACAGATTACCAATGGCCATCCGAAAGATCCAATGTACAACGAGTGGCGAAATCTCGATTGGACTCCAATTAAAACATTGACGGCACAAGTAGCGGCTTTGACAACTCAATTGAGTGCATTTCGAAGGGGCCAGAAGCAAGCACGAGCATGGGTAGTGAAGCTCTTCTATATCCAATGGAAGAGGTAAATTATGTGAATAGGAATTTCAACAATTTTAGGAATAATCCAAACCCAACGCACTACCATCCCGGGGTTGAGAAATCATGAAAATTTTTCCTACGCAAATACAAAGAATGTGTTGCCACCGCCACCACCGGGATTCAATGCTTCAAGTGGAGGCGGAAATGGGGAAGGCAAATCGTCATTGGAAGATGCACTCACCTCCTTCATAAATCAATCTAATGCTTTCATGAATGATACGAGGAGCCGCCTCGCTAAGCAAGACCTTCGGATGGATAAGATAGAACAACAAGTGACAAGCTCGATAAAGAATTTGGAGACTCAAATGGGTCAATTGGCTACAATTGTGGGTGGTCAACATCAAAAGGGTCAATTTCCAAGTAATAGAAATGAATCATAGGAACAATGCAAGGCGATTCGCTTTTAAGCGTGCACGGAATATGAGAGGCCTAAAGAAAAATGGGAACGGAACTTTCGGATGAAGTATCTAGGCCTAAGCGAGAGAATCCGTGATGAAGGATGATATTGAAGAAAATAGGAAAGAAGAGAACAAAGAGGCGGAACAAACAGGGGCTGAGAAGCTAAAATCATCATCTAACTCGAATATATCTAAGTTGCCTATATCTCTTCCCTTTCCTCAAAGATTTCAAAAGAAAAAGCTTGATGATCAATTTGCCAAATTCCTTGATATATTTAAGAAATTGCACATTAACATTCCTTTTGCAGACGCACTAGAACAGATGCCAAACTATGCGAAATTTCTTAAGGATGTTATGTCGAAAAAGCGGAGGATGACAAGCTTTGAAACGGTGAATTTGACGGAAGAATGTAGTGCAATTATCCAAAGAAAGCTACCACAAAAACTGAAAGATCCGGGGAGTTTCACTATCCCTTGTGCTATTGGTGGTAATTTCTTTAATAAAGCGTTATGTGATTTGGGGGCAAGTATTAATTTGATGCCTTTGTCCATTTTCAGGAAGCTTGGATTAGGCGACGTGAAGCCAACCACGGTGACATTGCAACTCGCGGACCGATCACTTACGTATCCAAGGGGAATTATTGAAGACGTATTGGTAAAAGTTGATAAATTTATATTCCCCGTGGATTTCTTGGTTCTTGATATGGAAGAAGATCGTGACGTTCCACTGATACTTGGACGTCCATTTCTTGCTACTGGTAAAGCCTTAATAGACGTACAAAAAGGAGAGCTCACATTACGTGTTAACGATGAGCATGTTTTATTTTCTATATATAAGGCAATGAAATTTCATGATTCGGTGGAAAATTGTAATTTTTGGATATAGTTAGTTCATGCATTGAGGATTATGTTGATCATACATTGTCTGAGATGATTTGGAATTTGGTCTAACCCACTCGTGCTCAATGTCGAGTGTTGTACTTGATTTTGATAACCAAGATTTGTACGACTATGTTTGTGCCTTAGATCATATGCAGGAACTACCTAAGAGCGCAAGAGGCGAGAACGCAAAGCCGGAAATAAGGGAGCAAAACTTGCAGCAAAGCACGACCCATGCGTCCACGCACGGGCAACCCGTGCGTGATCCGAGGACGAGTTGAGCTCCCTTCGACGAGCACACGGGCCGTGCGCGGCTCATGGGCAGCTCGTGCATGACCCGAATTAGCAACATCGACTCGGAACTCAAGCAATTACCTGAACACCTCAAATATGCATTCCTTGGGGCAAATAATGCAAATCCGGTAATCGTTTCATCTCTTCTCACTCCTACTCAACTTGATAAACTGTTAAGGGTTTTACGGAAACATAAGTCGGCACTAGGATGGTCTATAACTGATTTAAAAGGCATAAGTCCATCCATTGTGATGCATAAAATTCGGATGGAAGATGTTTATAAACCATCGTGCAAAACCAAAGATTTACTAAACCCTATCATGCAAGATGTGGTTAGAAAGGAAGTGTTGAAATGGTTGGATGTCGGGATCATTTATGCTATATCCGATAGTTCATGGGTGAGTCCGGTACAAGTGGTGCTTAGAAAAAAAGGGGTAAATAAAGTGGTAAAAATGAAAATGAGGAACAAATTGCTACTAGAATTGTTACGGGTGGCGAATATGTATTGATTATAGAAAACTTAATGATGCCACTCGAAAAGATCACTTCCCCCTCCCTTTTATCGATATGATGTTGGATCGTCTTGCAGGTTATGATTATTATTGCTTTTTAGATGGTTATTCCGGGTACAATCAAATCATGATTGCGCCGGAAGACCAAGAGAAAACAACATTTACATGTCCGTATGGCACATTTGCATTTCGTCGCATGCCATTTGGTTTATGTAATGCGCCTGCCACTTTCCAACGTTGTATGATGGCTATATTTCACGATCTTATTGAAAAAGTTATGGAGGTGTTTATGGACGATTTTCTCGTGTTTGGCGATTCTTTTGATAATTGTCTTCACAATCTTTCCCTAGTTTTGCAGCGATGTGAAGAGACCAATCTAGTACTAAACTGGGAAAAGTGCCATTTTATGGTACGCGATGGCATTGTACTTGGTCATCGAGTCTCTTCTGCAGGTTTGGAAGTTGATCGGGCAAAGATTGTAGCAATTGAGAAGTTACCACCTCCCACAAACGAGAAAGCCATTCGGAGCTTCTTGGGCCATGCCGGATTTTACAGAAGGTTTATCCGTGACTTTTCTAAAATTTCTAAGCCCTTGAGCCAATTGCTAGAAAAAGATGTTGCTTTCATTTTTTCCAATGAATGTTTGCAGGCGTTCGAAACGTTGAAGACAACATTGGTGACCGCACCTATACTCGCCGCCCCAGTTGGAGTCAACCATTTGAGCTAATGTGTGATGCAAGTGACTTTGCGGTTGGGGTTGTTCTCGGTCAAAAGAGGGAAAAATTGTTCCGATCCATCTACTATGCAAGTCGAACGTTGGACAGTGCTCAACAGAATTATACCACAACCGAGAAAGAGATGTTGGCGATTGTTTTCGCATTCGATAAATTCCGATCTTACTTGATCGGGACGAAGACGATTGTGCATACCGACCATGCGGCTATCAAATACCTCTTTGACAAGAAGGATGCGAAACCGAGGTTGATTTGATGGATCTTATTATTGCAAGAGTTTGATGTGGAAATCAAGGACCAGGAAAGGATGCGAGAACGTGGCAAAGAGACCATCCGTCTCGATTAGAAAATCAAGAGGAGCAAAAGGAGGTACAGGATTGATTAAAGAGGAGTTTCGATGAAAGATTACTCATGCTTGAGGCAAAGTTCCCATGGTATGCGGACTTTGTCAACTACTTGATCCGGAGTTCTACCTCCTAGGATCTATCACCGTATCAAAAGAAGAAATTCTTACATGATGTAAAGTTCTACATGTGGGATGACCCCTACTCTTTAAGAGGTGCGCGGACAAATTCATAAGGAGATGCGTGCCTCAAGAAGAATGGGAGGAGTCCTACTGTGATGTCACTCTTCACCATCCGGAGGACATTTTGGTCCCACTCGCACTGCGTAAATGAAGGTATTGCAAAGTGGGCTATATTGGCCCACTTTATTTAATGATTTATTATTTGTTTGTGCAACAATGTGACAGTGTCGCCGCCGAATGGGAAACATTTCAAGGAAGCACGAGATGCCAATGACCAATGTAATTGAAGTGGAGTTGTTCGAGGTGTGAGAGATTGATTTTATGGGCCTGTTTCCATCATCTTCGGGTTATCAATATATTCTACTTGCGGTGGAGTATGTATCCGTTGGGTAGAGGCAATTCCTTCCAAAGAAAATGATGCTCAAGTTGTAATGCGATTCCTTAAGAAAAACATCTTTACTAGATTCGACACTCCAAGAGCTTTAATTAGTGATGGAGGGTCACATTTTGTAAACAAATTGATGAGCAACTTGTTGGCAAAATATGGAGTCAAACATAAAGTTGCATTGGCATATCATCCACAAGCCAATGGACAAGCGGTAGTATGGCTAAAGGGGGAGATCAAACAAATCCTTGAAAAGACGGTGAACATCAACCAAAAGATTGGGCGTTAAAATTGGATGACACTTTATGGGCATATCGGACTGCATATAAGACGCGTTGGGCACATCTCCATATCAACTTGTCTTTGGTACGTCGTGCCATTTGCCGGTAGAATTGGAGCACAAAGCATTTGGGCGGTCAAGAAACTAAATCGGATTTTCGTAAAGCCGACGAGGTTACTCCATTTGAATCGATGGAAGAGTTTTGGGATGAGGCTTACGAAAATTCCCAAATTTACAAGGAAAGAACCAAGAGGTGGCATGATAAGATGATCAAGAAAAGAGAGTTTTTGGGAGAACCGGGCTCCTCTTAGAATTCTCCGGTCGTCTTCTCCGTTGCTCCCATGGCGGAGCCTCCGTGGTATGGGCTTACTTCCAACTTTGCGCCACCCTCTCATCCCCGACACAAGAAACATCACCTTCATCAAAAGCGTCGCACCATCAAACCCTATACAACACACCAAACCCTAGACAACATGCTTTGCATCCCCAACGTCACGTTGATCACATGCAATTTTTGCTCCTTCCGAGAACTCAACGACAATGGACGGTCTCTTATTCCCGTAAATTAATGACTTCATTCGCGACCAGGGCTGGTTCCTCACCATGTGGCTAAAGGGGCGGCGCCCCTACATCACCACCCCTGCGCTTTTGCGCCCTTTACCCCCATGGTCGCCAATGGCCATGGGGGGCCGCCCTCCCATGCTACCTTGGGGCCGGCTGCCACTCTACCCTCAGTGGTCCCCTCCCGGGAGTGATGACCCCCGGGCTACATCTCCCATCCTCGAGCACTCCTCCAAAGATATCCACCAATGAATGTTTCTCACCTTGCTTGGATGCTCTGCCACCATGGGCCATCCCTACTCGTCAACCCAACAACCTCCGGCTAGTAACATGGGTCATCAAGTTTATTCTTTTGCGCAGGTGGTTTCAGAAACCCCATCCGACAAACTCAACTTTCACACAGGCCAGGTATCAAACAAATGGATTCCACGACTCAGGCCCCAGGTAATTCCAATTTGTTTTCTACGATGGTCTCTCAGTAAAATTCCGATCCCCAAACCAGTTCGCAAAGGTGATTACTATTCCGTAACCATTGATGATAACATTTACCAAAGAACGTCTCGCTGAATTTTCCTACTCATTAATTGGACGGGTTATTTTAGGAAAAGGTACCAAGCAATGGGCTACCATGCTTTTACAAAAACGCTTATCGAATTATGGGGCATCAAGAATGAATGGAAACTAATTCCCCTGGGCAAGGGATTCTTTTGTGTCAAATTGTTTAATGCGCAGGATCGTTCTCGAGCCCAAAGAACGCACCAATTGGACGCTTAACCTGGTATTATCCGTCTATCTCGTGGGTGCCTCGACTTCAACCCTTACAAGGCTCGGTCTTGAGAGCTTGATGTTTGGGTGCGGATTTTTGAACTCACTGGAATATCGGGACCCCAATACAATCATGGAATTGCCAGTGCTCTTGGGAACCCATTGCAGATTGATCGGCGTTCTTTGGATGGTTCCTTGGGCCATTTTGTTCGGGTTCGAGGATGTTGACCTCTCCAAACCTTTGGAGGAACATATTATGATTGAATGCACCGCAGATGCTCTTTTGTTTCCGTCACTTATGAAAAACTACGCATTTTGCTCGGCGTGCGGTGTTACGGGGCACTCTGAGCTTCTTGTCGTTTTAACACACTGGGTAATACGAATAAGGATGGGCGTTCATCACCAGCCCGGGGGCGGCGGGGAGCGACAACCGCAACAATTGCATCGGCGAGGGCGTTCAGGGGTTCGTAGAGTTTATCGTCCTATTCAGCAGGACAAGGGAAAGGCCGTTGATGACTCAATGGGAAATACGGTTTCGACTACGCCGCAGATCTTCCCCTCGTGCCATAGTCGCTTGCCCTCCGAGAAATCCATCTTGGTAACACCTTCGAGGCGCTTGGTTGCTTGAATCCCAAGATCAAGCAACCCAATGATGACTACACCGAGTATCCGGCCGGGGGGGTCATCGCCCAAGGTCGATACTTCCCGATCGACAACCGTTTTAGCCTCCGCAATTATGCCTATCATAGTACAAAGATCCTTGGGAAAGCCTATTCGTGCTCGAGCCGCCTTCCGGGACGGCTCTTTGGATTGCCAAAGATCGAATTCTCGAGAAAATTACGTGGGACCGACACCCCCGCTCATGACATTACTATTGAAGCGAAAGCTCGAAACACACGAGATGAACTTTGCAAAGATCCAAAAATGGGCGATTATGCAGATGACGTGGATCCTCCATAATCATCGAGACTCTTTATGCGCCACACACTGTTTTCACCGTGCGATCGTCACAGGCGACTCCCCCTCAACCGTCTCAATGAATTGCATCTTCCCGGAACATCCAGGGATCGGGAATGTTGCATCTCGCAATGTTCTTAAGGCTTTATGTCACAAGCATAAACCTTCCCTTATGGCTATTTGTGAACCTAAGGTGGACTTTTCGACTATTTTCGACTCTTCTTCGAGCATGGGTTTGACACTTGCGGGACAAAATTTTCGAGTCAATGGGCGGCCGGACATTTGGGTTCTTCACGACTCCACTATCACAATTCTTAATCAGTCGGTCTTCTACCCAATGTATTGTTTTCCATGTTCAATTTGGTTCTTTGATTTTTCATGTTGGATTTACTCATGGTTTGTGTGATTACATTGCACGCCGTGAGCTATGGTTGCATTTGCGGAATTTGGGTCAGCTGATCTGTTGCTTGTTGGGGATTTCAATGCGGTTTTGGGGCACCATGAACTCGCGCAATGACACTCTTTCCCAAGCCTCGTGCCAGGACTTGTGGATTTCATAGAGGACGCCAATTTGTTTGCGGTTCGACTGACGGGGAATTCATTTACTTGGTGCTCTCCACGGAGGCCTCTATCTTTACTTCAGGCTAAGTTGGACATGAGCCCTGGCTACTTGCCCTTTTTTGCTCTTTGGAAGGAGGTCAAGGGCTTAGTTCTTCCTCGCATTGGTTTCGATCATCACCCCATTTTGGTTGCTTGCTCTCGACCACTACTAGGGTCCGGTCCCATTCGTTTTTCGGCGTATGTGGATTCACCACGATTCATTCCGAGATTTGGTTACAACTTCTTGGGGCTCTCCATGTGACACGCACAACCCTTTTACCGAGTCATATGGAAGCTCAAGCGATTGCGATATGCTATTAAAGATTGGAATAGGGATGTGTTTGGGGATGTTAACGCAGATGTGGACAGCCGATGGAGCTCCTTCGTCGATTCAGGCGAGATATTGAGGTGTGGGCTATACCTCCTCTCCGGGATAGAGAGTTGGACGTCAATTGAAGCTTTCGCAGAGGTTGCGATCACTGGTGAATTCCTTAAGCAAAAGGCCCGAACTGCTGGCTTAAGGATGGTGACCAAACACAACTTTTTTCATCGGCGTAGTCGTTCGTATAGGACGACGGGGATTCGAGGGACTTATGGTGGCATGGAACTTCACCGATGATGCTACGGTCCTTAGGAATCATATTATTTCATTTTACGAGGAGCTCTTTGCGGATAATGGGAGCTCCACCATGAATTTCTCATTGGTCGACGGTACTCACTCCAATGGTTGGGGCGCGGGACAATGCTTCCCTACGAGTCATTCCCTCGATTGAAGTGCGGGCAGCGGTGTTTGATATGGATTGACGGCCTCCGGGGCACGATGGGTTCAATGGGCTTTTACCGCCATTTCGGGAAGTCATATCTGCTGAGGTATGACGACCTGTTCGCTATTTCTTTAACTATTCGTCTCTACCTGCGGGATTGAATGCCGGCTTCATGGCGCTCATTCCTAAGACTAAGGATGCCAATGTCATTGAAAACTTCCGCCCTATCGTCATGAGCAACTTCCTTTTCAAGATTATCACGAAAATATTGGCTACGCGCTTGGGCTCTATTATTGCTAACTATTTATCCCCCGACTCGGTTTGGTTTTATCCAGGTAGACAAATTCATGAGTGCATTGCCATGGTATCTACGAAGGGTTTAATGTCTTACGAGGGACGCAAAAGGATTCGAATATGATCCACGAAAATAGATATTCGTAAGGCATTCGACACATTGAGATGGGATTTTTACTTTATGTCTTGCGGCGTTTGATTCTCGAGGCGTTCGTGTGTTGGGTGGAGGTGGTTCTTGATGCGTCGAAATATCAGTCTTTGTTGAATGGGGCGCTTTGTTGGTTATTTTGCCTGTTCGAGAGGGGTCGGACAAGGGGATCCTTTATCACCCCTATTGTTTTGTATTGCGGAGGAGGTCGGGTCGGTTTATCACATCGGCGATGGATCGATCCCGAGTTATCTGCCTTCACGGCGCCAAGAAGTATCATCTTCCCAAAGATCCATTCTTTATGCGGATGATATCATCATCATGTGCGGGCGTCTCCTTCCAACGCCCCAGGCCTTGCTTGATTCTTACTCACTATGCTGATATCTCGGGTCAAGTGTTGATCTCGAGAAATCAAGGCTTATTTTGGGCGCAGTTTCGCGTATATGCGTGGGAGGGTGCAACATATTTTGGGAATTCATCCGGGGCGTTCCCACCATCTACTTGGGCGCTCCAATTTTCAAGGAGCCCCAAAGGTCGCGGATTTACAGCCCATTTTTGACAAGATAATCCTTAAGTTAAACGATGGAAAGGCTCGTCCCTTTCCCTTTGCCGGGTAGGGTTTGCCTTGTTAACTTTCGGTGATAACCAGTTCTTTCGTGCACTCCATGATGATTTATAAATGGCCTGCCACTTTGCTAAAACAAATGGAAAAAGCCATGCGTAATTTCATATGGACGGGAGATGTGAATTCTAAAGGAAAGGTAGTGGTCAATCTGGGATACATCTTTGCACACCCAGGGTGGAGGGAGGATTGGGGTGCGATCGCTCAAGGTGCTAACAAGGCTTTCTTAATGAAATTGGGCTGGAAGGTTCGAACTCGGACTCGTTGGTTTTCAAGACCCTCGGACAACGGTACTTTACTAGAAATGGGGACATCCAGGAGGTCCTTCCTTCCTTCTTCTATTTGGCACGGGATTAAACCTGTATTTCGATTGCGTGGATGATTCTCGTTGGATACCGGCGCCAATTCCGAGGTATTATTTTGGATTGATAATTGGTTGGGATATTCCATTCTTTGTGAAATTGGTATTCCGAGAGGATTATAGGTATTTATTCCGGCGAAGCGTATCTCGATTACTTTTATGATGGATCCTCGGCACTTCACCCTCCCCTTTGTGGAGGCTTATTTGGAGCCTGGTTCGAGCTATTGTGCGTGTCCCAATTGCGCCTACATCTCGGGATACTCGTGTTTGGATGAACTCGAGGATGGTTGATTACCTCGAAGACGGCTTATAAATTCTTACGCCCTCGGCGCCCGAGCGATTAGATGGGGTTCTTGGATTTGGTCAAAGCATATCCCGAGCAGCGTCGGTGGTGGCATGGAGAGCTATACACAACCGATTGGTAGTCCGGATTCTTTACGAGCTAGGGGAAGTTTTCTGGCCCTTCGGTTTGTGTTCTTTGCGGGAATCGGGGAATCGATCGATCACTTATTTGTTTCTTGTGCTTTTGCAGGGCATCTTTGGCGTTGGATCTTTCAAGCCTTTCACGTACACCCCTTCCAGGCTTACGGTTTCAATGAACTGCGAGTACGGCTCATGGCATTCCACTTTAGCGACCAGGTCACTTTCCTTTGGCGTGTTGCAATATTATCCGCATTTGGCTTCTTTGGCACATCCGTAATGAGCTGATTTTTCACAACAAAATATGGACTTGGAGGCGGCTCTCATTCGCCTACAGTACTCATTGTTGAATCGGCATCTTTGGGACCGGGATGCATGAATAATGAGCAAAGCAGGACCTCTTCATCTGCGTGGCTTAAGAGTCCCGGACGAGTTAGGCGTGCTCAGGATTGTGGAAGTCAATGGCAAAAACCCCTCCCAGGTTGGATCAAGGTTAACACGGATGGCAGCGCTTTAGGGGCACGGGCAATCTTACTGACATCCGGTGTCTTTCGAAATTGTAGAGGATTCTTTCGCGGATGCTTTGTCCATCGTTGTGGTTCGAGGCACGCATTTGAAGCGGAATTGGTTGCGGTAATGTGGGCGATTCATTACGCATTTGTAAAAGGATGGACGAAACTTTGGCTGGAATCGGATTGAAGTATGTGGTGAACCTTCGGAGGAGAGAACGATGGAGGTCCCATGGCGCCACCTCGGATATTGGCGCCAAACCTGCATTTACTCGGTGGCATTGATCTTGTAGTCTCTCATATCTTTCGCCAAGGCAATCGGGTGGCGAGACATCTTGAGCAAGAAGACGGAGAGTGGCGTCACGGTGGGCGTCCCCCCGCGGACTGCTCAATACATCACGGATGATTATGTTGGCCAATCCACTTATAGGTTTGTTAATTAATGCGCCGCGTTGCCGGGTTTCTTTTAGGCGCCTTATGTTTCTGGGGGTACTCTTTTTCCTTCCAAGGGTTTTCCCACAAGGGTGGGTTTTACCTTGGAAGGTTTTAACGAGGCCCCAACCATTCAACCATTTGGTCGGCTTGTGACCACTGCGTACTCGATTGTTGTCTTTATTTCCAGGCTTTCATTTGGTTACCGATCTTTTGTGATCGGGGAATACTCTCTTTTTCATTTTTATATATATTCGTAATTATTCAAAAAAAAAAAACCGGAAAACCGGTGCTCTATACAATTCACGCCTTAAATTTTTCCCGGGAAAACTCAAGTCTAAGTGGTCGGGGCCATTCGTGATAAAGAAAGTGTTGAATCCACCTGGGATTGTAGAATTGTTGACAAAAGAAGGCGAGACTTTCATGGTAAACGGCCAACGGATTAAGCACTATTTCCACCGAGGAATCAAGAGGAGGTGACATCCACCACCTTGCGGCGCCCGTAATTTAACAAAACAGCGTCAAGCTAAAGGCGTTAAATATAGCGCTTGTTGGGAGGCAACCAACGGTTTTTCGTGTGACTTTCATTTTTTTGTGTGTGTTTAGTTTCAATTATGTGTGATTGGAGTGATTTGACATGCGTGTTTTTATTAATGAGTGTGATGTGTGTGTTTTTGTTTCATTTTTGTGTGTTTTTATAAATAAAAAAATTATTCATGCATTTTGTGTTTCATATAGTTGCATTAGAGCATTCTAGGTTGCATTTGCATTAGAGCACGTTTATAGCTTTAGCACGTCTATTGCTTTCGTAGTGGTTAGAGAGTGAGTTGACCGGGCATATTGCAACTTGTTATTTGTGTGTTGATTTAGAATTCATTTTGTTGGGATTGGATGTTGGTTATGAGTTGATTGAGCCTTGAATAGATGACATTGAGCATGTTGATATGAAAAACGTGGTGTGATGCTTTAAATTACATTTTGACAAGCTGTGAGCTTTGAGTCTTTCTTGCTTATATTTTGTGCATCTTGTTGTGATTGAGTGTATCATTCATGTTGTTAAAATTCTAGAACTTGCTTGGGTATCTCTGTCAAGGCCACATGTGTATGCGAATTGTGAATGTGATTAAAGGCCATCTTTGCTAGCCTTTCAAGCCTTATACCTACCTAAAATGTTGAAATTCCTAGTTAGCCAAGTTGAGCCTATAGCCTATTTCTTTGATAACCATAAAGTTTAACCCTTGAACTTAATAGATCCATCACCCTAAAACTCGAGTGTATAACGTTGAGTAAAGGGAATGAATGAGGTTGAATGGGTGGATATTGAAAAATAGGATACTTGGGCGTCTTGGGTTAAATGGAACAAAAAGAGGAAGGAAAGGAGTTAAAAAAACAAAGAAGTGTTGAAAATGCACAAATGAAAAAGGTTGAAAAGTTGATAAACTTGGGGGCGAAGGATTGTGATTTGAAGCGATTCTCAAAAGAAAGAAAGGAAATGGAGATAAATAAAGTTGATGAAAATGAGGGATGATTGAAGTAGCATATGGGATTATAATGTAAATGTTTGATATGCTCATCGATCTATATACTCGAGTTGAGTCACTTTATCCAAAATTTCCTACCTAAACCAAAGAGCCTTCATTACAACCAAATGAGAAAGTCCTTTTTGATTCACAAATTGCATACACTCTCGTGGCGGAGATATGAGACGAATTGCAAGCCTATGGTAATTTTGCGACATCGAATTGATTTGAGCGTAAACACGTCCTATATCCTCGTGAGATGAGAGTATACACTTAACTTTGAGAGTTGGAATTGAGCATTTCACTTTGTTTTATTTGAGGCGTGTTCTTTCGTTAGATATTTGAGGCTTGATTGAGTTGTACTCAACATTCATGACGAACAATATGGATTTTCTTGTGGGTTATACGTGTGCGTTGTTATCTTTATCTCCTCTGTTGTGCTTTATCGTGTTCTAAATATTGTTGATCGGGACGGTCAACAGTTTAAGTTTGGGGATTTTGATAGGTGTGAGTTTTGCATGTATTTTGAGGCGTATTTCTAGCTATAATGATGGGTAAACATGCACATACGCGTTAAATGTTACATATTCACTCCTTGTGGAAAAGATATTACACTTTGCTTATTTTGTAGGAATTTCATGATATTTGAAGCAAATTGGATATGAATACGAGGTCAGCAAAGTGGAAACACGGATAATTGAGTGGGTATACGAAAAGTGGAGCCTAAAAGAGCGAAAGTTGAGCGTCTACGGAAAAGACAAGGGGCACACGGGTTGGGCGTGCCTCAAGACACCACCCGTGCACCCCGTATAAGGATAATTGAGCTGCCGACATGGCGCACGGGTAGGCCGTGCTCCGACGCACCACCCGTGCGCCCTACAGAGAGTTGGATTATTTGTGAGGTGGCGCACGGGTAACCGTGCGTGGGCGCACCACCGTGCGTCTGTCTGCTGAATCCCATGTCTGCAATGACATTAAGCCCTAAACTTGATGGTGGGTATAAAAAGGCTTTTTGGGGGGCGCACACAAGGACATTCTGGCATTTTTGGGATCTACAACACAAGACAAGAGTCAACTCTTGTAGGAGGATATCAAGGAGACAATCGGGTTGCATCGGAGCTTGAAGAACGGAGATATATCGAGAGATTGTCGACGTTCCTAAGTTTTCTTGCTTCTCTTTTAGTTTCAATCTTTCATTTTCATTTGTTATGGCTTTGAACACTTTGTGTATAAGTTGTTTAATCATGTGTAGCTAAACTCTAGAGATTTCCGGGTTTTGGGAGTAGATTAATGAACTCTTGTTGGATGTTTTAATCTTAGTTGAAGTTATTATCTTGAAGCCTATTTGAGTATTTTGAGCTTATTCTTGTTTTATCACTTGATCAATGATTTAACTTGTTTGATATATTGATTCATAATTCGAGAGATGAGTTTCAATATTAGATCTTGAATACTCGACACAAATATTTGCATGAATCGAGAGGTTTGTAAATATTTGTGAGGACATTTGATCTTTTAAACTTTTGGGAGTTGAATGCTTCATGTTGAGTAGAGATGCTAACATAAGTATTTCAATCTACGTTTTGTATGCATCTCGAGAGGAGGATAAAATAGCTTTGTGATCGTCTTATAGGAATATTGATAATAACGTGGCTTGATTAAAGCGGACAACAAGAGGATTATTAATCGAAACCTTAACTCGAAATCCATTTCATTATCTTGTTACTTCTTTCATTTGAGTTATCGTAATCTTGTGTTTTAGTGATTTAAATTGTCTTAATTTCAACACAACAATCATCAAATTTCGATCGTCTAAATAAAAATAAGACTATCTTGGATCAATACTTAGCATATTAATTTATTAGTCTCCGTGGATACGACCTTGCTTACCCTATTCTATAAACTACACCGTACACTTGCGGTGAAGCTAAAAATAAAGGCGACAGAGGGTCACGAAAACCAACGAGTCCGAGTTGAGAACCTTCGGCCCAATTTCATTAAGAAAGCCTTGTTAGCGCCTTGAGCGATCGCACGCCCAATCTTCCCTCTACCCGGGCGTGCAGCATGTATCCCATTGACGATTACCTTTCCTTTAGAATTCACATCTCTCGTCCAAATGAAATTACGCATGGCTTTTTCCATTTGTTTTTAGCGATGTGTGGCAGGCCATTTATAGATCATCATGGAGGAAGACGCCCGCACATGATGACGATATCATACGCATAAAGAATGGATCTTTGGGAAGATAATAGTCCTTGGCGCCGTGAAGGTAGATAACCTGGGATCGATCCATCGCTGCGGTGATAAACCGATCCAGGATCTCCTCCGCAATACAAAACAATAGGGGTGATATAGGATCCTCTTGTCGACTCCTCCGGGAAGCAGGAAAAATAACCAACAGGCGTTCCATTCAACAACACGATATTCGACGACCGGAAGAACCACCTCCACTCAACGCACGACGTCTCGGAGAAACCCAAACGTCGCAAGACATATAGTAAAAAATCCCACCTCAATGTGTCGAATGCCTTACGAATATCTATTTTCGTATCATATTCAATTCGTGCGTCCTGTAAGACATTAAACCCTTCGGATACCATGGCAATACACTCATGAATTTGTCTACCGGGATGAAACCAAACCGAGTCGGGGATAAATAGTCGGCAATAATAGAACCCAAGCGCGTAGCCAAAATTTTCGTGATGATCTTGAAAAGGAAGTTGCTCATGACGATAGGGCGGAAGTTTTCAATGACATTGGCATCCTTAGTCTTAGGGATGAGAGCCATGAAAAAGGCATTCAATCCCAAAGATAGAGACGAATTGTTAAAGAAATAGCGAACAACGTCATTACCTCGCAGATATGACATCGAGAAATGGCGGTAAAAATCCCATTGAACCCATCAGGCCGGGGGGAGTATGCGGATCCATATCAAACACCGCTGTGCACTTGAGAATCGTAGGGAATGATCATTAGGGAAGCATTGTCCCACGTCCCAACCATAGGAGTGAGCACAGTCGACCAGCGAGAAATCCGTCTTTGGAGCTCCGTTATCCACAAAGAGTTCCTCGTAAAATGAAATAATATGGTTCCCAAGGACCGTAGCATCATCGTGAAATTCCCGCCACCATAAGTCCCACGAATCCCGTGTGACCCCTACGAATCGACTACGCCCGATGAAAAAATGTTGTATTTCGATCTCCATCCTTAAGCCAGGCGAGTTCGGGCCTTTTGCTTAAGGAATTCAGCCTGTGATCGCAACGTCTGCGAAAAGCTTCAATCAATGTCCGGACTCTCTATCCGGAGAGAGGAGGTATAGCCCAAAGCCTCAATATCTGCTGAATTTGACGAAGGTGCTCCATCCTGTCTGTCCACTGCGGTTAACATCCCCAAACACATCCCTGTTCCAATCTTTAATAGCATATCGCAACCGCTTGAGCTTATCATGACTCGCAATAAAGGGTTGTGCGTGTCACATGGAGAGCCCCAAGAGGTTGTAACCAAATCCGGAATGAATCGTGGTGGGTCCACATACGCTGAAAATGAAATAGGACCGGACCCTAGTAATGGTCGAGGAGCAAGTAACCAAAATTGGGTGATGATCGAACCAATGCGAGGAAGAACTAAGCCCTTGACCTCCTTCCAAAGAGCGAAAAAGGTCAAGTAGTGGGGGCTCTGTCCAACTTAGCCTGAAGTAAAGATAGAGGCCTCCGTGGAGAGCACCAAGTAAATGAATTCCCGTCGTCGGGACCGCAAACAAATGGCGTCCTCTATGAAATCCCCGAAATCCTGGCACGAGGCTTGGGAAAAGAGTATCATTGCGCGGCGTTCATGGTGCCCCAAAACCGCATTGAAATCCCCAACAAGCAACAGATCATCCGGACCCAAATTCCGCAAATCCAACCATAGCTCACGTCGTGCAATGTAATCACACAAACCATGAGTAAATCCAACATGAAAAATCAAAGAACTGAATTGAACATGGAAAACAATACCTTTGGGTAGAAGACGGACTGATTAAGAATTGTGATAGTGGAGTCGTGAAGAACCCAAATGTCGGCCGCCCATTAACTCGAAAATTTTGTCCCGCAAGTGTCAAACCCAGGCTATGCCGAAGAAGAGTCGGAAATAGTCGAAAAGTCCACCTTAGGTTCACAAATAGCCATAATGGAAGGTTTATGCTTGTGACATAAGGCCTTAAGAACATTGCGAGATGCAACATTCCCGATCCCGGATTTTCGAGAAGATGCAATTCATTGAGGCGGTTGAGGGGAGTCACCCGTGCGATCACACGGTGAAAAACAGCGTGTGGCGCATAACGCAGTCTGGCTTTGATTGTGGAAGATCCATGTCATCCGCATAATCTGCCCATTTTTGATCTGCGAAGTTCATCTCGTGTGGTTCTCGAACTTTCCGTTTCAATAGTAATGTTATGAGCGGAGGGCGTCGGTCCCAGCGTAATTTGCTGGAGAATATGATCTTTAGTGAATCAAAGAGCTGTCCGGAAGGCACGACTCGAGCACAAATAGGCTTCCCCAAAGGATCTTGTCTTGTGATAGGCATAATTGCGGAGAGGCTGAAAAGCGGTTGTCGATCTTTGGAAATCGACCTTGGGCGATGGCCCCCCTGGTGGATACTCGGTGTAGTCATCTCGCAGGTTGCTGATCCTAGGATTCAATCAACAAGCGCCTCGAAGGTGTTACCAAAATGGATTACGGAGGCAAGCGACTATGGCGCGTGGAGAAGAACTGCGCGCGTAGTCGAACTGTATTTCCCATTGAGTCATCAACGGCCTTGCCTTGTCTGCTTGAACAGGGACGATAAACTCTACGAACCCGGGAAAGCCCTCGCGGGCAGAATTGTGCGATTAGTAGGCTCGTGGTCGCCCCTGGGCCGATGACGTGCGCCCATCTTTATCCGTATTACCCGATGTTAAAATGACAAGAAGTCAGTAGAGTGTCCCATAACACCGCACGTCGAGCAAAATGCAGGTAGTTTTTCATAAGAGACGGAAACAAAAGAGCATTTGCCCGTGCGTTCAATCATAATATGTTCCTCCAAAGGTTTGGAGAGGTTAACATCCACGAACCCGAACAAAATGGCCCAAGGAACCATCCAAAGAACGTTGATCAATCAGTAATGGGTTCCCAAAACCTTGGCAATCCCCATAATGGTGTTGGGGTCCCGTATTCAGCATCGAGTTCAAAAATCCGCACCCAAACACAAGCTCAAGATCGAGCCTTGTAAGGGTTGAAGTCAGGCACCCACGGAGATAGGCGGATAGTAACAGGTTAAGCGTCCAATTGGTGCGTTGCGAGCCCGAGAACGATCCTGCGCATTAAACAATTTAACACAAAAGAATCCCTTGCCCGGGGAATTAGTTTCCATTCATTCTTAATTCCCCATAATTGGATAGCGTTTATGTAAGAGCATGGTAGCCCATGGCTTGGTACCTTTTCCTAAAATAACCCGTCAATTAATGAGTAGGAAAATTCAGTTAGAGCGTTCTTTGGTAAATGTTATCATCAATAGTTACGGAGTAGTAATCACCTTTGCGAACTGGTTTGGGGATCGGATTTTTACGAGAGACCTTTGTAGAAAAGATTGGAATTACCGAGCCCGAGTCGTGAAATCCATTTGTTTGATACCGTAACTTTGTGGGAAAGTTGAATTCGTCGGATGGGGTTTCACGAAACCACTGCGCAAAAGAATAAACTTGATGACCTATGTTACTAGCCGAAGGATCTTTGGGTTGACGATTTGGGGTGGCCCATGGTGGCGAGCATCCGGAAGGTGAGAAGCTTTTATTGGTGGACATGCGGGAGGAGTGCTCGAGGATGGGAGGCGTGGCCCGGGGCATCACTCCCCTGGGAGGACCACTCTAGAGGATAGAGTGGTTGTTGGCCCCTCATGGAGACAAGAAGGGCCAGCCCCCCATGGACAAAAGCGCAGCCATGGGGGTAAAGGGAGCATCCATGGATGCGGCATCGGGTGTGTGGGGCAATTATAGGTGTGCGTCGCTAGCGACAAGCTCGTCTGCAGTGCGAGGTTGTCTGATGGTGCGAGGATGTGCGAGCATTTGCACATGGGCTTTGTCCCGTCGTGAGAAGGCAAGGATGTGTGACGATGTTGCACGCTTGGAGCGGTGCCGCAGGTCGCGTCGCATTATTGCAAGTACGAGACGCGCTGGCGCGCTCTTTGGCGAGTACGAGGAAGAGCTGGCGATCTTTGGGCGGTGGACCACGCCTGCTGCCGATGAGGGCGTGCGAGTGTTGTTGTTCGGCTGCGCGTGGCCGGACAAGAAGGTCAAGGAACCCCATAGAAGGAAAACTTCCCGATGTCAAATGTTTTCCATGTTCAGGTTGCCTTGCGCGCGGAGAGGAGGACATGCAACGGTTGATTCGCATGGATGGGCATGATGTGGAGCAAAGTTCAAGTAAGGGAGAAAGCCGGCGACTCCGTGAGGCCATGGCCGGCATCAACGCCGGTGAATATGGAAAAGAAGTCCGATAAGAGATCAAGAGAGAGAAGAGAGCAAAACCCTAGAGAGAGAATTTCAAAAGAGACATCATCAAATGAAAGATAGGGTTCGAATCCCGGTCAACAAAATAGTAATTAATAACTTATATTTTTACGGGTTATAATCTTACAAGTGAGATTTGTGGATAAAGATAATTGTCTAGCTTTTAATAGAATGTTAAGGGTGACAGATGAGTAAAAATTCATCTGCAATGTAATGCTTGAACTTAATATTGTTTGAATTGGTTGTATTATATGTGGCTGTGGTATCTTGCTTTGAATATACGTGGATATTATATGTTGCATAATTGGCTTGTATGATGTTGCAATATGGTGCTTGGTGAGCCATTGAACATGTCATTCACAACATTTGCATGTGCATGCATATTACAAGAGGATGCTTGCATGCACGAAAATATTTTCTGGAAGAAAATGAATGTTTATTAACCACTTGCTAGTGCACCGAGGCACGCTGGGCATGCTTATGATATATATATATTTATGTATAGCAAGTGGGGTACTTCTGGTGAACACAGAGCTAAAGGGAGATGGGCTCTCGGTGGGTCACGGTGGATGGACCATTTGTGGGTACCTATGTTATGACCCTGCGGGGTGGGATACTTCTTGGCGGACACAAGGACGCAAGTAGGGACCCTTGGCGGGCCAGCGGGAGGATGGTCCACACGTAACATAATAATGATATTATTGGCCATTTGATTATTCTTTGTGTGCGAGCTCTTTTCCGGTGCATACTAGTTGGGTCGGGGCCCAAATGAAAGAAAATGGTTTGAATAAAGTATTTTAACTCATAGATTTTACAAGTGAGCATTACATGTTGGAAAAGCATCACTATTCTTTGGACATGCATGATTTTTACTTGCTGAGCTTTAGCTCATGTAGTTCGTGCATTGCGGTGAGCATGACATTACGAGCCTGTTAGCTTCTTGGGCAATCTTTGGAGCTTTGTTAAGTTTTGAGGATCATGGATATGGATGGCGACTGTCGGGAACTGTTTTAGGTTCATTTTGATTTTGCTTACATTGTGTTTTATGAAGGTACAAATCTTGTTTATAACTTTTGAAATCAGTATTGTAAATATACGTAAATAGTGTTCTATTCTCGAGTTTTGGGTTTGTATATCTACTCATCGTGGTTACGTACAAATAGGGTTAGTGGCCTTTTTCTCAAAATGATAAAATCGTTGTTGCGTGTACGGGTTTTTCATTGATCGTCTGTTATTAAATTTAAACACGGGAAAAGAAAAAAAAATTACACGTTTTAAAAAGGGTTTGTAGTGGAGTTGTGCTATTTAAATATTTTCCAGTAGTAGAATAGGGGTGGGCGTCACAATTCTTCTCCGAATAGGGATGATTTAGTATCCTCGTAACCCGATTCTCTTTCAGATTGGGAAGAGGTGGTTTCTTGAGGGTCTAATTTTTCGACCATTGTAATGGATTATTTTGGGATAAGTAGCATAATTGGAGGAGATATAGGAGGTGATTCATATTTGGAACTATAATTGGGAAAGAAGGATAATGACTTACTTTTTTGCTCCTATCCCTTTCGATTTGAGAAAGTTCCTACATTAGTCTCATGATCTCGACTTCTTTTCGCATGAACTCCGCTCCAAATTGGTTTTGTTAAATAAGGCTCCTCACATCTTTGTCCAGTAGGTTGATATTATCTTTCGACTTTTCATATATCTCTTTGGATTTGGTTTTCTACTGATACTAACCTTGGATTGGTTAGATTGAACTATTGTGAGGATTTGCGAGACCTTAGATTCTATCACCGCAAAGACTTGTTTTGGGCATAGGCGTTGGCCGTCTGGCAATTTAGCACTTCCTCCGCTTGAGTAGGACCCTTTATTTGTTAATCATGTTCCACGGTGGTGCTTTGCACAAAAGGCTTGGATGTAATCCTCTGTTGAGTGTCAACCTTCCGTTCTAGAGGCGGAAATTCTACTTCATATCCGAACATGAAACAAGGTTGGACAACGAAGGATTTGGAGTATAAGGTGTCTTAACTTCTTTCGACACCCATACTTTTCCTTTTGAAGGATAGCCAACCCTTTTACGTAACATGGTAAGGGTTACGGACTTGGATCCGGAGGGTTAAGTTTATCATCGACTGCAACGTGGTCGTCTTTTAGTTTTCTTCTTTCTTCTTCTTCTCTGTATATGCTCTTCTTCATCGTGAGTCGATTCCTCTCCACAAGAACATTCGGATCACACATGGATGGATCAACATCCCATACAAATGACCATTAACCCTGTTAGTGTAAATATGGGATCCATTTGGTCGAAAAACATGCGATTGGTAATCTTGTAGATGCTTCGACCTCAATCGGATAAACCATCAATTTGGATGGTATCTGATCGATCATCTTCACTCGTCCATCCTTCAACCTTTGAAATTTAAAGTCGGTAGCTTGAACCATTTCGACTATTGGTGAAGGGACTCATAGTTGGTGATCCATTCTTTTGGAACAAGTTGCTCCAAGTCTTTTCTCTTGATTTGTCCGGGTATACGGGACGATTGTAGGAATGTTAGATCAAGACTCGGCAAGGACCATCAAAGCATCTTTTATGGCAATCTAATTTGTGATCTTGCAACTTTGTATACAACTTTGTGATGAAGGGTTGCTATGATGAAATTTGAGATCGATCTGCTCTAGAAAGTTGAACTTGCACCTTGAACGCAGATACAAGGGTTGGATCACTCAAAGATACTGCAAAGTTGGGAAGAAAGTGACCACAATACTTCCGGCGTTAAGTGTAGAGAGAATTGTACCAATAACTACATGCCCATATTGGAGAAAACGAGTATCTAGGAGAGCAATTCTCGCAGAGATCTTGGAAGACTTTCCTTCTACGGTAAGAAAGAACAAGTCGTACATCTCCAAGGTGGACATGGGTATAACCTTCCAATTTCCATCGTGTGATGAACTCGGGTTGAATGAGTAGTGTGATGTCTTGCTCTTGTTGAGTTGAAGGAAGACCACAATGATCCATTCTAGATGATTGGATATACTCCTTTGGCCGATTACTCTTGTTGAAGATAATAGATTTGATGTGTTTGGGCAAGAACCACGATTTGTATATATTATATGGACTAACAACTGGGGAACAGTTTGTTCTATAACAACGTTGCTTGGAATAGTAGAGTATTCTATGGTATTTTCGATATGAATAGTAGAAAATCTAGGTAGGGAAAGAGAAGAAGATATCCTATGTATCGGCTAAAAGGGATATCAAGAGTACTATTTGAGGACCTGGGATTCCATATTAAAGGGAACACCTCTTCCACTCACTATCTTAGCTAGATCTAACCATTCTCTAACAAATTTTTAGGCACACGGAGCGGACACTGCTCCGATACCACGAGGTGTTGGTTTTCTCTCTTCAAACTTGGAAGAGGATGGGGTATCTCATGACTCTTTGGAGGTGGTTGGCTTTTTAGAGTAGAAAGCTTTTTCTTAAGCTTTTTGGGATATCAAGTGGAATACTTGTAGCCATGCCAAAATAAGTAGGATAATTTGGAGGATATATAGGAGATAAAGATAAGGACTTACTTTGATTTGCTCCTATCTCTTTTGATTTGAGAAAGTTCCTTCTTTAGTCTCCGATCTCACCTTCTTTCTCGCATGAACTCCCCTCCAAATGGGTTTGTTCAATAAGGCTCCTCACATCTTTGTCCCACGGTTGATACTATCTTTCGAGTTTTTCATATATCTGTTTGGAGTTGGTTTTCTACTGATACTAACCTTGGATTGTTTAGATTGAACTGTTGTGAGGATTTGCGAGCTTTGAGTTTATCGCTTCCGGGGACTTGTTTTGAGCGCAATCGTTGGTAGTCCGCCAATTTAGCACTTCTTTCGCTTGTGTGGGACCCTTTATTTGTCTGTCATGCTCTACATTGGCGCTTTGCACAAAAGGCTTGGATGTAATCCTCTGTTGAATGTCAACCTTCCGCTCTAGAGATGAAAACTCTACTTCATATCCGAACATGAAACAAGGTTGGACAACGGGGAGGAGTAGGTGTCCGAACTTCTTTCTAACACTCGTACTTTTCCTTTTGAAGGATAGCTAACCCTTTTCGTAACATGGTAAGGGTTCGGACTTGAAACGGAGGGTCGGAGTTTATCATCCGCCTGCAACGTGGTTACCTTGTGTTTTCCTTCTTTCTACTTCTTCTCTATATATACTCTTCTTCATCGTCGAGTCTCATTCTTCTCCACAAGAACATTTTGGATCACACATGGATGAATGAATTTCCCATACAAAATGACCGTTAACCCTATCACAAGTAAATATGAGATCTATCCGGGCAAAAACGCGCAATTGGGACGTTTGTAGATGCATTGACCTCAACTAGATAAACCATCAACCGGAATTCAAGATTTGAAGATCTCGTGCTTGATGGTGTCGATAGATCGTCTTCACACATCCATCCTTCAACCTTTGAAACTTAAAGTCGGTTGCTTGTACCATTTATTTGTTGGTGAAGGGACTCATAGTTGGTGATCCAATCTTTTGGAACAAGTTGCTCCAAGTCTTTTCTCCCGATTTGTGCGGGTATCCGGTCAATTGTAGGGACGTCGATCCATCGGACTCGGCAAGGACCATCAAAGCATTTTTATGCCTTGATTCTGAGATCCAATAACGGCATGCTCATATTGCGAGAATATGAGTATCTAAGAGAGCAATTCTTATAGATCTTTGGAAGATCTTTCCTTCCATGATAGGAGAGAACAAGTCGTATAGCTCCAAGGTGGAGATGAGTATAACCTTCCAATCTCCATCGCGTGGTGAACTCGGGCGGAATGGACAAGGTGTGATGTCTTGCTCTTGTTGAGTTGAAGGAAGACCATAGTGATCCATTTTGGATGATTAGATATACTCATTTGGCCTAGTACTCTGTTGAAGATAATATATTTGGTGTGTCTTGGCCAAGATCCACGATTTCTCGCATATATTATATGGACTAACAACTGGAGGAACAGTTTGTTCTATAACAACGTATTTTGGGATAGTAGAGTATTCTATAGTATTTTCGATATGTGGTAGAAAATCCGGGTAGGGAAAGAGGAGAAGGTATACTATATATCCGGCTAAAAGGGATATCAAGAGAGCTATTTGAGGATTGGGATTCCATATCAAGGGGAACGCCTCTTCTACCCACCATCTTAGCTGGATCTAACCATTCTCTAACAAATTATCCAAGGGCACGACAGAACAAACCTGGCTCGATACCACGAGGTGCCGAGAGCCCCACAAACACATACCCTTAGGCGGGCTTAGCCTTTCCAAGAGGTTAAGAAAGCATGACACCAACCATGAGAACTCCCGCACCTTAGCCTTAGCAAAGACACCTTGCCCGGACGGCTTTCCGACGAACCTCATAGGAAGGTCATTCATTCAAAACTTCAAAGAATTCTTAACCGTCGTATGGATTGAGGGGACCATGCCTAATAATATTCTCGCAGGTAGAAATAATCATTTGGTACACGAGAAATGAGTGGATCTTCAAAGATATAAAGCCCCAAGCCACGACAACAATTATTATGCTTCGTGCATTTATTATTAAATCTTTGTCGGTAGACCTTAGCTATATGTCTAATTGAGTGTTTGATCCTGTTGTGCCTAAGGCGGCTTTCGAGTCCCCTGGGCATCCCAAACCATCCTTACAGATTAAAACCAATTTACCGATATCCTTCTTTTTGGGATGGATTAAAGTGAATACCGATGGATGTGCGTATGAGGCTCCTGGACATTGCGTGATAGCGGGTGTATTCCATAACTACGGGGTTTCTTCATGGGGTGTTTTATTCATATAATCGGCATTGGATTTGCTTTCCACGCCGAGCTTATGGCAACTATGAAGGCTATCGAATGTGCGTTTGAATAGGTTGACATAAATTGTGGCTGGAGTCGGATTCTACTTATGTTTGTGGCCTTCTCACTTCCCGCTCTCTCAAAGAGTCCCATGGAAATTTTGGGCCGATGAAGACTCACTCTTCACTACCTATCTCGAGATGGACTTCGTGGTTTCACATATTTATAGGGAGGGGAATAAAGTGGTGATAAACTTTCCAAGATGGATATTAATACTATTTGGTCTTATATCCCTCCAGGATACGATTTGAGATGAGCTTCAGGATGACCATAGTGGTAAAATCTTCTATAGGATCGGTTAAGCTTTTTGTGCTTTCGAACCTTCTTTTTTCGTATGGGGTGCTCTTTTTCCTATCAAAGGTTTTTCCCTCCGGGTTTTACTTTGATATGTTTTAATGAGGCCCTATTTTATGCTAGATGCTTGGCTTGTAAGCAACTTTTTTCTTTTTGGGGTGTTTCTTTTCCTATTAAAGGTTTATCCCTACGGGGTTTTACTTTGGTAGGTTTTAATGAGGCCCCAAGTTTATTTTGCTATTTTATTGGCATGTAAGCATTTTTCTCTCTTGGTCTTTTTCTAGTTGCTTGGCTTGTAAGAAGCACCCTTTTTCTTTTTTATATATATTTCGACTTCATCAAAAAATGATAAGTGATTGAAATTGAACCACAGGCCGCTTCCACCACCAAGTTTTTGAATAAATGCGAGAATATATATAAAAATGAAAAAGAGTAGTCCGATCACAGTCGATCGGGTAACCAAAGTAAAGCTTGGTAGCAAAGTAAAATAAAATAACGAAATGGTCACAAGCCGGCCGGATGGTTGAATGGTTGGGGCCTCGTTAAAACCTTCCAAGGTAAAACCCACCCTTGTGGGAAAAACCCTTGGAAGGAAAAAAAGTACCCCCATAAGAGAGTGCGCCTAAAAAGAACATAGCAATCGGAAACGTCGCACTAACTAACAAACCTATAGTTCTATTGGCGAGAATAATCCCGAGTGAGGGACGAGATGATGGCCGATGGGGCGCCCCCACCACGTATCCTCATGTGTCGTCTTCATCGAGAATATCCATTTGCCTGGTTACCTTCCCTAAAGATGTGCGAGACAACGAAGTTCATCTGAGAAAGAAGATGGATGGTGTGTCGCCACATACTCAAATGGCGCCAAGGTACCCCTGTGGATTTCTTCCGCAGAAACTCCACCACATATACTGAATCCGACTCCAGCCATAATTGATTCCACCGACCAAGTATTGTCATTAAAAATGAACTCATTACGAATGTGCCAGATAAGCCAAATATAAGATATAATAGCAACCCGCCATAAAAAAGAGAGTTGATCACTTAGCGGGATGTTCATTGCTTGCACCAAGAACTCATTAAAACTGTGGGCCCTATGGAAATTGATCTCAAACGCATTAAAGACCAGGACCAGAGGGCTCCTGCAAAAACATATGAAACAAAAAGATGATCAATAGAGTCAGAATTTTTTGATCGAAACTGAATATATTAACAAAAAATGAAAAAGATTAATGCTGCTAACAAGCCAAAAAGTAGCTATAAGGAAAGTCAAAATGATAAACAAAAAATCCAAAGGGATAAAATTGGGGCCTCGTTAAAACCTACCAAAGTAAAACCCCTTAGGGAAAAACCTTTGGCAGGAAAAAAAAGTTCCCTAAAAATAAAAGCGCTTACAAGCCAAGCATATGATTGAACGAATGGGGCCTCGTTAAAACCTATCAAAGAAAAACCCAGAGGAAAAATATATGATAGGAAAAAGAGTACCCGTAGGGAAATAAAGAAAAAGAAGACAAATCTATCCAAAGTGATAGAAAATCTTGTTGTCTCTGTCTTCATCAAGCTCGAGACAAAATTGAGTTTGGGGAACGTGGGTCCACTACGTGTTGATGTCCATTTTGGAGAGCTTATCCGCCACTTTGTTGCCTTTCCTATAAATGTGAGACACGACAAACTCCATTTGGAAATATAATGGAGAGTGAGGCGCCATCTTGCCAAAAATTTACATGGAACTTTGAGAGATCGTGTCGCAAGTAATCATAGACATATGTTGAATCGATTCGAGCGATGCTTGTGCCATCCTCGATTATAAGCCCTTTTAATAGCCGTCATAGCCGCTAGAAGCTCGACTAAAAAGCGAATCCCTTACCAGCCTTACGCACAAAACACCCAAGAAAAAGCCTCTCTGATTACAAAAAACACATTGTCACACAATTCCCCGGGGCCCCATACGCACAACCATCTATATTATTAATCTTGGTCCATCTCGGTAAAGGGGGATACCATCGTATGGCCCTGACCTGTGTTGCTGGCTTTGGACGTCCAGGAACTGCTAATCGATGAAGGCAGATGAGGTCATACATCGAGTTCGACATATAATTCTGATTCGCAAATCAAGACTCAATAAATAATGCACGAAGCATGATGATTGTTGTTGTTCATCACTAAAAATCCACTCATTCCTCATATGCCATTTGATCCATATAGTCGAAAGGTGTGCCACCTTCCAAATGAAAGAAACCTGCAGGATGAATTTATGTTGAAGAGCCGATATGTATAGACGGTTCACCCTCCGTCTAACGGGTACTAACTTCAACAACGTCGTGGACCCATTGCCAAATGTACCTAGTTCTTCTTCTTCCGCCATGTCGACCATCTTTTACGAGCGTGGCCGCCATGGCCTCGGAAGCTTTCCGAGGATCGATTATTCGATTCATACTAGCTAATTGGCTTACTTCTAGACACCTCATCCACGAGGCTTAAGCACCGCTTCTTTCCCTTTATCATTTAAGATTGTAGCCCCTCCCAAACAAATTGACCCCAAAGAACTAAATCTGTTGCTCTTATTGCACCAAAATCATTCTTCTATCTTCATAAATAGGCACATCGATTTGCAAGCGGCATTGATTGCGCATTATTGATCTTTGCCCCGCCTACCGCAATCCTTGGGAAACTCATTTTTTCCTATTGCATTCCCGGGAATTTCCTAGCAAAGCATTATTATCCAAATGAACATTCATTGTGAGGTCCCCATTGCCTTGTGATTACCCACGAGAAAAATTGGTATTATGCTCCCCATGCTCTTGACGTATTCTATCAGGCTCCTCCAAAATTTGGAGCAATTTGGTCGCAATACCTGACGTAGAGGCTCTATTATCCGGATTTGTTCGAAGGTCATCCCTTCTTATTTTTACTTGTACCCAAGTTTCAGCCGTATCTTTACCCTTTCGAATCGGAGATCACCCCTATTGTAATTCTTGCCGACCGATCGACTACGGGCCTTGCCTCAACATCCGCCTTCTTGACCTCATGTGTTGTGGATTGCCTACAATGGTTGACATTATGACCTACAATCGGCCAGTGGACACAATACTCGGAATATTTTCATAACCGATGGAGATGAAAGAGCAATGACCTTCTCGTTCAACCATAATACATTCTTGAAGGAGAACAAAGATCCAACTCGACAAGAACACGACAAAGTGACCCACCTTACCCATTAAAGATCAATGTCAATTTGCATTGGAGTACCTATGGCGCTAGCCAATTTAAGTAATCAACGATGGGTGCCAATACTCCAAACTAAGCTCGAAATGCGAACCCAAACTTGAGCCGGGGCGTGTTGATTTTGTATGGGTTAAAATCGGGATCCAATTCATGAGACGTATTGAACCAGGGCTAAATTCCATTTAGCTTTACGGAGAATCTTATGATGGGCATTCAAATCCGATTGGATGTTGTAGTACCCTTTGCCAAGGGGGATGAATTTCGGGGAGATTGTATATTCCACACCAATGCCAATCTTTTCATGAGATCGTCCAACGGAATCGGCCGTACCCTTGGGAAATAGCACCACGACCAATTAACTAATTTTTAAGTTTCGCAGTCGTTTTTGGTAAATATCTTCGTCCATTGTAACAGAGAAATTGTCCCCCTTTTTAGTCGGCTTGGAAGAATCCCCGTCGACAAGGATTGTGCAAAAGAGGGATTTTGCGTGGTTTTGACCACTTTCCATCAGTCTTTGAGGCAAAACATGGGTTCAATCCTCGAAGTTTGTTTGTGTCGCGTTTATGTGAAAAGAAGTCCCTGCTCCAGGTGGATGTCGCACCATGCGGGTGCAAAGAGGTATTAGGGTTAGGGTTTAAACTAACCCTATCGCAAGCCCTAGGTGGAGACGTGCGATCGGCGTTAGCAAAGGAGCCTCAACCTAAGGTATTTTCTACATGCTCGAAACATGAGAACAAAAACCCTTATCACCGTCGGTTTATGGAGGAGAAGGCATCGCGACAACGACAAACCCTTCGCTAGCCCGATTACCAAACAACACCTTGTATTTCTTGATTAAACACTTGCCCGAAATGGAGGCATATTGACGAAGAATCGAAAGACCGACTAACATTAGCGAGTAGTACCTTCACAAAGAATGAAAATATCATATGTGTATAAATACTAGAAGGAAAAGGAATCGACGCGGAGAAATAAACGGGGTGATAATCTACTCGTAAATGCAATAAGAAATAGATCTACCCAAAAACCTCTTTCAAAGAATGCAAAAGAGCAAAGGAGAGACAGACGGTCTCCTTGTGGACGCCAGGCGCATTCAAAGTAATCCACGGGAGAACCATTAAGAAAAATAGAAATACGAGCGAGAATGGAGAATGGTCGATATCCACGAGATAAATGTATCGAAGAAAACCCAAAATTGGCTAAGAACATATAGCAAGAAATCCCAACTCAAAGTGTCGAAAGCCTTATGAATGTCAATTTTGAGAATCATATTATTGTCCCCACGATTATGCAAAATGTTGAATCCTTCGAAAACCACCACAACGGTATCACGAGTGTGCTGCCAGGAATGGCGCCAAACCGATTTGCCAAAACTTTGGTAATAACCTTGAGAAGGAAATTACTCATAACAATTGGTGCGAAATTCTCAATAGCCATAGCATCTTTGGTTTTAGGGAATAAAACCATGAACCTCAAATTCAACCCTGGAGGAAGAATACCAAACGTGAAAAAGTGTTGGACATCCGCAATAACGTCCCATCCAATAACATTCCAGCAATTCTGGTAAAAGACCCCATTAAAACCATCCGGGCTTGGAGAGCTATCCGAACCAAGATCAAAAATAGCCTCACGGATTTACAATTCGAAGGAAGGTAAAGAAACTAAAACATTGTTTGCGGATCCAAAACCACCGGAGAAATTATCCGATCAATAGAAGAGAAATCCACATTGCTAGTTGAGGAAGCCGGATTGTAAAAATTTATAATGTGAGAGCAAATGATAGCTGGTTCATGAGAAATAGAACCATCAATAAGTAGACTATGAATACCGGATCGAAAAAGATCGCTTTGGCAACAACGATGGAAGAAGGAAGAATTCCTATCCCCGTCTTTAAGCCAAGAGGCCCGAGACTTCTGACGAAGAAAATCAGATTGCATTGCGAGCATCTGAAGGAGTGCCTATTGGGCGTCCAACTCCTTCTGTCTATGATCTCCCGAATAACCCAAATTCTTAATATCCGACTGAATTTGCTTGACTCTTTCCAGTTGCAAATCCACCACCTGATTCACATCACCAAAGACCTCCTTATTCCAAATTTTAAGGACCATCCAAAGCTGCTTTAGCTTAATCATCATGCGCAACATAGACTAGGTGTCCGCATGCTTTCTCCCAAGAAGACAGAACTATATAAACAAAACCGAGTGTTTCACCCACATAATCTGAAATCGAAAAGGGGAAGGGCCTCTAAACGACTGAGTGAAACTAGAAACCACAACAGGGTGGTGATCTGAAGAAACACGGGGAAGAACTAAAGCCTCCACCCATTGCCAGAGAGAAGAAAAACCAAGAGTGGCTAAAGTGCGATCCAAAGGTGTCTGTACCAGATTCAGAGGAGTTCGAGTTGAACACCAAGTATAGAATTTGCTCAAAGTATGAACAACAAATAAACCCCATTATCCATAAATCTACGAAAATCGACAAGCGACCTCGGATGGAATACTACAACCAATACGTTCATGATTACCAAAGATTGCTTTAAATCACCCAACACCATAACGTTCATGATTACCAAAGATTGCTTTGGAACCATAGACATCGGACATCGAATCACCGGGCGTACCGTACGCGATGCGAAGACATGCACGATGACGTGCGGGAGAGGCATGACTTGCAAACTTTTACGGCAAGGTTGAGGGTCAAAGTTTGATGTTAATCCAAGGACATGGAGTCATAGGAAAAACAAACGGAAATCAAAGTCTCCAATGGGAGACAGTCGACCGTGTAGAGAGAGGGAGGAGCAACACAATCTTATTTATTTAGCTCAATTAAAAATCTCAACATTCATCAAATAAAGTAAGACATGATTCATGATTGTATTGCTCTGGTTTTAGAGAGTGTTAATCGCCTTATGAGTCGATCCCATGTGCATAATATGATCTTAAAGATTGATATTCGTAAGGCATTTGATACTCTTTGTTAGGATTTATTTTCACGTTCTCGAGACGTAAGGGTTTCAGGATCAGTTCATTCAACGGGTTTCGCTATATTCCATTCAACCAAGATTTCAATCCTCATTAATGTTAGCCCGGAGGGTTATTTTGGATGTTCTCGGCGTGAGGCAAGGGGATCCATAATTCCCGCTTTTATTTTGTGCGGCGAAAGATGGTTTTGGCTAGGGCTTTGGAGTGCGGTTCTCAATGAGAATCTTTCTCCCGTTATTCTTGCTCGTCACCTTCAATTCCCTCATTGTCTTCTCTATGCGGATGACATATTGATTTTGGGGTTGCAGTTTGAATATTTCTATATGCATATTACATATTCGGAGGGGTATGGTAATGTTTTGAGGCAAATCTTGATCTAAGAAATCGAAGATTTATGTCAATGATAATATTTCGCGCGGCTTCTTAACCGTATTCACACTTACTTTGGCATCTTAAGAGGTTCGGTTCCTTTCACCTATCTTGGTGCCCCTCTTTTAAAGAGGCCCCTACGATTCGTATCTTTCAACCTCTTTTTGATGAAACTGTCTCCAAGTTTCAAACATGGAAAGGAAATTCGTTATCTATGGCGGGCAGGATCACGTTGGTAAACTCGGTGTTTATTAGTTCTTTTGTTCACTCGATGTTAGTGTACCGATGGCCAATATCGTTATTAAAGACTAGCAAAGGCTATTAGAAACTTTGTGTGGTAGGAGATATCAACAAAAGGGAGTCACATTACAGCTTATTTAGGTCTAGATATTGTTCTCCTAAGGAGGAAGGGGTCTTGGCATTCATTATTTGATTGTAGCTAATAGAGCTTTTTAATGAAAATGGAGTGGAAAGTTTTTACATCGGCTCCTCAACGGTTGGGCGTGCGGCCTGTGATTCAGATTTACTATTAAATACTCATTGGCTCATGGGCGATAGATCTATGGTGAGATTTTGGTTGGACGATTGGGAGGATATTTTCTTTGATGGGATCGACACTTTACGGAGGATATTTTCATTGCCTACAGACATTGTTGTTGATATTCTACATTTTCCTATGTCTCCTCATTCGGAGGACCATCGGGTTTGGATGCATTCCATAGATGGGGTAGTTTCGTCTGAGGAGGCTTATAATTACATTCGTGAATCTTTTCCCATTGTTCGATGGGTGCAGTGGATCTGATCTTCACACATTTAGGCTCATCTTCATGGTTTGAAAATCTATTCACAATCGTCTTGCAGATTATAAATAATCTTGAACTCGGGGTTTTGTGGTCCCTTTGCATGCTCCCTATGCTAATGAGACTCGGATTCTATAAATCATATTTTCACCAGTTGTTCCTTTGCGAAGGCGATGTGGAGTTGGATTGAAAATGTATTTCAGGTTATCTTCCCTTTGGATGGAGGTTTCAATCACCTGTGTATTATAGCTATGCAACAGGAGTTCAGTTCTCAGTTAGCGTTCGTATGGAAAGTTGCACTCACTTCGACCATTTGGATTATTTGGACAACTCGCAACTAGTGGATTTTCGATGATATTGTTCCATGGATCCCGGCTGCTATTCTGCTCCTTTGTGCTCTCATTATCGAATCAACAGGTTTGGATTCTGGTTTTATGTCTAATTCCATTTCTGATCTTTTATGTCTTCATAAACTCAGGGTTCAGGGCCGTGCAAGACCACCCACGACATGGCATGCGGTTAGGTGGTACCCCCTCTTAGGGTTGGAAAAAGTTAATCTGAGATGGATGTGTTTATGGTGCTCCGGGCGTTGTGTGGCAGCGGCGGTGTTTCACAATTGTAGAAGATTTTTATGGGATGCTTTGTTGAACATGGGAGTTGGATTTGCTTTCCAATCAATTGATGGCGGCAATTATTGCTATTGAATGTGCTTATAAGAGAGGTTGGAGGAAGCTTTGGCTGGAGTTGGATTCAACATATGTTTGTGATATTCTCTCGCTCGTTCTCCGAAGGTTCCTTGGCGATACATTTGCGGTGGAGACGAGTTTTGCATTATATTTCTCAAATGATGTGGTATCCCACATTTTCCGTGAAGGCAACCATGTGGCGGATAGGATTTCAAAGATGGACACGTCTTTCTCTTGGTCACACATTGCCTCGGAGATCATTCATGCGGGGATTCAGGCAGATGCTACCGGGCATATCTTCTTTCGTGCTTGCAATATCTAAATATGGTGGGGTACTCTTTTTCCTATCAACGGTTTTTCCCACTGGGTTTTACTTTGATAGGTTTTAACGAGGCCCCATGATTTAATCGATCATCGCTTGGCTTGTAAGTTTTGTGATTTGTTATTTTCCCATTCCTAATGGCGGTCCTGGCCATTTATTCACTAGTTGTTTGGTTTTGTTTGCAAGCGTTCACTTTTTCATTTTTATATAATTTTCGCATTTATCTAAAAAAAAAAACGTATTCTTCAAAACTTATATTCCATCTTTAGGGTTCTATAAGACACTTTCCACAAACTTGTGTTCTATCTTCAAGATTCTAAAAGCACTTATCAAAAGATAAGGGCCGAACGCCTTCCTTTTGCATGGATCTTAAATGTGTATCATTCATTAATTAGGATTAAGGTTTCCTTATTTGTTTAGTAAAATTCTCAATATCCATCAAATAAAGTTAGATTAGTATCTTCAAAACTTGTATTACATCTTTAGGGTTCTAAAAGACACTTATGGAAAGAGATAACGACCAAAAACCTTTCTTTCGGTTGACTCTAAATTTGACCATTCGTTAATTGGGAAGGGTTTTCTTATTTGTTTAGCTCAACTAAAAGGCTCAATATTATTCAAATATATTTAAATTAGTATTCTACAAAACCCGTGTTCCATCTTTAGGTTCTAAAATACACTTATGGAAAAAGATAAGGGCCGAAAATCTTCCTTTTGGATGGCTCCTAAATTTGTATCATTAATTAATTGGGAATATGGTCTCCTTATTTGTCTAGCTCAACTAAAAGGCTCAATATTCATTAAGTAAAGTTAGATTAGTGTTCATCAAAACTTGTGTTTTATCTTCAAGGTTTGAAAAGGCACTTATGAAAAGAGATAAGGGCATAAAACCTTCCTTTCTGATGGCTCTTAAATGTGTATCATTCTTTCATTTGGATTAGGTTTCCTTATTTGTTTAGCTAAATTCAACGGCTCAATATCATTAAATAAAGTTAGATTATTGTAACTTTATTGTTCTCAATATTCTTTCTCCTACCTAAAGGGGTTAAACCGTTTTCTCTTGAGGAGTTCAAACAAAAGCTGACCAACGTTTGGAAAGTTACGGCACAATGGAGATTGGTTCCGTTGGGTAAAAGCTATTAAATATTCAATTTGCTAGTATGAACGACATAAATAGAGTGTTTGCAAAAGGAACGTGGCAACTTCAACCGGGCACAATCCGTCTTATGAATTGGATTCCAGATTTTAAGTCGTATAAGATTAACACATCTGTCGCGCAGGTTTGGGTTCGAATTTACGAGTTAAGTTACGAATATTGTCACAATTTGTTGATTAATAAGATTGCTAGTTCTATTGGCACACCGATTCAGATTGATAGTAGATCATTGTCCGGAGAAGTGGGTCATTTTGTTCGGGTTTTAGTGGAGTTGAATTTAAATAAACCCCTCCAGGAGTTTATTATGGTGGAACGAAGAGGCCATTGTTCGTTTGCTTCCCTTGGTTATGAGAATTTGCCTGAGTTCTGTGCACATTGTCATATTATGGGACATAATATTACACATTGTCTACATGTTAAAAGTAAGGAAATAAATAGGAACAATGATCAAATGACTAAAGATGCTAGCCCAATCCGAGGAAGATTGACAACTCGTGGATGTGCCCCAATTAACAAAGGTAAGAAGGTGGATACGAAAAGTTGGGTGCAAGTTAAAAACGAAACGAACGTTATCGAGGGAGGTACATCATCTACAACAATTCAATTAGAAAATCCGTTCGAGATTTTACGAAGAGGATGAGAGATAGATATGACAAACTTGGTTCATCAAGTTAATGAAGAAGTCACTTCGGTGGATAATGGTCTACCCACGGATAACGATGAATCGGGATACACATATGGTTGATTACATACCACGACCCAAGGTGCAGTACCCAAAGAGATTGTGATGTCGGAGTTAAATGAATCGGCAATGAAAACCTACAACGTCTTTATTGAGGAGGTTTCCAAAAGTAAGCCTATTAATGATTACATGTTCAATTCAATCGAGAAGAACACCAATTTTCAAACCGTAGTAGCTGCGGCTCGTAAAAGATGGGTTGATATGGAGGAGGAAGAAGCTCAAGCGAACCAATTTCTTCAAGACATGGATTCTAACACGCATCAAGTGCGTACCCATTCCAATCTTTTAACATGAATTGCATGTTTTGGAACAATAGAGGCATCGATAATGATGCTTATATATCACCGCTTAAGGATTTATGTTGTGTTCATAAGCGACATTATTGCTATTGCGAGCCTAAGATTCAATTTAATTCCATTCCTGCTTCTTTTTGGCATACTATTGACATGTACCTGGTGGCGGAGAGAGCTTTCGTTCTAATGGTGTGCCCGATATTTGGATTCTTTCTAAGTCTGGTCATCTTCGTATGCAAACTACTTTTTCCACGGATCAATGCTTGGTGTGTAAAGTGGATTTACATAATATGAGTTTTCACATGGGGTTCATTCATGCTCGGTGTTCTTATTTGGGTCATACATTGTGGAATGATATTTGCAACTGGATTAAGTTGACTTGGTTTTATTGGGGATTTTAATGCGGTCCTTGGAGCTCATGAAAGACACGGAGGTAACCCAACTCGTAATACCTCTTGTAGGGTATTCCAAAGAATTTATTGATGATAATGATTTTGATCAAATTTCAATGTCGGGAAATTCGTTCACTTAGGAATTGTGCGGCCATTACGGGGTTTGGTTCGTGCTCGCCTGAACGTATTCTTGTTACACAATCATTTTTGGATAAATGGCATGTCATTAAGGGATATGTGGGAGTCTTACATTGCTCGGATCATAACCCTATCTTTCTCGATTGCACTATGAATGGTCCATGTGGTCCGGTTCCTTTTCGATTCCAAGGGATGTGGATTCAACGTCACGAGTTTCAAGTAGTAGTAAAGGATTCATGGGAGTTGCCTTGCTCGATCACTCATCCAATGGTTCGAGTTATGGTCAAACTTAAGCGACTTGCAAGCTCTTAAACAATGGAACTTTTCGTTTTGGGGATATTCATAGGAGGTGGATGAGGTTCAAAAGACCATGGATGATGTTCGATCTATTGTTTCTTCTCGGGGATATACAAACGGTTTCATTCAACAGAATTGGAACTTCATATCGAACTAGATAAATTGCTCAATCGTCAATACGAAATTATCGAAGGCAATCGAGTGGCGGACTTTCCGAGTAAGAAATCGGAGTCGAGACCAGTGAGGCGTCCCCCGCAGGATATTGTGTCCCTTATCACAGAGGATTATCTTTGGCGGTTGACTTACAAATTTGTTAGATAATACGCCCCGTGTTTCTTGTTTTATCTATTGGACGTTTATTTTTATGGGGTACTCTTTTTCCTACCTGGGATTTTTTCCACATGAAGGGTGGGTTTTACCTTGGGAGGTTTTAACGAGGCCCTAACCACTAAGCTACCTTATCGGCTTTTGATCGCCCGCTTTTTTTCTCGGGCGCACGCTTTCTTTCTTGTATATATTTCGACTTTATTTCCTTTCGCTACCTGGTCGGCTTGTGATCATGGCTTCTTTTTTTTTTTTTAATATATTCTCAATTCATTCAAAAAAATATATTCCGAGATCATCAAAATTTAGGTAGCAAGTACCGAAGCTAAAGATGCTAAAGCTTTTGACTTGGCATATTCAGACAATAACCGCCAACTAATGATTCAACAAGATAGATTCCCAATGTAATTTAAACATTCACTACGCCAAAAAAAACGCTCGAGATAATGCTTTTTTTCCTCTTGGAACCACCGTATCAAGCTCTATCTTGTAGATAGCGCTTTATAAGCGCCATCCGAGATGCATATTTAATAGCGCATTTTTGAAGACGCGCTTATCCCATATTTGTATTCATAAGATAGCACAATATAAAAAAAAGCGTTATCGACATTAAATTGATAGCGGTTTTGGGAAGAAATGCTATCCATATTTGTATTCAATAGATAGCACTTCATACAAATAACGTTATCTTACGATGATTTTTATGCTTTCAATATTCAGCAAAATTTATGTTTCCCACCATTTAATCATGTAACCAAAAAGGAGCAAGCAAAATGTAACAGAGAGTAACAACAAAATTCATAAATCATAAAATTTAAAAGCAAAGAGACAAAATTTATCCCAAAATATTGTTTTAACAATATAATAATATTGAACACTCTATCATTCACTTGAAACTAAAATAAAAGCATCTCAATATAATGTAATAAGAGTAGCTCGCGTCTCCAAAATAAAGCTAATAAGTCTTTACAATTCAAGTAATTATCTCGGTAGTTTTAGAAAAAGAGTTGCGCTAAGGTAGCTTCTACGGAAGAACATTATGTGCACGATTCACTTGGAAACTATTTTCTCGACCTTCACGGATCAAGAACCACATGCTTGTGTATTTAAAAAATAAAAATAACACTACAACATAAATGACATTAGGTAACACAAATTTTGTAGCACTTTTTATATAAGGTACATATGTAACACGTGTTGTAACACTTTTTACATTATAATATTTATGTAACACTTTTGTAGCACTTTATCAATATGTAACGGATTTATATGTAACACTTTAAATAAGTAACACTTTTTAAGTATCATTTTTTTCGATATTTCTTTCAGAACGCAAATAGGTATCACCTTATTTAAGAAGCACTCTTGGCAACACTATATTTTATTAATTGTAACACTTTTTAGGCTATATTTTAGTAACATAAAACTATATAACTATCATTAAATTATGTCAATGATTTATTTAATTAATTGATGTCACAAAATAGGTGAAGACAAAAAAAATCACCAAACCTAAAAATTGTAGACATCATGTACATTTGCTTTTTTTTAATCGAATTATTATTTTCTTTTTATAAAGTATTTTAGTTTTGCTTTTATTTTTTATTTTTATGGAGGTAATTAATTCCATCGTAATACCGATAGAAAATACGCATGTATTTTTATTATTTATTTATTTTTTTAATTTTTACTAACGGAGACTAATTTCATCGTTAACCTTTTTTTTTATTTTTTTTATTTTTTAAAAAAAATTACCAATGAAAATTGATGTTGTCGGTAATTACTTAGAAATTTTTTCCATCGGTAAATTATATTTTTTATTATCTATTTATTTTTTAATTTTTTTACTGTTAGAACTTTTTTATTAGTCGGTAAATTAATTTTATATTTTTATATATTTTTTATTTTTACCGATTGAATATTGATCAGTCGATAAATTTATTTTATATATTTTTGATATTTTTAATTTTTTGTGTCTTTTAATATATAACACAATATGATTTTCAAACTATATACTATATAATATAAAATTTGATATACATTGTATAATATAATTTAATACATATATTATATAATATAATCTTTATTATATAAAATATATTATATATACATATAATATAATTTTTATACAATTTTATATATATATATATATATATATGTGTGTGTGTGTGTGTGTATGTGTATATATAAAAATAAAACAAAGCAAAAGTTGAAATAAGAATCAACTTAGCTTAGTGGCGAATTATCACTTCCACACATAACAAGTGGTGGGTTCGAATCTACTTGGTGGCAAAAAACAGTATTTCTACGAAGTGCCACAAAAAAAGTGTTACATAAGATTCATATGTAACACTTTAAACGTATTTTTTTAAAGTGTTACAAATACAAAAAGTGTTACATAAGATTTATATGTAACACTTTAGAAATATTGCTTCAAAGTGTTATCAATAGAGAACTTAATGTAACACTTAGAAAATGTGTCATTAAAAGCTAAAAGTGATACATTAGACTATAGGAAGCACGGACAAGTGCAGCACCATAAAAGTGCTACCTATTGTCTATAGTAACATTTTATGGTCATTAGGTAATATTTTTTGGGTGTTACCTAATATCATTTATGTTGTAGTGTACATAAGACAAGTAACAAGTACTAATTTAAAATATCATTATACACATTTAACCTGAGTTTATAATCACAAATTAAACATATATATAAAAAAGGAACCACAGGCCATACCCAACTGATCAAAGTATCAGTCCTCCTCATACCCTTTAACTGCAATAGACAATAGTATATATAAGCATTCAGTACTCATTACAAAAAGATCTTAGTTGCTGCTTTTTAGTGCTAATATACCTAGAGGGACCTCGCTTCACTTTCTTCTTGACGTTTAAAACCAGTGGCGATCAATGTAATACTAACCTGTATTATTATCAGAGCAAATTGATCAAATTTCAACGAGTTATATAATATTGACATGAAGTCTCAAAGCCAAATACTTTTTCTCATATTTTTTCATTTGTCAGTTGCAACCTCCTCTATTCCCCAAACATACTAACCAATCAGCAACCACGATCCCAAAAAAGTAAGCTTTAGAATCAACATTAATAGAAAAATGACCGAGTCAATTAGTTCTCATTGATTTTGGCTAGCTCAACGTCTTTGTCGGCTAAATTCTTTCAAGATTTTGTAGAGTGATGAAGCGTCAAGACTAGCGACACTTTTTGATCAAAAACCTCTCATTATTATATTATATAAACAAAAGGATAGGTGGTTTGGAAGCAGATTCATAGCAAGTGTCCCCTGCTTCTATGTTTTAAATAGATAAACTTACTTGACCACTTAGGAATGGATCTATCACAACACCAAATAAACAAAAGGAAAATCAAATCAGTCCAACAACCCACATTTAAAATTCTGGATCCGATCAAATTAATTTTCTAATTATATTCCATTAAAAACTAGTAAGAAAAGGTAAGAGACTGGTTCACATGAAAAATCAAATCGCACAACAGTGCACGGATGTATTAAATCTTTCCAAAAAGTAGTGGATATTGCATTATTAGCACCAATCATTCCAATATGAAATGTTCCCAAAATTGGTATTTTATTATTGGGTTGCACACAACTAGACCAACATTCCACAACAAAAACTAACTATTCCTATGCAATGTCCTCAACGACTTAAGGAATACCAGGAACCAAGATTATACAAAAATCTAAAAATGCGGAAAAAGGAAAACCACAATTAACCTAAAGAGAACCATTAAATTTTCCATTTGCTTCTATAAACGATTGCCAGTTCATCACAATTCACAAGTAATTAATATGCAGAAACAATTTGAATTTCAAGAACCTTTACCAAAGATTCAAATCTGGGCCAACTCTGAAGCACCAAATCAACATCTTCAAAATCCAAAGCATCCAACTTTCCTGCAACACCTCCCAAAAAAGACTTCCTTTTCTGCTGTTTCAACTTAGTAATTAAACCTAAAATAAATAAATAAACTCAGTTCATCAAAGTCAATGTCCCAAACCCACAAAGCAAAAATAAAACAAGAGTTATCCCCAAAAAAATCAACAGAAGCCTACTATCAGAATATTAAAGATATACAAAAACCCATTTCCATGCACAAAAATTTCAAAACTATTAACTTAACAAAACTATTAGTGGCAGAAGCTTTTATGCTTGGGAATATTCTTTACCATATTATCCTTGCCTTACACTTGTCACAATCTTACATATCGCTAGTACAGGTTGTTAGCAAATCCTGTCCCAATCCATCTGTTATATATTAGTTATAATGTTGTTCTGCAAATGTAATTCAAACAATTACTTTTCAGTAAAGATGAAAGCAATTTACTCTTTTCCTTCAAGCTTTTACTTTTATGTTTCTATGCTTATTTCTAGTATGGTATCAGAGCAGGTTTCATCCTGACTCTGATACTCCCCTATTCATTCTATCGTTCTTAGTTTTCATATCCAGCCTCTTCCATGGCTGATGACAATGTAAACTCAAGGAACCAAACTCAAAATACTGTAGTTATAAATAACAACACCAGTGAAGTTCAAATTCTCCAACAAAATTTGTCAAATGAAAAAAATTGAGATTTTGAGGACACAATTAACAAACAATCGAAAACAAGGAGAAATAACTCAGAATAATGAAGAATTACTTGATTTGGGCCTAGGGTTTCCAAATTTCGGGATTTTGGGCAAAAGTTGATTCTGGATTCAATCAACAACCAAATCTAGTGTCCCTTGTTTGGTTGTCAAAATTTTTGCGAAGTTCTATTTTTTTAAATCTGTTTGTTATGTTTAGTACTTGTCTAGGTCTTGCAGGATTCTATTATTTTTTTAATCTGATTCTTATTGTTTAGTACTTGTTTGTGAATTTCGTTTTTATAGATTTTTTTCGTTATGTTTATATATTATTATGATTTTCACTGGTTAATTGAACTAGATAATTTTGGTGAGAAGTTTTTTTAGAAAGGGTTTGAGAAGAAAGTAATTACGCGCGAAAGAATTGATGTCTGGGGGAAAATTATTTTTCACAGGTAACACTTTAAGATAATGTTTGTTGTACAGTGTTATTATGAGAAAATATATATCGTTTCTTTAATTAGCACTAGGAATTATTCTTTTAGATAACGCTTTTTTTGACGGAGCGTTGTTCCAAGAACATATATAACACTTATTTAATTAAGCGCTATCTTGCTTTTTTCATATTACACTTCGTTAATAAAACGCTATTATATGGTTTATTGTGATAGCGCTTTCCTAAAAAAGTATTGTCTAATATATTTTCGAATTTCTCAATAAAGACTTTCATCTAAAAGTCGCTTATCCGAAATTCTTTATCTGAACTATTTCCTGCATAGTGATTGAGATAACTTGTTTGTTGCTTTCACAATCCCCAGTCAGGCCAGAAACTTAATATATATAGTCAAAAACTTTAGTGCTTAGCATGCACAAATGGCGGTAATGACAGACCAGATGCAATACAAACGGAGTACATAATTAAGCTCAAGTATTGATCGTGAGACAAGCGAATGGATGGTGTTTTGGAACTAATCTGAGGAGAGTTAGGGCTGCCCATTTTAAATGCAGCAATAACATTTTCAACATTGTAACAAGTAGAATAGAGTCTTGTGAGTTAAAAGAGAGAAAATTATGTTGTCGGCTAGTATTGAAAACAGGACTTCCACACGTGTGTACAATAGTCTGAGCTTAAATTTTGGTCCATCTCTAAAAAGCTGTCATTATTTAGCATGTCTATCTTAGTTCCATATATAAACAATATACTTGAGTAGAGCTATAAAATAAACAGCACCATGGGTCTAGAGTAGAGTTTGGAGACTGGGTGTCATCAACTAAGTTTCAATATAGTGACCACCAAAAACAAGTACTTAGTAATTCATAACATTCTAAGAGGTCAAGTGACTAACCTATTGCTCACAATTCACTGTCCATCTTAAACTTCTATTTGATCACGCTTTTAGGACATATCATTCTAAGTCAAAGATTCGATAAAAGTCAAAAATCTTTTTTTTTTTCCTAAGGATGAAGTCTTCCAAGTCTTCTCCTGCAGGAGTTGAAATTCTTCAATTGGGAACTTGCTTGCACACACGCACAAATATTAGGCGGGCCACATGGTTGTCCTGGGAGGCCCCTACGATGCTCAAGTCGGGACAATGATCGAGAGAGAAACTAATACAATAAACGAATACTAAATTAATACTTATGAGTAATTATGAGTCGATAACTTACAAATGAAGAGGATGAACCATTTTATACCTCAATGATGGGTCTCGTGGGCGTGTAGAAGAAATTGGCGTTGAGTGAGCCCGTCTAGAACTCCTTTGAGTTGGGTTATTCCATTAATAGCCCATTGGGAAATTAATGTTATTCCAATATATAAATCAAATTATATATTAATTATTAAATTTCATTTTTGCCCCAACATAAGGTCCCCCGGACTCCCCGATCTTTGCGAGAGGAATGTAGTAGTGCGGGAGCTAAAGCGATACAATATTTGACTTGTCTTGAGAATCTTGAAATTTATAAGGACCCCATGAAAGGGAAACCCCCTCCAGGAGTATCGAGAGGAGGTTTAGTTCACGAGGACCCCCGTTTGAGGGAGACCATCTTTGATCATGTTTTCCAATTCCCTTGCATGTTAGAACACTAAGTGAAATTTTCTTGAAAATTAAGGAGAGTGCCTATGGAGAGTTGCGGAGGAGTGAGGAGAGCCGAGATGAGAGCCGAGAGTTTGAGAGAGGTTGCTGCGGGATGCCTCCTCGGAGCGGGCAAGGGCACCCCAGGTGCTTTTGCGGGGCTCCCTTAAGGCGCCCCGTGCGCCCGCGCCCGAGGCGGCCCAAGCCCCGGTCCGTCCTTCCTTGCGTTTTTCTCCATCTTTTCGGAGTTTTCCCATTTTTGGGCCAAATTTCGGATTCGGTCCTTTTTCATTTCCGCTCGAGGTCGGCGTCACCGGTCGTCGTTTTTTGGTTTCGTTATTCCATTTCCACATTTGCCGTGGGCTTCGATATTCCCTCTGGCTCGAGGTTATGTTATAATGGTGAGGAAAAGGAGAGCTTGCGTGAGATTCGTGCTCGAGTGATGAGGTTCCCTGGAGCGTGGGTGCCAAACATTGGAGTTTCTTGCATGTGACGAGTCCCTCGGGACTTAGCCTTTTTTGGTAAGGCAACATATTTCCTTTGAGTGAGTTTTCGTGGGACTTGAGAGTTGAGGCCTTGTAGGATCTTCTCAAGGGATCCGAAGGTATCGGAGGCGACGATAGAGAGAAGCCCGACGAGGTCGATGTTACGGAGGAGGCGAGCCCCCCATGCCCGAGTAGTGATGAGTTTATTTCGACCTAGACAACCTTTGCCTTTAGTCTACCTATATAGGGCTTGCTTCATGTACTTGGATATTTTCCTTGCTTATTCTCTTTAGATGCTTCTATGCCTCGAGAGGTTGGATGATGCTTTGTTGGTTGATGTTACACTTGTACTTGTGTTTTGCGTTATGGATATTTTTTCTTCATGTTTGACTTGTAGTATTTGCATATGAATATTTGTTCGTGGAGACTTGTTCATACTTTGTCTGGAGATAGATCCTTCCCTTCCGGAGAGAGCCTTAGTTCTTCCGGAATGGCCGGGAGATGTTTGTACGGAGGTTAGGGGATGCCCTTCCGTGGCCGGAGGGGACGTGCTTCAGAGATTAGGTGGGCGCTCCACGCCCAGGCGGCGCCTGCGATGGCCCGAAAGGGTGTCTTTAGGACCCCCGGGGTTCCTTTCAAGAGCCCTTATCTTCATTATTTTTCCGATCACACGGTCATTTCTTCAAACAAGCAGTGTTAGCATTTTTCGCTCTCCTTTCGTTACACATTTTTATGACTTATGTTTGCGAGGACTCCCCATGAGGAGTCCCCCCCTCCCGGAGCGCAAAGCTTCTCTAGAGAATTTATTTGCGTCACAAGCGCGAAACTTCTCTAGACTTTATTTGCCTCACAAAGCATGAAGCTTCTCTAGAGGACTTTATTTGCCTCAAGAAGCGCGAAGCTTCTCTCGGGGACTATATTTGCCTCATGAAGCGTAAAGCTTCTCTAGAGGATTATTTGTCTCGCGAACCGGGGGAAGGTTCTATAGAAGATTTTATTTTCCGCACGAAGCGCAAAGCTTCTCTAGAGGACTTTATTTACCTCACGAAGTGCGAAGCTTCTCTAGAAGACTTTGTTTGCCTCACGAAGTGTGAAGCTTATCTAGAGGACTTTATTTGCATCACGAAGCGCGAAGCTTATCTACGAGGACTTTATTTGCCTCATGATGTGCGAAGCTTCTCTACATGACTTTATTCGCCTCACGACGAAGCGTGAAGCTTCTCTAGAGGACTTTACTTGCCTCAAGATGAAGCACAAAGCTTCTCTGCAGAGCACTTTATTTGCCTCATGATGAAGCACAAAGCTTCTCTAGAGCACTTTATTTGCCTCATTACATAGAGCGAAGCTTCTATAGAGGACTTTATTTGCCTCACTATGCGCGAAGCTTCTCTAGAGGACTTTATTTGCCTCATGAAACATGAAGCTTCTCTAGAGGACATTACTTTCCCGGAGATGATTGGGGAGCCTTATTGTGTAGCCACCTCTTATGTTGCGGGTAGGGGTAGTTCCTCCTAATTGCTACATGAGGGTCTCTACTTTTGGGAGTGCGGAAGGGAGCACATTATACTAGTTGGTGAATAATTACATATATGTAGTCAAGAGAAATGGTGAAAACAAATTGCAACTTGTATTATTTGTTCGGAATGAATGCTTAAGGAAACTTGGCTCGCATGCCATGAAATACTTGTAATAATTCTATTTTACGTCACGTGGTCGGAAAGATCTAGTACTAAAAAGTAAATAAGCATGTAAAGGCCCCAAGAAGGGAGCGGAAATTGGTTCATAGAAGAGATGGCAAGTTCGTAGCTTCTAAGGTTGTGGGACTTGATCAATGTCTTCTCTAAGGAGATCACCTCTCTCCGGGGTCTTTGGAGATCATGTTGATAGCCCCCACCATATATAAGTATTTTTCCTTTTTTTAGGCTCGGGGTAGTGTGGAGCTTGGCGGAGTCTGTCTTCCCTCGGCTAGGATCCTCGTGTCATCTACCTTGATCCACATAATCTTTCAAGTAGCCTCACTAGATCAAAGCATTTCGATTTCTCTCTTCAAGTGGATACAATCATCGTAGTATGGCTTTTGTTAGGGTGAAAATGAAAACACCGATTGGAATTGACTCTTGCGGTGTTGTCTCTCATTTTCCTTAGAGGTTTTATGATTCTATACCCCCGACGGCAAAGAATCAATATTTCAGCCACAAACACAATGAAGGAGTAAACCTCGCCTCGTATTCCTTTCTTCCACCTTCTCTTTTGCCGCCTCTTCTAAGTTGATGAATGTCATCTTCTCTAATTTTCCTCTTGTGGTGGGCTCGGCTTGGTGGATTCTCCACTCGGATGTGTTTGTCTAGTCCGCCCAAAGAACTCTTCCAGGATGGAGGAGACTTCCTGGCCAAGGATTCCTTCAAATGTCCCCCGACGGAGGTTCTGTTTCTAGATTCCGACAAATGTTTCGTGTTGGACGTTGGCAATATTGTTGACAACTTCCACTTAATCATTTCATGTAGTCCCTTAAGCGACTCTTCTTCTTTATGCTTTACTTAAAAAAGAATCGAGCAATGGTCTTGGGACACATTCGGTTGATGGAGAAGTGTTGCATATCAATGAGATTTTTCATCCAGAGATTGATCCTACAGGGGTGGTTGAACCAAGTCGTGCCCGCTGGTCGTGAAGTGGTGTGTAACACCTTGTAGTAAGAGGCATCCGTCATGTCATAGAGATCCGCTTTTGCATCAAATTTATCTTAGTACTCTTGGGGATCTTGGTTCCATCATATCCCAAGAGATGGAGGTCTTGATTCCCAAAGATAGTGGCTCGGTCATAATGGTAGGGGCCAATGGACTCTTCTTCATTAAGAAAGTAGCCCGCGAGTTGGCTTAGTTAGGTTTTATTGCTCGAGACTCTTGATCATTGGCGGATCTTCACGATTCTTGCAAAGACCCTCATCCTTTCCTCCTTGACCATCCATGTCAAGGTCTTTATGTGGTGGGGTTGGAGGGCTTCCATGCCGTCTCCGTGCGCTTGACCCGAACTTGACCTCTCAGGGCATTCCAGCGACTTCATCCGGTAGAGCCGGAGGGCTTCCTAGGATATGTGAACTTCTTCAATGGGAAGAGCCCCCACGGGGAGGAGGGGTGATGAGTGTAAAATATACGTGAATTGTGGGGCTTAAATTGATATATAATTGATGCATTTGCACGCATATTTACTATGTTTTTACTTGGTTTCCTTTAAAGGGCATGATACATGTATTCTTGTAATTCTTGCAGGAAACGGAGCTTAAAATGAAGAAATGTTAGTTGGGATGCCCGGATAAGATTACCAAATGCAAAGAGAAGATTAAAACGATGTAAAAAGGGAACAAAAGCAAGTCACACGGCCGGACCGTGTAAAGCCTCACACGGCCATGTGGAATGGTGATGTGAAAATCACGGTTGTGTGAAGAATGAAAGAAAACAGAGAGGACGGAGCAGTCCACACGGCGGACCATGTGGACAAGGAAAGCGCGCCGCGACCCAGCCCGTGCGAACTACATGCCCGTGCGACAAAGGGTCGAGCCCCGAGCTACACGACCAGTATGGTCCCATACGGCCTGGCCGTATGGAAAAGCTTTCATCGCATTTTTGAGTTTGCTTCCGCTCCAACTCTACAAGTGATCTCTCCAAGCATCTATAAAAGGGACCAAGTCTTGCACGAAAAACACAATGGATACATCAAAAACACATCAAATAACACAGGAATGAAGGAACCAAGAGCTTTCGAGAGCAAAAGGCTAGGTCGCGAAGGACACCACAAGGCTTTTGCATCTAGGGCTCAATGATTTCAACCGACACGGTTCAACGAAAGTGATGCTAGAAATTCGAGTCCGGTTGAAGATGAAAAACTTAGCGCTTTGTGGGAGGCAACCCAAGAAATGTCGCGACAAACCCCGGGGTTAAAAAAAGAAAAAAACAAACAGAAAAAATGAAAAAAATTAGATGTGCACGGGAGTGTGGACGCACATGACCCGTCCATGCGATCGCTCCTCTAGTTTCAAATTTGATGGACAAGCTCCGGCTTCAGGAACGATCCAGGTAAGTACTCTTTACGCATTTCTCTTTTCTTTTGATAATTTCCACATATGTTCGGTCGAAGCATATTTTAAGTTTGGGGGCTTGTCAAGAATGCGTAAATTAGTCTTGTTGCATATTTTGCATTGCATCTAGGATCGCATGTAGTAGCACTTGCATTTTAATTCTCGAAAAAAAAATCAATTTTTCTCGTTAATTTCATTTATTTTTGTTTTAGCACGTTTAGCGCTTTAGCACGTTTAATTGCTTTTGTGTGTATTTTTTATTCGATTCGTATGCCCAACTTCTCCCTATGATTTTTCTATGAATATTTTATGGATGGGATAACATACTTGGAGGAATAATGTGATAAAATTCTTGGGAGGAAAGTTATTTATTTGCTTGACATGTGTTAAGAAAATTGGGTATTTGAGCATGTTGCGAAAAATAAGCCTGTGAGCTTTTGTGCCTGAAAAACCGCTTTACATTATGCGGACTTATTTCTTTTTTGAGTGTGTCATTCATGATTGATAGAACTCTAGAACTTGCTCGATATCTTCATTGAAGCCATGTGTGTGTGCAATTTTTGAAAATGATTAAAGGCCATCTTTGTTAGCCTACTTAGCCTAAAAAGCCTACCTATGAACTCATGATTCCCTAGTTAGCCAATTTTGAGCCAAAACTTTTATTCTCGAGCCATATTGAACTTTAAAATTTAGATGTTTTTATACCGAAATTTCTTGAGCTTATAGAAAATGAATAAGTTTGGGGAGATGTGGTGAAAATTTATGAAAAAGAAGAAGTTCGCAAAAGAAAGAGGGATGAACAGATCTGGGTAAACAAATATGTATGTATATGAAGCTCGAAAAAGAAAAAATGTATCTCTCGAAAAAAATAGAGAAAATCGAGCAAAGCAAAAGAAAAATTCTGAAAATTATAGAAAAGATGAGAGCTTGAGGCTAAAGAAAAAAAAGAAAAATGAGGCAAAAAGGCCAAAGAATGAAAAAAAGAGAATTAAGGGTGGAATTGAGTTGAAAAAATAAAAATTGATTTTATGATGAAATTGGGTTAGTGAATTGCAAGTCTGTATGCTTAAATTATATTTGCTCAAGTCAAGTCACTTAATCCAAATTTCCCTACCCTTACCAAAGAGCCTACATTACAACCAAAATAAAAGTCCTTTTTGATTCTTAGATTGTGCACACAAAAGTGGTCGAGATGTTAGACGATTTGCAAGCCTATGGTAGTTCTACTTTCATTGAATTGAATTTGAGCGTAAACACTTACCATACACTTCTGAGAGTAGAGTGATACACTATGTACTTGTGAGTCGCGATGTCAAGTACCCGAAAGAGTATTAATAATGCCGATTTTATGAATAACGACTTCTTGATAATGAGTTACATGGTTTCCTTGAGTATGACGTCGAGTGTTATTTAATGTTTATAGTGTTCATGGGTGTTCTTTCGTTTTTATCCCTTATAGTGTTTTTCTTAATTACTCGATGACGAGCAATGCTTTAAGTTTGGGGGATTTTGATGAGTGTAAAATATACGTGCATTTTGGGGCTTAAATTGATATATAATTGATGCATTTACATGCATATTTACTATGTTTTTACTTGGTCTCCTTAAAGGGCATGATCTGCGTATTCTTGTAATTCTTGGCAGAAACGGAGCTTAAAAAGAAGAAATGTCAATTGGGATGCCTGATAAGATTGCCAAATGCAATGAGAAGATCAAAACAACGAAAAAAAAAAAAAGGGAACAAAAGCAAGTCACATGGCAGGCCGTGTAGCCTCACACGGCCATGTGGAATGGTGGTTTGAAAATCACACGATTGTGTGAAGAAGGGGAAGAAAACAAAGGAAAGGAGCAGACGTGTGAAGTCACACGGCCGTGTGGACAAGGAAGCCAACCGCACAACATGCCCGTGGGAACTACATGCCTGTGCGACAAAGGGTCGAGCCCCGAGCCACACGACCGTGTGGTCCCACATGGAATGGCCGTGTGGGGAGTCTGTTTCAGTAGCGTTTTTGAGTTTGCTTCCGTTCCAACTCTACAAGTGATCTCTCCAAGCATTTATAAAAAGAGACCAAGTCTTACATGAAAAAACATAACTCGATACAAAAAACATATCAAATAATACAGAACGAAGGAATCGAAGAGTTTCGAGAGCAAAAGGCTAGGTCGCGAAGGACACCACAAAGCTTTTGCATCAGGGAGCACAAGAGCTTCGAGGGCTTGGAGGAGAATCCATCCCGACAAGAAGGGTTTTTTTTTCTATGTCTAAGAACTTTTGTTTGTGCTTATATGATGTCATAATGTTGATTCGAATTTGTCTATGAGTTTGTAATCAATGTTTACATATTTTTCGGATCTTAGGGCATAATCGAAATCGTGGATTTGTATTAAATATGATTACTTATTTCTTTAATTAATTCATACTTTCTATTTTATGAATTCGAGTGCTTATTATTTAATTACTTTTTATCCGATCAATAATTAGCATGTCATATTTGTTATTGCAACATTCGGGAGATGAGTTCTAACAAAGACAAAATCGAATTCGGACATGAAACATGTGTGACAAAGCGTGTTTGTGGGGAGTTATTCAATTGACAAATTTTTTGGAGTTAATAAGAATGGGGCGATCCGGAGGACTACAATTCTTATTAATCAACTGTTTACGCACCACCCGGAAGGGAGAGTAGACGAACTTAGGAATTAAACCCATAGAATTGTATGAATTGGTTTTAAAACTTTATTCGCATTTATTATTGAAGAAGCATGTTGAGATTATGTGTCTAAGGTTGCTCCTAAAGATGTTGAAAATACTTGTGGGGTTCACAAATTTATTATATTTATTTTTCTTATTTTTCGATTTTTAGTAGATAAAATTATTCAATATTCGATTGCTTCAATAAAATTGGAATACGATGTTATTATAGCCTAAGTGTTCAAGATTCAATCCTCAGAATACGACCCTTCTTGCCATTATTCTATAAACTACACATCGTACACTTGCAGTTGTATAAACCAAAATAATTTTTGGCGAACAAGGGGTTGAGGCCCGTCTTGCATGCGGTGGAGGGGGCGACACTCCTCAAAGAGGAGGGTTGGCCCCTCTTCTTCCAGTGGCCATTCTTCTTGTTGTTCTCGCCCTACGACCAGCATTTTGAGATCCGGCTTCACGTGCTTGAAATCGATTTGCATCTTCGTGTGCTTTTCGCTGCTCCCACGACGCGCGTCAAAATAATGCCGCTTTTTAGGGCACATCACTTCAAGTAAATGATTATAATAAAAGTCAAAGTCTTCTTTTTCCCAAGGGAAAATCTTCCAAGTCTTCTTCTCGGGAGTTATAAATTCTTCAATTGGAAACTTGCTTGCACACACGCACAAACGCGTTAGACAGGCCCCGAGTTGTCCGGGTAGACCCTCCGATGCTCAAGTCAAGACAGGTGATCGAGAGAGAAATTAAGATAGTAAACGAATCTTTGAATTAATGCTAATTATGAGTCGGATAACTTACAAATCAAGAGGAGGGACCTTTTATACCCGCAGGTAATAGGCCCGTGGGCTTGTAGGAGAAATTGGCCCAGGGTCGATCCCGGACTCCTTCGGAGCGGGTTATTCCATTAATAGCCCATTGGGCAATTAATGTTATTCAAATATATAAATCAAATTATATATTAATTATTAAATATCGTTTTTGCCCCGGACACTATTAATATATGGTATCTTTCTCATCTGCATCATTATTGCTCGTGTACTAGTATGTATTATATACAGTGCATGTTATATTCAGTCATCCTTTCACTGTAACCAGGCATTCCCTTGCAAAATAACTTTGTCTCTATACTTGCAGAGTCATGTTAGGATGCAAGAACTATCAGTACATCAAATTTTAATATTGTTTAACAACCCTTCTCGTGTTCATAGAAGATCAAACATTGTAGTTTAGTGAGTTCATTCTCCAGTACATACATGTTCATTTCAAGATGTTCACATATTGCAAGCAGTAATTCGGTGAATCAAACTAAAATATACATTCCACGACATGGTAAATGAAAATATATAAAAAAAATTGTCATAGAGATATACTTCACTCCTCATCAAGAAGGATAAAATATCTACATGAGAACACTGGTTCTTGACATACTAAAAGTGAAGCAACTGAATGATTATTCTGAGCATTCTACTGAGTATATTCTTTCTCATTGATAAGAACCTGTTAGCTGGGGCAAACCAATGGAGTAAGACCTACAGCAATAATTACCCAATAAAACACCAAAACCAAAAACTTATCTCTTAACAAACCCAAGAAGGTATAAAACATGTAGATTAACTATGAAGTCAATTAAAACAATTGATGGGCAAAGACATTGTCATTCAGCCGTCTAATCTCCATTGCAAAAATCAAAAGTTAGTAAGCAATGCTTCAGTAATCTTCTTTTTATCAGATTGATAATGAAAAATTAAGTTATACTGAAACTAGAGTTCTCCACCAAAAACTTATTTTTTAACAAACTGATGGATATCAGTATAGCAATTATCAGGGGCGGAGGCATGATATGGTATTGGAGGGGGCCGACCAGAGAGCGGTCGGCGTCGCCGCCGCACAAGGCCCCCTCAAGCAAGGGCTCCGCGCCAGAATTTTTTATTTAAATTTAATACTTTAAAATGTAAAATTTAAACTCATTTCAAAATTTAAATGAATCACATAACTATTTTACTGAATTAAATGAATCACATAACTATTTCAACAGATTCAAATGAAATGAATCCCACTAATTATTATTATATCCCAATATTTTGCTAAATTTTTTAAACCAAACAAATAAATTAAAGTTGATAATATATATAACATATATATGAGCGTTAGTGTCTATATATTTATATAAGGTTGGTTACTTTTTCCTTATTGTAGTGACTTTGTGGTAAAACCCCACTAATTTTAGTCAAAGAAAGAGATTGGCCCGTGAAGAATTAATTTAGGTATTAGGATTTAGGGGCCAAGCATTTGAAAAAGAAAATTTACATATAAAAATATTAAAAAAAAAAACTTGGGGGCCAGGGCCCCCTTCCCACAAACGTGCCTCCGTCCCTGGCAATAGTACAAAACATCCTGACCATTTGCATAATATCTGGCAGCTGGCATATACCATATATTCCCTCAAATTCATATCATCAGAGGTTGTCATACTGATATTTAGTATTACCAATGATTAGAGGACAAGTGTCTGATCTAGAAAGGTCTGTTTGTTGTATAAATGGGTCACTGTACAGAACCTTGAGGTATCAATTAAAATGATAGATTTCTTTCAACAAATTATTTCTAGCTTTTGTTCTTCAGCTTTTATGGCTATTTTCATGTTCCGACATGGTATCGAAGCAGGTTTTTCAACCTGCCTCTGTGCCATTCCTCTTCCATCATTATTTTTTTTAACTTCCTCATATAGTAGCAGAACAAGCACAAGTTGTGCAGCCACAGGGTCAGTGTTCGAAGATTTTTTACCGCAAGCATACTCAAGTTTTAGTATAGATTGAAAAGTAGGGTTATCGTCTCCATGAGGATTGATATCAAGTTTTATCTAAACTGTAGTTATAATAGCTTAATTCTATCTAGATAATCAAAAATAGATGGTTTTGATTAAACTAAAAATAAAACTAAAATGATAAAAACAAATTCGTTCGAGACAAGTTATCAAACACTTAGTGATTATGAATTCTAGAGGGTGATTCACCTAGTTATCCCCTATGTTATCAATCCAGGTTTATTAATTACACGCTATAAATCTATAAGCCCAATGTTCCTACCGTTTATCATTTTTCTCTCGAGTGCTTAGTGATTCTAGGTTTCATTCCCGATTTCAATATCTCTATAAAAATCATAAATTAAACCCCGATGTGCTCGATGAATCTTCTTTCATGGACTTCAAAGATTCATAAACTTCTCGGTTCTATGAAACCCTAAGTTATGATATTCTATGGTCAAGCGTTCAATTATCTCTCTCGAGTGTCGAATCAAACACGCCAAACAATCTAAACTATTAATCGATAATTCAAATACAATTAATCCAAATAGCACAAATAGATTCAATAATATGTGAATCAAATAAATCGAAATATCAAAACATAGATTCAAACGTTGGTTACATCAATCATCTAGAAAAATAGATTTAGCTCATGATGGAAGTACAAAAACTCATGAAAAAATAATTATACATCTCAAGGGTTCAACAAAGATAGTGGAAAAATAATTCGAGAAGACTCAAGGAAAGAATTCTCTCTGTTTCCACAAGATAGATGCCTTCAAATCTCATCCCGAACTTTTTCTCCTTGCTCAAATTCATCCCGTGTGCTCAATAGAATGTCGAACCCTCTTTATGTGTGTCATTGGTTTAATTTATACCCCTCCTTCTCGTCCAAGCCCTAAAAAAATAAAAAATATAAAGTTTTTGCCAGGTGATGTGCGTTGTAAGCTGACTGCGATGCCCGTCCTCCGCCCGATTTTACCCCCCTCCCGTGTGTCGCTGCGGCCCTCATGTCTTCGCTACGTTTTTCTTGCAATTTCCCTTTTCAAGTGCGATTTCTTCCTTCCCAACACGTTTTTCATTGTTTTCAATCGTTTTCGTCTATCATAACCTTGTATTGACTCCTAACAATACCAAATGAAATAAACTGGACTCAATTGACACAAACACCCAAAAACAACACAAAATTCTCGTCAAGAATACTCGATTTGTTGGTATAAAATTAACTTAACAAATACTCCCAAACTTGGACGATTGCTTGTCCTCAGTGATTTTATCGACTCTTGAAAAATAAAAGACACGAATCAAACAAAAATAACAACTACTAACTCGAGCAGACAACTACAAAACTTCACAACTAAGCTCATTCGTCTCATAATTTGTTTCACTATCAATCAAACATGCATTTTATCAATGTGATCTCATGAGTATGAAATGTTCTTGATCACTCCATTTTCATTATTCGGATAAATTCACACAATCAAGTGTTTTCCAAAATGATCCACTTTTGAATATAGAGGTGTAATATTTATCGGACTCCCAAAGCTTGTCTTTCACACTAATCTCCACTAATGTAGGTTAATGTAACATAAGGATCAATATGACTTTGTGAGCTTGTAATGTGGGCTTAGGGTAAGGTAGGAAAATATGGGATTATTTGGCTCAAATCACCTAAACACACAATTATTAACTCTTTTAAATCACATGTCAATACCCAACCATCACTTTTCGACAATTTCCTTGTTCTTGCGTTATGAGCTTTCGTCCTCTCGCCGATATTTTTTTCTTTTTCTCTTTTTTTTTCCAAAACCCCCAAACTTAATCTTTTTCATACTTTATACATGGGGTTTAATATTTTCAATTTAAGGGCAACTTCACGCAATTCACCCCTGTTCATCATACACATCCTCGACCTTCAACATCTTTCTATAAATTTTGTGTATGAGTGAGGGTAATTGGAATTACCCCTCATATGTAAGCTACGGGTATTGGATTGGTTGCCAAAGAAACGGGTTTAAAAGGCTCAATAGGGGACACTAGGAGAAATACATAAACATAAAGATAGGCATTATAGGCTCTAGTTGTTCAAAGATGGCCAAAATCACTTCCTTAATGTTACGTCACCTAGAATTTTGCCTCGACTAGTGTTCGGACAAGTTTTAGAATCCGGTGGGATCATTCGATCAACAGATTAATCCATAAATCGTCTCCATATAAATCAACATAGTCAATCAAATGGGTAAAATAACGATTCACGAGCAACATATTACTACCAAACACATACTCTTTTTGATTCAACTCATATTCAACAAATTCACTTAGTCATACAAGTTTACAATTACATATACGACTCGACTCGACCCCGGACTCTTGTTTTTTTGATTTATTTTAGACAAGACTCGACTCAATGAACAAATACGAGACTACACCTCCCCAAACTTATAATGACATTGTCCCTAATGGAGAGGTGAGAAAGGGATTTTCTCGGTAGCCGAGGAGCTAGGGCTCCTCTTCTGAGTCATGTGGTGGAAGGAAGGCAAATCGGTCTGGTGGTGGCGGCGGCTACGCAGAAATGGGAACTACAGGTACATCGGCTATAGATTTGAGCAAGGATCTTATCGCGCTCATTTCTTTATTCCTCCCACGTGGCTCGTGGGCGCCGCTGCTCCTCCTAAAAGTCAACTTCAGGCGGCGATGAGCCCTCCCGAACTCCCGCATTTCCAAATAGTACGCATGCATAGCATTGGCGTGGAAATCGAGAAAAATGAGGCGATCGATGATCGAAGTAGATGGAACTCAAGATTGTGCGTCGGTGCGGGCATGTAAGGTGCGGCCACGGGTGGAACGTAAGCGGGGTCAACAATATATCCCGCGTCTCTAGGCTCGAGGCACATTGTCGTCCCAATTGTTATATGCGAGAAATGATAGTGGAGTAAATGGGCCTTTAGGGCGTTCAAAGGCTCATCGGTACTCCACGTGATGCTAGTGTTATTGCGAAGCGGGATTAGGGCGGCATACAAAGTCCCCAAGAGTGCGGTGGCAAATGACTTAATGGATAGACTCGGAAATGATCACTCTTTGGGTCAATTTGGATGTGGATGATGGCATACGATAGATAAGCTCTGTTTTTCATGACATCATTTGACATGCCTGGTCGGTATCATATTTTTGTAAATGAAATGGTACCATGCACGGCCATGCCGACCGAGAGTGATGTGAGAAAATGCAAGATCGCTACCGGCAACTCAAGTAGGTCGCCATTCGGTGCACGGGCGATATAGAGCACTGTACAATGATGTCCAAATCGTGTGGTGAGACACAAAGTCGGTGTAGGGCTTGCGATCCACCCGGTAATGAGTAATATTCCCGATGACTTCGGGCTCATATGATGTTTCATTGTGACGCACATAGATATCATTGGCCAAAACATAAGGATGCTTGCGCATTGGCATAGAATTCCCGAACCAAAGTAGAGGCATAAGGCTCGGGTTGGGCGTTAGTTTCTTCCAACGATGTTCCCGAATCATGCATTTAAGGTGGCCATCTTGTGAACCTGGTAGAAGACTCCGTTCAGCAGTGATACTCCGCACAATTAATTTCCCGTAAAAGAGTGTTTGGGCTTACAAACTGGCGGGTGTCGTATTGCTCCGATGTAGTTGCCTTTTCTTTGCCTTTTCCCTTGCTCGTGCCCTTTTTGGGTGCCATATTTGTAACCTAGCAAGATAAACACAAAAACAAGGCACGTGGAAACACAAAAATCGGTTATGGGTGAGAAATCAACAATCAAAGTAAGTATAAATGCACCAAAGTGAAAGAAGTAATATCACATATAGAGAAGGTAGGGATGTAAAAAAAGCGAACCTTTTTTATTCAATTCGGTATTGATTCATATATTGATACTCTAATTCGAAAAATTAGAATTCGAATACAAATAAGAATATTTATTTAGATTCACATATTATGCGAATACGAATATGAATATCATTATATTTGATTCCAGTATTCGAACGAATATTCGAATAATATTATATATTTATATTTATACAAATCACTGATATATAATCTTTATATATATAAGTATATATTTTATTTATATAGATTATTAATATATAATTAACCATAAATTCACTTATAACAGACCCAAACTAATAGGCTCATATATAAGTATATTCTTGTAGTATACTTTGTTGTTTGGGTGGTACTGTTTACAAGAAACATGGCTAATAGTGTTTGGAAAAATCTGGACAGGAATAAGTCGAGGCCAAGATTTGATCTTGTCTCTCGCAAGACGAAATTGCCTCGTATACAAAGTGTTTAGGGTTCCGCCAATCGTCCCTTAGATACAATGACTTTTATTGTTTCGACTTAGCGAAAGACTCGCAAAAATCGAAACTACGGCGAACACAAGTGTATGAACTTTCAAGTTAAAGAAGGGATACAAAACAATATGTTGAATGCAAATAAATGACTCAATTTTTATCTGGTTAATTTCGTGTATATTTTTCATCTGCAAGGGCTCATATATATAGGCATCAAGGTGCCTGGTGGAAAGGATATGTCTTTTGGATCGAAAAGACATGTCTGAACAAAAAATGCACATGGTTGCTCTAACAGTGCATCCATTCGAAAGTGTGCGTCGCGCAAAAAACTGCGTGACGCAGGTTTTGCCATCGTTCGCGCGGTGCGCGCGCACGTGCACGTTGGCTTCTATCTCTGCGCGGTGCGTGCAAGACCGCCCCCACACCACGTTGCACGCGCGCGTACCTCTCAATTGGAAAAAATAATTAAATTAATATTAATTAAAGGGTTTTAAATATATTTGGTCCAAAACTATAAGGGCCTTGAAGCCCAAGCCCACGGCCGGTGGCGGCGTGGCAGATGAGCATGTGCGTTTTGAACCAAACCCACAAGCATGTAGGTCCTCACTCCTTTAAAAACTTGGGAAATTGACACAAATGCCCACTTTTTTGAGACAATGTCACTTTTACGCTTCACGGTACTATTTTACCTAAATTTACGCTCCGCCCTTTTTTACACAACAATACGCTCCAAAAAAATTCCCGTACTTTTTTACACTTTGTTTTAACATTGTTTCTAACATGTTTCAAGCATGTTTCTTTTAATAAATTTTAAGTGAAAAAATAAATTTTGCTCGTTAAATAATCCATTTTATACTCGAAGTTTTATAAAAAATAAGAAAAATACACATAAAACAACACATATTAAAACCAAACAAATTAAAAATATTATAGAAATAACATGAATAATAATAACACAATTCAATTTTTGATCCAATGCATGAAAACATAAGAAACATGGAAACAACCAGGGAGGCAATATAGAAACAAACGGAAACAATATAGAAAACACCATATGAGTAAAAATAGTTAAAAATAGGTAAAAACAAATTGTATTCAAACATCGAAAACTTCATGGAAACAACAAAGAAACATCGGAACAACATTAAAAAGAGTGTGGAAACAACCCAAAAATAACGTAAAAAATATTAAAAACACCACATGAATAAAATGGAATATTTTAGGGTTCGATTGATGGCTCTCTCTAGGCGATGACGGAACCTTGCCTCCTCCTTCAATCGTTCGTTTAGAGATCTCAACATCTCACCATGGATTTTGATCTGTTTTTGTTTCCTGAAATTGATGGCGCTGCAACAACAAACAAAATTATTTACACTTCCAATTTTCATGCAAATCTTAGGGTTCCAACGCAAGAGGGCAATACAGCTGGTCGAGAGAACCCTGCACGTGATCAAGAAAATGTTACCAAACCTGTCGAACGGGTTCAACCTCACATTCATTCTGATGGATGCCAGCCCAACGGGATAGGCGACGTGCAGCAGGCTAGGGTTTTGGGCGGAACGCAACAGGCTGGGGTTTTTGCTAGTAGTGGGACGCTGTCACAAAACCTTAACCCTTATGTTAATATTCAAGACGGGACATACGCCAGGATGCCAGCATCGCATCCATATCAAGGGGCGAACAAACAACCCTCAGGATTTGAGGACGGTTTATGGGGATATGCACAACAAAGATTCACCTGTTGTGGAAATTTACGTTGCGAGAGGAGAGTGATCACTACGAGGCATGAAGATGGAATGAAGATGTTAGAAATTTTTCTAACCGCAAGTCTCTACGGTGTCAAGTTTTAATATAGTAATATGAGTAGGGTTGTCGTATCCACGGGGAATGCGTGTATAAGTACCAAGTATAAATTACCTATGCTATATTTGTGAGATCAATAATAGGTGGGTGTCTCAATTTATAAATAAAAATAACTAGATATAACTAATCAAAATATAAACATCTAAATCTATGGGAGAATGAATTCTAGAGGTGTGATGAATCTAGTTTTCCTTATATTATCAATATGGTATATCAATCACAAATTACCAATTTATAAGTCAAGATTTCTACAATAATCATTTCCTCTCTCGAGTGCCAAATGATTTTAGATCACAATTGGGGAATCAATATCTCTATAAAGATCACCAATTGAAATCTCAATAAAAACTATGAATCTTGGTTGATGACTTCAAAGGATTCACAAATTTCTCAATTCTATGAAATCTAGGTTATGCTATTTCAAGGCCATGTATTCAATTACCTCTCTCAAGTGTCAAATCAAATACACCAAACACTCTAAATTATTGATCAAGTAATTTAGAAGCAATAAATCCAAATAGCACAAATAGATTGAGAAATCTAGATTGACAAACCACAATATCAAAACATAAGTTCAAACATAGATTACATCATCCCTCTAGAATTATAAAGTTTAGCTCATTATGAAAATACAAATACCCATAATCAAATGAGAATGCATCTCAAATGATATACAAGAAACAACAAAGAAGGAATTAAGAAGGAATTAAAGAGATTAAAGAAGAATCTTATCTATTTCTAGATGATAAATGTCTTCAATCTTCTTCCCCAACTCTTTCCTTGTGTCTTGGTGGTGTTGGTTTTCATCCCCAAGTGTCCTCCATGCCCTAGATCAAGCCTCCCATGTATCTATTTATAGTACCCTCCTTTTAGATCCAAAAATTGGACTTTCATTGTTTTGTCCGCCCATGGGCGCTGCAGCGCTCTAAAATGGGCGCTGCAGCGCCAAAACACAAACCCAGACTGCCACTTTTCTGTACCGGGCGCTGCAGCGCCAAGGAGGGGGCGCTGCAGCGCCCTTAGAACACTCACGGGGTATTTGTGGCGCTGCGTTTTTTGGCGCTATTCTTTTGTATTTATTTGTTCTTGCAGCGCCTTTTTTTCACTTATTTGTAGCACCATCCAAACGTCCGAATTAGCTTTGGGTGTCTTCATAAGAGTTGTAGCCCTCTCTCTTAGCTTTCCATATCCACTTGAATCGGCTCAATATCAATTTTGTAGATAAAGTTATGACCAAAATACTAAACCCTGCCAGTGCTAGAAATTCCAGGCGCGTTTGGACGTTTCTTCAAATCAATCTTTCGTTGTTTGATCATCCTTACTTGTTTTGACACACGACTCCTTAAAATGACTCTAGACTCAATATAATTGTCCCTCAACATGGCTTGGCCACTCAAATGACTCGAAACAATAGAAATTAATGCCTAACCTATGAGATATAACAAAAACGACTCAAAATACTCAAAAACAACACAAAACTCTAGTGTCGGAAGCCCAAATCAATGGTATAAAACCAAGTGAACAAATACCCCCAAACTTAGAATATTTCTTGTCCTCAAGCAATTACAACTCTAAAATGAAAAATACAAGACACAACAATACAAACAAATTGCAAAACTTCACAACCAATATCATTTGTCTCATTACTCATTTCACTATCAATCAAGCATGTGTTTTGACATTGTGATCAAATGTGTTGAATGTTCATGCCAATTCCATTTACATTATTCAAATAAGTTCACGCAATCAAGTGTTATCAAAATGATCCACTTCTAATTATCAAGAATTAATGTTTACCGGATTCCATAAGCTTGTCATTCACACTAATCTCCACTAATGTAGGCTAATGTAACACAAGGATCAATAGGACTTCAAGGCTTGTAATGTGGGCTTAGGGTAAGGTAGGAAAATATAGGATTAAGTGGCTCAACTCACCCAAACACACAATTATCACTTCAAATCACCAATTGCCAAACAAAATAACTACCTTCACTTTTGTTAAATTCTCGATTATTCTCCCTTTATGAGCCTCATTTTTTTTTTTATTTTTTTTTCCGAAACCCCAGAATTATTCTTTTGCATATTTTAACACATGGGGTTTCATATTTTCTTTTTCTCGGGCGCTCCATGCAAATAGCACATCTTGTACTTATCATACCCTCCTCAACCTTCAATATTCTTCTATACTTTGTGTGTATGAGTGATGGGTAATTAAGATTTTCACATGTAGGCTCAAGGTATAAGATTGGTTGCCAAAGAACACGGGTTTAACGAGGCTCAAGGGGACACTAGTGAAAATATATAATATAAAAGTAGACATTTTTAGCTCTAGCTTGTTCAAAGATGGCCTAAATCATTTCCTTAATGTTACTTCACCTAGGATTTCGCCTCGACTAGAGATCGACAAGTTCTAGAATCCGGTGGGATCATACAAGAAACACTCAACTTCATAAATCATTTTCAAATAAATGTTGAATTATGCATGTGGATGGAATTAATGGAACGAAACATAGATCATCTTTGCTCAAACACATGCTCTTTTGACCGTTTAACTCATACTCGACAAATTCACTTAGTCATGCAGTTCTCTGATTCAACAAATGACTCGACTCGACTCAACTCAAAGCAAATATACAAGACACAAAAAAAAACACGAAGAAAGTAGGATCACAAACGAAAAAGGTATTACCACTCCCCCAAACTTAATATAACCATTGTCCTCAATGGAAGAGGTGTAACTCCACGTCGAATTGTGGGGTGAAAGAGAAGCACGGGGCCAATTGGTAGCACTCCATAGGGTCGATGGCTTTTTCCTTGCCTTTCTATGATTTAGGAGGCACAATACCAACCTGTCAAACAAAACCAAACGTGGAAACGAGCAATGGGGTAAAGTACCACAATATCATACGAAGACCATGGGAGAGACATTAATGTCATATAATTGTAATCAATATGTGAAATCCCAACAATAAACCAAGAAGGGTATGCAAAAGTATTAAATTTCTCATTGAGGCATTTTATCAAATACATGGTGGGCATAGATAGAGAATAAGGATGTGGAGGTAATTTATATAACCAATTATGCCCAAAATTTCTATACCAATCCAAATTCTATCACAATAAGCACCTTTTGCACATAATTTCACAAGAATCGCGTAATGAGCATACAAGAGGGATAGGGGTGAGATGCAACATGACTACTACTAATAAAACAATAACATTCTAACTAATCTAACTATGAAAGCAAGTAAAATGAGCTTGGGTTGCCTCCCAAGAAGCGCTAAATTTAAAGTCTTTAGCCGGACTTTTGTTTTACTCAACCAGGATCAAAAACAAGTGTCGATCATGCCACGCCTTTGTATTTTCCAACAATATAGGCGATCCTTGGTGTATGTAAGACGTGGATGATTAAGGATCACAATATTGATGGTCTTTTGGAAATCAAATGTGTTCCTAATGATAAAAAATGGTTTATCAATCATAGTAAAGATATTTCTATCTTTACTCACATTGAATATCATGAAATCGTAGAACATGTTAGTTGATCACCATTTTCAAACATTGTTCCTTCAAGTGTATGCTTCTTAAAATTTGATACATTTGTATTGAAGCTTACATCCAGTGCACATATTTTTGTCAATATGAGGATTTTCAATTGAGTGAGAGATAGAGATACTCCCCGAGTTAATTTGATGTGGCTCCTCCTCTTGTAAGATCGGATTGCACTCTTCAAAAGTCTCCTCCAAATTTTGAAGGGCGTCTACCTTTTTCATAATGGGCAATTCATGTTCATGATTTTCTATTTCACAGGTCCCAAGAATGATGACGACTCTTCATTATTAAGTTGGTCAATCATTTGTTGGAGTAACTTTGATGTAGTTTGACATGTAATCTCAATTTGTTGAATGCTTGCCTCGGTTTGTAGTAATCTATCATCACTTTCTCGATTTCTTATCTTACACTCTTCGATAAACTCAGCAAGATTTTCTTCCAACTCGGACCGAGCGTTTTATCTCATCTTGTCGTCTTCTTGCCTCACAATCGTCAGAAATTGATAAAGTGTTTCTTCCAAGCTAGGCAATTGTTCTTGTGGTGATGAAAGGTTTCATGATTTGCCATATTTTGGGCCCATACATTTTCTTGAGGTAGATAATAAGGAACAAAATTGTTCACACTTTGACTTCCAAAAATCCTAGAATCATCATCGATTGTACGTATGTGCATACATTATAATTCCATCCAATTTGTGGCTAAAACAATTACACAAAATTAAAACATATAAAAGAAAATAAAAAAATTAGTCAAATTACAACTAGGCAATCAACCTTGATATCACACAAAACACATTCCCCGGCAACGGCGCCAAAAACTTGTTAGAAATTTTTCTAACCGCAAGTCTACGGTGTCAAGTTTTAATATAGTGATATGAGTAGGGTTGTCGTATCCACAGGGAATGCGTGTATAAGTACCAAGTATAAATTACCTATGCTATATTTGTGAGATCAATAATAGGTGGATGTCTCAATTTATAAATAAAAATAACTAGATATAACTAATCAAAATATAAACATCTAAATCTATGGGAGAATGAATTCTAGAGGTGTGATGAATCTAGTTTTCCCTTATATTATCAATATGGTATATCAATCACAAATTACCAATTTATAAGTCAAGATTTCTACAATAATCATTTCCTCTCTCGAGTGCCAAATGATTTTAGATCACAATTGGGAAATCAATATCTCTATAAAGATCACCAATTGAAATCTCAATAAAAACTATGAATCTTGGTTGATGACTTCAAAGGATTCACAAATTTCTCAATTCTATGAAATCCTGGTTATGATATTTCAAGGCCATGTATTCAATTACCTCTCTCAAGTCTCAAATCAAATACACCAAACACTCTAAATTATTGATCAAGTAATTTAGAAGCAATAAATCAAATAGCACAAATAGATTGGGAAATCTAGATTGACAAACCACAATATCAAAACATAAGTTCAAACATAGATTACATCATCCCTCTAGAATTATAAATTTTAGCTCATTATGAAAATACAAATACCCATAATCAAATGAGAATGCATCTCAAATGATATACAAGAAACAACAAAGAAGGAATTAAGAAGGAATTAAAGATATTAAAGAAGAATCTTATCTATTTCTAGATGATAAATGTCTTCAATCTTCTTCCCCAACTCTTTCCTTGTGTCTTGGTGGTGTTGGTTTTCATCCCCAAGTGTCCTCCATGCCCTAGATCAAGCCTCCCATGTATCTATTTATAGTACCCTCCTTTTAGATCCAAAAATCGGACTTTCCATAGCCACTTGAATCAGATTAATACCAATTTTGTAGAAAGTTATGACCAAAATACTAAACCCGCGGTGATAGAAATTCCAAGCGCGTTTGGGCGTTTCTTCAAATCAATCTTTCGTTGTTTGATCATCCTTACTTCTTTTGACACACGACTCATTAAAATGACTCTAGACTCAATATAATTGTCCCCCAACATGGCTTGGCCACTCAAATGACTCGAAACAATAGAAATTAATGCCTAACCTATGAGATATAACAAAAACGACTCAAAATACTCAAAAATAACACAAAACTCTAGTGTCGGAAGCCCAAATCAATGGTATAAAACCAAGTGAACAGAAGGCGTATGCAAATTTGTTAAATATTGAAGAGAACACTCGACCAATCAAAAAGGGACAATACTTCTCCGTGACGATGGACGAGGAGCTTTATCAACAATGTGCATCGAGTTACGAAACATGCTTATTGGGCATATCATTCTTCCCAAAGGTACAAACCCTTATAATTTTCACGAACTAGAACTAAAGTTGGATTGGATTTGGAAATTTAATGCCCCTTGGAAGTTGGTTATCTTTGGGACGGGATATTTTAACATACGATTCGACAATTTGGAGGAACGAAACAAAGTTTTTCCGAAGGGTTCATGGAAATTGCAACCCAGGGACAATTCGTCTCATGAATGGATTCGGATTTTAATCCATACAAGATTAACACGTCCGTGGCTTAGGTGTGGGTTCGAATCTAGAATTAAGTTATGAATATTGGCACAAATCTTTAATTCATAAGATAGCTAGTTCCATTGGCACTCGATTGGATAGATAGACACTCTTTATCCGGTGAAGTGGGTCATTTTGTCGGTTTTTGTGGAGATAGACTTGAACAATCCGCTTCAAGAATACATTATGGTGGAACGAGTGGGTTATTTCTCCTTCATTCCCATTAGCTATGAAAATGCCGATTTTTGCTTTCATTGCCGGATTGTCGGATACAATAATAATCAATGTTGTCGGTGAAGACACAAGAAGTGACAAAACATACGAGAAAATGGGAAAATTGAAACCGGCTAGCTCGGGGCGACAAGTGGTGTGAGGGAAAAAATAATACAAACAAGGAAAGACGGTATACGCGGAATGGGTGCAAGTGAAACGGAGGCGGAGGTAGACCCCGAGAGGGGGTTTATCTTCTTCGGGTATCCCAATCACAAACACTTTTGATATCTTACGAGATGAAAAAATACGGTGACCGACTCGAACAAGGCTAATATCAATATGCCGCCAACTACAAGTACAAACAAAATAGATGAGAGGGTATGGGGCATGTTAACAAAGACAAAGCGTATGGTCACATATAATCCAGGAAGGTGCGAACATGAGACATGATGATACACTGCGGATTGTGGTGATCGAGGCACGGAGAATTTAACGAGAGCTATTGCTACGATTTCCAAAAGTGCGCCCGTTAGTGATTACGTCATTGATAATGAAAAATCGGTGAATTTTCGGACTATGGCTGCTTTGCCTGCCGGACAACGATGGTGACATGGAAGAAGAAGAGAATCAAGCGACAAAATTTCTTGAAGATATTGACTCCGATGCGCACAAGGTGCGTATTTCTCCTCCCTTCCTTTCATCATGAATTGCATATTTTGGAACATTAGAGGCATTGGCAACGATGCTTCTAAATCCATGCCTAAGGATTTATTTCGTGTACATAAACCTCGATATTATAGCTATTGCGGAACCTAAGATTCATTTTAACTCTATTCCCATTTCTTTTTGGCATATTATGGACATGACGTTGGTGGCGGAAAATTTTCGTGCTAATGGCTTGCGGACATTTGAGTCTTAGCTAAATCCGGTTCACATCGTGTGCATCGTATCTTTTCTTCGGATCAAATTTTGGTTTGCAAAGTGGATGTTAATTTATCTTTCACATGGGTGTGCATGCACAATGTTTCTACGTTGATAGGCGTCGTCGGGGTGAGGTTTAGAGTCTTGGTTTACTGGATTTGGTTTTGATGGGGGATTTTAATGACGTGGTGGGAAATCATGAAAGACAGGGCGGTATGCTCACACATAATATTTCTTGTCGGGAATTTCAGCAGTTCATTGATGTTAATGATTTTACTCAAGTCACTATGACGGGTAATTCTTTTACATAGGGTATTTTTCGTGCCGAGAGTATTGATTCAGGCTTGTTTGGATAGAATTTTGGCTACCCAAGCATTCATGGACAAGTGGCGGGTGATTAAAGGGTATGTGGGGGTGCATCATTGCTCGGATCACAACCCCATTTTCCTAAATTGCTCTCAGAGAGGTTCTCCTGGTCCGACTCCTTTTCGATTTCAATCTATGTGGATCCAACATGAGGATTTTAAAACTGTTGTGAAAAATTCTTGGGACTGCAGTGTTTCTTCTACGAACCTTATGATTCGGGTCATGTTGAAACTCAAGAGATTACGACAGAAGCTTAAAGAATGGAACTTCTCGGTGTTTGGAGACATTCATAGGCAAGTTGACGCAGTGCAAACGAATCTGAGGGACTTACAATTGACGATTTCGTCTCGGGGATATACGAATGAATTGATGCAACGAGAGGTGGATCTTCACACGGAACTTGACACTTTGTTGAATCGGCAATACGAATGCTTGCGTCGAGAAAAGTAGGGTGTCGTGGCTTAAGGATGGAGATCGCAATCTTTGGATTCTTTCATAGAAAATTACACTCTAAGCATTCTAGGGGATTATCCGCGACACGGTGAATGGGGCAGTTATCACGGACTCTTAGGCTATAAAGTCTCACATTATTAATTTCTATGAAGACCTATTTTCGCACAATACCTCTTCATCCAACGATATTTCGAAGATTGACGAGGTTATTCATCACTCGTTTCCATGGAGGATAACATCGTGTGCAATCCGCTGATGAGAAAATCAAGGAAGCGATATTTAATCTTAGCCACGATAGTGCGTTAGGTCCGGATGGCTTTGGAGGTCACTTTTATCATCATTGTTGGGATATTGTTGGAGGGGACATCATTGCGGTTCGTTCCATCTTTACTACGGGCCAACTACCCACGGGTTGTAATTCGAATTTCATGGTGCTCATTCCGAAAACTAAGAGTGTTGATCGTGTGGAAGACTTCAAACCTATCATTTTGGGTAACTTCATCTTTAAAACAGATTACCAAGATTATGGCTAATGATTTGGTGCTATTTTAAAGACTCGGTCTATAACTCGCAATTCGAATTTATTCTAGGAAAATAGATTCATGATTGCATTGCACTAGCTTCGGAAGGTGTGAATTGTCTTTTAAGCGAAATATTGGCCCCAACATGATTGTTAAAATTGATATTAGAAAGGCTTTTGATACATTACAATGAGACTTTGTCCTCTGTCGTATGGGGTATCTTGAGGAGCTTGTTAGTTGGGTATCTACTATATTTGACTCGACCCATAATTCTATCTTAGTTAATGGTAGCCCGAAGGATATTTTCATTGTATAAGAGGGGTCCGATAAGGCGATCCACTCTCCTCTACTATTATGTGCAATTGAGGAAGTTTTGCACGCCTTACGGAGAATGCTATTCAAAGAGATTATATTGAACCGTTTATGGCGCTAGGAATATCCAACTTCCACCACGCTTGCTATATGCGAGATGATATTTTAACGGACTACGGCCTCATGGCGAGAATTGTCAACGGCTTTTGGAGATTATTGAGACCTATGGGGAGATTTTGGGTCGAGATCTTTAATCCTAGTAAGTCTAAAGTTTATTTAAGTGATTCTACTTGAATAGGCTTATTACGAGAATACAACGCCATTTACGGATCTCGAAAGGCTCATTCCGATTACTTATCTTGGGGTACCATTGTTCAAAGGAGTGCCTAAAGTTCTAATTTTTATGCCGATGTACAATGAAATCTTGTGCACATTTAGTTCTTGGAAGGGTAGTTCTTTATCTCGGGTAGACAAGATCACATTGTTAAATTCTATTATCACCGGATCGTTTGTTCACTCAATGCTTATATATAAATGGCCTTTTCTCTTCTCAAGGCCATGGAATCGACGATTCGAAATTTTATTTGTCCGGGAACATCAACAAGAAAAAGACATCGCCCCATTATTTATGCTAGATGTTGTGCGCCGAAAGATGACGGTGGGTTAGGGATTGATCCCTCGACTAACAAGGCTTTTATGATGAAAATGGCGTGGAAGCTAATTAAATCGGAGGATGAACTAGTTTCTATACTTCGACGATGGTTCATGGTTCTGCCCCTCGGAACATATACATCGTGTCGTCGATCCGGCCTGGTTTACGCCCGTTTGTGTTATATCCGGAAGAGCAATCTCGGTGGTTTCCTGGATATGTTTCGAATATTAACTTCTCGGCTTGATAAGCGGCTTGGGTATTCTATTCTATTGATCGATCGCATCGACGGATTCCACTTCACATCGATTGTACTTTTCCTCAATCCATTTCGAATTATTACTACAAGAAAAACGCTAATAGACATCGGTTTTTAATCGATGTCTAATGAAGAAAAAAACTGATGTTGAAACCCCTGTTGTTAAAGGGTGGGTTTTCAACATCGGTTTTCCACCGATGTCAATAAGTGGAACATCATCGGTGGAAAAACGATGTGTATTGTGAAACATAAGCGATGTTAAAGGCCCTGTTGTTAAAGTGCAAATTGTTTAACACGATTTTTACCGACGGCGTTTCGTATAACAACATCATTTTTTAACATCGGTGTTGAACGTATGTTGATTCTTGAAACCACAAAGGCTTATAAGTTGTTGTTTTTGGTTTAGTTAGTTACAAAATAACATCGATTTGAAACCAATGTTTATATTAGAATAATCATTGTCGTTACATTTTAACACATCACTTTATAACCGATGTTGTTTGTTTTTAAAGCGATTTCATATTGCTCAACAATATTGTGTTTTTCACCCCTCTAATTAACAAAAATAGTGCCAATATTGACCAATCTAAATCAACCAACAATTAATTACAATTGAAATTAACAAATATAATCTGCATTAAGTCATCCATTCAAAATGTGCACAACGAGTATACGTAATATGGCCAAAATGTAGCTATACAAACGAGTAGGCCTTAGTGTTGCAACATCCTCACAGTTCCCAATTTGTCCACTTACATTGCAAATCCTTACTAGTAAAGTTTATAAACAAAATCCAATGAGTTCTAGTGGAAATGGATCAGACACATCCTGAAACATTCTTTGACCCCGCTGGTACAGGCACAGAAACATCCTTCGATCCTATAAAAAAACTTGAAATTGGAGAATCCATGTGATATTTAGTAACAAATGTGAAATCTAGCGAAACATGTATAAATATAAGTTGTCATCCATCAACTACAACATACCTGGTACGTTGTGTTTTTGGCAACATTAATAAGGTATTAAACTAGGAATAATATGAAATTGACAAAAGTTTCAAATATGTCTTCTTTGTACATAATAAGTTCCAATTCCTTCTCCATATTTGATTCCCATGCAACTTCCTAAATCAACAAGATCAGGTCATGTATCACCTGAAATAAAAACAAAATGAAAAGAATCAATAAACCAAATCATACATAGTGTTATAAAAGAAAGTCTCATTCATCCCAACGTCAATATATTCTGAAAGAATCAATCAATAAGCTAAATGATAATCTTTTATAAGACGAAGATTTTTGGGGTTCCCATTCTGATGATTTCAAAAGACAGAGCGTATTCTATTAAGTCCCCAACTGTAGCACCCAAGAAAATTTCAAATGCAACTTGCAGAGATCACTTTCTTTAATACTAAATTCACGAAGCCCAAGACAAACAAGGAAAATCATTTGATGGTTGTTTTAACTTGCTCAGTACAGATTAAAAAAATATGCCTCAAATACATTTTCTTAATTTTTCAGTGAATCAACAAAAACCCCTTTTAGGTACCAAAGTGAACAAACCTGGCAAGCAGAGACAGTACTAACCCACATAATGTCTGGCCATTATTCTATCGAAAATCATCCAATTACTTCTCTGCAAGTTGATGCCAAAATATTACTCAAACAATAGAATCATAGATATTACTAAGTTCAAAGCTTCAATACCATGTAAAAATTCACTGCTAAGAAATTGGAAATCAGATTCCGCGCTGATTTGTAATAGGCTGCAATCATATCAGCAAGTAGCGCAGAATGATCTTTGCAAGCTTCATTTTAAACTGGGATTGTCGGGAAATAGTTCAACAGAAATAGAGGTGCACCTTTTGAATTGAGTGGGCAGCTTCAATTTCTTTCTGTTTGGGCATGAACCAGGTACGACCTCAAGGTCTCCGTTGAAACACAATTTAGAAAGAGGATTTCTCTTGCACTAATATTCTTAAAATACTTGTGAATAGATGCATTGGTGTTTCCAATTTAGTTTTTTTGCGGTTTTGTCTCTCTAATCAAAACAAACAAGCCACTTTACACTATCAAACATTTATTACATCTTTTCCAATAATATAAGAGAAATAATTCCAATAGTGCATGCAAAGAAAACAGAGCAATTCTAGAAAAGACAAACTATAACATTATATTACTGGAAAAACATTACCTAATCATCACAGTGTACAGGAAAATATGTACTTTTAGCATACTCAAGTTGTTTAGCTACAGAAGCACGGGCATCATTTAAGCCAAGCCTCGTTGCAAACATCATATCGGAAAGTCTCCAACCCTGCAAGTGGATAAAACAGGGGCGTATACTCTCTAGTGATTGGGGGCTTTAACCCCCAAAATTTTGAAATTTGAATTTTTTATATGTAAATTTTATTCTAAAATATTAATTTTAGTTCTAAATATTTATTTTTTTATTGATTTAGCCCCCACAAAAATTTAGCCCCTCCAATGTTTCGGGTCTAGCTCCGCCCCTGGGATAAAAGATTATAAATTATTCAGCCAAGAGAATAGGGTGGGCATAAATAGCCTTCAGTTGCATGACAAGGTTTACTTTACAAGAAAATAGCACAATAGAAAAAAAGAGAGAAGTAAAAAAAAAAAAAAGTTAAAATAGTCGTCAAAGTTAACACGTATATTCAAGTTTTTACAAACAAAAGAAAGTAAAGACCACTAGGTGACATGGAAAGCAAAACTTCTACCTGATGATGTCAAATCTTATCAAGCCCAGCCCTTGGGAGTGAGGCCTGAGGACTCAACACTAAAGTTGGGGAATTTATTCAAACAAAAGCTCCATACACCTAAAAGCAATAAATGGTTTTTGTAATAGTGTCATCAAATAGTTAATCACGAAGCAAACTTACAGAGCATCAATGAAAAAGAGAGGAGGCGTCGTGAGCAATGCATGAAAAATACGGTCAAAACAAATTACGGTTAATTACAAAAAGTACCTTGAGGTTTAACCTAATCACCAAAAACCCCATCTAACTTTTAAAATCACAAAAATACCCTGAGGTTTTATTTTGTCTAACATTTACCCCATTCATAAGCAAAACAAATTTTAAAATCCCCATCATATTTTAAAAATATTACAATTTATCCATTAATTTTAACACGTATTCAAAACTCGGGATACTTTTTGTAATTTTGAAAGTTAGCTGGGTTTTTTTGTAATTAGGTAAACCTCAAGGGTACTTTTTGTAATTATCCCAACAAATTATGAAGTGTTTTACTAAATCACGACTATAATATGACATTACCTTCCACCATATGTATCCATATCCAACAACTACAGCAATAATAACTTCATTGTATTTGCCAGATGCTTTAAAAAATAAAAAGTAGGAGAAAACATAGTCAGTCCATGTGCAAGACAGATTATTGCTCAAGGTCAAGCAGGATATCTAGAGGCATCAAAACTTATATTTAGCTAAAAGAGCAGTAAAAGAGTATTGCAACTTAATCAAGACCATTGTGGTTCCAATTTAGTAGAATGATATAACAATAGCAGAAGAACAGACTTGCATTTCATTAAAGAATATCCACCATCTAGACAGAAATTTCATTGTATTTCCAGCATTATATAACAACTGTTAAAGGCCATGTTAATGGTTCACTTTAACGTAAATTTCTTTTGAATTTCCTAGCATTATAGCAGGGGACAGTGAGACTGTTAAAGAAATTAAATTTAAGTTTCAACTTCTATGAAATTATAGCTAACAATGCTAACCAGATGTCTAGATTTCAAAAAAGTAGACGTAATAACTAATAACTAAGTCATGTACATCTAATGTGTTAGGGGATTCCTCCTAGCTAAAAGCCTACTCAATGCCTTCGCAACATCTTTGCTTTACAATCTTTCCATCACCGAATACATTGAGACTTAAAGTACTTATGTTATTATATTTAGGCAAAAATTACCCCTGAGGTTTAGCGTAATTACAAACAAACCCAGTTATCTTTCAAAATTACAAATACCTCCCGTTAAGGTGTTACAAACACCCCCTTCAGATTTGTATTTACCTAACAACTATTCACATCCGGAGGTTCAATTTGTAAAATAGAAGCAATTGTCAAGAGGGCATTTATAATGTTGAAAGATAACTGTGATTTTTTTGTAATTAAGCTAAATCACAGGGGTAGGTTTTGTAATTACAACTTATATTTAATGTGGCAAACACATTTTCACTGTCTGCAGAACCAGCATAACAGAAGCATGGTGCATAAATGAGACAGCGAAGAACTATGCCCTCATTGGACGCGTGCATCCCTTCGTTTTTCGTTCATGTGGCAGTAACAGGAAAAGATCATCAAATCTTGTCCAATCTGACATGGAACTGTAACAAGTGCAAGCAATTTCTTGATTTCTTCATTATCAAATGTATCATGTAAACTTACATCTATATGAGAGTCAAAAAAGAGGGGAGGGGTCATAAATTTCTTAATGTCCCATAAACAGAAAAATGACCTCCCATTGTTCGGACTCAACCGAACAGATAAATTAAATGAATATGGTATGAGCTGATATGAAACTGCTATAGTGCTATGCCCTGAAGCAGTTCTGTTAACTGTTTGGCAAATTAAGACAACATAGTATATATCTTGTATTTTGTCACACAATGGTTTCATCACTGAGAATGACTCAGATGAAGCCTTAGAAGGCAAGATTGTAGGAACTCATATCAGAAACCATTAAGACTAACTTCAGATTACAGCTAAGACAACTAATTTCTCTACGCTTTCGTCAAATTATATCAATATGGAGGTGGAAACAGGGGTGGATGCATGAGTAAAAGCAACTATATTTGTTAATTTTTATTCTTTTTTGTGACCATACATAAAACAATAAAGAAGGATTTACATCCTAATGCTAAAATTTCTAAGATTTCAGAGTACTATTGAGAAGATCTGAAATCTATATTTATCACATTATTTAGCTACAAATGCCAATATGCAGTAAAAGGAATTCACTATAGTTACAAGTATTTATTCTTGAACCTCAAAATGCACATCACAGATTCTTGCCAACGATATAACAGAAAAACATTAGTCCTAAAATGTAATTATATAATTATCATCAAAAGGACTCTAATTAGCCCAAACCTCCGAATGTTTTTTAATTATCCCTTTTAAATTAAATAAATAAAATGCCTGATATGAATGAGTTGCATTGGCATGACAACTATCTGCCCATGTTTATCCCACTATGGAAATGCAAGTTGATCCAGGGTTAAAACTGCCAGCCCCTTGGTCTGGATAGCTATTGCGTATTCAAAGGAACCAAGGGGGATGCATTGAGTAACTATGAGCAAAGAGAAGTTGTTTTGATGCTTCATTAGGACAGAAACACTCATGTGGACAATATTCAGCTCCTAAAATGGGCAAGACGAAGTTGTTTTAATGTCTTAATAACAATAGAAGCTTTGTAATTTAAGGATCGTTCAATTCCCTGATAGGAAATACCAGCTTATTTCTGTTTAACATCTGATTCCAATTTACACAATCAGAGAAGGTTGACCCTGGTGTTGCTTATCCTCTGTTCCTCACTCAGTTATGGCTTCTAGAAAGTCAATACCATCCCACCCCCATTTTTTGATTCTTAAGATCTCACCATGTTATATTCATCCATTCCGATTCACAGTTAGGAGTTTCACTATACTGTCACCAATAAAGATTTATACTCATGACAAACAGATTTTTCTAAGTTTCAAAACTTCTGGGCACCCAAATTTACTGTATAAAATGCTTCTATTTGATCATTACCAATTAGCCTCCAGAAAATCTATCTACAAATAAATTTTCATCCGACCTTAATTCCAAATACCTAATATCTCTCTGTTGCTCATATTCCTTCTTTCTCCCATTCACAATTTTAAGAGAACATTAATAGCAAAAACCAATACACACACACAATCTGATAGTTAAATAATCACGACATAAGAACATGTATCTTTTGGCACAGAAATAATATCCAACTAACAACAATACTTTATAGGAACTCAAACTACGAAAATCAATGGGTTAGGGTTTTGACCAGCGAATTTTGATTTGGGGTCAAATCGGTAGAGGCACGGGATCGAGTTAATGGGAGCGACCGGTGGTTTGCTTTGGAACAACAGTGGAATCGGGGAACTCAGCATCGAACAACTCACCGATCGGCGATTTTTTTTTTTTTTTTTGTTTAATCGTTCGTGAGAGATTGTGAAAGAAAACGAGAGAAAATGCAGAGAAAATCGGGTTAACGAAGTTACCAGTGAGAGAGAAATCGTTCCTAAAAACACCCTCCAACCCAACTCTAAACATCACACCAAATTTGATGTAATACTATTCCTTTACACTAAATTTGGTGTAATACAAATATTCCCTCTTTTGCCCTCCAATTTCTTCTAATTCAAACTTTTAATTTATATTGTATCCTATATTTGATATAAATTCATTTGTAACATGATTTTAGTTATTTAAATTTTGTATATAATTGTTATTTTGGATGAACAATAATTAATATTTACCAATAAATTATTATAAACTAAACTTAAAATTTTGATAAACTAAAATAATTAATAAACAAAACTATAGTTTAATTAAAAAAACATCAAAGTCTATCATAAAATACAAAACACTAACATTATAATTAAACTTGAAATTTAAATATACTAATTTCGAGAATTAGTAATGTATTAATCTTTTTTTGCTTTAAATATTTGTTTTAGGTTTGTCGTTTTTTATTGTCTAGTGTGCAATTTAGTATTTTTATTTATTATGATATTAATTGTAATATTAATTTTGCAATATAATTAATTAATATAATATTAGTTAAATATAAATTTTATTTAGTTACATTAATAATAATAAAATATAAGCAAAAGAAATAATTGCATAAACAAATAAATTTGCTATTCCAAAATGAAAAGAAAATATTAAAATACTCATTTGGTGTAAGATTTAGTGTAGTGGGTTGGAGATGAGTTTTGCAAAATTACACCAAAACACCAAATTTGGTGTTATGAGTTGGAGATGGAAAAAGGTTAAGGAAAAAAGTTTAATTTTCAAATATTAGTTATTTATGTTTAATCTAAATTGGGCAAAACAGAGCTTTTTGGGTATTGAAGACGTGTTTGGAAACAGATTTTGGGCAAATCGCATTTCAAATTTAATTTTTAAACATAAAAGAATTTTTCCGACAATCAACATTGGTTACGAGACACGTTGTCGATGAACTCACGTTAAAGAAGAAATAGACATCGTCTTGTAAAACCATCGCACAAGCCGATGTCTATAACCTAATAGACATCGGTATAGACATCGGTCAGCAAGCCCGATGTCTATGAGAGGAAAAATCCGTAAATACACATCGGTTGTCCAAATAACGGATGTTAAAACACATTATACAACAGAAAAATTAGTAAAGTGATGTCTATTCGTATTTTTCTTATATTGTATTATTTTGATGGGGTGTGGCATTTTACAAAGCGGAATTCTTAGTGGCTTATACTCGATCATTATTGATATTTTGTGGACCCCAATTGCACCCACTACTACGGATCGTCGCATTTGGATTAATTCGGATTATGGTAGGGTTACTTGAAAGTGGCTTATAATTATGTTTGAGAATAGTTCCGGAGGTTAGTTTGGGAAAATGGATTTGGTCTCCTCATATACAGACAGGAGATCCATTGTCGCTTGGAGATCGATTCACAATCGTTTAGCATTGTATTGGATAATTTACGATCGGGGTACTTGTAGTCCGTCCGCATGCCTTTTTGCTATTCGGCATCGGAATCTATTGATCATTTATTTGCGGAGTGCGATTTTATGAAACATATTTGGGAATGGATTCATGATACATTTCGGTGAGAATGCCGTTAGAATTGGGTATTAATCGGTGTTCATTTTTGCAATTCAACGTAAATTTAGCCTGCAGATTAATTTTCTTTGGAAAGTGGCAATTATTTGACGAGTTTGGGTTATATGGCACATTCGCAACAATCGGATTTTCGAGACACACCCTCACACGTCAACAACCATCGTCTTGATTTGTGCGTTCATCATAGAATCCTCATCCTATAATTCGGCTACATGTTGAATACGAGTTTATGATCTATTATGTTTAAGACGTCCTTGTTAAGAGGGTCGGGTGCACGGCCAAAGACATACGATTCATAAGATATGGTGGCAACCCCATTCCAAGATGGACTAGAGTAAATATGGATGGTTGTACCCCTAGGTGGTCCGGTCGGTGTGTTGTGGCGGGCGTTTTAAATCAGAGGGTTTTTTTGGATGCTTCATTTATCGGATTAGTACAGGTTATGCTTTGAATCGGAATTAGTGGGCGCAATGACGGTGATTGAAAGGGCCTATAAATGAGGTTGGCGTAAAATGTGGCTTGAATCGGATTCTACTTATGTTTGTGGTCTTTTCCTCCGGTTCTTTGCGGTACCCTGGAAGCTTTATGCACGATTGCGACTTACATTATACTATATCCGAAAATGGAATTCTTGGTATCGCACATCTACGAGAGAAGGGAATCGGGTCACAAATATTTTATTTAAAATTGATAGGGAGATTTCGTGGTCGCACATCCCCGACTTCAATTTTGACGGAACTTCACGCGGATGCTATGGGCAAATGTTTCTACAGGATGCGATAGATCTCTATGGGAATCTCGTTTTGCATGGACGCCACGTCTCTCCCGTTTCGGCACCACGCACGGGCAAGTTGTGCCTTCATGCACGGGCGTGCGTGGTTTGGTGCAAAATTCATATTCACGCATGACCCGTGTGTCTTTTGTCTCAGGAAATATCATGCTCGACACCACGCACGGGCGGGTCGTGCTTCATAAGCATGGACCGTCCGTGGTGAGTCTTTCACGCGGACTACTTTCGGCGACGGCGTCTTTTGGGGCTTCATCGTTCGATGGTTTTTCTTTTTCTTTTTTCGGGGTACTCTTTTTTTCTACCAAGGGTTTTTTCCACGAGGGTGGGTATTACTTTAGTAGGTTTTAACGAGGCCCCCATTCAAACCTACCGGGTCGACTTGTGACGGGTTCCTTTCCTTACATTATTGCTAGGTTTAACTTTTCTTGGTGTTTTCCATTTCATTTATGCTAGCTATTTGGCATTGTAAACAACACCTTTAACTTTTTTTTTCTTTTTATTATATATTCTTCATTTAGCTAAAAAAAAACCACATGAATAAAATGAGCTTAAAAATAGGTAAAAATGGTATCTACACATTGAACAACGCATGAAAACAACTAAAACAATTATTAGAACAATATTAAAAATATTATAGAACACCGAAACAATAGAAACAATGTACAAAATAATATATGAATAAAAAACAACATAAAAAATAGGTTAAAGTTGTTTTGAAACATCAAAACAACAAAGAAACATCATAGAAACAATAAAGAAACAAATTTAATCAACATCGAAACAACATATTTAACATATAAATCAATGTAGGAACAAAAAAATGAAAAAAATAAAAATAATAAAAAATATGCAGGAGTGTAAAAAAATGTACAAAAGGAAAAAAATAGGTACAAAAGTAGTATGAGCGTGTTGTGTGGTATGTGTACCAAAATCAGCGTATTCCATGTAATTTCCCCAAAAACTTTGGTGTCCCAAGGGCCCAAACCCATTAGTCCAACTTGGGCTATATCAATAGAGCAAATTTTGGCTATTCCTTCTATGTGGGATGGAGCTTTTCTCCTTCCCCATATTTTCTATTTTCCATATTAATTTCTAGTTTTAAGTGGCTAACTTGTAGCATTAATTTCTCATTCAGGGAACTGGTTTTGAAAAATTCAAAATGTCAATCTCATCTACTCACTTAATAGAATTTTAACATATAATTTAATTTCATTTTCCACTAATGGAAACCACTTAAAATATTTGGTCAAAATCGGATCAACAACCAATTTCTCAAACCAAAATTCCAACATACTCTTGATGAACTGCAATAAGGCTTCTTTTTCGTTCACGTATTTGGTGATCATTATGTTGTTAAGTATTTGACAATTTCATAATTCAAAATTATTATTTAGATTGTAGTTATTATTGCATCTAATCAGGTACTATATGGGAAAAAATGATAAATATTGGTTAGGATTTCAAATACGAATATTCAAATTAAGTCGCATGTATACGAATTTATTTTCAAATAAGAATAAGAATCGATATTTGTATTCAAACATTAAAAGAATACAAATAAGAATATTCTCTAAATGAGCCGAATAAGAATAGAATATTTGATATTCGACTCGATTCGATCAGTTACACCTCTAATAGAAGGCAAGCATGAGCATGAAAGATGACAATCATACAATGTGAAGACTTCATTAGCGCATTTTATCAAACACCTCTTAGGAAAGAATTTGGGAGCAGATGGTAAATGCATTGGATAATTCAATTCAATCCCAAAATTCAATACCAAAACCTAATTCTAACATGAAAACTCAAAGCATAATCCAACATCCAACAACTATTAAGCAATAAGCACCACATACCAATTACACCACAGAGAGAAAATGGGGAAACCATAGGGAAAGATTTTTGAGTGAAGTATACTTACCAATGGATGTATGGAGGACATGAGGTAGGTGGGTGATGTATGTGAATGTTCCCAATTCGAGGATTGAGTAGATTGTGTACGTGTTTTGGTAGTAAAGAGGCGTTGTGTCTCGAGTAGGAGGCCAAGGGAGTGTTTTGTTGTGTATGGATATAAGCGGGGGGACGATTATAAGGGGTGACCACGGACCTTGTGCTGCAGTCACTGGGAAAGCTGGGCTTTTTATAGGCAATACTGCTGCACGTTGCAACAAATGACCTGGCATCGGCTTTCCGACTACGTGTTAAAAACACGCCATGACATGCAACAAGGGGTTCGAGGAATGATGCAATTAAAGTAATCCTAATAATGCAAAAATTACTACTATGATGCAATAAAACAAATGCAACTACTAAACTATTTTAAAACTACTAAACCAATAAAAGGGCTTGAGTTGCCTCCAAGAAGCGCTAAATTTATAGTCTTGACCGGACTCTTTGGATAATGACGAATCCACCTCTCCGAGTGGGAGATTAAGGATTTTAAGCTTCATATCCAAAATAATATTTCAACCTTTGCTCATTAACCGAAACGTGTTGCCATCTTTACTTTATAGCTCTATTGCACCAAATGGCAAAACACGCACGATAACATATGGTCCGAGACCATCTCGATTTGATTTGCTCGGAAATAGTTTCAACCGCGAGTTGAATAATAATACTGCTGCCCAGGAGAAATTCACGCCTCAAAATCGTTTTGTCATGCCACTTCTTGGTCTTTTCCTTGTATATTTTGGCATTCTCATAAGCCTCATTTCGAATTCCTCCATCTCATCAAGTTGTAGAAGTATGTTCTCATCATTTTGCCTATAAGTCAAAATTTAACATCTTCACGGCCCAATACGCACGATGCTCAAGTTCCATTGGCAAATGACATACCTTCCCGAACACCAAGCGATATGGGGATATACCAATAGATGTTTTAAAGATCGTTCGATATGCCGGAGTGAGTGCATCATCCAATTTATGAGCCCAGTCCTTTCGATTGCGGCTCGAGTTTTCTCAAGAATTTGCTTCACCTCACGATTTGAAATTTCACTGTCAATTAGATTGAGGGTGGCCATATTTGTGAAAATTAAATATTCAATTTAACACCGATTAATGGAAAAAGAACTACTCTTTCCTATTGAACGAGAGAGATTAATCGCACGTCTCTTCCTCTTGTCATTAGCGCCAACCATCTCCTTTGGTCACTCCGGTCACAATTTTTCGGCAACCCAATGGCGGGGTTGCCTTTCCACGTACGGGCTGACTTTGAATTTCGAAGGCCCCCCTCGAAATAATATGTCCGTTTCTTCTCATCCAAGCAAGGTTGTGCGCCTGTCGGAATCGCAATTTTCCAAAGCCATTTCAGGGACTGTGCGTCCTCATCCGTCTGCTATGGTTCCATGCACCTTCAACTCTCCTTCTCATCATATGTCATCAGATAATTTAGTTGCTTCTAGGGTTTATGAGAAAATCGTAACCCTACCCAATTCTCAAGCTTTTGATCGTACTATCCATGGCGGTCCTTGATCGTCTTCTTCACAGGGTTTTCATGGAGGAACCCTCCCTTCGAATTTCATCCCATATACGCGTCAACCTAGTGAAGAGCGACTAAAGTTTCATGGGAATGGATTGGTCTCCCGAAATTTTACCTTGTGCACCCTCCATCGAAGTGTAGCAGTTCCCAAGGGGTTTTAACCCCTCGGCGGCTAGGGCTTCTTCTTCTATTACCCCATGCCTGTCGACCATGGGAGGGCCGGCCCTAAGAGCTATTTTGATGGGGGCTGGTGGTGGTTCATCCTTTTGAGGCCATTTCATCTCGGGGGTAATGGCCCCTAGAAATCGGGTTCTACACGACATCCTCAATCTATGGTTCTCGATGACGGCCTCAATCGCATGTTCCCAGGCATTCTCCTGGCTACGGGATTCAATATGCATGGCTCTATGATAGTCCCTACTTACCTTGTGAATCCACAACTTTCGGCTCATGTTACTTTCATTTTGGCAATCCCAACTTGGGACATACTTTTGCGAATATTATTTTTGGTAATTCCTCGGCCAGGTAACCCAAAACTTTTTCTAATATAGCTTCCGGCAAGATTAATCATGTTCCTCACTTTGTTAAAAAAGGCTTAATTTTATTTGGTTATGATTGATGAAAATGTTTAGCAAAGAACGACTTTTAGAATTTTCATATTCTTTGTGGTCGCGTGATCTTGGGAAAAGGTAATAAGCCATGGTCCGTTATGCTTCTTCAAAAGTGGCTTTCGAAATATGGTGTATTCATAATGATCGAAACCGATTTCGCTCGGTAAAGGTTATTTTTGGGTCAAATTCTCTAACTCACAAAAAGATAAAGCACATGCCTTAATGACGCTAAACCCAGGTACTTATCGTCTCTCTCCTTGGGTTCCAAACTTTAATCCATACAAGGTCAATACTTCCATTGCTAGTGTGTGTGTGCACATAATTGGTGAGTTTGGAATATTGAGACCCCATCTTTATCATGGGGATTGCGGTGCCATTGGCAATCCAATTTAGGTCGATTAGAGTTCTTTGAATGGTTCCCTCGGTCATTTCATTCGTGTGTTAGTCGAGGTGGATCTTGCAAAATCGTTACTTGATCGAGTTATGGTTGAAAGAGTAGGCCGAGTGCTCTTTTGTTTGATTGATTATGAAAAATTTCATCTTTTCGTTTCTATATGTAGTATTACGGGTCACGTGATCGCCTAGTGTTGTCCTTCACTGCTGGGACCTCGGCTCTTGTGGGCGTCCCACCTCCCAACGTGGACGTTCCCTACTCGAAAGGTTTACCATCCATTTCATCAATCTAAAGATAAAGGAAAATCCGTTGATAACTCAATGGATAAGACGACATCGCCTATGCGTCCTGGCTCCCCATCCCGTGCCATTGTCCGTTGCTCCTCAGATATTCATTTAGGCAACTCCTTCGCGGCTCTTAGATTGGAGAAGGATTGCGCACGGAAAACTTCCGCCTCGGCTCCTATTATGGTTGCTCGTAATCCACCCCAAAGCCTCCGATTTTGAATTCGGTTCCATCCATACTACTTCGGATATTCGCAGTCTGCCGCAAACTATACAATATCCTCTGGAGAAACCTATTTGTACCATCGGTAAGGCTATGCGGGATCGATCGTTGGACTCGCCAAGCTATGCTTTCTTGAGAACATTTCTCGGGGTCAACTCCATCTATTCATGATTTATCCTTAACGGTTGACTCGGAGAAGGTCCCAAGGAGTTGACTTTTTGCAGCCCATAAAGCGGTGTGCAGATTATGCGGATGATGAATCGATTGAGGTTGACACATCGCTTTGACACTTTCGTCGCCCAACACGGATTTCTCCTCGCATATTTCCAAATGAATTGCATCTTCCTACGGAATATTCGGGGTATTGGGAACATTGCTTCTCGTAATGTTCTTAATGCTCTGTCGTGTCATCGACATAAAACGATTTCTTGGCTATATGTGAGCCTAAAGTGGATATCACTTCGATTTCGACTCCTTTTGGACTAGCTTTCACATACTTTTGTTTCATCTTTCACATAATTTTTACCTAGCTCGGAAAAACTTTGTCATTAGAGAAAATATGTTCTGTTTTTTCTCGACCATCGATTTTTCTCGCTTCCCGACCTCAAAGTCATGAATATTTCCAATACGATATCCATGAATAGTGGTGCACTTGGAGTTCCAAGCAATGACAGAGCTACGACTCCTATTACGGGGCACGTGCCCCGTAGGTTTTTTTCTTTGAGTTTCTTTTTTGTTATTTATTGTTTATATATTATTATCCCTAAAGTTATAATTTAATAAAATATTAATATTATAACAATAATAATTAACGTTATAATATAATAAATTGTAAAAGGTATTATATGATATTCAACATCTTCACCTACATTTATTTAAACTTCCTTAAAAGTGTGAATATTTATTTCACAAAATATGACTGGACTAAAACACCCCTATATTATATTAATTTGAATAGTAAAATTGTAATATACAAAAGGAAAGGATAAAATTGAAAAAAAAAAAACTAAATCATTCTCCTAAAATATCGACGCCGATCGTTCTCTTCTCAAAGACTTCCGACCGCCGGTGAGTTGTAATTCTCGATCGCACGGTGACTATGGATCTAGATAATTTACTTTTCCCGAAATTTTCAACCATAAGGTTTCATCTTTCGATCGATGCACGTTCACAAGCCGTCACCTTCATCGATGGGATTGGCTGGCCCAGTTCTCGTGTCAACGACGGCGCTAAGAATTTTAATTCCCGATTTTGAACATACGAAGATACCACATGTTAGGCTGCTCGATAGCGTGCGATCGCACGTCACCTTCTAGGGTTCTTTGCTAGGTTTGTTTAAACCCTAATCCTATGCGCACATGCATGGCGAGATAAGCGATGGTCAAGGAGCTTTTCTTCCTTCAACGTTGCCCAACAGAGGCACATGATTTGCCACAACAATCCGATGGAAAAAGGCCAAAAATTACGCACTCGTTTGCCATACCGTGTCGACGGGGACTCTTCTAAGCCGATTAAAAGGGGGGAATATTTTTCCATTATCATGGACAAAGATATTTATCAACAACGAGTGCGGAACTTAGAAACTCATTAATTGGTCGTGTGATTTTTCCCAAGGGCGGCAACGGCCGATGATGTTGGATGATCTCAAGAAAAAGTTGTCACAAATATGGAATCCTCAATCTCCTTGGAAATTCATCCCCGGGGCAAAGGGTACTACAACATCCAAATGTCGGACATGAATGAGAGATAGTGGATTCTTCAAAAGGCGACATGGAATTTAGCCCCAGATTCAATCGTCTCATGAATTAGATCTCCGATTTTAATCAGTACAAAATCAATACGTCTAAGGTTTAGGTTTGTGTTCACATTTACAAGCTTAGTTTGGAATATTGGCATCCTTCATTGATTACTAAATTAGCTTGTGCCATAGGTACTCCCATGCAAATTGATAGTCGTTCTTCAACGAGTGATATGTGTCACTTTGTCCGTGTTCTTTTGTTTCCATCGATATGAAAATATTCTCGGAATATTATGTTCTTTGGGTCGGATTGTAGGTCATAACATCAATCATTGCGGATAATCCACAACTCATGAGGTTAAGCGGGCAGATGTTGAGGTGCGTCCTCGTAGTCGATCGGTGGTAGGTATTATAATAGGGGAGGTCTCGATTCGAAAGGATAAATAGGTGGGTGAAACTTGGTTACAAGTGAAAAATAAGAAGATACGGCCCTTAAAAGACAACCTGGATAACAGAGCCTCTACATCGGTATTGCGACCAGGAATTCATTCGAAATTGTGGAGGAGCGATGGCAAACGCAAGAGCAGGGGGAACATTATACCAATTTTTTGGTGGGGAATCGCATGGCAATGGGGATTGCATGATGGTTAGTCATTTGAATAAGAATAATGATAAAGAAATTCACGGGTCAAGAATGCGCAGACAATGTCGCCGTTGGTTAATTCTCGTGAAGAATGATCTTGGTGGAACAAAATTGATTGTTAACCATTGAGAAGAGGCTACAATCTTAAATGATAAGGAAAAGATGCGGTGATTAAGGTTGTGGATGGGGTGGCTAGAAGTAAGCCAATTAGCCAAGATTTAATTGAACAATCAAGATCCTCTAAAGCTTCCAGGTCATGGAAGCGCGGCTCGTAAAAAGATGGTCCGACATGGCGGAAGAAGAAGAACTAGGTAATGCTTTTCTTGAAATCGATGTTGATATACACGTTGTGCATCCCCTCCCCTTAGTTCATTATGAATTGCTTATTTTGGAATGTTGAGGTATTGGCAACGAGGCCTGTAGATCCATGCTCAAGGATTTGTGTCGTGTACATAAACCTGATATTATTGCCATTGCGGAACCGAAGGTGCAATTTTCTTCTATTGACTCTTCTTTCGAGTGTTGTTAATTTGACTCTTGTGGTTGGAAGTTTTTCGTGACAATGTTTTACCGATATCCGGATTTTTGTTAGAAACGCTAACATGCAGTGCGGAGTTCATAGTGTGGATCTGATCAAATGATTGTTTGTCGGGTTGGGTTGCGAGAATATGCAATTTTACATGAGTTTTATTCACGCCCATTGTTCTTATATTGCTTGAAGGCGAGTTATGGTTGGATGTCCACTCTCGCTACATATGATCTTGTTATTTTGGGGGATTTCAATGTTATCCTTGGAGCTCATGAGAAACAAGAGGGTGCTCTACCTCACAATATTTCTGTAGGGAGTATCAAGAATTCATTGATGATAATAATCGGGCTCAAGTCCCTATGGGTGGGTACCGATTTTACTTGGGGTGTCTTTGTCCATCCGGGAGATTGGTTCAAAGCTAAATTGGATCGTATTTTGGCTACTTTGTGATTTATGAATTTGTGGCGGTCGATTGGAGGTTATTGTTTGATAAATGGTTGGACTTACGATTATGTGGGTATCGACATCTTTGCTCGATCACAATCCAATTGTCTTGTAGTGCAATTTCACGCCCCAACATGGCCCGATATCGTTTCATTTTCATTTGATGTGGCTTCAATATGAGGGTTTTAAAGTTGTGGTTGTAAGCTCTTGGAAGATGGATTGTCATGTGATTCATCCAATGGCCGGACTGATGCAAAAACTTAAGAGACTACGCCCGGTTCTCAGAAAATGGAACCATTCAGTATTTGGCAATATCCACGTCGTCAGTTGACTCGGTTCAATCTCGCCTCCAAACTTTTCAAGCTCGGATCTCTACAATTGGCTATTTAGATGATTTAATTCAACAAGAGCTCAACTTACATTCGGATCTAAGCAAACTTCACGGCTAATATGAACCTTTGAGACAACAGAGTCGCACAAAATGGCTCACCGATGGGGATCGTAACATCGAGTTTTTCCACGTAAAAGCTGCGGGCTAAACGGTCTAAGAGCTACATTACTCATTTGCTTGTTGATGGGGTCATGATCGATAATCAACAAGCTATTCAAGGCATGTCACCCAATTCTGATGGTTTTTTTTCGAGCCATCGGGTCATGCGGATTATACCATGGTTGACAATGTCATACACCCTACGGTTAATCATGAGGAAAATAGTAGCATGTGCGCAATCCCCACCAATGAGGAAATAAATACGGTTGTCTTTGATTTAGGCCTATATAGTGCACCGGCCCGAATGGATTTGGAGGTCATTTCTATCGAATTGTTGGAACATCATTGCGAGATGATGTATTGGCAGCGGTGAGATCGTTCTTTGTGAGTAATCATCTCCCCCTAGGCTGCAACTCGAGCTATATGGTTCTGATTCCCAAAAATAATACCGTTGACAGAGTGGAAGAGTATAGACCTATAATATTAAGTGACTTTTTATTCAAAATTGTTACTAAATTTTGGCTTCGAGATTTGGGTCAATCCTAAAGAATCACGTTTGTGGTATGCAATTCGGTTTCATTCTGGGAAACAAATTCACGATTGTATCGCTTTGGCATCGAAGGATTTAATTGCCTTCTTAATCGATCTTCAAGGCCGAACATGGTTCTTAAAGTAGATATTCGTAAAGTGTTTGATACTCTCCGATGGGACTTTATCCTCAATGTCCTCGGGCGTATGGGTTTTGCCAATGCGTTTGTGGATTGGGTTAACATCATTTTTACATCAACTCGTATCTCTATTTCATTTAATGGTTGCCCGAGGAAAGGTTATTTTTGTTAGATAAATGTTTTTATCATGATTTTGATGATTTTGTTCAAATGTGTTTTTAAACCAAAACGATGTCCCTAAATGTTGTCTAAATACTTCCAATCGATTTAAAATGTTTTTACTATTTTTTGGAGTATTTCTTGGAGTTTATTTTCGATATAAAATTGGACAACACATTTGTTTCAGGCTCGACCGGTCGCCCTATAGGGCAACCCGTACCTGTGTTGAGTTTTGGAACAGAAAAAAGGGACGGAGGGAAATCAAAGGGGCGACAGTCGATCGGACTTGAGGTCGCCGGTGAGGGCCAGTCGACCCCTGGGCGACGGGTGCACTGAAGCCCCGAAGAACGAAACTGTTTCTTCATTTTGGTCTTCCTCGACCGGTCCCCCTGTGTAAAAATTTGCAGAATTCATTTTCAATCTTATCTCTCAAGCGCGACCGGTTGAACCCCTCTTTTGACAAAAACTATCCGTTGAGTTTTCGGACAACTTTTCCCTATTTTGTGGGATTGATTTCTAACAGCTATATTGATCATTTTAAATGGTTTTTTTGCAGCAAATCACTCCCCAAGGAGGAGCCAATGTCGGAAATGAAAGCCAAGTCCTCTCCTATAAATAGAGGCTTCATTCAAGCAACAAGACACAACACTCTACACAAGCAAAGAGAAATTGAGCAAACACTTTCATAAATCTTGTTGTATTAGCCTAAGCACTTTCACTTGCACAAATTTGAGGTCTAGGCTTTCAATTCTTGATTACACTTGTACTCATATTGTTTCAATCATTATTGAGTTGTAATCTTGATTTTTAGTCATCATTCAACACAAGACATCCTTGTGAGTATTCTTGTGGTAAGAATACACTGGGTGATCTAGGTGATAGGAGTTTGAAGGTTGTGGTAATCTTCAAGGTGTTGTAAGAGGGTTGTGGTAATCCTCAAGGTGGTGAAAGAGGGTTGTGGTAATCCTCAAGGTGTTGTATTAATTTTTGGTAAATTAATAAAATTCTTTTTTCTTTTGAAATCCATCCGGATATCTTTGGGGTGGTAGAGGATTAGGCCCTGGGTGGGTTGAACCTCTTTAAATCGACGCGTGTTGTTTACATTCCGCATTTAGCATTTCAATTTTGCTTGAGTCTTTCGAAAAAGAGGGCAAAATCTGAAAAACGGGATAATCTATTCACCCCCCCTCTAGATTATTGTAGCTCTTGGACTAACAAGTGGTACGAGCCAAACTCTTTGGCTAGCTCGTTCGAGTAAAGAGGAAAGATCCATGGCTACACATGATGCTCATCTCACCACTGGTGCCTCCACCAATAAGCCACCACTATTCCACGCCAACAACTACGCATTTTGGAAAGACCGTATGGAGAGCTTTTTACAAGGGTGCGGGTTCGATATTTGGAATGTGGTCATTGAAGGAGTTGATCAACCAACCAAGAAATCGGAGGATGGCACCTTGACTCCTAAACCTTTCAAGGAGTTCGATGAAAACGACAAAAAGGCTTTTCTCTAAACGGTAAGGCCTTAAATATTTTGCATTGTTCTCTTTACTCACAATGAGTATAATCGCATAAGAGGCATAAGGTCGGCACATGAGGTTTGGGAAAAATTGGAGACAATTTATGAACGGACTTAGAAGGTCAAGCAAGCAAGAAAGACCATGCTTGTTAAAGACTTTGAAAACTTTAACATGCATGATGGTGAAAACATTTCAAGATGGTGGAAAGGCTTGATAATATTGTCAATCCTCTTGTGGCCCTTGGTAAAGTCATTTCGAAGAAGACAAGGTGACTAAGGTATTGAATGCTCTTCCGGCTCATGGTCCGAAAAAGTGACGGCAATCACGGAGGCACAAAATCTTGAGACACTCAAGTTTGATGAGCTTATTGGAAACCTCCTCATCTAAGAAGTCTACCTCAAGGAAAGGAAAAATTCCAAACCATCCATAAATAAATCGGGTATGCAAATTATTCCTAAAGGTCTTGCTTCTTCTTCTAATAATGCATACTATGATAATGATGATGATGAGGAGGAGACGGCCGCACTTGTTCGAAAATTTGCAAAATTTGTAAATAAAAATAAAGCAAGAAAACCAAGAGATAATGTTTGCTTTAAATGCGGAAAACCGGGCACTTCATTGCCGATTGCAAAAAGCTCGATGAAGAGGAGCAAAAGAAAAAGAAGCCTTTCACAAAAATGAAGGCTCTAAACGCGGAGGTCAAAACATGGGATGAACTACTCGAAACAACCGATGAGGAAGGAGAAACCAAACACGGTCTCATGGCCATAGACGATGAAAACAATGAGGTACACTCAAATTCTTCTACTTCCTCCATAGTTGATGACTTACAATGTGATTTTGATGAATTGCAAATTGAGTTTCAAAATTTAATCGTTAAATACAAAAATTTGAAAAAGGAGCATAAGGAGCTTAAGGTTGAAAAAGAAAAATTATTTACCTCTTATGAATCTCTAGACAAAGCTCATGCTCTTACTCTTACTAGAATTCATTCTCTTGAAACCGAAAAGGAATCGCTCACAAAAGATATTGAATGTTTGAAAAATGATGTGCATCGTTTCAACATAAGCACGGATAAAGTCACAATAATTGTAGATGCACAAAGAGGTGAGCATTCCAAATTGGGACTTGGTTATAAACCATTTCAAAGTGGTTTTAAGAAAAATAACCAAGGTCCGACTTTTGTACGTGCTAATAATTACAATACTCCTACTTGTTTTTATTGTGGCAAAGTTGGACATTATGCTAATAATTGCAAATTGAGAAATAGCTCAAGACATGTTTGGAGACCCAAAGGTCTCAAGACTAATCCCCGTGGACCCCAAAATTATAGGGTACCTAAAAGAAATTCTTTTGTAGGTGATAGGGGCTATAACAACAATGGAAGATTCAAAATGGCTCATGGACGGCGGATGTTCACGCCATATGACCGGGAGGAGAGAACCTTTTACCAACATCAAGCTCCAAGAAGAGGGTATGGTCATGTTCGGCAATGGCAAAGGAGAAATTCTTGGAAATGGAGAAATTGGTAACTCTTCTTTCTCTCTTAGTAATGTTCTTTTAGTTGAAAGGCTTAAGTTTAATTTGATAAGTGTTAGCCAACTTTGTGATTCAAATTATGATGTTTCTTTTAATAAAGAAAAATGCCTTATTCTTAAAAATGGTGAAATTATTTGTGAAGCATATAGAAAAGGCAATCTTTACAAAATTTTTACAAGTGATTTGGTTAGTCAAAATGTTTCGTGTTTAGTCGCTAATAATGATTTAACTAGTTTATGGTATAGGCGACTTGGACATGTTGGATATAAGAATTTGAAAAATATTTACAAAAACCAACATGTGAAAGGACTACCCAAATTGAATTTTGAAAATCTTGGTTTATGTGACACTTGTCAAAAGAACAAATTAGTTAAAAGTTGTTTTAAGCCCAAAATGAAATTTCCACAACCAAACCCCTACAATTGCTTCACCTCGATTTGTATGGGGATATTGGTACGGCAAGTCTAAGTGGAAAACATTATACCTTCGTTATTGTCGATGATTTTTCTAGATATACTTGGGCTCTTTTTCTTACCAATAAAATCGATGCCGTTAATGAGTTTGTTAAGTTGTGTAGACTTATTGAGAATGAAAAGGAAGACACTATCAAGTCTATTCAAGCGATCGAGGTGGAGAATTTGACGGTGAATTTAGAGTATTTTGTGAAACCAAAGGATATGCTCATAATTTCTCGGCTCCAAGGACACCTCAACAAAACGGAGTAGCCGAAAGGAAAAAATCGGACATTACAAGAGATGAGTCGGTCCATGCTCAATGAATTTTCACTTCCAAAATATTTTTGGGCGAAGCCGTAAGTACCGCTTGCTATGTTATTAATCGAGTTTATATTCATCCTAAAATGAATAAAACTCCATATGAGCTTTGGAAAGGTAGAACTCCAAATATTAGTTATTTCAAGATATTTGGTTGTAAATGCTTTATTTTGAATACCAAGGATCAATTAGACAAACTTGATCCTAAAGCCGATGAAGGGATATTTATGGGATATTCAACAAAAAGCAAAGCATATCGGGTTTACAATAAGACCAATGTGGAGTTGTTGAAGAATCCATTCATGTCAAATTTAATGAAGCTTCGGGAGTTGAAAAAATACCTAATGATGATAGTGATGAAGAAGATATTATTGAACAAATTGTTCAAATTGATGATCAACCGTCTACATCAAATGATCAACCATCTACTTCAAATGGTCCTCAAGAAGATAGAGGTGATATCTCGGATCTTCCCGTTGCATTGAAATTTAAGGGAGATCACCCAAAAGATCTTATTATTGGTGATCCCCTTGACAAAGTGATGACCGGAGAAAATTTGCCGAGAAAGCTCTTATTTCTCAAAAAGAGCCTAAAAATGCTAAGGAGGCTATTGAGGATGAGGATTGGTTTCTAGAGATGCAAGAGGAGTTGAATCAATTTGAAAGAAATGATGTATGGGAATTAGTACCTTGTCCTCCATCTCAAACTATTATTGGTACAAAATGGGTATTCAAACAAACTTGATGATCAAGGCAACATTGTTCGAAATAAGGCAAGGTTAGTAGCTCAAGGGTATTGTCAAGAAGAAGGTATTGACTATGTGAAACTTTTGCACCGTAGCACGTTTAGAAGCTATTCGTATTTTACTTGCCTATTCTTGTTTTAAAAATTTCAAACTTTACCAAATGGATGTTAAATCCGCTTTCTTAAATGGTATTATTCAAGAAGAAGTCTATGTAAAACAACCTCAGGGGTTTGAAAATTTTTCTAGGCCAAATGATGTTTATAAACTTAAAAGGCCTTGTATGGTTTAAAACAAGCACCCGTGCATGGTATGATAGACTTAGTTCTTTTCTTTTGCAAAATGGTTTTATAAGAGGTAAAGTTGATACAACTCTCTTTGTTTTTGAAAAAGGGCAAGATTGTTTACTTGTGCAAATATATGTTGATGATATTATCTTTGGTGCTACTAATGATTCTTTGTGCAAGAAATTTTCTAAGTTAATGCAAGGAGAATTCGAGATGAGTATGATGGGGGAGCTTAACTTCTTTCTTGGACTCCAAATTAAGCAATGTCAAGAAGGTATTTACATTTCACAATCTAAGTATACAAAAGAACTTTTGAAAAAGTTCGGCATTGAAGAAGGAAGAACCGTCTCTACTCCCATGGCAACAAATGTCAAAATTGACAAAGATGAAAAAGGCAAGTCCGTGGATGAATCAAAGTATCGATGTATGATTGGTAGTTTACTTTTGTTTAACCGCTAGTAGACCGGACATTCTTCATGCCGTATGCCTATGTGCTCGTTTTCAAAGCAATCTCAAAGAATCTCATATGAGTGCCGTTAAAAGGATTTTTCGATATTTAAAAGGCACCATTCAATATGGTTTATTTTATCCAAAGCATGAAAATTTTTCTCTTAAAGGTTATAGTGATTCGGATTATGCGGGAAATATTGATGATCGGAAAAGTACTTCCGGATCATGTCAATTTTTAGGCGATTGCCTAGTTTCTTGGTTTTCAAAGAAGCAAAATTGTGTTTCTCTTTCAACGGCCGAAGCCGAATATATTTCCGCCGCTTTTTGTTGTACTCAACTTCTTTGGATGAAACAAACCTTAGCGGATTACAAATGCTCTTTTGAAAACGTACCTATCTTTTGTGATAATATATCCGCTATTAACATTGCTCAAAACCCGGTTCATCATAACCGTACCAAACATATTGAGATTCGACATCATTTTCTAAGGGATTGTGTTTCTAAACGTAAAATTGAGATATCTTTTGTTCCATCTCAAGATCAATTAGCAGATATTTTCACAAAACCGCTATCTTCTTCGAGACTTTTGCATCGATCTGAGCTCGATTAGGCATAATGCATATTGAATGAGGCTTACGTTTGCATTTTGCACATTTTTAAAACTTAGGGGCGAAAAATCGGATTTTTGGTTGAAAATTCGGATTTTGGTAAAACCGACAAGACAAAGTAGTGGAAGGAGTTGAGGGCAACCGGTCGCCCTCAACCTCGACCGGTCGCCCTCAACCTCGACTGGGTCGCCCTAAGCTATATTTTGGCTTTTAAACGTTAATTGTCTCAAAGATTCTTCATTTTAACATTTGTTTTGGCCATTTTTCGCCCCTTTGCCAAATTCACTCTAATTTTATTCAAAAATGGTTTTCATGCATCTTTTACACAACATGGACATTATATAGCATGATCATCATCATTATGGCTCATTCTTTTCCGATCAAATGGTAAGAGTTTCTCTTCTTTTGCTCAATTGGGTTGAACCCTTGAGTTTTTGGACTACTTGAAATTTTTGATGTAATTGTTGTATGATCATGATGAGCTTGGTTGTTATGTTGTAATGTATGATAATTGACTTGAATTGAGGTTGAAAAGTTTGGCTTGAATCATTTACAAAGGTTATATACAACCTCTTTTATTTTTCACGCACACAAGGTGTTCGATGAAATGTCGCTATGAAAATTTCAACTTCTACATGATTCTCTAGCTTCCAAAAGTCTTCTATACTTATTGAGATCATGTTTTGGCAAACAAAACGAGTGTATGAACTCTTCGTGTTACATTTCTCCCATTTTCCTTGTATTTTAAGCTAAATTGCTAAATGGTTGATAAACCGTCTCTCTTTTGCGCACTTTGATATTATTGTATAATGTTTTTATCATCCTAACATTTTTTTTGATGATTCCAAACGGAGAAATGGTGAAATTGGCTCGTTAGCCAAAAGAAGCTATTTAAAGCTCGCAATAAAAGTCGTAAAGCGATGGCGCGATGGCTTTCTAAAGCCAAGAATACCTAGTCCATGGCTTGAATTATGGACTCAATTGCAAATGTTTATAAGTATTGTGATGGGGGAGCTTCTTAGCTCATAATGTCTATATGCATCTTATATAAGCTAGTTATAGCTTGTGCTTCTAACTTAATTATCGTTTGATGATATGCTCATAGATAGGGGAGCTTTGGATATAATGCTTTTAACGGATAGTTTACTGTAAAAACCGGATAATTTATTTGTTTTTCAAATCGTCCTCGAGAAAATTGTTTTGGTTTGTAATCATCAAAAAGGGGGAGTTTGTTAGATAAATGTTTTTATCATGATTTTGTTCAAATGTGTTTTTAAACCAAAACGATGTCCCTAAATGTTGTCTAAATACTTCCAATCGATTTAAAATGTTTTTACTATTTTTGGAGTATTTCTTGGAGTTTATTTTCGATATAAAATTGGACAACACATTTGTTTCAGCTCGATGGTCGCCCTATAGGGCAACCCGCACTGTGTTGAGTTTTGGAACAGAAAAAAAAGGACGGAGGGAAATCAAGGCGACCGGTCGACCGTGAGGTCGACCGGTGAGGGCGACCTGTCGACCCTGGGCGGCCGTGCACTCAAGCCCCGAAGAACAAACTGCTTTCTTCATTTTGGTCTTCTCGACCGGTCCAACATGAGGGCGACGGTCGCACCCTCCGACCGGTCCCCCTGTGTAAAAATTCGCAGAATTCATTTTCAATTTTATCTCACGACACCGGTCTAACCCTATTTTTTGACAAAGAACTATACGTTGAGTTTTAGGACAACTTTTCCCTATTTTGTGGGATTGATTTCTAACAAAGCTATATTGATCATTTTAAATGGTTTCTTTTGCAAGAAATCACTCCCCAAGGAGGAGCCAATGTCCGGAAATGAAAGCCAAGTCCTCTCCTATAAATAGAGGCTTCATTCAAGCAACAAGACACAACACTCTACACAAGCAAAGAGCAATTGAGCAAACACTTTCATAAATCTTGTTGTATTAGCCTAAGAACTTTCACTTGCACAAATTTGAGGTATAGGCTTTCAATTCTTGATTACACTTGTACTCATATTGTTTCAATCATTATTGAGTTGTAATCTTGATTTTTGGTCATCATTCAACACAAGACATCCTTGTGAGTATTCTTGTGGTAAGAATACACTTGGGTGATCTAGGTGATAGGAGTTTGAAGGTTGTGGTAATCTTCAAGGTGTTGTAAGAGGGTTGTGGTAATCCTCAAGGTGGTGAAAGAGGGTTGTGGTAATCCTCAAGGTGTTGTATTAATTTTTGGTAAATTAATAAAATTCTTTTTTCTTTTGAAATCCATCCCGGATATATTGGGGTGGTAGAGGATTAGGCCCTAGGTGGGTTGAACCTCTTTAAATCGACGCGTGTTGTTTACATTCCGCATTTAGCATTTCAATTTTGCTTGAGTCTTTCGAAAAAGAGGGCAAAATGAAAAAAACGGGATAATCTATTCACCCCCTCTAGATTATTGTAGCTCTTGGACTAACAATTTTTAGTGCACTAGAGGCGTCCGCCGGGGGATCCATTGTCACCCCTTCATTTTTGTGCAGCGGAAGACGTTTTGGCTCGAGCGTTGGGCACAACCGTTCAACAGGGCATTATTTCTCCTTTTTGGCGCCTGAGGTCCATTCGGTTTCCTCCATGTTTATTATATGCGAGATGATATTGTAATTATGACAGAGGCTTCTTGGGGGTAATTGCCGATGGTTGCGACATATCTTGATGGGGTATGGAAAAATTTATGGTCACTCTTCATTAGGAAAAGTCTAAGGTTTATTTTAGGGATTACACATCTACTCGACTTATGCGGCGATCTAGACGCACTTACGATTAGAGAGGCACATTTCCTTTCAATTATTTAGAGCCCCGCTTTATATGGGGGCCCCTAAAATTCGATATTTTCAGCCTTTTCATGATAAAATTTTGTCCAAGTTTAAAAGATGGAAGGGGACTTCGTTATCTATGGTGACCACATCACATTAGTTAATTCAAAGTGATTACTAGCTCTTTTGTTCACTCTATGTTGGTATACAGATGGCCGATGATGCCGATCAGATCAATGGAGAGGGCCATAAATGTAAGTCCTAGTGGCTACAATAATCTAGAGGGGGTGAATAGATTATCCCTTTTTCAATTTTTGCCCTCTTTTCGAAAGACTCAAGCAAAGATGAAATGCTAAATGCGGAAAGTAAATAGCACACGTCGATTTATAGTAGTTCAACCCACCTAGGGCCTAATCTACTACCACCCCAAGATATCCGGGATGGATTTCAAAAAGAAAAAAAGATCTTATTAATTTACCAAAAATTAATACAACACCTTGAGGATTACCACAACCCTCTTTCACCACCTTGAGGATTACCACAACCCTCTTTCACCACCTTGAGGATTACCACAACCCTCTTACAACACCCTCAAGATTACCACAACCTTCAAACTCCTATCACCTAGATCACCCAAGTGTATTCTTACCACAAGAATACTCACAAGGATGTCTTGTGTTGAATGATGACAAAAAATCAAGATTACAACTCAATAATGATTGAAACAATATGAGTACAAGTGTAATCAAGAATTGAAAGCCTAGACCTCAAATTAGTGCAAGTGAAAGTGCTAAGGCTAATACAACAAGATTTAAGAAAGTGTTTGCTCAATTGCTCTTTGCTTGTGTAGAGTGTTGTGTCTTGTTGCTTGAATGAAGCCTCTATTTATAGGAGAGGACTTGGCTTTCATTTCCGACATAGGCTCCTCCTTGGAGAGTGATTTGCTGCAAAAGAAACCATTTAAAAAGATCAATATAGCTGTTAGAAATCAATCCCACAAAATAGGGAAAAGTCAGTTCGAAAAACGCAAGCGGATAGTTTGTCGATAAACGGGGGTTCGAATCGGTCGCAGAGATAAGATTGAAATTGAATTCTCGCGAATTTTAACACAGGGGGACCGATCGAAGGGGGGTGCGACGATGTCGCCCTTAGTGTGACAGGTTGCCCTTGAAGAATTTACGAGACAGAGAAGTCCTGAACAAAAATCCAACTCCAGTGCATGTGTCGCTCACGGCCGATCGGCCGACCGCACCTGGCCGCCCACTGCTGTTGACGGCCGCTCTATTTTTCTTACGCCCCATTTTCTCGTTTCTCACCAACTCAGTACGGGTTGCCCTATAGGGCGACCGGTCGAGCCCGAAACAAATGTGTTGTCCAATTTTTTAACGAAAATAAACTCCAAAAATACTCCGAAAAATAGTAAAAACATTTTAAGTTGATCTAAGTATTTAGACAACATTTAGGGACATTGTTTTGGTTTAAAAACTCATTTGAACAAAATCGAACATAATCATCAAAATCATGATAAAAACATTTATCTAACAAACTCCCCTTTTTGATGATTACAAACCAAAACAATTTTCTTGAGGACGATTTGAAAAACAAATAAAATTTTCCGGTTTTACAAGTAAACTTTCCGTTATAAGTATTTCATACAAAGCTCCCCTATTTATGAGTATATCAACAGATGATTTTTATAAGTAAGAAGCACAAGCTATAAAAAGCTTATATAAGATGCATCAAGAGCTAAGAAGCTCCCCTGTCATAATGCTTATAATCAATTTCATTCGAGTCCAAATTTCAAGCCATGGACTAGGTATTCGAGTCCACAATACTTATTGCGAGCTTTTATTAGCTTTTCTTGAGCTAACGAGCCAATATCATGTTTCTCCCCTTTGGAATCATCAAAAGAATGTGAGAATGGTGAAAACACCATATAATAATATCAGAGTGCGCCAAAGGGACAGTTTATTAACCGTTGAGCAATTAAAGCGTAACAATCCAAAGAAAATGAGTGAGATAAAATATGAAGAGTTCATACGCTCGTTTTGTTTACCAAAACATGATCTCAATAATAATAGAAGACTTTTGAAAGCAAGAGAATCATGTAGAAGTTGAAATTTTCATAGCGACATTTCATCGAACACCTTGTGTGCGTGAAAAATAAAAAGGGTTGTATATAACCTTTGTAAATGATTCAAGCCAAAATTTTCAACCTCAATTCAAGTCAATAATCATACATTACAACAAAACAACCAAGCTCATCATGATCATACGAAAATTACATCAAAGATATTCAAGTAACTCAAAACTCAAGGGTTCAACCCAATTGAGCAAAAGAAGAGAAATTCTTACCATTTGATCGGAAAGAATGAGCCATAATGATGATGATCATGCTATATAATGTCCATGTTGTGTAAAAGATGCATGAAAACCATTTTTGAATGAAATTAGAGTGAATTTGGCAAAGGGGACGAAAAATGGCCAAAAATGTTAAAGTGAAAGAATGCTAAAGACAGAACGTTTAAAAGCCAAAATATAGCTTAGTAGGCGACCGTGGCCGAGGTTGAGGGGCAACCGGTCGAGGTTGAGGGCGACCGGTTGCCCTCAACTCCTTCAGCTCACTGTCTTGTCAGTTTTACCAAAATCCGAATTTTCAACCAAAAATCCGATTTTTCGCCCCTAAGTTTTAAAAATGTGCACAATGCAAATGTAAACCTTATTCAATATGCATTATGCCTAACCAAGGTCGTATCGAAGCAAAAATCTCGGAAGATAGCGGTTTTGTGAAAATATCCGCTAATTGATCTTGAGATGGTACAAAAGATATCTCAATTTTATGTTTTGAAACACAATCCCTTAGAAAATGTTGTCGAATCTCAATATGTTTAGTACGGTTATGATAAACCGGGTTTTGAGCAATATTTATAGCGGATATATTATCACAAAAGATAGGTACATTTTCAAAAGAGCATTTGTAATCCGCTAAGGTTTGTTTCATCCAAAGAAGTTGAGTACAACAAAAAGCGGCGGAAATGTATTCGGCCGCCGTTGAAAGAGAAACACAGTTTTGCTTCTTTGAAAACTAAGAAACTTGGCAATCACCTAAAAATTGACATGATCCGAAGTACTTTTCCGATCATCAATATTTCCCGCATAATCCGAATCACTATAACCTTTAAGAGAAAAATTTTCATTCTTTGGATAAAATAAACCATATTGAATGGTGCCTTTCAAATATCGAAAAATCCTTTTAACGGCACTCATATGAGATTCTTTGGGATTGCTTTGAAAACGAGCACATAGGCATACGGCATGAAGAATGTCCAGTCTACTAGCGGTTAAATAAAGTAAACTACCAATCATACTCGATACTTTGATTCATCCACGGACTTGCCTTTTTCATCTTTGTCAATTTTGACATTTGTTGCCATTGAGTAGAGACGGTTCTTCCTTCTTCAATGCCGAACTTTTTCAAAAGTTCTTTTGTATACTTAGATTGTGAAATGTAAATACCTTCTTGACATTGCTTAATTTGGAGTCCAAGAAAGAAGTTAAGCTCCCCATCATACTCATCTCGAATTCTCCTTGCATTAACTTAGAAAATTTCTTGCACAAAGAATCATTAGTAGCACCAAAGATAATATCATCAACATATATTTGCACAAGTAAACAATCTTGCCCTTTTTCAAAAACAAAGAGAGTTGTATCAACTTTACCTCTTATAAAACCATTTTGCAAAAGAAAAGAACTAAGTCTATCATACCATGCACGAGGTGCTAGTTTTAAACCATACAAGGCATTTTTAAGTTTATAAACATCATTTGGCCTAGAAAAATTTTCAAACCCCGGAGGTTGTTTTACATAGACTTCTTCTTGAATAATACCATTTAAGAAAGCGGATTTGACATCCATTTGGTAAAGTTTGAAATTTTTAAAACAAGAATAGGCAAGTAAAATACGAATAGCTTCTAAACGTGTTACGGGTGCAAAAGTTTCATCATAGTCAATACCTTCTTCTTGACAATACCCTTGAGCTACTAACCTTGCCTTATTTCGAACAATGTTGCCTTGATCATCAAGTTTGTTTGAATACCCATTTTGTACCAATAATAGTTTGAGATGGAGGACAAGGTACTAATTCCCATACATCATTTCTTTCAAATTGATTCAACTCCTCTTGCATATCTAGAAACCAATCCTCATCCTCAATAGCCTCCTTAGCATTTTTAGGCTCTTTTTGAGAAATAAGAGCTTTCGGCAAATTTTCTCCGGGTCATCACTTTGTCAAGGGGATCACCAATAATAAGATCTTTTGGGTGATCTCCTTAAATTTGAATGCAACGGGAAGATCCGAGATATCACCTCTATCTTCTTGAGGACCATTTTAGGTAGATGGTTGATCATTTGATGTAGGCGGTTGATCATCAATTTGAACAAATTGTTCAATAATATCTTCTTAATCACTATCATCATTAGGTATTTTTCAACTCCCTAAGCTTCATTAAATTTGACATGAATGGATTCTTCAACAACTCCACTAGTCTTATTGTAAACCCGATATGCTTTGCTTTTTGTTGAATATCCCATAAATATCCCTTCATCGGCTTTAGGATCAAGTTTGTCTAATTGATCCTTGGTATTCAAAATAAAGCATTTACAACCAAATATCTTGAAATAACTAATATTTGGAGTTCTACCTTTCCAAAGCTCATATGGAGTTTTATTCATTTTAGGACGAATATAAACTCTATTAATGACATAGCAAGCGGTACTTACGGCTTCGGCCCAAAAATATTTTGGAAGTGAAAATTCATTGAGCATGGACCGACTCATCTCTTGTAGTGTCCGATTTTTCCTTTCGGCTACTCCATTTTGTTGAGGTGTCCTTGGAGCCGAGAAATTATGAGCATATCCTTTGGTTTCACAAAATACTCTAAATTCACCGTCAAATTCTCCACCTCGATCGCTTCGAATAGACTTGATAGTGTCTTCCTTTTCATTCTCAATAAGTCTACACAACTTAACAAACTCATTAACTAGCATCGCTTTTATTGGTAAGAAAAAGAGCCCAAGTATATCTTGAAAAATCATCGACTATAACAAAAGTGTAATGTTTTCCACTTAGACTAGCCGTACCAATATCCCCATACAAATCAAGGTGAAGCATTTGTAGGGGTTTGGTTGTGGAAATTTCATTTTGGGCTTAAAACTACTTTTAATTAATTTGTTCTTTTGACAAGTGTCACATAAGCCAAGATTTTCAAAATTCAATTTGGGGTAGTCCTTTCACATGTTGGTTTTTGTAAATATTTTTCAAATTTTTGTATCCAACATGTCCAAGTCGCCTATTCCATAAACTAGTTAAATCATTATTAGCGACTAAACAAGAAACATTTTGACTAACCAAATCACTTGTACAAATTTTGTAAAGATTGCCTTTTCTATATGCTTCACAAATAATTTTACCATTTTTAAGAATAAGGCATTTTTCTTTATTAAAAGAAACATCATAATTTGAATCACAAAGTTGGCTAACACTTATCAAATTAAACTTAAGCCCTTCAACTAAAAGAACATTACTAAGAGAGAAAGAAGAGTTACCAATTTCTCCATTTCCAAGAATTTTTCCTTTGCCATTGCCGAACATGACCATACCCTCTTCTTGGAGCTTGATGTTGGTAAAAAGTTCTCTCCTCCCGGTCATATGGCGTGAACATCCGCTGTCCACAAGCCATTTTGAATCTTCCATTGTTGTTATATCCCCTATTACCTATAAAAGAATTTCTTTTAGGTACCCTATAATTTTGGGGTCCATGGGGTTAGTCTTGAGACCTTTGGGTCTCCAAACATGTCTTGAGCTATTTCTCAAATTGCAATTATTAGCATAATGTCCAACTTTGGCACAATAAAAACAAGTAGGAGTATTATAATTATTAGCACGTACAAAAGTCGGACCTTGGTTATTTTTCTTAAAAACACTTTGAAATGGCTTATAACCAAGTCCCAATTTGGAATGCTCACCTCTTTGTGCATCTAAAATTTTTGTGACTTTATCCGTGCTTATGTTGAAGCGATGCACATCATTTTTCAAACATTCAATATCTTTTGTGAGCGATTCTTTTCGGTTTCAAGAGAATGAATTCTAGTAAGAGTAAGAGCATGAGCTTTGTCTAAAGATTCATAAGAGGTAAATAATTTTTCCTTTTCAACCTTAAGCTCCTTATGCTCCTTTTTTAAATTTTTGTATTTAACAATTAAATTTTGAAACTCAATTTGCAATTCATCAAAATCACATTGCAAGTCATCAACTATGGAGGAAGTAGAAGAATTTGAATGTACCTCATTGTTTCCATCGTCTATGGCCATGAGACCGTGTTCGGTTTCTCCTTCCTCATCGGTTATTTCGAGTAGTTCATCCCATGTTATGACCTCCGCGTTTAGAGCCTTCTTTTTGTGAAAGGCTTCTTTTTCTTTTGCTCCTCTTCATCGAGCTTTGGGCAATCGGCAATGAAGTGCCCGGGTTTTCCGCATTTAAAGCAAGCATTATCTCTTGGTTTTCTTGCTTTATTTTTATTCACAAATTTTGCAAATTTTCAAACAAGAGCGCCATTTCCTCATCATCATCATCATTATCATAGTATGCATTATTAGAAGAAGAAGCAAGACCTTTAGGAATAATTTGCATACCCGATTGATTTATGGATGGTTTGGAATTTTTCCTCTCCTTGAGATAGACTTCATAGATGAGGAGGTTTCCAATGAGCTCGTCAAACTTGAGTGTCTCAAGGTTTTGTGCCTCCGTGATTGCCGTTACTTTTTCGGACCATGAGCCGGGAAGAGCATTCAATACCTTAGTCACCTTGTCTTCTTCGGAAATGACTTTACCAAGGGCCACAAGAGGATTGACAATATTATCAAGCCTTTCCACCATCTTGGAAATGTTTTCACCATCATGCATGTTAAAGTTTTCAAAGTCTTTAACAAGCATGGTCTTTCTTGCTTGCTTGACCTTCTTAGTCCCTTCATAAATTGTCTCCAATTTTTCCCAAACCTCATGTGCCGATCTTATGCCTCTTATGCGATTATACTCGGTAGCCGTAAGAGAACAATGCAAAATATTTAAGGCCTTACCGTTTAGAGAGAAAGCCTTTTTGTCGTTTTCGTCGAACTCCTTGAAAGGTTTAGGAGTCGAGGTGCCATCCTCCGATTTCTTGGTGGGTTGATCAACTCCTTCAATGACCACATTCCAAATGTCGAACCCGCACCCTTGTAGAAAGCACTCCATACTGTCTTTCCAAAATGCGTAGTTGTTGGCGTCGAATAGTGGTGGCTTGTTGGTGGAGGCGCGGTGGTGAGATGAGCATCATGTGCAGCCATGGATCTTTTCTCTTTACTCGGAACGAGCTTAGCCAAAGAGTTTGGCTCTGGTACCACTTGTAAGTCCTAGTGGCTACAATAATCTAGAGGGGGGGTGAATAGATTATCCCGGTTTTTCAATTTTTGCCCTCTTTTTCGAAAGACTCAAGCAAAGATGAAATGCTAAATGCGGAAAGTAAATAGCACACGTCGATTTATAGTAGTTCAACCCACCTAGGGCCTAATCTACTACCACCCCAAAGATATCCGGGATGGATTTCAAAAAGAAAAAGATTTTATTAATTTACCAAAAATTAATACAACACCTGAGGATTACCACAACCCTCTTTCACCACCTTGAGGATTACCACAACCCTCTTTCACCACCTTGAGGATTACCACAACCCTCTTTCACCACCTTGAGGATTACCACAACCCTCTTACAACACCTTGAAGATTACCACAACCTTCAAACTCCTATCACCTAGATCACCCAAGTGTATTCTTACCACGTATACTCACAAGGATGTCTTGTGTTGAATGATGACCAAAAATCAAGATTACAACTCAATAATGATTGAAACAATATGAGTACAAGTGTAATCAAGAATTGAAAGCCTAGACCTCAAATTAGTGCAAGTGAAAGTGCTAAGGCTAATACAACAAGATTTAAGAAAGTGTTTGCTCAATTGCTCTTTGCTTGTGTAGAGTGTTGTGTCTTGTTGCTTGAATGAAGCCTCTATTTATAGGAGAGGACTTGGCTTTCATTTCCAGACATAGGCTCCTCCTTGGGGAGTGATTTGCTGCAAAAGAAACCATTTGAAAAGATCAATATAGCTGTTAGAAATCAATCCCACAAAATAGGGAAAAGTCATGTCAAAAACGCAACGGATAGTTTCTTTCGATAAACAAGGGTTCGACCGGTCGCGCAGAGATAAGATTGAAATTAAATTCTGTGAATTTTGACACAAGGGGACCGGTCGAAGGGGGGTGCGACCGGTCGCCTTAGCCGATGACGGTTGCCCTTGAAGAATTTACTTAAAGAGAAGTCTCGGAACAAAATCCAACTCCAGTGTACATGGTCGCCACGGCCGACCGGCCGACCGCACCGGTTGCCCACCTGGTCGACCGGCGCCCCCGCCCTATTTTTCTTACGCCCCATTTTCTGTTTCTCACTCAACTCAGTACGGGTTGCCCTATAGGGTGACCGATCGAGTCGAAACAAATGTGTTGTCCAATTTTTTAACGAAAATAAACTCCAAAAAATACTCCGAAAAATAGTAAAACATTTTAAGTTGATCGGAAGTATTTAGACAACATTTAGGGACATTGTTTTGGTTTAAAAACTCATTTGAACAAAATCGAACATAATCATCAAAATCATGATAAAAATATTTATCTAACAATAAAGAATTTCATTTGGCCAGGGATTATTTTATCAAAGGGCTCGGTGATTTGTGAGTTGGGACCATTGATGTGCGTCCAAAGAAGAGGGGGTTTAGGAATTCGATCTCTAATCGCCGCCAATAAAGCTTTCCTTATGAAAAATTATTGGAAGATGATTAATTCAGAGAGTAAGGTCTTCAAAATTTTACGGAGGCGATTTATGAATGAGGGGCCACGCACCACATATATTGGCTCATCCATTTGGTCAGGTTTACGCCCTATCACAGTGGATTTAATTGCTCAGTCTTGATGGATTCGGGTGACCGCCGGCTGTTTATTTTTGGATTGACAACCGGTTAGGATATTCTATTGCCAATCGCATTGGAATTCCCAACAATTTGTGCAGGTTTTTGAATTCCCAATCTCTAACTATTTCTTCACGGAGTTTGGCATTTTACGGAAGACTTCTTGGTGGCTTATACGAGTATTGTGATTGGCATCCTCCCATTCCTATTGCTCATAACACTTAGGATAAACATATTTGGACTCACGCTGAAGGAAGGCGATGTCTCTTGAAATAAGCTTCTATTTTTGCTCGAGACACATTCCCGAGGTGGAATAGGGTAAATGGATCTGGTCGCCACATGTCTCGCCGGAAGATCTATTGTGGTTTGGCGGTCCATCCATAATCGTCTTGCGGTGCTTGATAACTTAGCCTTAGGGGATTCTCTGTGGCCCTCTGCGTGTCCTTTTGCTATGGTGAGTCCGAGTCTATTGATCATATCTTTACTAATCGTTGTTTTGCTAGGTACATCTGGCAATGGGTCTATGATACCTTTGAATTTAGTCTTCCAATAGACAGGTGTGAACCATTTATACATTTCGGCTCTTCATCTGAAATTCAGCCTGCAGATTTCTTTCCTTTGGAAGGTGGCTCACATATCGACTATATGGATCATTTGGCATATGAGGAACGAATGGATTTTTAGTGACATCAAGTCCAATCCTACAACAGTTATCATTCGCCTTCGTGCGCTTATATTGAGTACTCGGTTGCAGATAAAAATTATATGTCAAACTCGGTGTATGATCTTCTCTGCCTTCGTCGATTAGCAGTGTCTGGACGACCAAGGCCACCAGCACAGGTCAAGGTCATTCGTTGGTACCCTTCTTTACCAGGATGGACTAAGGTTAACACTGATGGTTGAGTTTACGGGGCCCCGGGAAGTTGTATGGCAGTGGGAGTTTTCCTTAATCAGTAGGGGCGTTTTTACTCGGTGTTTTGTGCAGAAGGTTGGTATGGGATTTGCGTTTGAATCCGAATTACTAGCAGCTATGATAGCAATTGAACATGCTGTTAGGAGAGGATGGCATAAGCTTTGGTTAGTATCTGATTCAACCTATGTTTGCGGCCTCCTTGATTTTAGATCTCTGAAGGTGCTTTGGAAATATTTAGACAGATGGGGGCTTACCATTTATTATCTGTCTCAGATGGATTCCGTTGTTTCGCACATTTACAGGGAGGGGAATAGAGTGGCCGATAAGATTTCGAAGATGGACACTCACCTTGACTGGTCTCATATTATCCAGAGTCGATCTCTTCAGAGCTTCAAGATGCCGCAAATGGCAAGATCTTCTGTCGTTTTGCTTAGCTTTGTTATCTTTATGGGATACTCTTTTTCCTATCAAAGGTTTTTCCCTTCGGGTTTTACTTTGATAGGTTTTTACGAGGCCCCATCTTTTAAGCTAGTTGCTTGGCTTGTAAGCGACTTTTTTATTTTTCATTGGGGTACTCTTTTTCCTATCAAAGGTTTTCTCCTATGTGGTCTTTGATAGATTTTCGAACCATGTTGGGTTCTTACATTTTGCTTTGCACTTTTGGCACTCTTTAGCTAGTCTTGGCTTGTTAGCAAAAGATCAACTTTTCTTATATATATATATATATATATTAAAATTCGATCAAAACAAATAGTTTCACATAATATACCAATAGGAGTACCCTAGCCTACATTCATTTACAAATCAGCAAGTCTCTTGTGAGATGGTGTGAGTCCGTGGATGATGATACTTCTAGTGTAATAAGTAATACTTTTCGTGTAAAAAGTGATACTTTGTCTAAATACACTTAGTCTAATCGTAGTAATCGATAACTTTATAATTAATTGCTACTTACTTAACTTAACTAAGATTTTGGATATAATAAGGTGATACTTACATACGCACCGTGAACTTGATTTTTTTTCGGGTAACCTAGGTGACTTCCACCAAACCGCAATGCGGGCCATATCCTCTTGAACCACATTCCCCATCCGACCATCCGTAAACGTTCTTACACTTTCTAAAACTTGATATGAGAATTTTGATTTATTGTAGTCCCATATTTTCTATCATCCATCTTTTGATTGGATTATTGTTGAACATGTGTTCTTCCAAACCTTCAATGACCGACAACCTATCTAGCACCTCATCATCAGAGTGGTTCCCAGAAATTTCATCTAGGGCCTAGCCCACACTCTCTCTCCCACCACCATTTTCATTGGATCGAGTGAAATTCCAGTGGAGGTACAACATTGGAAGACAAGAAATTATTGGAATTATACGCTAACGATGATCTAGGAAGAGGGTATTTTATATCTAGCTTCTCAAGCTATGGACACGTGCCCTTTGGGGATCTCTTCCCAATCTGCTGCGCACCATCAGACATGTTAGCATGTTTCTCCACCGGAGATTGCCTTACCTTCCAACTTCGTCGCATATTCGCAGCAGCCTTCAAGGGAAGTTTCTTCGTACCAAAGTTTGGGTTTGATGTGCACCCCCAAAAAAGCCTTTTTATACCCACCTTCAAGTTTAGGGCATAATCTTAGATTATGGGATTCAGCAGACGCACGGGTGGTGCGTCGGAGCACGGGCTACCCGTGCGCCATCCCGATGAATTAATCCCTTCTCTCGTAGAGCGCACGGGTGGTGCGTAGGAGAGCGGCCTACCCGTGCGCCATGCATAGACTCAAAGTTTCTTTATTTAGGGGTGCACGGGTGGTGCCTCGAGGCATGCCCAACCCGTGTGCCCCCTGTCTTTTTCCTTTGACGCTCAACTTTCGCTCTTTTTGGCTTCACTTTTCGTATACTCACTCAATTCTCCGTGTTTCCACTTTGCTATCCTCGTATTCGTATTCAATTTGCTTCAAATATCATGAAATTCCTACAAAATAAGCAAAGTGTAACATCTTTTCCACAAGGAGTGAATATGTAACATTTAACGCTAGTATGTGCATGTTTACCCATCATTATAGCCAGTAAATACACCTTAAAATACATGCAAAACTCACACTTATCACCGTCCATTTGCAGCCTATTATTTTTGATAAAATTTTGTTGAAATTTAAGGATGGAAAGGGACCTCTTTATCTATGGCAGGGCGTATTTGTTTGGTTAATTCGGTTATTGTCAGTTCTTTTGTCCACAGTATGCTCATATAGAGATGGGTGATTTCCATGCTTAAGGATATGGAAAAAGGCTATGCGTAACTTTATTTGGACTGGGGACATTCTTACGAAGGGTTCTGCTGCATTTAACTTGAATAAATGTTGCATTCCGTATGAGGAGGGTGGCCTTGGGGTGCGCTCGATCATTACGACAAATAATGCTTTTTTGATGAAAATGGGATGGAAAGTTCTTACTTCCAATTCCTTGGTTTTCACCACCCTCCAGCGTCGATTTTTCTTGGCTGATGGTTCCATTCGTCATTCCTTATTACCTTCCTCAATTTAGGCTGGCCTCAGACCAGTAATTGAGGATTGTTTGTCCGACTCTAAATGGATTCCAGGATATGATTCACATGTGTTATTCTGGTTGGATGACTGGCCGAGTTATTCCATTGCTGACAAAATTAGTATCCCTGCGGAGTATCGCAATGGCAATGGCAAAGGAAAAATTCTTAGCAATGGAGATATTGGTAATTCTTCTTTCTCTCTTAGTAATGTTTTATTAGTAGAAGGGCTTAAGTTCAATTTGATAAGTGTAAGCAACTTTAATTGTGATTCTATTATGATGTTGTTTTTAATAAAGAAAAATACCTTATTCTTAAAAATTGTAAAATTATTTGTGAAGCTAAGTAGAAAAGGCAATCTTTATAAAATTTGCACAAGTGATTTGGTTAGTCAAAATGTTTCTTATCCTGTCGCTAATAATGATTTAACGAGTTTATGGCATAGGCAACTTGGACATGTTGGATACAAAAATTTAAAAAAGATTTGCAAAATTCAACATGTCAAAGGAATACCCAAATTAAAATTTGAAAATATTGGCTTATTTGACACTTGTCAAAAGAACAAATTAATTAAAAGTAGTTTTAAGCCCAAAAATAAAACTTCCACAACTAAGCCTCTACAGATTACTTCATCTTGATTTGTATTGGGATATTGGCACCGAAAGTCTAAATGGAAAAGATTACACTGTTGGGAAATTTATTGTTTAGATTTTGATGAATGCCATGTAAAACTTAGACTACAAAGTTGGCACCCGTTTTCTTTGTAATTTGTATGGAAATAGATAGATTTGTACTAGCCGAGTCAAGTCGCCACGCTTGGACATACAAGAAGCCAATCAAGATGGGATGAAGACTCATTTTGTGAGGCATTTGAGTATAGCAAGGAAAAGAAGACAAGAACTCGATGAAGGAGTAGCGGCTATGATACATTGTGAGAAGTGTCGATCAAGTCAACTCAAGACAAATGACCAAGTCAAGTTGAAGTGACAGATGAGTCTTCCAATGATTAGAGCCGACTCAAGTCACCGGGGAAGTTGAGGAACTGCGATCAAGTCAAGACAACTAAAAAGAGTCCGTTGCACGAAGTCAAGAAAGTTACTTAAATAAGTAATACTTCCATGTCGCAATATTCTAAAGTGCTTTCCCCCGAAGCGTGCAAAAGGAATAAACCAATGGGAAGCACCGCACCGTGTCGCTCAAAAGTCAAGGTTTAATTAATACGAGGTAATGTCATTCTCAAATCGCGCAACAAGACAAGCTAACGGCCACTAGTGTCTTTTGAAAATCACCTATCTCTTCAACGGGCAAATTTTCAAGAGAGCACTATAAAAGGCCGAGGAATCAATTTGAGAAAAGAGGTGACTCGAACCACGAACACTCAAGCTATTATTCAAGCCGTAATCTACAAAAATATTCTCAAGTTATTCAAGCTAATCCTCAAGCCTAAACTTCGAAAGAAATCAATCCAACACCAATTTGTGACGGAAAGACAACTTCAAACTGTTGAAGAGGAAACTTTTGAAGAATCAAAAGGGGGTCCACATTCCAAGGATGATTGTAGAAAGGTTCAAGGTCGAACCAGTCTCAAGTCATTGGAGGGCTTCGTGATCAAATCCAAGAAGATTGAGCAAGTGAGTGTAGTAGCAAGGCAACCGCCCGTGAAGAAGTTCGAGTCGGACGAGAAGCCGGTGTGTGACCAAGGCATCTCCAGATCGAGTCCCAAAGGATCAAGTCACCGTGTGTGATCAAGACTTGCATCCAGACCGATAACCACTTTGTACTCCGATCAATACTTAGTGGATTCCTCCAGGAGTTGGAGAAGAGAGAATTAGAAAAATTACCCCATCTTCGAACCTCTATAAAATTTATTGTGTCATTTACATTTCAAAGCATTTACTTCGTGCATATTATTTAATATTTGCTGATAGATTGCTATCCAATTGATATTTAACAAAGTGCTAAAACCAAGTGTTAAAACAAACTTAAACCAAATTCAAGGGTGTTAAGTCTTCCGCTGAAAATCTCATCACAATGAGTTAAGTACTAGACTAAGCAACGGAGCTATTCTATCAACGGCTCAATCGAGTCATTAAGTGACTAACTCTGTTTGGTTAACTAACTTAGTTGTCCATCCAGGACATAGCCGTGAAATCAACTCGAACTTATTTAAAAGGACTAAATCAAAAAGTTGGTAAGGTTTATTCAACCCCACCTTCTAAACCTTACTTACATCCCTTGGGACCTACAAGTGGTATCGGAGCGGTTGGTTCATTGAGCCTTCCGCACCGGTTACGAACTAGATCTCCAAGTTTTCAAAGAAGTTTTTCTTACACTTGTTCTTTCTAAAGCCATCATTTTAATAGCAATGTTATTATCATGGAAGCAAATTTGACACGCATTCCTATGTTCACCATTGAAGAATTTGATGACTGGAAAATACGTATGCATGCTCATCTATCAGCTTTACATGATGAAATGTGGATAGTGATAGAGGATGGGCCACTGCAAATAATGAAGGTGAACACAATTGAAGGAGAGTGCTGGTGAGGAAGAAGAGGTGCTCCTCCTAGACTTGACTATGGTTGAAAAGCCAAAAGCCGAGTGGACAAATGATGATAGAAAAAGATACAACCTGACAATGTGGCCAATGATATACTTTACAAGACTTTGGACAAAGCCATGTTCAACAAAGTCAAATCTTGCAAGACAACCAAAGAGATGCGGGATAAATTAACCTTAATTTGTGAAGGATCTGAGCAAATCAAGGAAAACAAATTATCTGTTGTTGTTCAAAAATTTGAAAATTTTAAAATGCTTGCGAGGTGAAACAATGGATCGGTGGATGCTAGATTCATGAAATTACAAATGAGCTCTCAAAGACTTGGGAAAGAATACACAAGTAGATGTGTATGAAGATATCGAGGAGCCTCCGGTGAGTGGGAAATCAAGACCATGGCTCTAAGGCACTCGATGGACCTATCAAAAACATCCAATCATGAACTATTCTCGGACCTCAAAGCCTATGAGTTTGAGCCGAGAAGAAAAGATCAAGAAGAGATAGTTGTGCCCAAAACAATTTTGCACTCGTAGTCAAGGAAGGAAGAGAGATGAGACCAAAGAAGTCATTGACCAGGAGGAAATTGCCTTGTTGGTTAAAAGATTCAACAAGAAATACAAAAAAAAACAAAGGTGAATCCTCCGGAAGACATTCGGCTCTCTCCAAGTCAAGGGAAGATAGGCCACCAAAGAGATCGAGTATCAAAAGGTCGAATATCAAAGAGTCGACAACCTAAGAAAAGAGAGAGCCGATCAAAAAGTTGAAAACTTGTGTTGGAATTGCAGACATCCAGGACACTTTGCCATTGATTTGTCAATATCCCTGTAGTCAACAAATACAAGAATGAAGAAGAAAGAAAAGTCTTGAGAGAAAGAAGGCAAGAAAAGAAAAGAGCAATGTTGGGTCGAGATCTGGCCGACACAACTAAGTCAAAAGAACCAAAGCAGACTCGAGAGAGTAGTGAAGCCGACTATTCAAGTGACTCACTACGAAGAAGAAGCTTTAATATGTCTAATGGTTAAGAAATAAGATCAACCCGACCAAGAAGATGAGGTACATTCTAACTCATCTCATTGATTCTAGTGATAGTGACTATGATACACACACTTCATCACCCACGATCTTTATGATTCATTAGGCAAAATGATGAAAGACTTTGAGCACATTAAATCCTCACACTGTTTTGTTAAATGAGGAAAACAACCATCTCAAAAGCCAAAACTCACGGTGACTAAGGAGCCGAGTACTCTAAGTCACATAGGCCGAGGAGAACAAAAAGTCAAATTTGAAATGCTAAATTAACAAAGAGAGATAGTCTGCTATAGAAAAGAGAGAAAATGATCTCAAAAATGTGATTGCTTCATTCACAAAGGCATCTAAATCATTGGATGACCTTATCATGAGCCAAAAAGAATATGGAGACAAGACATGCATAGGATTTAATTCCTTTGTACATAGTCAAACTCCAAGAGTGATCTTGGAAAAGGGATCTTCAAGTAATGAAGCATCTCAAAAACCCAGGACACCAAATGTTGCACACACATTCATTCCAAAGCACAATCACAACCAAACTGGCCTTGGTTATAAAGGAAAAGGAAAACATCCAGTTGAGTATGCTGAGAGGACAGCTGAGAAGAAATCCAGCAGAGTTCCTCAGCAAACTCCAAACAGGAAGTACTCTGTAAAGAAGAAAGAGAGCTACCAAAAGCCCCAGAAGTTCTATAAAAGTAACAAATATGATGGGAATGGTAGAAACTACCCAAGTCAAGCTGATTGGAATAATGTGAAATATCAGCAAAGACCTATGGAATACAAGCCTAAATGGCAAAGGCCAGAACTCAAGCAAAGGCCATTCCAAAGGCAACAAAGCTACTATCAAGCACACATATACACCCAAGCACTACACTCGGAGATATCACAATTACCCAAAGAAGGCAATTGCTAAAACACACACACAAGTATACTGACAAAAGAGACAGTTGTATGAACCTAAAGCCCCCAAGCAATTTGCCAAAGTAAATTATGATTATGGCACGAGATAGATGGCAACCCCTTAGGGTCAAATCATTTGGTCTGTAGGTTGGTTGGATCATCTTACAACACTAACCCCTCGGGACCAGGCAAGAATGGGTACCAAAAATTAATTTCCTTGATTGCGCAGGTTCAAAGAACGGTGAGTGCCAAGGAACCTGGTACATGGATAGTGGTCATTCCGGACACATGACAGAAACAAGAATAATCTATCAAAATTCAAGGAGATTAGAGGTGCAAAAGTCATATTTGGAGGAAATGAAGCTCCGGGGAAATTAAAGGCCTTTGGATCCATCAAGAAAAATGGATTAGAAATCACGGATGTTGCATATGTTGAAGGCCTCAATTTCAACTTACTAAGCATTAGCCAACTCGTGACAAGGGCTACAATGTTGGATTCAATATGGGAGTATGCCAAATCAAAGACATCGAATCAAATGAAATAGTTGCAAGGATCCGACAAAAGAACATGTATGTGGTAGAGTGGTCGATCGCCACACCAAGCATGTGTCTATTAGCAAAGAGTACACCGAATCAAGTTGGTTGGGGCACAAGAAGATGAGTCACCCGAATTTCAAGACAATTAACAAGCTCGCAAGGAGTAATCTTGTAGAAGGACCGCGATTCGATATATAAGAAGGCAAGTGTACGTGATGCGTGCGGATGGGAAAGCAAACCAAATCATCATTCAAAGAAAAGTCAAGTCCATCTTCAACAAGGATATTGTATACATTTGCATATGGATCTATTTGGTCCATTTGTTAGATAAATGTTTTTATCATTATTTTGATGATTTTGTTCGATTTTGTTCAAATGAGTTTTTAAACCAAAACAATGTCCCTAAATGTTGTCTAAATACTTCCGATCGACTTAAAATGTTTTTCTTGTTTTTCGGAGTATTTTTGGAGTTTATTTTCGATAAAAAATTGGACAACACATTTGTTTTAAGCTCGACAGGTCGCCCTATAGGGCAACCGCACCGACTTGAGTTCTAACAGCTATTTTGATGATTTTAAATGGTTTCTTTTGCAGCAAATCACTCCCCAATGAGGAGCCTATGTCCGGAAATGAAAGCCAAGTCCTGTCTCTATAAATAGAGGCTTCATTCAAGCAACAAGATACAACACTCTACACAAGCAAAGAGCAATCAAGCAAACACTTTCATATATCTTGTTGTATTAGCCTTAGCACTTTCACTTGCACAAATTTGAGGTCTAGGCTTTCAATTCTTGATTACACTTGTACTCATATTGTATCAATCATTATTGAGTTGTAATCTTGATTTTGGTCATCATTCAACACAAGACATCCTTGTGAGTATTCTTGTGGTAAGAATACACTTGGGTGATCTAGGTGATAGGTGTTTGAAGGTTGTGGTAATCTTCAAAGGTGTTGTAAGAGGGTTGTGGTAATCCTCAAGGTGGTGAAAGAGGGTTGTGGTAATCCTCAAGGTGTTGTATTAATTTTTGGTAAATTAATATAATCTTTTTCTTTTTGAAATCCATCCCGGATATACTGGGGTGGTAGAGGATTAGGCCCTAGGTGGGTTGAACCTCTATAAATCGAAGTGTGTTGTTTAAATTTCGCACTTAGCATTTCATCTTTGCTTGAGTTTTTCGAAAAAGAGGGCAAAATCTGAAAAATCGAGATAATTTATTCACCCCCTCTAGATTATCGTAGCCACTTGACTAACAGTGGTATCGAGCCAAACTCTTTGGGCCACTGCTCCGAGTAAAGAGGAAAGATTCATGGCTACAAATGATGCTCATCTCACCACCGGCGCCTCCACCAACAAGCCACCACTATTCGACGCCAACAACTACGCATTTTGGAAAGACCGTATGGAGTGCTTCCTACAAGGGTGTGGGTTCGACATTTGGAATGTGGTCATTGAAGGAGTTGATCAACCAACCAAAAAATCGGAGGATGGCACCTCGGCTCCTAAACCTTTCAAGGAGTTCGATGAAAACGACAAAAAGGCTTTTTCTCTAAACGGTAAGGCCTTAAATATTTTGCATTGTTCTCTTACCGCCACCGAGTACAATCGCATAAGAGGCATAAGGTCGGCACATGAGGTTTGGGAAAAATTGGAGACAATCTATGAAGGGACCAAGAAGGTCAAGGAAGCAAGAAAGACCATGTTTGTTAAAGACTTTGAAAACTTTAACATGCATGATGGGGAAAGCATATCCAAGATGGTGGAAAGGCTTGACAATATTGTCAATCCTCTTGTGGCCCTCGGAAAAATCATCTCCGAAGTAGACAAGGTGACTAAGGTATTGAATGCTTTTCCCGGCTCATGGTCCGAAAAAGTAACGGCAATCACGGAGGCACAAAATCTTGAGACACTCAAGTTTGACGAGCTTATTGGAAATCTTCTCATCTATGAAGTCTATCTAAAGGAGAGTAAAAATTCCAACCATCCATAAATTAATCGGGTATGCAAATTATTCCTAAAGGTCTTGCTTCTTCTTCTAATAATGCATACTATGATAATGATGATGATGATGATGAGGAGGCTGCCAGACATGTTAGAAAATTTGCAAAATTTGTGAATAAAAATAAAGTAAGAAAACCAATAGATAATGCTTGCTTTAAATGCGGAAAACCGGGCACTTCATTGCCGATTTCCCAAAGCTCGATGAAGAGGAGCAAAAGAAAAGGAAGCCTTTCACGAAAAAGAAGGCTCTAAATGCGGAGGTCAAAACGTGGGATGAACTACTCGAAACAACCGATGAGGAAGGAGAAACCGAACACGGTCTCATGGCCATAGACGATGAAAATAATGAGGTACGCTCTAATTGCGTCTACTTCCTCAATAGTTGATGACTTGCAATGTGATTTTGATGAATTGCAAATTGAGTTTCAAAATTTAATTGTTAAATACAAAAATTTGAAAAAGGAGCATAAGGAGCTTAAGGTTGAAAAAGAAAAATTATTTACCTCTTATGAATCTCTACACAAAGCTCATACTCTTACTTTTACTAGAGTTCACTCTCTTGAAACCGAAAAGGAATTGCTCACAAAAGATATTGAATGTTTGAAAAATAATGTGCATCATTTCAACATAAGCACGGATAAAGTGACAAAAATTTTAGATGCACAAAGAGGTGAGCATTCCAAATTGGGACTTGGTTATAAGCCATTTCAAAGTGTTTTTAAGAAAAATAACCAAGGTCCGATTGTTGTGCGTGCTAATAGTTCTAATACTCCTACTTGTTTTTATTGTGGCAAAGTTGGACATTATGCTAATAATTGCAAATTGAGAAATAGCTCTAGACATGTTTGGAGACCCAAAGGTCTCAAGACTAACCCCATGGACCCCAAAATTATAGGGTACCTAAAAGAAATTCTTTTGTAGGTAATAGGGGCTATAACAACAATGGAAGATTCAAAATAGCTCGTGGACAGCGGATGTTCACGCCATATGACCGGGAGGAGAAAACTTTTTACCAACATCAAGCTCCAAGAAGAGGGTATGGTCATATTTGGCAATGGCAAAGGAAAAATTCTTGGAAATGGAGAAATTGGTAACTCTTCTTTCTCTCTTAGTAATGTTCTTTTAGTAGAAGGGCTTAAGTTTAATTTGATAAGTGTTAGCCAACTTAATGTTTCCTTCAATAAAGAAAAATTCCTTATACTTAAAAATGGTGAAATTATTTGTGAAGCAAATAGAAAAGGCAATCTTTACAAAATTTGTACAAGTGATTTGGTTAGTCAAAATGTTTCTTGTTTAGTCGCCAATAATGATTTAACTAGTTTATGGCATAGGCGACTTGGACATGTTGGATACAAGAATTTGAAAAATATTTACAAAAACCAACATGTGAAAGGACTACCCAAATTGAATTTTGAAAATCTTGGCTTATGTGACACTTGTCAAAAGAACAAATTAGTTAAAAGTAGTTTTAAGCCCAAAAATAAAATTTCCACAACCAAACCCCTACAATTGCTTCACCTTGATTTGTATGGGGATATTGGTACGGCAAGTCTAAGTGGAAAACATTACACTTTCGTTATTGTCGATGATTTTTCTAGATATACTTGGGCTCTTTTTCTTACCAATAAAAGCGATGCCGTTAATGAGTTTGTTAAGTTGTGTAGACTTATTGAGAATGAAAATGAAGACACTATTAAGTCTATTCAAGCGATCGAGGTGGAGAATTTGATGGTGAATTTAGAGTCTTTTGTGAAACCAAAGGATATGCTCATAATTTTTGGCTCCAAGGACACCTCAACAAAATGGAGTAGCCGAAAGGAAAAATCGGACACTACAAGAGATGAGTCGTTCCATGCTCAATGAATTTTCACTTCCAAAATATTTTTGGGCCAAGCCGTAAGTACGCTTGCTATGTCATTAATCGAGTTTATATTCGTCCTAAAATGAATAAAACTCCATATGAGCTTTGGAAAGGTAGAACTCCAAATATTAGTTATTTCAAGATATTTGGTTGTAAATGCTTTATTTTAAATACCAAGGATCAATTGGATAAACTTGATCCTAAGGCCGATGAAGGGATATTTATGGGATATTCAACAAAAAGCAAAGCATATCGGGTTTACAATAAGACTAGTGGAGTTGTTGAAGAATCCGTCCATGTCAAATTTAATGAAGCTTGGTGTTGAAAGAATACCCAATGATGAAAGTGATGAAGAGGATACTATTGAACCAATTGTTCAAGTTGATGATCAACCGTCTACATCAAATGATCAACCGTCCACTTCAAATGGTCCTCAAGAAGATAGAGGTGATACCTCGGATCTTCCCGTTGCATTGAAATTTAAGGGAGATCACCCAAAAGATCTTATTATTGGTGATCCCCTTGACAAAGTGATGACCTGGAGAAAATTTGCCGATAAAGCTCTTATTTCTCAAAAGGAGCCTAAAAATGCTAAGGAGGCTATTGAGGATAAGGATTGGTTCTTAGAGATGCAAGAGGAGTTAAATCAATTTGAAAGAAATGATGTATGGGAATTGGTACCTTGTCCTCCATCTCAAACTATTATTGGTACAAAATGGGTATTCCGGAACAAACTTGATGATCAAGGCAACATTGTTCGAAATAAGGCAAGGTTAGTAGCTCAAGGGTATTGTCAAGAAGAAGGTATTGACTATGATGAAACTTTTGCATCCGTAGCATGTTTAGAAGCTATTCGTATTTTACTTGCCTATTCTTGTTTTAAAAATTTCAAACTTTACCAAATGGATGTTAAATCCGCTTTCTTAAATGGTATTATTCAAGAAGAAGTCTATGTAAAACAACCTCCGGGGTTTGAAAATGTTTCTAGGCCTAATGATGTTTATAAACTTAAAAAGGCCTTGTATGGTTTAAAGCAAGCACCCCGTGCATGGTACGATAGACTTAGCTCTTTTCTTTTGCAAAATGGTTTTATAAGGGGTAAAGTTGATACAACTCTCTTTGTTTTTTAAAAAGGGCAAGATTGCTTACTTGTGCAAATTTATGTTGATGATATTATCTTTGGTGCTACTAATGATTCTTTGTGCAAGAAATTCTCTAAATTGATGCAAGGAGAATTTGAAATGAGTATGATGGGGGAGTTCAACTTCTTTCTTGGACTCCAAATTAAGCAATGCCAAGAAGGCATATACATTTTGTAATCAAAATATACAAAAGAACTTTTGAAAAAGTTCGGTATTGAAGAAGGAAGAACCGTTTTACTCCCATGGCAACAAATGTCAAAATCGACAAAGATGAAAAGGGCAAGTCCATGGATGAATCAAAGTATCGAGGTATGATTGGTAGTTTATTTTATTTAACCGCTAGTAGATCGGACATTCTTCATGCCGTATGCCTATGTGCTCGTTTTCAAAGCAATCCCAAAGAATCTCATATGAGTGTCGTTAAAAGGATTTTTCGATATTTGAAAGGCACTATTCAATATGGTCTATTTTATCCAAAGCATGAAAATTTTTCTCGTAAAGGTTATAGTGATTCGGATTATGCGGGAAATATTGATGATCGGAAAAGTACTTCCGGATCATGTCAATTTTTAGGCGATTGCCTAGTTTCTTGGTTTTCAAAGAAGCAAAACTGTGTTTCTCTTTCAACGGCCGAAGCCGAATATATTTCCGCCGCCTTTTGTTGTACTCAACTTCTTTGGATGAAACAAACCTTAGCGGATTACAAATGCTCTTTTGAAAACGTACCTATCTTTTGTGATAATATATCCGCTATAAATATTGCTCAAAACCCGATTCATCATAACCGTACTAAACATATTGAGATTCGACATCATTTTCTAAGGGATTGTGTTTCAAAACGAAAAATTGAGATATCTTTTGTACCATCTCAAGATCAATTAGCGGACATTTTTACAAAACCGCTATCTTCCGAGACTTTTGCGTCCATACGAGCTCGGTTAGGCATAATGCATATTGAATGATGGTTATGTTTGCATTTTACACGTTTTTAAAACTAAGGGGCGAAAAATCGGATTTTTGGTTGAAAATTCGGATTTTGAAAAACTTGACAAAACAGTGGGCTGAAGAGGTTGAGGGAAACCGGTCGCCCTCAACGTCGACCGGTCGCCCTAAGCCAAAATTTGGATTAAAATCGTTCTGTCTTCAGCATTAGTTATTTTCACTTCTTTTTGCCATTTTTCGTCCCCTTTGCCAAATTCACACAAATTTCACTCAAAATTTGTTTTCATGCATTCAATTCACAACTTGGACCTTATATAGCATGTTTATCATCATCATGGCTCATCTTTTCCGATCAAATGGTAAGAATTTTTCTTCCTTTGCTCAATTGGGTTGAACCCTTGAGTTTATGACTTTCTTGTATATTTCTTGATATTTTTTGCATATGATCTTGATGAGCTTAGTTATGATGTTGTATTGTATGATGTTTGATGTGAATTGGTGATGAATTTTTTGGCTTGAATCATTTACAAGGGCTATATACAACTTCTTTTAATTTCCACGCCCACAAAGTGTTCGATGAAATGTCACAATGAAAATTTCCATTTCTACATGACTCTCTTGCTTCCAAAAATCTTCAATACTTATTGAGATCATGTTTTCGCAAATAAAACGAGCGTATGAACTCTTCATGATACATTTCTCACATTTTCCTTGGGTTTTAAGCCTAAATTGCTCAATGGTTGATAAACCGTCTCTTTGGCGCACTTTGATGAAATTGTATGATGTTTTTATCATCCTAACATTCTTTTGATGATTCCAAAGGGGAGAAATAGGAAATTGGCTCATTAGCCAAAAGAAGCTAATAAAAGCTCGTTGTAAAAAGCTATAAGCTTTGGCTTCCTAAAGCAAGAATACCTAGTCCATGGCTTGTATTATGGACTCAATTGCAAAAGATTATAAGTATTGTGACAGGGGAGCTTCTTAGCTTATGATGTTTTTATGCATCTTTATATAAGCTTGTTATAGTTTGTGCTTCTAGCTTATGCAATATCTCTTGTTGATATGCTCATAGATACGGGGAGCTTTGTATGAAATGTTTTTAACGGATAGTTCACTCGTGAAACCGGAAAATTTATTTGGTTTCAAAATCGCCCTCGAGAAAATTGTTTTGGTTTGTAATCATCAAAAAGGGGGAGTTTGTTAGATAAATGTTTTTATCATGATTTTGATGATTTTGTTCGATTTTGTTCAAATGAGTTTTTAAACTAAAACAATGTCCCTAAATGAGTTTTTGTTCGACTTAAAATGTTTTTACTATTTTTCGGAGTATTTTTTGGAGATTATTTTCGATAAAAAATTGGACAACACATTTGTTTCAGGCTCGACTGGTCGCCCTATAGGGCAACCCGTACCTGAGTTGAGTTTTGAAACAGAAAATGGGACATAGAAAAAAAGAGAAAGGGCGAGCCGATCGACCGGTCGACCCCTGGGCGACCGGTACCTGGGAGCACCTCTTTTGGTTCAGTCTTCTCTGTTTCGATTTTTTATCAACCCCAACCGGTCAAGACTAAGGGCGACTGGTCGCACCCCCCTCCGACCGGTCCCCCTGTGTAAAATTCGCTGAAATTCAATTTCAATCTTATCTCTGCGCGACCGGTCGCACTGTTTTATCAAAGAAACTATCCGTTGTATTTTCGCATGAATGACTTTTCCTATTTTGAGGGATTGATTTCTAATAGCTATTTTGATGATTTTTAATGGTTTCTTTTGCAAAGCAAATCACTCCCCAAGGAGGAGCCTATGTCCGGAAATGAAAGCCAAGACCTCTCCTATAATCAAATAGAGGCTTCATTCAAGCAACAAGATACAACACTCTACACAAGCAAAGAGCAATCAAGCAAACACTTTCATATATCTTGTTGTATTAGCCTTAGCACTTTCACTTGCACAAATTTGAGGTCTAGGCTTTCAATTCTTGATTACACTTGTACTCATATTGTATCAATCATTATTGAGTTGTAATCTTGATTTTGGTCATCATTCAACACAAGACATCCTTGTGAGTATTCTTGTGGTAAGAATACACTTGGGTGATCTAGGTGATAGGTGTTTTAAGGTTGTGGTAATCTTCAAAGGTGTTGTAAGAGGGTTGTGGTAATCCTCAAGGTGGTGAAAGAGGGTTGTGGTAATCCTCAAGGTGTTGTATTAATTTTTGGTAAATTAATAAAATCATTTTTTCTTTTTGAAATCCATCCAGGATATCTTTGGGGTGGTAGAGGATTAGGCCCTAGGTGGGTTGAACCTCTATAAATCGAAGTATGTTGTTTAAATTCCGCACTTAGCATTTCTTCTTTGCTTGAGTTTTTCGAAAAAAGAGGGCAAAATCGAAAAACCGAGATAATCTATTCACCCCCTCTAGATTATCGTAGCCACTTGGACTAACAGAGTTGAGCCACCAAATATAAGTGGAAAGAAATACACTCTAGTGGTGGTGGATGATTATTCAAGATATACATGGACAATCTTCATGTGTAAAAAGAAGGAAACCTTTAAATTACCCCAACTAATGAAAAGAGTTCAAAATGAGAAGAGTCAAACCATTATAAGGATAAGATTTTTGAGAGGAACCGAGTTTGTCAATGGAATAATAACTCGATGTGCATTGAAAATGGTATTGCTCATGAACTATCTCGCAGCAAGGACTCCACAAACAGAATGGAGTAAAGCGAGAATGAAGGAACAGTAACTTTCAAGGAAGCCGCAAGAACCATGTTAGTTTTGGATTGCCAAAAAGATTTTGGGTCAAGCCATCAATATCGCATGCTATACTCAAAATAGGTGCATGATAAATAGACGGTGACAAAGACTCCTATGAAATTTGGACAGGGGAGAAAGCCAAACGTTGGGTACTTTAAAGTATTTGGATGTAAATGCTTCATCCACGACAATGGGAAAGATAATCTAAAGGCTTTTGATGCCAAAGCAATCAAGGTATCTTCTTGGGATACTCACCAAAGCAAAGCCTATAGATTGTCTTGAACAAAAGGACTATGATCTGAAGAGTCCATCCATGTAGTGTTTGATGAACCTAATGTAAATGGAGAAGATCTTGAAGAGTTAGCCGATAAGTTTGAATTAGCCAACCGTGCGTAAGAGTCCCTATGTTGAAGTCAAGCCGGAACAATAAATCGAGATGAAGATGATGTAGTTGAATCTAAAAGGTTTGGAGAATCTACGACTAAGTGAAAAAGAGAGAGTTGCTCAAGACAACACAGTGCAAGACGATCGAACCAGCCTAACTTACTCCAACCCGATGTGAGATGGCTAAGAGACCATCCACCGAGCTAGTCATTGGAGATGTAAGAGATGGTGTAAGAACCAGATCCGAGCTCAACAAGAAGCAATGTTCACTTGTTTTATTTCCCAAATAGAGCCAAAAGATGTGTCCCAAGCATTGGATGATGCATATTGATTCAGGCCATGCAAGAAGAGTCAATCAGTTTGAAAGAAACAAAGTATGGGAATTGGTTCAAAGACCAACCCATCAAAATGTTATTGGCACAAAATAGGTTTTGAAACAAAATGAATGAAGAAGGTTCGTGGGTAAGAAACAAAGCAAGATTGGTAGCCAAAGGGTATTGCCAAGAGAAAGGAATAGATTTTGATGAAACATTTGCCCTCGTTGCAAGATTAGAGGCAATAAGGATGTTTCTTGCTTATGTTGCACACAAGAACTCCATTGTATAGCAAATGGATGTAAAAAGTGCATTCTTGAATGGATTATTGGAAGAAGAAGTCTATGTTGAACAACCACCAAAGATTTGAGCGAAGACTCTTGGAGATAAAGTGTACAAGCTCAAGAAAGCTCTATGTGGATTAAAACAGCACCAAGAGCATGGTATGATACATTATCTCAATTCCTAACAGATAATGGATTCACCAAAGGCAAATGACGTAACACTCTTTAATTCAAGATGGAGAAAGCATACCGCTTGTTCAAATATATGTGGATGACATCATTTTTGGATCCACAAACAAAGAATGTGTGATAAATTCTCAAACCTCATGCAAGGAAAATTTGAGATGAGCATGATGGGAGAGTCGACATTCTTTCTAGGACTTCAAGTTAAACAATTTGAAGGATGGAAACTTCATAAGTCAAACAAAGTATACCAAAGATTTAATGAAGAAATTTGGCATGGAAGAAAAGTCTTCTATGAAAATACCAATGAATACATCACCAAGATGGATATGGATGCAGATGGCAAGCCCGTGGATCAAACTAGATACATATCACTTATTGGATCACCGCTTCTATCTCACAAAGTAGGCAAACATCACCTTTGATGTAGGTGCATGTGCAAGATTTCAATCGCACCAAAAGAAAGCCATATGATCAAGCTAAGAGAATCCTAAGATATTTGAAGGGATGCCAGGGAAGTTGGCTTATGGTATCCAAAGGAAGGAGGATTCAAGCTTATTGGTTACTCGACCTCCGACTATCTTTGGATGTAGAGTGGACAGAATAGCACTTCAGGCACATGTCAAATGCTTGAACAGATGGTTTCCTGGTTTAGCAAGAAGCAAAACTCAATAGTTACATCCACATTGCCGAGTACATAGTTGTGGGCAACTGTTGTGCCCAAGTCTTATGGATGAGACAACAACCGAGAGATTATGATATTGAAGAAAACAAAATTCCAATTATGTGTGATAACACAAGTGCTATTGCAATCACTCAAAATCATGTGTAGCATTCAAGAACAAAGTACATTGATGTCGATATCATTTTATAAGAGATCATGTTGAGAAGAAGGACATCGCCGTGGAATATATCTCAACCGATAAACAATTAGCCGACATATTCACAAAGCCATTATGTGAATCAAGATATGAAGAACTCAAGCATGAGCTAGGGTTAATTGAAATGAGTTAACACTTAAGATTCCGAGGAGAAGAGATTAAATGAGAAAAGATGAAAATGGAGCTAAGTTCGTAACTCGGCCTAAGTGAATCACCATATCGGAAAATCAGTGCATCAAGTTAGGCAGACGGTGAGTACCTATGTGAAAAGAGAGAAGAGTTAAATCGGCCTAATGAATAAGTTGAGTTATTTATGAGCTAAGTGACAAAAACGCAATCATTTTTAATAAGCGGGAATGTTTTTAAGGATGACGCCAATAATAATAATGACTGATCATCAAAAGTCGCACGACAAGCCTATGATTGGATATAAATGTTGTCGTATTAAATGCGAGAAATTAAATGCTAATCGGGCGTGCTAACTGAGCCATTGATCTCAATCAAATTTCAAAAACCGTATGCACGTCCTTTCATAACCCATACATATACCATTTCGTCCGTTTTCTCTCTCACACTACACCAAAACTGTTCATCTCTCCAAAAGCAAGACTGTATTTTTCTCTCGAAACCCCATCAATCTTCAAAGCAAGTTTCTCAAAAATCGTTCAAGTAAAAATCATCGAAATGGCAACTACTTATGATTTCACTAAGTTGGGAAAACAAATCCACACCGGGTCTACTTGTGGATTTCGAAAGGATGATCAAACAGGGTCCGATGAAACCCTTGTGAAGAAGATAATGAGAAAGTAGAAAAATCTGGGCTGAAACCCTTTCTCACTATGGAGTTTCAGATGACTTATGTTGAAGAGGTCGCTCAGTTCTACGTGAATGTCAAGTTCACGACGAGGGCATCAAGTCGTCTGTTCACGGAAAGGAGTTTACGATCACCGCCGAGGATCTAGCGGAGCATTATTTGCTACTTGTCGGAAGGAGTGCCCGAGATATTGGAGGCTGATGTAAACTTGGCTCTTTGCATGGAAGGAAGTGGCCAAACCCGACTGGTCAGGCGAAGGTTGTCTACACAGTGACAAGAAGAAGTCTGAAGGAAGATTACCACAAGTTGCTAGATATTGTTGCCAAATGTGTAGACATCAAATTTGGAAGCTTTAATCACCGTCAAAACTAAGCTCGATCGTGATGGCTGCGATCATGGAGGAGAAGAAGGTAAACTGGGCTGAGTTTGTATACAGCAGACTCTGCCAAAATGTTGGAAACAAGTCTTTCAAGGAAGATGGATCGTTCGTAGGATCCTTGGGGTATGGCCTTGTTATTGGTCAGCTGATGGAGGTGAAGGGAGTTCCACTCCGACATGGAAAGGCGTTCCATGTCAACAAGAAAATGTTCCGATCAAATCTTTCGGAGCTCAAGAGAGCTTATGCCAAGAGAGCGGATACAAGTGATGGGGAATCAGTGACCCGAGGAAACATTTTGTTGCCCCCCAAAAAAAAAAAAAAGAAAGCTGCCCCTGCGGGCCGGGAAAGGAGATTGTTGCGCCAAAGAAATAAAAAAGAAAACAATCGCACCGCCTACAGCCGTGTCTCCCGCCCGCGGAGAAGGAACCTCAAATACCTTCTCCAGCTTGTCAAGAAGAAGAGGATCGACAAGCCAAGGAAGCACTCCTCAGAAAAAAGAAAGTAGCACGGTCCCCGCGCCCAAGACTCGAGGAAATCGTATCCGAACCGTAAATTCCTCCGGTGAGGACCAAAAGGAGAAGACTCTTCAAGCGTTCGAGCTTGAGAAAACAATTGAGTCTCGCTATTGAACAGTGAGAGTGAAGACCCACTGTGGATAGAACAGTGAGGAGCATGTAACAATGTACCGAGACAAGCTAAGTCTCCGAGAGATCGGGTTGTGTCTCCGCCACGACGTAATCCGCCGAGGTGAAGAGCAAGAAGCCATGCTACCCTTCATTCCCGAGATGAAGGACAACACGAAGATGATGATGATGATGTGATCATGATGTCTCCACCGTATCCGCACATCCAAAATCGTGCGTGAATGGAGGAAGTGGAAGCCGAGTCGATCAAGGAACAGATTCCAAAGACCCGAGTTTGTTGAAGAAGAAGAATCGATGAATTTCCTGGGGTTGACAACAAATGGTTCAAGCATTGGATGAAGAGAATCGCATCGATATATTGAACATCTTCAAAGTAAAGGAGAAAGAAAGGTTGGCGTAAGAGGCCGACGCCGTGAGAAGGCCAACATCTGCTCTCTTCACCGAACCATCGAGCATACTCATCCCCACCTCGATGTTCTTTCGAGAGTGATGAAGATTTGGACCTGTGCTGCGATAAAAACCCGGAAATGCAAAGCAAGCCATGCGGGAATCCGAGTGATCATGAGCAACGGCTAATGGAAGGACTGGAGAGTCTTCCAAATCACAATCGAAATTGACCCTATGGGGGTGGTGCAACAGATTCGGATCGTTGTTGCTTGAGACCACTTCCCCACTCACTCGAGGATGGTTCTAAGGGAAATGGCGATGAAACCGGGAACTTGGGGACCCAAGTAGAGCCAACCCCTATTGAAGGTGTCTTTCCACCGCCCCAACGGCTGAACACTCAAAGGAAACAGCCGGGAGTTTGGAGGAAAGTGACCCCAATCCAAGTCACTCAATTTGGTGTGCCAACCGAGAGGGAAACTCCCTCCACCGCAGCCTAGGTCGAAGGTTCTTTGCGAGATGACTCCCTGGCCGAATCTAGGAGGCGAAGTGGAGAAAGAAAAAGAAAACGAAACACAAAGAAGTTGTCACTAAAGAATCTCGGACGATTGAGACTGTCTCACCTGAAGTGCCAACCGCTTCCGCAAGCTAAGGACGCCGCGATGCGATCGAGGCACGGGATGGATCTACCCTGGCGATTAACACTCGGGCAATGAAAGTGCAATCCACGGAGTTGAGGCTCCCTGTGGATGCCACCGCCGAAGACCCCAAGACAGTGAGTGCAGCCAAGGGAATGTCCATGCCTTGCTGCGCATTGAGACCGCAGAAGGTATCAAGGCCTACGGGAGGTTGAGACTTCCCGGGGTAAAGAGGAATACGTAACATCCCTCCAGCTTATCATCGATGCATCCGAGAAGGAGATAAGTGCCCTTCACGATTCCCAAGACAACCCCGATGTAATTTTTCCGGGATCTAAAGGTGAAGATGAGGCCGAGTCATCCCCTGTTGCAAGTCCAAACAACTCACCGAGGATGTTCTTCCCAAGACAAGTAAGCGTAATTCAAGGCGCTTTCGTCAAAAGTTAAACTTTGATGATGAGCCACCCTTTAAGTCTCATCATCGTCCGATGACGCTTATTGATACGGCCGAGGACCGCATAACTCAAATGGAAAAACCACCGAGACCAACGGCCGCTGAGACGATTGAGGCTCACCACCGGGTCTATACCACAACAGACCATACCAATCAATACCAATCGCGACAGCTCCCAAAGTCGCAGCAGATCGACTCAACCGGGCACATCATGGCCACAAGTCACATTGAACAGATTCCCTATGTCCGTGATGATGCGTTTGAACAAACGTTCCCTTTCTCACTAGAGCTACCGATCTTGATGAAGAATCGCCTAGAGATCAACAACGTTTCCATAGACCGATCCGGTCATACCCACGATACCATCGTCCTAGCAGATTTTGATTTTGATGTTGCTTGGCCGCCACCGAGACAAGAGGTGACAACCGAGGTTTGAGAAGTCTTCAAGGCAATATTTGCGAGAGATAGAGAAGATGGAAAGGCACCAGGCCTCATTTGATATGAGGTCGATAATGAGATGCTAATCTTACGGCCGATTTGCGTGGAATCATAGTCGATCCGGGAATGGTGGCAACAAAGAAGAACAATGCGTGTGGAACAAGTTCGATACTTTAAGGCATTGTACAACAAAATGCTGATCCGGAGCGATAACGCCGATATGAAGAGAATAATGCAAGAAAACATTGATAGAATGCATGAATCTCATACCACAGAAATGGAACTGCTGCGCGAATTTCATCGAAAAGAACTTCTGCGCGTGGAAGAAAACATGAATGCAAAATTCAGCCTTCTTATGGCTGAAATGAAGTTGGTGACAGCCGAATCGAAAGCCACCCGCTCAGAATTTCGAGCAGCATACTCCGCAGCAGAATCCAAGCAGAACTCAGCTATCAGCCGTCTAGATTTCATGCTTGCTGGCATGTTTCCAGGGGTTCCTCTCTCCTTTGATGATGCCAAAAAGGGGGAAGAGGAATACCTAAAGAAGCAGCTGGAAGGGTCTGCGGTTGAGAAGGAAGCAGCTGTGAAGAAGAAGACAGCTGAGGATCAAAAGAAAGAAAAGGGAAAATCTGTTGAGGGGGAAGGTTCGAAAGACATGACTTTAATGGTTGCTAGAACCCCTCAACAAGGACTTGTCTGCTGACATCATAAGCAAACTCCCAGTGACTCTGCCGCTCCAACACTCTGCTGTGCCCATGTCTGAGAAGAGGAAAATAGTAGAAGCAGGGATGAAGGAGGTTGAAGGAAAAATGGATGCCCGTGTGATGGACATATTGAAACAATATAGAGGCATTCCAAGGAAGAGACACGATACCATTTCGAGACGTTGGAACCCACCTAGATCAGTCGATGAATTCAAAACGCTCGAATCCGAAGGATACTTGAAGGCATGTCCATAGCCCAAGCCGGGACTTGTATTGGGAAAAAGGCCTCAAGTGTGCGAAGAAGCCGACAGCAAGACTCTAGCAATCACTCTGTTGGTCACTCTCTTGGAAAGAAGAAGGCCCCAAAGACAATACACACCCGAGAGGAAGAGGTAGAAGCGAGTGGAGGAAGAGGTTTGAGACTACACCAGCACTGCACCCAAAAATATTGAATATATAGATCCGGGAAAGAAAGGAGGGATCTATTGGGCCGGTATGACGAAGTAGCCAACAGGAAGTGGCAAGGAAGAATGCTGACTATGTCAAGAGGATCGAAGAAGAAAATAAAAGACAAACTCAATTGTGGGAAGAAAGACAAGAAAGGAAAAGGAAAGATGAAGTCGCGAGGAAGAGTTTATGAGAAAAAGAAAGTCAGCCAAGAAGAGAAGAAGAGAAAAAGGTCGAAGACGACAGAGTGATGAAGAAAAGAAGGAGGCAAACGAAGGAGATGAAGAGTTGATGTCCACCCTTCATGTAATTTACTATTGTAAATACATAAGTATGTAAGTCTTTCAGTATATTATATAAGAAATCTGTAAATTCTCTATATTTGCGTAGACATAGATGTTTGCTCGATACACTTTGTAAACAGATTGTGTAAAGGACAAGAATGTTACGATCAATAAAAAGATTGATTCTACGCATACATTCTTTGTTAATGCACTATATGTATGTATCTTTGCTATTTACATTTTGAATGTATAAGTTTTGGCATCATCAAAAAGGGGGAAATTGTTGGAAAATTTATTGTTTATATTTTGATGAATGCCATGTAAAACTTAGACTAGAAAGTTGGCACCCCATTTTCTTTGTAATTTTTATGGAAATAGATAGGATGTACTTAGCTGAGTTAAGTCGGCCTACGCCTGGACATACAAGAAGTTAATCAAGATCAGGATGAAGACTCATTGTGAGGCAAATTGAGTATAGCAAGGAAAAGAAGACAAGAACTCGACTGAAGGAGTAGCAGCTATGATACAGCTGTGAGAAGTGTCAGTCAAGTCAACTCAAGACAGCCAAGTCAAGTTGAAGTGACAGATGAGTCTTCCAATGATTAGGAGCTGACTCGAAGTCACCTGGGGAAGTTAAGGAACTGCAGTCAAGTCAAGACAACTGAAAAGAGTCCGTTGCACAGAAGTCAAGAAAGTTACTTAAATAAGTAATACTTCCATGCTGCAATATTCTAAAGTGCTCAGTCCCAGAAGCGTGCAAAAGGAATAAACCAATGGGAAGCACTGCACCTGTGTCAGGCTCTGAAAAGCTGAAGGTTTAATTAATACGAGGTAATGTCATTCTCAAGGACTGCAACAAGACAAGCCAACGACCACTAGTGTCTTTTGAAAATCAGCCTATCTCTTCAACGGGCAAATTTTCAAGAGAGCACTATAAAAGGCTGAGGAATCAATTTGAGAAAAGGTGACCTGAACCACGAACACTCAAGCTATTATTCAAGCTGTAATCTACAAAAATATTCTCAAGTTATTCAAGCTAATCCTCAAGCCTAAACTTCGAAGGAAATCAATCCAACACCAAGCTGTGAAGGAAAGACAACTTCAAACTGTTGAAGAGGAAACTTTTGAAGAATCAAAAGGGGTCTACATTCCAAGGAGGATTGTAGAAAGGTTCAAGGTCGAACCAGTCTCAAGTCATTGGAGGGCTTCGTGATCAAATCCAAGAAGCTTGAGCAAGTGAGTTGTAGTAGAAAGACAAACTGCCTGTGAAGAAGCCGAGTCGGACGAGAAGCCATTTGTGTGACCAAGGCATCTCCGTGATCGAGTCCCAAATGATCAAGTCATTTGTGTGATCAAAACTTGCATCCGGATCGATAACCACTTTGTACTCGATCAATACTTAGTGGATTCCTCCAGGAGTTGGAGAAGAGAGGATTAGAAGAATTACCCCATCTTCGAACCTCTATAATATTTATTGTGTCATTTACATTTCAAAGATTTACTTCGTGCATATTATTTAATATCTGCTTTGATAATTTGCTATCCAATTGATATTTAACAAAGTGCTAAAACCAAGTGTTAAAACAAACTTAAACCAAATTCAAGGGTGTTAAGTCTTCAATGAAAATCTCATCACAATCGAGTTAAGTATTAGACTAAGCAAATTTGAATTATTCTTTCAACGGCTCAATCGAGTCGTTAAGTGACTAACTCGCTAGTTAACTAACTTAGTTGTCCATCCAGGACATATTTGTGAAATCAACTCGAACTTATTTAAAAGGACTAAATCAAAAAGTGGTAAGGTTTATTCAACACCCCCTTCTAAACCTTACTTACACCCCTTGGGACCTACAACACCTTTGTTATAGTTGATGACTTCTCTAGATATACTTGGGCTATTTTTCTTGCAAATAAAAGTGATGCCGCTAATGAGTTTGCTAAGTTGTGTAGACTTATAGAGAATGAAAAATAAGATACTAATAAATCAATAAGGAGTGATCGAGGAGGTGAATTTGACGGTGATTATAGAATATTATGTGAAACAAGGGGTATGCACATAATATTTTGGCTCCAAGAACTCCTCAAAAATATGGTGATGCCGAGAGAAAAATCGGACTCTTCAAGAAATGTGCCGGTCCATGCTCAACGAATTTTCACTTCCAAAATATTTTTGGCCCGGCCGTCAACACCGCTTGTTATGTCATAAACCGGGTATATCTTCGTCCCAAGTTAAATAAAATACCTTATGAGCTTTGGAAAGTAAGAACTCCAAATATTATCTATTTCAAATATTTGGTTGCAAGTGTTTTATTTTGATCACCAAGGATCAATTGGACAAACTTGATCTTAAGGCCGATGAATGAATATTTATGGGATATTCAACTAAGAGCAATGCATATCGGGTTTTCAATAAAACTAGCATGGTGGTCGAGGAGTCTATTCACGTCAAATGCAATGAAGCCTCCGAAGTTGAAAGAATTCCAAATGATGAAAGTGATGAAGAAGATGAAGTTGGACCAATTGTTCCAAATGATGCTCAAAATGATCAACCTTCCACATCAAATGATCAATCTTCAACTTCTAATGCTCAACAAGAAGATAAAGGTGATAATTCGGATCTTCCCATGGCATTGAAATCAAAGGAGATCATCCAAAAGATCTTATAATTAGGGACCCTCTAGACAAAGTAATGACTAGAAGGAAATTTTCCGAAAAAACTATTATATCCCAAAAAGAGCCTAAAAATGCTAAGAAAGCCATTGAAGATGAAGATTGGTTTCTTGAAATGCAAGAGGAGTTTAATCAATTTGAAAGAAATGATGTTTGGGAATTGGTACCTTGTCCTCCATCATAAACAATTATTGGCACAAAATGGGTATTTCAAACAAACTAGATGATCAAGGAAACATTGTTTGAAATAAAGCAAGGTTAGTAGCTCAAGGTTATTGTCGGAAGGTATTGATTATGATGAAACTTTTGCACCGTAGCACGTTTAGAAGCTATTTGTATTTTACTCACCTACTCATGCTTTAAAAATTTCGAACTTTACCGAATAGATGTTAAATCCACTTTTCTAAATGGTTTTATTCAAGAAGAAGTCTATGTAAAACAACCTCCGAGGTTTAAAAATTTTTCAAGGTCAAATGATGTTTATAAACTTAAAAAGGCCTTATATGGTTTAAAACAAGCACCCCGAGCTTGGTACGATAGACTCAGTTCTTTTCTTTTGCAAAATGGTTTTTCAAGAGGTAAAGTTGATACTACTCTCTTTGTTTTTTTAAAAGCGCAAGATTGCTTATTACCGCAAATTTATGTTGATGATATAATTTTTGGTGCTACTAATGAGTCTCTATGCAAGAAACTTTATAAGCTTATGCAAGGTGAATTTGAGATGAGTATGATGTGAGAACTTAATTTCTTCCTTGGGCTTCAAATAAAGCAATGCCAAGAATGTATTTATATATCTCAATCCAAATATACCAAAGAGCTTCTAGAGAGGTTCGGAATTGAAGAAGGAAGAATCGTCGCTAATCCTATGGCAACAAATATTAAACTAGACAAGGATTAGAAAGGTAAATATCGAGGTGTGATCGGTTTTACTTTATTTAACCGCAAGTAGACCCGATATTCTTCATGTCGTATACCTATTTACTAGATTTCAAAGCAATCCCAAAGAATCTCATTTAAGTGTCGTTAAAAGAATTTTTCGATGTTTGAATGACACTATTTCTTATGGCTTGTTTTATCCAAAGATTGAAAAAATTTCTTTAAAGGGATATAGTTATTCGGATTTTATGGGAAATATTGATGATCGTAAAAGTACTTCCGAATCATGTCAATTTTTAGGTGATTGCCTAGTATCTTGGTTTTCAAAGAAACAAAATTGTGTATCTTTATCAACGATTGAAACAGAATACATTTCTCGGCCTTCTCTCGTTGTACTCAACTTCTTTGGATGAAACAAACTCTAGCAGAATATAAATGCTCTTTCAAAAATGTTCCTATTTTTGGTGATAACATGTTCGCTATAAATATTTCACAAAATTCAGTTCATCATAATTGAACCAAACATATTGAGGTTTGACATCATTTTTAAGGGATTACGTTTCAAAATGAAAAATTGAGATGTGCTTTGTTTCGTCTCAAGATCAACTCGAGGATATTTTTACAAAACCATTACATGTCGAGTCTTTTAACTCAATTCGAGCCCGTCTAGGCATAATGCATATTGAATAATGTCTCTATTTATATATTAGATGTATTTTAAGTGTTTTAGGGTGAATTATAAACTTTAAAAAACTTCTAGGGTTCATTGTGCAATTTTCGAAAAAAATTTAAAAAGAAGGTATATGTCGACCACACCGGTCGACCCCTGCTGAGACAAATAACAGAGGGGCTTCGATTTTTTGTTCAAAACAGACCTCGAGATCATTTCTTTCGCAAAACACAAACCCTAGAGCAGAAAAACTTCAATTTCCTTCAAAATTTTCATCAATTCTTGCTATATCTTTATCCTATATCACCATTCTCTTGATTTTATGGCTCCTCCTCGTCAATCTAATCGGGAAATAATCCTCAAAGGAGGAAAAAGAAGCAAAGAGAAGAAATCTTCTTCCAATCCCAAAGAAGAATAGAATGTCGAAATTCCATAAGAAATTGATCCTACTAGGCTTTCGAGAGGAAGAAATTGTGGTTTTATGGGAAAGTATTTTGAGCTCCCATATTCATTGGGATAAAAGTAAGTCCCATTTTATTTCCAAGCCTCCTTCAAGAGCTAATAGATTTCGATTCATCAATAAGCTTGCCGAGGTTCATTACGAAAATGTGAATTTGATTGATAAGATGTTGCTCGTACACGTATATGTCATTTTCAATCGTTTCATAATGACTATCCGGAAATTAGAGCTTAATTCGAAAATCAAGGTTGGGTGTCAATTTGGGGTAATCCTAGGATTCACTATGATGATGAATTGATCAAATTATTTTATGCCAATATGTGGATTGTTGATAGGCCTTTGGAATTGCATTCATTTGTAAATGGTCGTCATTTTTATTGGATATATGTCGATATTTGTCGTTTGCTTAATGTGCCTAATGAAGGTGTTATGAATTTGACTTGCAATAAATGGGACAATGCTAGTTTTGGGGCGTCTTTGGAATAAGTGAAAATGTTTTTGGGAGTCTTACTCGCATGCACCATCCAAGAAATGCTGGAAAATTATCGGATTGTATATCTTATTTGCTCCTACCGTGTTTGTGGAAAAGAGGCTAAACTTTCAAGCAATCTTGATTATTATCTTACTTATAAGATTATTTGAGGGGAACGAGTAAATTATGGAGCGATGTTTTTACAATGTTTGCTTGAATCAAAGACTCTAGCAAAGAAGCAATATACCTTGGGAAATTTGATTTGTCGGCTTCTTTTCTTGTCGGTTATCCGAATCGAAATGAATACCCAAATTGTACACAACAATTTTGACAATGATAATATTCTCCAAATGATAAGAATGAGGAGAAACATGGTTGAAGCTCCTACTAAATCCGTCGAGGGCGTTTCTTCTATTCCAAATCCTCCTCGCGATGATTTATTTGATGATATTGAGATTGAGAACTTGATGGCGGGAGGAGGTACTATTTCGAACCGGAGGATAATACCGGGAAGGAGATGATGAGTATGAAGAAGAAGAAGAAAAAGAAATAGTATGAGCTTGATTCGCTCCTTTATGATCGAATGGGCACCCTTTAGACAAATACTAATCGGTATTTTATCTCATTACGAAGGGAGATTGAAGAGGTAAAAAGGGACAACACAAAGCTGAAAGGAAAAATGAGCAAGCTTAAGAAGTTCATCAAAGAGCTCCTACCGACGACATCTTTTGTTTGATACATGTTTTATCTTAATTTTGATGATTTTATTTTTACACCAAAACAATGTTTTTAATTGTTGTCCAAATACTCATAAATGATTTAAAATGGTTTTAATATTTTCCCGGAGTATTTCTTCAAGTTTTATTTTAGATAAAATTGGACAACACTTTTAATGATTTTATGTTTATAAGTTTTTACTTCAAAACAAGGTTCCTAAATGTTGTCTAAATACTCCCGATTGGTTTAAAATGTTTTTACTAAATTTTTGGAGTATTTCTTGAGTTTTATTTTCGACAAAAATCGGACAACATTTTGCCTCGAGGTCAACCGGTCGCCGATAGATAGGGCAACCCGCATCAAGATGTATTTTAGAACAAAAATGAGACGGAAGGGAAAAAGCCAGGTCGACCGGGGCGTAGACCGAGCCGACACCCGTCGACCGGCACACGGGAGTCGCTCTTGAAACAGTAACTTCGCCTTTCTTTTTTCGTGTTGTGCGACGGCTAAAGAGGGGGACGACCGGTCGAACCCTATGTCGACCGACGCCCCATGTTAAATTGTGATATGTTCAATTCAAACTCTATTTATTTGATGACGGCCGCCTTCTCAAGTTTGACAAAAATTTCGACCGTTTGACAATAGACAAACTTTCTTTAAAATGTGTGATTGATTTCTAACAGCTATATTCTTGATTTTAATTGTATTTTTCTGTAGATTTTCAATCCCCAAGAGGAGCCTATGCTTGATCAATCATCTCCTATAAATAGAGGAAGTTTTGGAGCAACCAATACAACTATTGAGATACAACACAACAAGATACACTTCAAGCAAACACTTTTTCTTCATAGTTATTATTCTTGTTGTAATTTTTCCTAGCTTATCACTTTCACATCCTTGAGGTCTAGGCTATTCTTGATTACACTTTGCACTCATATTGTAATATTCATTATTGAGTTGTAATCTTGATTTTTGGTCATCATTCAACACAAGACATCCTTGTGAGTATTCTTGTGGTAAGAATACACTTGGGTGATCTAGGTGATAGGTGTTTCAAAGAGTGTGGTACTCTTGAGGTGTTGAAGAATTTGGTATTCTTCAAGATTGAAGATTGTGGTGATCTTCAAATGTGCCGTTGAAGGAAGATTGTGGTAATCTTCAAAGGGAGATTGTGGTAATCTCCATAGGTGGTGTTGTTGAAGAGTGTGGTGCTCTTCAAGGTGTTGTAAGTTGAATTTGTATTAATTTTGGTAATTAATAAAATTCTTTTTTCCTTTTGAAATCCATCCCGGATATACTGGGGTGGTAGAGCACGTAGTCCCTAGGTGGGGTGAAGCTCTATAAATCGACGTGTGTTGTTTACTTTCCGCACCTTTATTATTGTCTTTGGGCATTCGGTTCGAAAAAGAGGGCATTATCGAAAAGATGGAGATAATCTATTCACCCCTCTAGATTATCGTAGCGCTTGGACTTACAAGTGGTATCAATGCCAAACTCTTTGGCAAGCTCGTTTCACATCGCGAGTGAAGAGGAACAATCGTCGGCTACGAATGAAGCTCATCTTACCGCACCTCCACCACCAAGCCACCACTATTTGATTCCAAAAATTTTATATTTTGGAAAGAAAGAATGGAATGTTATCTACAAGGTTACGGGTTCGATATTTGGAACATCGTCATAAATGGAGAATCCATTCCGATGAGAGACACACCATACACCTCCAAAGCTTTCAAAAAGCTCAATGATGAAGAGAAGAAAATCATCTCCTTAAACGGTAAAGCTCTCAATATTTTGTATTGTTCACTTACTAATTTGGAATATGAACATATTGTAGGAATTCGATCGGCACATGAAGTATGGCAAACATTAGAAGCCATCTATGGAGTATATGCAAATGAAAGGATTCAAACAAAAGCATCTACTTCTCAAAGGGGTACAAGTTCAAATCTAAGGAACAAGCCTTTTACAACTTCCAACTATGAAGTAGTCGAACAATGTCTTATGGGCATCGAAGAAGAAAACGAGGTATGTCATAAACCCTCTACTTCCTATGATATTGTTATTCAAAATGATTATAGTGATTTCCAAAATGATTTTGATGATCTTCAAAATGAATTTCAAAATTTACTTGTTAAGTACAAAAATTTGAAAAAGGAATTCAATGTTTTGAAAAAATGAAAAGGATAGTTTATTTACTTCCTATGAATCACTATCATGTGCTCACACCACCACACTTGACAAGGTTAGAAACCTTGAAAAACAAAATAGTACTCTTGTTGAGAATATGAATTGCATGAAAAATGATTTATCAAAATCCAACTTGAGTACCAATAAATTGCCCAATGTTGAGAATGATAATGGTTGTGATAATTTGGATAATGAACTTGATCATGAGCCTAATATTATCAAGTATATGAAAAAGAATCGAGTTCCTATACATGTTAGTACTATTACTTGCTTTTATTGTGGTAAGAACGGACACACGCCGTTAATACTTGTCGGGCTAGAAATAGCTCTAATTATTGTTGGAGACCTAAAAGTCTCAAGACTAATCCCAAAGGACCCAAACACTTGAGGGTACCACAAAACAATGTCATATTAGGTACCCGGCGGAATAATAATCGGAAAAATTCATACCGCCAAGAAGACATCAAATGACCTTCTCATTTGATCAAAGAAGAAGACATCACCAAAATGAATTTCCAAGAAGGAAATATTATCAACAAGGGAAGGATACAATCCTTGGAGATGGAACAATCGGAGAAGCTATCATCAACAAGATGATTTTCAAAAGGGAAGATATCATCAACAAAGAGAACGGCATAACCCATGGAAATGGCGAAATTGGTAAAATGTATCTCCCTATTTAAATATGCATTTTTTGCATATTTTTATTTATGCTTTAATTGCAAAATGAGTTTTTCAATTTTTTAATATTAAGGTCTTCTATATATGAGTTTTTAAAAATCCTTTGAGAAATGAGACCTTACTTGTTAATTTTAAACTCTTGAGAACTTAGACTAATGAATTTTTATGGATTTCTATAACATTAGCATTTTTATGATATCTATTATTGTTTGGTCTACACTTGTGCTATCACATCTTGTGGAAAATTTGTTTAATGAATTGTGTAGGTTATATATCTCATATTCATGGATATCGTCTATTTCTTTATCAAGAGATTCTTAAACCATCGAGGTATGTTCACTCGTATTTTCTTAGTACTCGATATTGTGTTCATGTCATGTTTATGCACTTATCTTTCAAAATATTTCATTTCAATCCCTTAAGTGCCTCTAAATGATTTTATGAATTTTTCTCAAAAGGGCACTACTCGTAAAATCTCGATTTTCTCGAGTATATGTTTTATCGAAACTCGTATTCGTCGGATTTAGTCCTCGATTACATTTTTACAAAGTTTTAAAACTTTTGGGGTGAAAAATCGAATTTTGGAAAAATCTGGAAAATGAAAAATTGCACTTTGGGGCCGGTCAAGGCCGACCGGCCGCCCGCACGTCGACGATCGCACCCGACTCGATCGGTCGCCAGGCCAAATTTTTGGTTAAAACCGTCTGTCTTAATTTTAAGAAATAGAACAAGATTTTTCAAACCTCGCACGCACGCCGCGTCTCCACCCCTTTCTCTATAATCCTCATTTCTTCATCAATCTTTGTGATTCTTGTTGGTAATCCACTTCTTTTTGCAAGAATTTTACATATATGGCACCTCCAAGAAATTCTACCGGTCAAAATCCCACCTCCAAGCATAGAAAAGGCGGAGAGGGTTCTTCGAGAAATCGGCAAGAAGTTTAACAAAGGGATATTCGAGCTACCCAAAGGAACGTGGCTCAAGAACGTGATGACATTCAAAATCCCATACTCTCCAATCCCCAAATTGCCGAGCTCCGCGGAATAATTTCGTTCAAAAATTATCGTTGGGCTTAAAAGTAAGAAATCTCTAATGCCATATTCTAATAATGTTCTAGATTTCATCAATAAATATGGAGTGGTACTATGAAGATTTGGAAATGGGTGGAAAATCGATTGCTCGCACTAAAATTTGTCGATTTAATTCGTTTACTAATGAATATCCTACTATTTGAGGATTCTTTGAAGAGCAAGGTTGGATGTTTTTGTGGGAGCATGCATATGTTTTATATGATGATGATATTATTCAACACTTTTATGCAAATATGTGGGTGGAATATGATGATAATAGAAAGCCTATTACGGTAAATTCATTTGTAAGGGTCGTCATTTTAGGTGGACTCCTAATGAAATTTGTCGGCTTTTACATGTAAGAGAAGGTGGTTGGGACTATTTGTCTTGTGCAATTTGGAATGATGAGATGTTGGGGTTTCTATGAAAGAAGTCAAGACTTATTTGGGCGTATGGCCAAAATATTCATTGTTGGCGATGACTCTTGAGCACCGGATTATAACCGTTATTGTCGCCTATTGCATATGTGGAAAAGCGGGAAAAATGCCTAGCAACATGGACTACTTCTTAACTTATAAGATTGCTAGAAGGGAACCGCTTAATTTTGGCGCTATACTTATTCAATGTCTTATTGAGTCCGTTACTCAAGGAAATAAGAAGTTTGTTATGGACAATTGGATTTGCAAACTTCTTATACAATCGGACTACCTTCGCTTCGGAGTGTAATTCGGAGGTATTTCAAAATGATTTTGACATTGATAACATCTCCCAAATGGTCACTATGCGTAAAAATATGGATATCCGACCAACTAAAATGGCTAGAGGAAGAGGTCAAGGTTCCACATCCGAAAATCCAAACGACTTCTTTGATGATGTCGAGGCCGCAAGATTGGCGGAGGAGGAGGGCGAACCAAGCAATCCGGAGGGTAATACCGGTGCTCAACCGTCAGGAGGTACACCCAAGCCGAGTATGATGATTTAAGAACATTTCATGAAGCTAGGTATGAGGCTTTGGAGCAAAAGACCTCCAAAATGCAAAAATCAATAGGCAAGTTGAAGAAATTCATCAAAGATCTTATTCCCTAACTTGCTTCTCTTCGGACGAGGAATGATGTCCCCACCCCTTTATTATATTAGCATTTTCTTTATTGTCCATGTTGTTTTGTATTTCTATGAACTATCTTGTAAAACTCTAAATTGCACTAATGAGATTTGCTTGTTTTCTTGAAAGAGTTAAAATAGCAAGTTGAAAATGGCTATTGGATGATCATGATATTGATGGAGTATTTGATGGTAAAAATACTCTAGTTTGGCATTGTTGGTATGAAGTACTTGATGGTAAAAGTGATTCTCTTAATTTTTGATGCCTTGATCATTTTTATGGATGTTTTGGGACATTTGTAATGTCTTATATGCATCGTTTGATGCTTGACATGTTTTACTTGATGACTCTTTAATTTTTGCTTGATGGAATTCGTAATGCCTTGATCTCTTATTTGGCTAAAATTATCTCAATCGGGTCGAACCCTTGAGAATTTACTTTGTTAGGCCTATTATGTGTTGCATATATGTTGAAAATTGCTTTTGGTGATGATATGAAAAAACTTGGCTAAATGTACTTTACAAGGGCTATATACATTTTCTTCACATTTTGACACCCGCCAAGTGTTCGATAAAATGTTTCAATGAAAGATTCATCACTTACATAATTCTCTTATTTTCAAATGTCTTAAATTCTTGTTGAGATCATGTTTTAACAAACAAAATGAGCTTATGGATTTCTTATGATACATTTATCCTATTTTTTCCAAGCTTAATTCTTTCAAAGGATGATAAATCGTATTGTTGGCGCACTTTGATAAATTTATATGATGTTTTTATTATCCTAATATTCTTTTTGATGATTCCAAAGGGGGAAACAGAAATTGGCTCGTTAGCTCAAAGAAGCTAATAAAAGCTGGTTATAAAAGTTATAAGCTATGACATCTTAAAAGCCATAAGTTGTGAATTATATTTAGTCCAATTGTTGCTTGATGGACTTATATACTTGTCTCATGATGTTTTGTTGACAGGGGAGCTTATAAGCTCTTGAACAATATGTAAAAGCTAAGCTTTTAGCTTATGGTTCATTGCTTTTACATTATTCTTGATGTGCTTGTTGATAGGGGGAGCTTGTGCTTTTTTTGGATAATATTTACTCCCTTATCTTGGTTGCTTATGTATTTTAGAAAGTTTGGTTGCTTCTAAACGGTTAGATGTTTTTACCGGAAAATCGTTTTAAAATGTCCTCCTAATATTTCTTAAAATTGTTTTGGTTTGTAATCATCAAAAAGGGGGAGATTGTTTGATACATGTTTTATCTTAATTTTGATGATTTTATTTTTACACCAAAACAATGTTTTTAATTGTTGTCCAAATACTCCTAAATGATTTAAAATGGTTTTAATATTTTCCGGAGTATTTCTTCAAGTTTTATTTTAGATAAAATTGGACAACACTTTTAATGATTTTATGTTTATAAGTTTTTACTTCAAAACAAGGTTCTAAATGTTGTCTAAATACTCCCAATTGGTTTAAAATGTTTTTACTAAATTTTGAGTATTTCTTGAGTTTTATTTTCGACAAAAATCGGACAATATTTCTGTCTCGAGGTCAATAGGTTCAGATAGGGAAACCCGTATCTCAAGATGTATTTTAGAACAAAAAATGAGAGAAGGGAAAAAGGCGGTCGGCCGGTCGACCAGGGACGTCGACCGTGACGTCGCGCCGTCGGCCGATGTGCTCTTGAAACATAACTCCTGCCTTTCTTTTTTCATGTTGTGCGACCGGCTAAAGAGGGGGACGACGGTCGAACCCTACGTCGACCATCGCCCGTGTTAAATTGTGATATGTTCAATTCAAACTCTATTTCTCGTGCGACCGGTCACCCCCAAGTTTGACAAACAAATTTCTAACCGTTTGACAAGAGACAAACTTTCCTTAAAATGTGGGATTGATTTCTAACAGCTATATTCTTGATTTTAATTGTATTTTTCTGTAGATTTTCAATCCCCAAGAGAGCCTATGCTTGATCAATCATCTCCTATAAATAGAGGAAGTTTTGGAGCAACCAATACAACTATTGAGATACAACACAACAAGATACACTTCAAGCAAACACTTGTTCTTCGTAGTTATTATTCTTGTTGTAATTTTGCCTAGCTTATCACTTTCACATCCTTGAGGTCTAGGCTATTCTTGATTACACTTTGCACTCATATTGTAATATTCAAGATTGAGTTGTAATCTTGATTTTTGGTCATCATTCAACACAAGACATCCTTGTGAGTATTCTTGTGGTAAGAATACACTTGGGTGATCCAGGTGATAGGTGTTTCAAAGAGTGTGGTGCTCTTGAGGTGTTGAAGAATTTGGTATTCTTCAAGATTGAAGATTGTGGTGATCTTCAAAGGTGTCGTTGAAGGAAGATTGTGGTAATCTTCAAAGGGAGATTGTGGTAATCTCCATAGGTGGTGTTGTTGAAGAGTGTGGTGCTCTTCAAGGTGTTGTAAGTTGAATTTGTATTAATTTTGGTAATTAATAAAATTTTTTTCTTTTGAAATCCATCCCGGATATATCGGAGTGGTAGAGCATGTAGTCCCTAGGTGGGGTGAAGCTCTATAAATCGACGTGTGTTGTTTACTTTCTGCACCTTCATTATTGTGTTTGAGCATTCGGTTCGAAAAAGAGGGCATAATCGAAAAGATGGAGATAATCTATTCACCCCCTCTAGATTATCGTAGTCGCTTGACTTACACATGCTTCTCCTCGGATGAAGATTGATGTTCCCCATCCCCTTATTTTCTATCTTTTTACTTGTTATACGCTCTTTTTACATTTGATAACTTATCTATTAATATGTTATGTTTTTGTTACTTTGATACATTTGTGTTGACTAATGAATTATTTTTGATGATTTCAAAGGGGAAGAAAAATCAAATAAGCTAAAGAGCTTACTTTTGTAAAAATAAGTTAAGCTAAGCTTTAGGTAAATAAGCTAAGTGTTAGAGATTTTTCTAACCGCAAGTGTACGATTGTCAAGTTTTAATATAGTGATATGAGTAGGGTTGTCGTATCCACAGGGAATGTGTGTATAATTACCAAGTATAAATTACCTATGCTATATTTGATAGATCAATAATAGATGGATGTCTCAATTTATAAATAAAAACAACTAGATATAACTAATCAAAATATAAACATCTAAATCTATGGGAGGGTGAATTCTACGGGTGTGATGAATCTAGTTTTCCCTTATATTATCAATATGGTATACCAATCACAAATTACCAATTTATAAGTCTAGATTTCTACAATAATCATTTCCTCTCTCGAGTGCCAAATGATATTAGATCACAATTGGGGATCAATATCTCTATAAAAATCACCAATTGAAATCTCAATAAAAACTATGAATTTTGGTTGATGACTTCAAAGGATTCACAAATCTCTCAATTCTATGAAATCCTAGGTTATGCTATTTCAAGGCCGTGTATTCAATTACCTCTCTCAAGTGTCAAATCAAATATACCAAACACTCTAAATTATTGATCAAGTAATTTAGAAGCAATAAATCCAAATAGCACAAATAGATTGGGAAATCTAGATTGACAAACCACAATATCAAAACATAAGTTCAAACATAGATTACATCATCCTCTAGAATTATAAAGTTTAGCTCATGATGAAAATACAAATACCCATAATCAAATGAGAATGCATCGCAAATGATATACAAGAAACAACAAAGAAATAATTAAAGAGATTAAAGAAGAATCTTATCTATTTCTAGATGATAAATGTCTTCAATCCTCTTCCCCAACTCTTCCTTGTGTCTTGGTGGTGTTGGTATTCATCCCAAGTGTCCTCCGTGCCCTAGATCAAGCCTCCCATGTATCTATTTATAGTACCCTCTTTTTAGTCCACCCATGGCCATAGTTCGAAAATGGCGCCGCAGTGCCAAAACACAAACCCAGATCGCCACTTTTTCAGACTGGAAAGCAGGCGCAGTCGGCTAATGAGGGCGCAGCTAGCTTCTTAGAATACTCCCAAGGCGCATTTGCCATTTTCAATAGCTTCTTTTTCGTATTTTGTAGCGCCATCCAAACGTCCGAATTTGCTCTATGTGTCTTCATAAGAGTTGTATCCCTCTCTTAGCTTTCCATAGCCACTTGAATAAGCTCAATATCAATTTTTTAGAGAAAGTTAAGACCAAAATACTAAACCCCGCCAAAGTCTTTAGAAATTCCAGTAGCGTTTGGACGTTTCTTCAAATCAATCTTTCGTTGTTTGATCATCCTTACTTCTTTTGACACACGACTCATTAAAATGACTCTAGACTCAATATAATTGGCCCTCAACATGGCTTGGCCACTCAAATGACTAAAACAATAGAAATTAATGCCTACCCTATGAGATATAACAAAACGACTCAAAATACTCAAAAACAACACAAAACTCTAGTGTCGGAAGCCCAAATCAATGGTATAAAACCAAGTGAACAAATACCCCCAAACTTAGAATATTACTTGTCCTCAAGAAATTACAACTCTAAAATGAAAAATACAAGACACAACAATACAAGCAAATTGCAAAACTTCACAACCAATATCATTTGTCTCATTACTCATTTCACTATCAATCAAGCATGTGTTTTGACATTGTGATCAAATGTGTTGAATGTTCATGTCAATTCCGCGTTTACATTATTCAAATAAGTTCACGCAATCAAGTGTTATCAAAATGATCCACTTCTAATTATCAAGAATTAATGTTTACCGGATTCCATAAGCTTGTCATTCACACTAATCTCCACTAATGTAGGCTAATGTAACACAAGGATCAATAGGACTTCCAAGGCTTGTAATGTGGGCTTAGGGTAAGGTAGGAAAATATAGGATTAAGTGGCTCAACTCACCCAAACACACAATTATCACTTCAAATCACCAATTGCCAAACAAAATAGCTACCTTCACTTTTGTTAAATTCTCGATTATTCTCCCTTTATGAGCCTCGATTTTTTTTTAATTTTTTTTTCCGAAACCCCCAGAATTATTCTTTTGCATATTTTAACACATGGGGTTTCATATTTTCTTTTTCTCGGCGAGTCCATGCAAATAGCACATACCGTACTTATCATACCCTCCTTAACCTTCAATATTCTTCTATACTTTGTGTGTATGAGTGATGGGTAATTAAGATTTTCACATGTAGGCTCAAGTTATAAGATTGGTTTCCAAAGAAGAGGGTTAACGTGCTCAAAGGGGACACTAGTGAAAATATATAATATAAAGGTAGGCATTTTGGCTCTAGCTTGTTCAAAGATGGCCTAAATCATTTCCTTAATGTTACTTCACCTAGGATTTCGCCTCAACTAGAGATCGACAAGTTCTAGAATCCGGTGGGATCATACAAGAAACACTCAACTTCATAAATCATTTTCAAATAAATCAACTGAATTATGCATGTGGATGGAATTAATGGAACGAAACATAGATCACTGCTCAAACACATGCTCTTTTGACCGTTTAACTCATATTCGACAAATTCACTTAGTCATGCAGTTCTACAGTTCAACAAATGACTCGACTCGACTCAACTCAAAGCAAATATACAAGACACAAAAAAAAAAACACGAAGAAAGTAGGATCACAAACTGAAAAAGGTATTACCACTCCCCCAAACTTAATATAACCATTGTCCTCAATGGAAGAGGTGCAACTCCTCGTCAGAATTGTGGGGTGAAAGAGAAGCAACAGGGCCAATTGGTAGCACTCCATAGGGTCGATGGCTTTTTCCTTGCCTTTCTATGATTTAGGAGGCACAATACCAACCTGTCAAACAAAACCAAACGTGGAAACGAGCAATGGGGTAAAGTACCACAATATCATACGAAGACCATGAGAGAGACATTAATGTCATATAATTGTAATCAATATGTGAAATCCCAACAATAAACCAGGAAGGGTATGCAAAAGTATTAAATTTCTCATTGAGGCATTTTATCAAATACATGGTGGGTATAGATAGAGAATAAGGATGTGGAGGTAATTTATATAACCAATTATGCCCAAAATTTCTATACCAATCCAAATTCTATCACAATAAGCACCTTTTGCATATAATTTCACAAGAATCGCGTAATGAGCATACAAGAGGGATAGGGGTGAGATGCAACATGACTACTACTAATAAAACAATAACATTCTAACTAATCTAACTATGAAAGCAAGTAAAATGAGCTTGGGTTGCCTCCCAAGAAGCGCTAAATTTAAAGTCTTTAGCCAGACTTTTGTTTTACTCAACCGGGATCCAAAAACAAGTGTCGATCATGCCACGCCTTTGTATTTTCCAACAATATAGGCGATCCTTCAGTGTATGTAAGACGTGGATGATTAAGGATCACAATATTGATGGTCTTTTGGAAATCAAATGTGTTCCTAATGATAAAAAATGGTTTATCAATCATAGTAAAGATATTTCTATCTTTACTCACATTAAATATCATGAAATCTGTAGAACATGTGAATTGATCACCATTTTTAAACATTGTTCCTTCAAGTGTATGCTTCTCAAAATTTGATACATTTGTATTGAAACTTACATCTAGAGTGCACATATTTTTGTAAATATGAGGATTTTCAATTGAGTGAGAGATAGATATACTCCTTGAGTTAATTTGATGTGGCTCCTCCTCTTGTAAGATCGGATTGCACTCTTCAAAAGTCTCCTCCAAATTTTGAAGGATGTCCACCTTTTTCATAATGGGCAATTCATGTTCATGATTTTCTATTTCAAAGAGTCCCAAGAATGATGACGACTCTTCATTATTAAGTTGGTCAATCATTTGTTGGAGTAACTTTGACATATTTTAACATGTAATCTCAATTTGTTGAATGCTTGCCTCGGTTTGTAGTAATCTATCATCACTTTCGATTTCTTATCTTACACTCTTCGATAAACTCAACAAGATTTTCTTCCAACTCGGACCAACGTTTTATCTCATCTTGTCGTCTTCTTGGCTCACAATTGTCTAGAAATTGATAAAGTGTTTCTTCCAAGCTAGACATTTGTTCTTGTGGCTGATGAAAGGTTTCATGATTTGCAATATTTTGGGCCCATACATTTTCTTGAGGTGGATAATAAGGAACAAAATGGTTCACACTTTGATTTCCAAAAATCAAAAAAAGTAGCATCATCGGTTGCCACGTATATGCATACATTATAATTCCATCCAACGATGTGCCTAAAAACAATTACACAAAATTAAAATAAGAAAAAAAAAAAACAAAAAAATAGTCAAATTACACTAGGCAATCAACCTTGATATCACACAAAACACATTCCGCAAGGCGCCAAAAACTTGTTAGAGATTTTTCTAACCGCAAGTGTACGGTTGTCAAGTTTTAATATAGTGATATGAGTAGGTTGTCGTATCCACAGAGGAATGCGTGTATAAGTACCAATATAAATTACCTATGCTATATTTGACAGATCAATAATAGATGGATGTCTCAATTTATAAATAAAAACAACTAGATATAACTAATCAAAATATAAACATCTAAATCTATGGGAGAGTGAATTCTAGAGGTGTGATGAATCTAGTTTTCCCTTATATTATCAATATGGTATACCAATCACAAATTACCAATTTATAAGTCTAGATTTCTACAATAATCATTTCCTCTCTCGAGTGCCAAACAATATTAGATCACAATTGGGGATCAATATCTCTATAAAAATCACCAATTGAAATCTCAATAAAAACTATGAATTTTGGTTGATGACTTCAAAGGATTCACAAATCTCTCAATTCTATGAAATCCTAGGTTATGCTATTTCAAGGCTATGTATTCAATTACCTCTCTCAAGTGTCAAATCAAATATACCAAACACTCTAAATTATTGATCAAGTAATTTAGAAGCAATAAATCCAAATAGCACAAATAGATTGGGAAATCTTGATTGACAAACCACAATATCAAAACATAAGTTCAAACATAGATTACATCATCCCTCTAGAATTATAAAGTTTAGCTCATGATGAAAATACAAATACCCATAATCAAATGAGAATGCATCTCAAATGATATACAAGAAACAACAAAGAAAGAATTAAAGAGATTAAAGAAGAATCTTATCTATTTCTAGATGATAAATGTCTTCAATCCTCTTCCCCAACTCTTCCTTGTGTCTTGGTGGTGTTGGTATTCATCCCAAGTGTCCTCCAGGCCCTAGATCAAGCCTCCCATGTATCTATTTATAGTACCTCTTTTTAGATCCAAAAATCGGACTTTCATTGTTTTGTCCACCCATGGGCGCTTATTTTCGAAAATGGGGCGCTGCAGGTGCCAAAACACAAACCCATCGCCACTTTTTCAGACAGGAAGCCGCAGCAATGAGGGAAGCTGCAGCAGCGCCCTTAGAATACTCCTCGCCGCAGCCTCTTTCTTTTTGTTTGTAGCGCCATCCAAACGTCCGAATTTGCTCTATGTGTCTTCATAAGAGTTGTATCCCTCTCTCTTAGCTTTCCATAGCCACTTGAATAAGCTCAATATCAATTTTTTAGAGAAAGTTAAGACCAAAATACTAAACCCGCCGATCTTTAGAAATTCAGTAGCGTTTGGACGTTTCTTCAAATCAATCTTTCGTTGTTTGATCATCCTTACTTCTTTTGACACACGACTCATTACAATGACTCTAGACTCAATATAATTGGCCCTCAACATGGCTTGGCCACTCAAATGACTCGAAACAATAGAAATTAATGCCTAACCTATGAGATATAACAAAAACGACTCAAAATACTCAAAAACAACACAAAACTCTAGTCTCGGAAGCCCAAATCAATGGTATAAAACCAAGTGAACAAATACCACCAAACTTATAATATTCCTTGTCCTCAAGAAATTACAACTCTAAAATGAAAAATACAAGACACAACAATACAAACAAACTGCAAAACTTCACAACCAATATCATTTGTCTCATTACTCATTTCACTATCAATCAAGCATGTGTTTTGACATTGTGATCAAATGTGTTGAATGTTCATGCCAATTCCGTTTACATTATTCAAATAGATTCACGCAATCAAGTGTTATCAAAATGATCCACTTCTAATTATCAAGAATTAATGTTTACCGGATTCCATAAGCTTGTCATTCACACTAATCTCCACTAATGTAGACTAATGTAACACAAGGATCAATAGGACTTCCAAGGCTTGTAATGTGGGCTTAGGGTAAGGTAGGAAAATATAGGATTAAGTAGCTCAACTCACCCAAATATACAATTATCACTTCAAATCACCAATTGCCAAACAAAATAGCTACCTTCACTTTTGGTGAATTCTTGATTATTTTCCCTTTATGAGCCTCGATTTTTTTTTAATTTTTTTTCCGAAACCCCAGAATTATTCTTTTGCATATTTTAACACATGGGGTTTCATATTTTCTTTTTCTCGGGCAGCTCCATGCAAATAGCACATACCGTACTTATCATACCCTCCTTAACCTTCAATATTCTTCTATACTTTGTGTGTATGAGTGATGGGTAATTAAGATTTTCACATGTAGGCTCAAGGTATAAGATTGGTTTCCAAAGAAGAGGGTTAATAGGCTCAAAGGGGACACTAGTGAAAATATATAATATAAAGGTAGGCATTTTTGGCTCTAGCTTGTTCAAAGATGGCCTAAATCATTTCCTTAATGTTACTTCACCTAGGATTTCGCCTCAACTAGAGATCGACAAGTTCTAGAATCCGGTTAGATCATACAAGAAACACTCAACTTCATAAATCATTTTCAAATAAACCAACTCAATTATGCATGTGGATGGAATTAATGGAACGAAACATAGATCACCGCTCAAACACATGCTCTTTTGACCGTTTAACTCATATTCGACAAATTCACTTAGTCATGCGGTTCTCTGATTCAACAAATGACTCGACTCGACTCAACTCAAAGCAAATATACAAGACACAAAAAAAAAAACACGAAGAAAGTAGGATCACAAATGAAAAAGGTATTACCACTCCCCCAACTTAATATAACCATTGTCCTCAATGGAAGAGGTGCAACTCCTCGTCGAATTGTGGGGTGAAAGAGAAGCAACAGGGCCAATTGGTAGCACTCCATAGGGTCGATGACTTTTTCTTGCCTTTCTATGATTTAGGAGGCACAATACCAACTGTCAAACAAAACCAAACGTGGAAACGAGCAATGGGGTAAAGTACCACAATATCATACGAAGACCATGAGAGAGACATTAATGTCATATAATTGTAATCAATATGTGAAATCCCAACAATAAACCAAGAAAGGTATGCAAAAGTATTAAATTTCTCATTGAGGCATTTTATCAAATACATGGTGGGCATAGATAGAGAATAAGGATGTGGAGGTAATTTATATAACCAATTATGCCCAAAATTTTTATACCAATCCAAATTCTATGACAATAAGCACCTTTTGCATATAATTTCACAAGAATCGCGTAATGAGCATACAAGAGGGATAGGGGTGAGATGCAACATGACTACTACTACTAAAACAATAACATTCTAACTAATCTAACTATGAAAGCAAGTAAAATGAGCTTGGGTTGCCTCCCAAGAAGCGCTAAATTTAAAGTCTTTAGCCGACTTTTGTTTTACTCAACCGGGATCCAAAAACAAGTGTCGATCATGCCACGCCTTTGTATTTTCCAACAATATAGGCGATCCTTCAGTGTATGTAAGACGTGGATGATTAAGGATCACAATATTGATGGTCTTTTGAAATCAAATGTGTTCCTAATGATAAAAAATGGTTTATCAATCATAGTAAAGATATTTCTATCTTTACTCACATTAAATATCATGAAATCTGTAGAACATGTCAATTGATCACCATTTTTAAACATTGTTCCTTCAAGTGTATGCTTCTCAAAATTTGATACATTTGTATTGAAACTTACATCTAGAGTGCACATATTTTTGTAAATATGAGGATTTTCAATTGAGTGAGAGATAGATATACTCCCGAGTTAATTTGATGTGGCTCCTCCTCTTGTAAGATCGGATTGCACTCTTCAAAAGTCTCCTCCAAATTTTGAAGGATGTCCACCTTTTTCATAATGGGCAATTCATGTTCATGATTTTCTATTTCAAAGAGTCCCAAGAATGATGACGACTCTTCATTATTAAGTTGGTCAATCATTTGTTGGAGTAACTTTGACATATTTTAACATGTAATCTCAATTTGTTGAATGCTTGCCTCGGTTTGTAGTAATCTATCATCACTTTCTCGATTTCTTATCTTACACTCTTCGATAAACTCAACAAGATTTTCTTCCAACTCGGACCAATGTTTTATCTCATCTTGTCGTCTTCTTGCCTCACAATCGTCTAGAAATTGATAAAGTGTTTCTTCCAAGCTAGACAATTGTTCTTGTGGTGATGAAAGGTTTCATGATTTGCAATATTTTGGGCCCATACATTTTCTTGAGGTGGATAATAAGGAACAAAATGGTTCACACTTTAATTTCAAAAATCACAGTAGCACCATCGGTTGCCACGTATATGCATACATTATAATTCCATCCAACGATGTGCCTAAAAACAATTACACAAAATTAAAATAAGAAAAGAAAAAAAAAAAAAATAGTCAAATTACAACTAGGCAATCAACCTTGATATCACACAAAACACATTCCCTGCAAGAACGCGCAAAAACTTGTTAGAGATTTTTCTAACCGCAAGTGTACGGTTGTCAAGTTTTAATATAGTGATATGAGTAGGGTTGTCGTATCCACAGGAATGCGTGTATAAGTACCAAGTATAAATTACCTATGCTATATTTGTGGATCAATAATAGATGGATGTCTCAATTTATAAATAAAAACAACTAGATATAACTAATCAAAATATAAACATCTAAATCTATGGGAGGGTGAATTCTAGAGGTGTGATGAATCTAGTTTTCCCTTATATTATCAATATGGTATACCAATCACAAATTACCAATTTAAAAGTCTAGAATTCTACAACAATCATTTCTCTCTCGAGTGCCAAATGATATTAGATCACAATTGGGGATCAATATCTCTATAAAAATCACCAATTGAAATCTCAATAAAAACTATGAAATCACCAATCAATTCACAAATCTCTCAATTCTATGAAATCCTAGGTTATGCTATTTCAAGGCCATGTATTCAATTACCTCTCTCAAGTGTCAAATCAAATATACCAAACACTCTAAATTATTGATCAAGTAATTTAGAAGCAATAAATCCAAATAGCACAAATATATTGGGAAATCTAGATTGACAAACCACAATATCAAAACATAAGTTCAAACATAGATTACATCATCCCTCTAGAATTATAAAGTTTAGCTCATGATGAAAATACAAATACCCATAATCAAATGAGAATGCATCTCAAATGATATACAAGAAACAACAAAGAAAGAATTAAAGAGATTAAAGAAGAATCTTATCTATTTCTAGATGATAAATGTCTTCAATCATCTTCCCCAACTCTTCCCTTGTGTCTTGGTGGTGGTGTTGGTTTTCATCCCCAAGTATCCTCCATGGCCTAGATCAAGCCTCCCATGTATCTATTTATAGTACCCTCCTTTTAGATCCAAAAATCGGACTTTCATTGTTTTGTCCACCCATGGCGCTGCATTTTGAAAATGAAGCGCTGCAGCGCCAAAACACAAACCGAGACTGCCACTTTTTCTGTACCGGGCGCTGCAGCTCAATGAGGGGCTGCAGCGCCCTTAGAACACTCCCGGCGCTGTGGCGCCTGTTTTTGGCGCGCTGCGGCATCGCTGTTGCGCTGCAGCGCCTCTTTGTCGCGCTGTAGCACCATCCACACGTTCGAATTTGCTTTTTGTGTCTTCATAAGAGTTGTAGCCCTCTCTCTTAGCTTTCCATAGCCACTTGAATCAGCTCAATATCAATTTTGTAGAGAACGTTATGACCAAAATACTAAACCCCTGTCGATCTTTAGAAATTCCAGGCGCGTTTGGACGCGTTTCTTCAAATCAATCTTTCGTTGTTTGATCATCCTTACTTCTTTTGACACACGACTCATTAAAATGACTCTAGACTCAATATAATTGCCCTCAACATGGCTTGGCCACTCAAATGACTCGAAACAATAGAAATTAATGCCTAACCAATGAGATATAACAAAAACGACTCAAAATACTCAAAAACAACACAAAACTCTAGTGTCGGAAGCCCAAATCAATGGTATAAAACCAAGTAAACACTAAGCTATAAAAACTAAGCTTTTGGTGCTAAGCTATTGGTAAATAAGCAAAAGTGCTTATTTGGTTTAAAAGTACTTGATGGTAAAAGTGCTTTTGTATATTGTGTTTCTTAAAGAACTTGATGGTAAAAGTATTTTTATATATTGTGTTTCTTAAAAGCACTTGTTAGTAAAAAGTGTTTTTTATTTGATAAATTGTTGGCTAATGTACTTATTTGATTTGCATTAACTATGTTATGCTCAAAGATTTGAAATTGTTTTTTAAAAGTGATTATTCTTTTGGACATATGATAATCCTTGTCAAAACCATTTATAAATGTCCAAAAAGTGATCTTGAGCTCATTGTTTGATAATTTTTATATATACTTCTACATGAGCAAAAATGAAAAATTGATAGAATGAATAAATCTTCTTGTTGCTATAAAAGTGATTATTTTTTACAGGGGAGGATACATTGATATGGGGAGCTTTTTAAGTTATTTCTAAAAATACCCTATCAAAATTGCTCTGGGTTGAAATCACCAAAAAGGGGGAGTTTGTTAGATTGAAACTATTTTTTGATTTTAATGATTTCACCTTAATTATTTTCGATTATTCAAAACGACTTTTCGGCGTTATAAAACTTATTTTACATCGTTTAAAGTATTTTTAACTATTATCGAATACCATCAAGGTAAAATGGAGCCTGAAAGACTTAGTCGAAATTTTTACGGATCATAAACGCCTTGGACTAGGTCAATTCCAGAGGGTCGACCGGTGCACGAATCGAGGTAACAAGTCCCATGTCTTAAAGACCCCAAGCACCGATCGACCCCCATGGTGGACCGGTCGACCCATGGGATGACTTGTGCCGATTTATTTTTAATGGTTTTAAAATTCAAATTTTTCTACTAGTGGACCGGTCGACCCACCGGTCGACCCGTTTAAAATCTGAGGATTTTGAACCTATGGGAAACAACAGGATTTAATTTTATCACTTTATCATTTTCGTACATTATTTGTGAATCTTGTGATCTTCTTTTTGTAGACAAAATTCAAATATGAGGAGCCTATATCGGGATTCAGATCATGAAGCTCCTCTATAAATAGTTGAAGAAGATTGGATGATCAATACAACACAAGCATACAAAGCAACAAGGAAAATCAAAGAAAGTTCTTATTCTTCCTTGTCTATATTCTTGTTGTATTTAGCCTAAGCTTTACACTTGCACATCTTGAGTATTAGGCTTTCTTCTTGATTACACTTGCACTTTTTAGTAATATTTTCAAACAAAGTGTAATCTTGATTATAATTCTCAAATCATCCAAAATAAGAAATCCTTGTTAGTGTTCTTGTGGTAAGAACACAGTTTGTTGATTCTAGGTGTTGCAGAGTTTGGTGCTCTTCATTGTTGAAGAAGATTGTGGTAATCTTCATAGGTGGTGTTGTAAGAAGAGTGTGGTACTCTTCAAGGTAAAGGTTGTATTTGTTTGGTATCAATAAAACGTTTTTCTTTTCGAAATCCATTCGGACATATCGGGCGGTAGAGCATTAGGCCCTAGGTGGGTTGAAGCTCTATAAATCATTGTGTGTTGTTTATATTTCTGCACTTTTATTTCTTCATCATCTTCACAATCGAAAAAGAGGGCACAAATCAGAAAATCGGGAAAATCTTCTCACCCCCCTCCCCCCGCCTCTCTAGATTTTCGTAGCCACTTGGACTAATAAGACTTAGTATAAGAGATTCACTTATAAATAGTATGCTAAAAGTTTCTGCGCCCTAACCACCCCCGAAATAGTAAAATATAACTAATACTTGTGATGTCAAATTTTGGTAATTAGTGAATTAATTATGGAATATATATGTACATATAATAACAAAGCATTATATGAAAATTAGTTTTCCAAATCGGAGTATGGACTGCATTAATTATTATATTTATTTTTTTCTTTTATTTTTTAAATATAATATATTTTTTATTTTTGTTCGATTTTTTACGTAATTATATCAAATTAATCGTCTTTTTACGTTCATCATTTTGACACCCATATTAAATATAGAAAATAAAAAATAAGCATAAAAATGAAAAAGTATAAGATCTATTTACTTAATGTTTTATTTTTAGCGAGTTGTAAAAATTATGCACCGTGCTATTGGATATAAATTATTCATGTATTTTGGTATTTCGATATGTATAGTGTTATATGGTCTTAGTCAATTTCTTCATAATTATATGAAATTATATTTAAGTTTATTAAGTTTAATTAAAAAATTACTATTTTTAATTGAAGAAAATGTTTGATGATATGTTCTAAATATTAATATAATACATATTTTCATACAAAACATTATTTATATTTATGTAAGAATTAAACTAAAATTATATTTAAAATAAAGTTATATTTATAATAATAATTTATATATGGATAATTATATTTTATATTTATTAACGTATTTTTCATGTTAATAAGAATGATTTTTATAATGTATTTTGATATTCAACTTTTAAAATTGTACATTTGGACTATTAGATATGTATTTGTCGGATTGATACTATTTTTAATATTTGTGTATATATAAAAATAGAATTGTTTTTGGTTTGTTGGAAATGTTTTATTTTCTCCTAAAATTGTGTTGCTAAATATAAAATATGATTTTTCTAATTCATATATATATATATATATATATATATATATATATATATAAATTGATTCAAATGAGACCACATTCATGGGGTGAGACAAAGTGTGGACTAATTTTAGCCTTTAATTGGATTTATTTTATGGTTGTGATTTTTCCAGGATTTTAGGCGATTTTCTATTTATTTTAATTCTTTAAGGTAAATTTGTACTTTTATCATCCAACGGCTTTTTTTTGTATTGGTTGACTTTTTGAAACCGTTTTTATGGGGTGAGATTATAACTGCCTTATTTTAGGAGAATTTTTTTCAATATTTTTCTTTTGTTTTCGAAATCCAGCGTAGTCTTGCGTTCTTTTACTGCCTAAATAGCTATTAGATAACGCAAAATTAGTTAAATTTTGTTGCATAGTTTATGATACTTTGCATAGTTGGGTATATGTACTGTATATTTACTTGTTTACACTGCATAGATAGCTTCGAGATCATGCATAGTTAGTTGAGTTTTGCTGCATAGTTTATGACACTTTGCATAGTTGAGTATATATACTGCATATTTGGTTTTTTACACTGCACAAATAGCTTCTAGATCATGTGTAGTTAGTTGATTTATGCTGCATAGTTTATGACACTTTGTGTAGTTGGGTATATGTACTGCTTATTTAGTTTCTTTACACTGCCTAGGTAGCTTTTAGACAATGCGTAGTTAGTTTATTTTTGTTGCATGGTTTTCAACTACGTAACATACTATAGTTATACACATCGTCTCATAAGTATCTATGCAACGTCTTCTTCGTGAAATTTACGGTTTTTAAAAGTTTGTTATTAAATACATGGTTCGAGTTCTCTATGGATATCTCGCATCATCAACGATGCATGGTGGAGTTTCTTCTTCAATTGATGAATGTTCATCGACATGAATCGAAGTCATCGTATTGATTTTCACCATTTCTCAATAGGTATCGAATTTTTTTGTTCCTCTGTAGATTCCGAGAAAAGGTCCAAGGCAATGGGAATGAAAATTGTTGGGCATCATTGGAGATATGGCAAAAGATGGAGATATCGCAAAAAGTTGGATATGGAAGGAAATCATGATTTGATCCCGATTTCTCTCTCTATAACCAATTTTGCCATAATCACGTGTTCATCGGTTTTTGTTTTGACAATATTACTCTTTTTAGGGATTAAATTCAAGGTTGCAGAAATCGCTAGCGCCGATCGGGCGGAATCGGGCGCTAGCGCCTGGGCGCTAGGCGGGCGCCAGGCGCAGACAGGCGCCTAGAAAAGCCCAAGTTTTTCTTATTTTTTCATTTTTTTGTATTTTGGCGATTTTTCCCGATTTTTGGCGATTTATTCCGACTAGACCGCCTAGACCGATTTTTTCCGATTTTTTCCGATTTGTTTGCCGCCAGCGCCCGCCAGCGCCTTTAGCCCGCCAGCGGGCGCCAGGCCGATTTTTGCCCCAAACGATTTTTGGCCGATTTTGGGAAAATCGGGTGGACTAGGGGCGCTAGCGCTAGTCGCGCCCAGGCGGCCGCCAGGCCGATTTTTACAACATTGATTAAATTAATTACTTAATGTATTATTATACCCTTTCAATCTTAACCTTTATTGTTTATATGGGGATGGTTGAGATCATCGCACACTACCTCACCGAGAATATGGTCTAATCGATCACACCCTATGTATATAAATATACATATATATAGGGATGCGATCCGTGTGACGACCTCTTACCGTGTGGCGGTTTGGATTGATCCATCAATCCACGTCTTTTATTCAATGGTCTAGATTACTATTAAAAATAACTCGATTTATCAATTAATTAATAGGTGGAAAGGGCATAATAGTAACTAGCAAAATGTCATAAATCACGCCCTACAATCAAGAGATTGATTAATATCACTTTTCCATAACTAAATTGTGCAAAGATTTTAATAGCCGAATCGTATATCGTTTAATAGCCGATGTACAACATTTTATATCTAACGAGTTGATCATTGTATAACTAATTGTACATCATCGAAGGAACTATAAAGACAAAATGGGGTAACCATCTTCCCATTTAAAAACTGACTGTACACCATTTTATATCTAACAGTGCCCCATTTTATAACTAATTGTAAATCATCTAAAAAACCTATAAGACAAAATGGTGTAACCACCTTCCCATAATGACGCCCTACAATCATGGATGTGATAAAGATCACGTTTCCATATTTAATAGCTGAACTGTGCACCATTTAATAACTGATTGTGCACCATTTTATATCTAACAGTGCATCATTGTATAACTAATTGTACATCATTGTGAGTAAACCGTAAGTGAATGAAAAGCGGGAACAATCATAAAATCAAATCCCATAAAAATCGTTGGGGTGAAGCTAGTTTAAAAGTAATCGCTTTATTTTACAAATAAAATGCGAGTTATGCCCTTAATCGGGCGAAAACTAAATAAATAAATAAAAATTCGAATTAAAAAACTCGAACCTTTGGATTAGTTGAATTAATGGATTGGATTAATCCACACTTTTGCCACATTGTAAGCCTCCGCCACATTTGATCATAACCTATATATATACATAAACAAACTACTTATAAATAGTATCTCAAACATTTTTGGTAAATCATCCTTTTTATTTTGTCGAACGATAGAATTTTATTATAACAACTCAAAACTAAAATTACAACTACAATCGTAGCCAACGGGCAAGAGCCGACAAGACTAGCTAACTAAGAGTTGCGGGGAATTGGTAAAACCAATTCAAATTCACATGGACTAAAAAAACTATCCACCCCAAACTAACCACTTTGGCCGGGAGACTTCAAAGACTCCTTAAAGGAGACGTAACACACCAAAAAACTAAAATCGGGCACGAGCAACCACTACATCTTGCAGAACAGAAAAAAATTGATCCGCCTACGAGTTTTCGCAGCAAATCAACCTAGAAAAAGAAAATACAAACAAAAAAGAAAACAACAACTATAGCTAAAAACGAGAGAAAAAATATAAAAATTGCCTCTCCTCACCCAACTCAATCGCTGCATGACCCATCATCTACTCGCTCCGAGACACCTCGTGGAGCTCACCCACTTTCCCCTGGAACGAAAATATCGGTCACCTCCGAATATCACGAGGAACGCGCTTCGTCGCCCTCCGGTGGAAAGCATGGAGGGAAGGAGGGAGGGGAGGGGGAGGGATGTGTGGGGGTGGCCGTGTGGTGGCTAGGGAGGGAGGGGAGTAGGAAATTAGGTTTGGGGTTTATTTGGGGATTAGAGAGAAGGGGAGGAAAGTGTTAGAGAGAGAGAAGGGAGGGGAGATAATAAAACTCCTCATCAATATATTTGGTAATTAGTGAATTCTAGGAAATATATGATTAAAACTCGAATCAGTACTTATAGGCTCACAAAGTCAAAGTAATTTCGTTAATATATTAATCTTTAATTATGGTTGTTTAAATAAATATTTTATTATGGTAAATTTCAGATCTATTGTTGACACTATCGAATATTTGATTAATTGCAATCCAATTATCTGAAAAGAATATTCATATCTTCTGCAAGGATATATGAGCAGGATCTGTAAGAAACATTAAAATTGAGTGACAACACAATTCAGTTAACATTTAGCACAAAGATGCAGACGTCAAACAATAAAAATGGTTTAACATGATTGAATTTTTGAATGTAAATAAAAAGAATAAAAGGATAGTCGTAATAAATATTGGAGCAGCCCTGCCAGCTTCCGCATCACCTATAACCCTTGGTAACACTTTTAAATCACCATAATCGAACAAAAATGTAGAAATCAAAAAACATTTTTATCATTTAAAACAATAGAGAGTTTAAAGGCAATGAGAACATTCTGTTTACAATGCAAACGCAGAAACTAGGGAGCGATGTCCAATCTTGGCTCGAAGCAAAAACCAGTAAAAAGCTGAAGAGGAAATCTCTTGGTCACAGGGCATTTCTGAGACCACTTCCATTGCTTCTGATTAAAATCGAAAACAAGAAGCGCGGGTGCACCATAACTCTGAATGTATATCAGATCATCTGTACCACTGCTCGCAAAAACGTCATCCAGCTCGCCAAAACCTTGAAAATACTTATGCGGCATTCTACCTATCTCTTGCCACTCTCGTCCCTTGAGAAGCCAAATGCCGATCCCTTTAATAATATCCGGCCGATCTTGTTTCCGATTCCTCCCACCATTATAAGCTTTTCTTTCAAATTCATCAGTCGGCCGCATGTAAGAGAACACGGCACGGGACGAAACTCCTCATCAACAAACCATGTGGCGACCGGCTTTTAAGGTCGTACATGATAAGGCCATGGCGGTTGTCGAGCCCTCCACCTCCGGTCGAGTAAATCAAGAAGTACAATTGCCCATCACATATCACGCTCTCATCACCGGCTCTCCACCCTGTTAACGTCTCGATCAGAATGGTGGCCCACAACATCGATTCGAATCATACAGATGGATCGAAAGATCCCACTGGTAGAAGTTTCCGGAAACTTGCTTAGATTTAACGATCGAGACGTTGTAATCCAGAGTCGCTTTGTCGACCGAGACGGCCAACGCGCTGTAATCGGGAAATTTCGGGCCGGGGCCTCGTTGAGCCCGCTGCAACATTTGGTTATCGGGTTGCAAACGTACAACTCGCTCCTGCTATCGTTGTCCATAAAGCAAACTAATCCGCACGATGAAGCGATGAACCAACTGGACGACTCGATGCATGGGAGGTCAATGCCGTACCACTTTCGGAGAATAGGATCGTATGCATAGCCAATTGGTTCGGCCGGAGCTCGTGAACATAAAGTACCAAGGCTTCTGTGGTAATACGTGAGAACTATTCCAGAGAAAACTTTTTGATGTTACGATCTCATGCCATCTTTTACACACACAGCCTGCCTTAATAATGCTAGCAATGGGGAGATAGGCTAATATGCGTTCCAACAGATCATCGGGCAAAATTAAATCCATCGAAACTGCGGCAACTTCTTTATTAATTTCATCGTTAAGCTCTGAGAATGAATTGAACTTGACGGTGCCGTTTGGATAGTTGTCGATGCAATGACTGACCCATGAAGTTTCCCCTTCCATGATGACAAATCTGCAGAAGAAATATATATGTATAAAATAGATGATGATGACATGAGCATGAATAAACCATATTGCCTGGGGTATGTAATGCAAAATCAATGAAAAATGCTAGGGCATACCAAAAGTAAAAAGTTCCAGTAACATTAATATTCACAAACCCTCACGTAAGGAACTAAGTTTCTGTCATGAACTCCTCACAAAGGGTGGCGCTATTAACACCCCTAAAACCTATCTATACACCCCTATCTCTTAATACACCCAATACTCTTTTTATAAATTATTTATTTACTTAATACACCCCCAATATTCCCTAATTTACCCTTCCCTAATGAAACTCTAATTCTTTTTCTCAAAACATTAACCACCCAAAACTAGGAACAAAAAACAGATCAAGAAAATTAAAATTATGACGAAAAACACGACCAAGAAAAAGAAATCTGAACATAAAGCAACAGATCTCGTTAATCATGACGAAATAAATTGGTTGGTCTTGTGGAACTCCAAACTTCCAATTAATTGATTCTCATTTATATTTAAATTTTTTGGCATTGTTCTTGTTCATGTTCGTGTGCTAAGTTGAGGTTTTTTTCTCAAGTTGTGAGGTTTCCGAATACAGAACGGAGAGAGAAGAGAAAAATGAAAGAGAAAAAATGGGGGAGAAGAAGATAATAAGGTTTAAAAAGGATGGAGTGTATTTGAAGATTTGAGGGGTGTATTTAGAAATTTAGTAGGGTAATAAGGACATTCTAGTCTTTTTAGTTATTGATATTTTTGTAATTAAAAAGAGGGGTGTATTAATAAATTTTGGGGGTGCTAATAGTGCCACCCCCTCACAAAACGAACGGTCATTTCGACTACATTTCGACGATTAATGAGTTGACAAGTTTTTTTCCCAATCCAGAGTTGCATTCAGGACATATGCATATAGATCAGATATAGGAAAAGAAAAATGATTGAGTTTCTTCCGTTATTAAATAACCGACAAAAAGAACAGTATCCCGATAAACACAAATTAAAGTGAAATAATAAAATTTAGAAAGAAGGGACAAAAGGATGAATCTGTGTACTGCTAGTGAAAATTGGGTACAGAAATATAAATCTCAAACATGAAAATATACCTGAGAACACAGTAGAACAATTGGAGAATTACACATATTATTACATTTAAGTTTTATGAACACAAGAGACAATGTTATATTTAGAAGAATAACCAGCCATTGATTAAGAGTAATGCGTTTGGAGGATGGAAAACGCTTGCCTATACGCACACATCACATCCATACGTTATAGACAGACCATAGGAGCAAAATATAAATAAAATAAAAAAATTCAGCCATTGTTTTTCTCCCCACAAAAGGCTAAAGACATTCAATGAGACTGCACTTTCAGTATATTAATCATTAAATAGAGAACAATTACTTTTATGCCAAACCTATAAATTTGCATTATCTGAGGGGGCAAAAAATTAATTAATGTTAGGTAAAAGAGAAGAACTATACCAAGCAGCACTATGAAGGAAAAACCAAAAACTCCCAACACCGAAATTACGAAAAATATAAAACCACAAAATAAATAAAATAAAAATAGCAAAATTCGCCAGCTCCAACACAAACAGATCTCAAGAACACCGTCAATATTCTCCATTCCCATCGAAAAAAGAGGATTTATTTCGCATACAACAAACCGAAATTTTACCTTTGATGCAAAAAGCCCACCTCCAAGCAAATGGGTCTTCCCAGAAAGTTCAGAATCCTTAAAACTCGCCAGAAAATGGTCAAGACGCATCAATAACACAAAAAACTATTCATTTTCAGGGAGCAAAAGAACATTCAAGAAATAAAAAGATGCGAAATGAGCCTATATCATTAAATATTCAAGGGGGGATTGGAAGGGCATATATATATGGATTGTATCGACCAATGTTACATAGTGAGAGAGAAAGTGGGTCGTTTTTTCTTGGGTTTTTTGCCCTTTTACGGTAGCCAAAACGACAGGAACACAAGAATGAAAAAGAAGGGCGGTTTTTCAATAGGGCTCTTTTGTTTTGTTGATAATTTGATATAGACAAAAGGGAGTTGAGTGAGAGTTGGGTGTCTTCCAAGGATTTTGATGGGGTTTTTAATGAGTGGAAGAAAGAAATAATAAAACCCCAAATGGAAAATGTGGGATTTTTTATTTTTTTGGTCTTACAAAATGTAGACATTACACATGGTGTACGGTGTATCTACACTTGGCGTACATTCATAGAGTCATAGTACATTTGTCTATTATTTTTAGAGTTGGTAAATTGGCTCGATCCGATGAAACAGTCCCGACCAATCCACATATAGGATTGAGTTGGATTTCATTTTTAGAGATCCAAAAATAAAAGGGAAAAAGACATGAATACCCAATTTTCCAACCTCAATCCCCGCACAATATGCCCCATGTCTTCGCTTCTTTTCCAAAAATGCCAACACTAGTACAAATTAGACAAATACACGCTGCGGCGATTGGACCATTCCTCCTCCAAAATCACGGGCGCCACGATCTCTCGATCACAATAGAATTCTCCCATCCCAACAAATAGCGAATAGGAAAAAGCGGTGCGGGAAAAAATCGGTAAATCTTTGGATGCTTTCGAGAGAACAATTCAAACTCAATATCAAAAGGAAAAAGAAGACCAAACTAGGTAAAAAATGTTAGATAAATGTTTTGATCATTATTTTGATGATTTTGTTTAAGCGTGTTTTTACACCAAAACAATGTTTCTAAATGTTGTCCAAATACTTCCGATCGATATAAAAAAATTTTATTAATTTTTTGAGTATTTCTTGAAATTTATCTTAGATAAAAATTGGACAACATACGTCTCATGTTGGACCAGGCATACTATAGGCAACCCGTGTCTAAGTTGAGTTTTAAAACAGAAAACGGGAGGAAGAAAAATCTAAGGGGTCGAACCAGGCCGACCTGTTGGTGATAGCGATCGGTCGACCTTAGGGCGACCACCGCCGATTCTTGTTTTGAATTACGTAACTTCTGGTTTGTGTTTTTGGGGCATGGCAACCGGTCCACACAGGGTCGACCAGGTCCAACCCCATGGTGACCGGTCCCCCTGTGTATTTTCGTGTGAAAATATTCAAACCCCTTATTTCTATTCGACCGATCGTTATAGGTTTTTGACAAAGAAACTATCAGTTGGGTTTCTGATGACTTTTCCTTATTTTAGGGGTTGATTTCTATGACTATAATCTTGATTTTAATTGCATTTTTTTTTTTGCGAATTCTCTCTCCAAGAAGGAGCCAATGTGTCGGAAATCAATACAAGATCTCTCCTATAAATAGAGGAAGCATTCAAGCAACAAGACACAACACAACAACACAAGCAAATACATACAAGCAAACACTTTGTTCTTCATTGTCATATTTCTTGTTGAAATAGCTAAGGTCTTGCAATTGCACATTTTGAGGTCTAGGCTTTTATTCTTGGTTACACTTGCACTCAAAGTTTGTATACTTCATTATCGAGTTGTAATCTTGAATTTTGTCGATCATCCAAAACAAGATATCCTTGTTGTTGTTCTTGTGGTAAGAGCACATTGGGTGATCTTAGGTGTTGAAGAGTGTGGTACTCTTCATAGGTGAATGAAGATTGTGGTAATCTCCTTGAAGGTGTTGTAAGAAGATTGTGGTGATCTTCAAAGGTGGTGGTGTAATAGTTGTGGTAACTATTAATAAAACTTTTTTCTTTTTGAAATCCATCCTCGAGATACTAGGGGCGGTAGAGCACGTAGTCCCCATGTGGGGTGAAGCTCTATAAATCATTGTGTGTTGTTTATTTTCGCATTTATATTCTTGCTATCATCTTCATATTCGAAAAAGAGGGTAAAACTCGGAAAATCGGCATAATCTATTCACCCCTCTAGATTATCATAGCCACTGGACTAACAACAACACCACAACTGTTTATCTTAATCGAGAAAATCTTGTATCGATCGTTTCATGATTTTGCAAATAGAAATTTAGGATTCAATGTGTATTGGATGAAATTGACATTGAATTGAACAAGGAATTTTGCATGAGAATCTTAAAACTTTGAGTTTTGAGCTTCAAAATGCTTATTTTGTTCGAATTATGATCCAAAATTCTACAAAAATTGCTTCTCGTGATTATCTACAAATAAATTGTGTGAATCGAAAAATCAATGCAATACATTACGTAATTATTTCACATATGTTTCTTTCTTGTTTCACAATTGTTTCCGTTGGCAATGCTTCGCCTAATAAAACACAATGCTTCTTGTCGTACATGAAACATTGTTTCATACGTGTTTCATTTATGTTTCTTATATGTTTCACTTAACCAATTTTTCATTGAATTCCACAGTTGCATGGAGAAAATCACAGCTGTCGTATACCACAATGGACAATGGGAAGAAAATAGAGAGTATACCAACTTTGAGATAACAAGAATACTCATTCCAATGGACTGCACATTTAGCATACTAAAGGAAATCTTGTAACAACAAATTCAATACAGAAAAGATGTAGAAGCTATGCAGATTAAATACAAATTGACAGAGACTCTGCCACTATTGAAGATTGAAAATGATTACAATCTCAAATTCTACCTGGAAGTGAAAAGCAAAGAAATGGACTGGATGAGGTTTCCTTTGTGCATAGACATAGTTTTGATCTTAGAAGGCCAGTATCTTTCAAAATCAAAGGAGCCAAGCCTATAAGTAACAACACAGCAAAATGCAACGGAAGGGAAGAGCAAAGATGTCGGTAGAGAGCTCCACGATGGAAAACATGGGCCAAAATGTGATTGACTACGGCGAAATATGAGATCCACTCATAGCGAGCAAAAGCATACACGAATGAAGAGTTCGAAAAACAAATGTCCGCACTTTACTGAGTAAACATCGAGAATTAAACCCGATTTGTCCATCATCGACTACGGAAAATGGACACGACTCCTTTGTCGGACCAAACGATACTTTGTCATGACTTCAAACATTGAAGAATCATGAATGCAAAGAATCGTAGCCCCGAGAGACCTACCGATAACAACTTTGCTCGAATACATGAGATCTTTAGTTCAAGATAGGACGTGCAAACATCGGATTGAAGCAAGATCAACATTCACAAGGATGACAAAAAGAGTCAAGAGTATATGGGAAAAAACTACACCATTTCACTAAATTTAAGGGTAATTTAACGCAAACTTTCAGCACATAGTCCATTGTTTCATAAATGTTTCTTATATGTTTCATTTATGTTTCAGGTGAAGCGATCAAATGACTTTATCTTCAAAGTCACAGAAGCTGAGAAAACATTTGTTGTGGACTGGATAAAAGGACTTGCACATGCAACAAGTTTCAAATGGATGAAATTCCTTGCCCACATGCTTTAGCGGTACTAAAAGATTTGAATGCAAATCTGTACCAATACTACTCGGCATACTACATGAAGGAAACAATGGAAGCGGCTTATTTGGAAACAGTGTATCCAATCCCACATGAAGATACCTGGATCTGCCGGATGAAATTAAAACAATGAAGACTCTATCACGGGAGGGCAAGGCAAAATCTGGAAGGCCAAAGAAAAGAAGACACAAGGCAGCTTGGGAAAAAAGGGCCAAAACCAAATGTGGAAGATGTGGGGATCTTGGTCATAATAGAAAAACATGCAGGAATCAACCAAAAACAAAATATGATTCGTAGTAGAATATTACTATTACAAATATACGTGTAATTGATACACCTTTAATGTATAGAAAATCAAAAGCAAATTGTTTCAATATTGTTTCAAATATGTTTCTTACAATAAGATGAGAAAAGAAATATTTGTTTGAATGTGTTTCGAGATATGTTTCTATTACACAATGAAACCATTTACCAATAGAGACCATAAGAAACGTAAAACAAAACGCACAATATTTTTGAATACCAAAGCAATCAACAACAAAAGATTAGCTGAAAAAAATCACATAACTAATTTCCAAATTGTTCAAAAACATACTACCCACAACATCTATTCGTGAATTGAAATAGCTAATAACAATCCAAATCATCCAAGGAAAGCTATTATAAATACCAAATATTCCATACTATTAAAAGTACCAAACTTAAGACAAATTTGTTCATCTCATTACACCAATTATCAAGATTTTCGTAACAACTCCCTAGCATCATTAAGGAGTGGAGGAAGAATTTCAATGCCACTGTCGTCCTCATCGCCATTTTGTTGCTTCAGCTTCGCGTGATTGTAGAGCAAATGACGAAACCTTGCTCGCTCATTCTTTACGTCAAACGCCTCAGCATCCATTTCCTTCCCGACAACAAAATTTTCCGCATAACAGGCAACAAAAGCGCCACAGTCACTATAAAAAGAAATGAAAAAATGGACAGTCAGACAACAAAAAACAAAAACAACAAAAAAGAACAAGCAAATTGAATATACATAGAAAAAACATATTTCTTGGTCTGCAAAGGAATGTCTTTCACAACAACAACTTTCATAGCAGAATTTGGACACCGGAATAGGCACCCTTTCCAAGAATAAGATTGGGATGGACACCATTAAAAGGCTACCAAGGACAGGAACCAAGTAACGAGATAGCTATAAGCTTTCGACTCAAAGAAGAACTTTAAGAGAATCATCCATCTTCAATGAATTGTATAGATAGATAGTTCTCTCCTTCATGCTCAACCGTCCCATTACCCAATGTTCCATATCAATGCAATGTATGGGGAACAAGATATGATCAACTTCCGACCATGGCCGCCCCACACGCTATTTCATAACCCATGTTATAGTCCACAATCGTGTGGTATTGACATTGATCATTGATAGATCAAAATGTTTCTTTTCCCTTTTGTCCACTTGGAAAAATTTCTTATAAATACTATGGATGCACCGGTCAAATATCAAATCAGTTGTCGTGAATGTCACATCACTATGCCTATATAGGAACTTCTTCCTCAAATAGTAGAAAAACACTTCAATATGTTGCAAAATGAACACAAAGCACAATCAAAAAACAGAAGGAACGATGCAAAAAACAACATGAAATACAATAATAACTTACAGAAGAAGCCAAGTACTCATCAACATAATATAGGCTGTGAAACCATGACTTGGACTTCACTCGCAGCGGACACCAAGTTTCAAAGAAGGCTCAATTTTGTCATCTTCCTCTCGAATAACGATTTGATTTGAAAGAGAGTATAAAAAAAAAAAAAATGAATCACAAATTTATAAACATATATGTAATTATTTCATATATGTTTCAAAATTGTTTCACAATTGTTTGAGATAGTTATAAATTACATATATGAAAATAAAAGGTGTATACCCCTGAGAATCAAAGGCCTTGTTTGTTTATGTTTCCAAGGGCCAATTTCCAATTTCCAACTATTCATAGAAATGGAATCATGTTTGTTTCTAAATTTTCCAATGGAAATCATCATTTTCATTTTCCAATTTTCACATAAAACAACATCTCAAACCTATATTTTCAATTTCCAACCCTATACTATACCCTACATCACTCATCAATCACTTTCTCACCTTTTCATCCAATTATACATGTGGGACCCTCCATTACCAACTCCATCTACTTAAAATATTACTATTTTTTAATTATATATATTTAATGGGGCCCACCAACCTACAATCTTCCAAATATAATATTATATATACAATTAAAAAATTCAACCACTATCAACTTTTCAAATTATTATATACATAAAATAATATTTCAAAACCACTCAACCAAACATAATCTCATTTTCAAACCTATATAAAACTCATTTTCATTCTCTCATCCAAACATAATTCCAGTTTTCACACGAAAACCAATAAATTCTCAAAATTCTATTTCCAACACTAGAAAGCGGAAATAGTCCATGGAAACATAACCATACAAGCCCTTTACCATTCCGCAAGCCGGTCTTTCAACCCATCGACATGAGCCCTTATCCCAGGACCTTCACCCATATTTTCATCAAGTGGACATCTTCCCTTCACCAAGGCTTTTGGAACTTTTTCTCCAAAGATCCACATCCGTATCTTTGTCCCCCGCCTTCTTCCAATCCAATCTCCACCACGCCCACGGGTTCATCACCTTCCTCGACGGCATCAGGAAGACTCAAAGTTAGTGGTGAATGGAGTTCTCACCGCAACTGACGGTTTGAAACCTCTTCATAGAAGGAGCAGATTGGAGGAGACACCAACCTGGACTTGTCAAAGCACCCTAAAAAAACAAGGAATAAAATAACAAAGAACAAAACGAGAATTCAAAAACAACCAAATAAAAGAAACTATAATTTAAACACACCTTCCCTAGTGCATCTTGACTTGCACTTTGTTCAATATATCATCAATTTGAGAAGGGATGAGATTGTCAAGTTCTTGAGAGCTAAGAAATTTGTTCTCCCCACCACCGTCCTTGCTCGATTCATCAACCACCTTCTCCATCTCACCACGGTCCTTGCTTGTTTCATCGCCCACCTTCTCCATCTCACCATTTGTCCTTCTTTGATTCATCAACCACATTCTCCATCTCACCACGGTCCTTGCTTGTTTCCTTAGCCACCTTTCCATCTCACCACCATCCTTCCTTGATTCATCAACCACATTCTCCATGCTCTGTTCCAAACTCACCAGCCCACTAGCTGCAACTCCCTCTGCAGCACTCAGATCAGCTTCACCAGTATCATCATTTTTTTTCTCAAAAACAACAACAGAAACCTCCTTAGCACGATATCACCTAAATCCGTAGGCATAGCATTTCCGACTTTCCCAACGGAACATTCGCATTCCCATCATCAACATCATCCTCTCCATCTTTTTCTCATCTGAATCTTCCCTAGAACCTAAACCTAATGACATGCCATTAGATTCGGTTTCACTCTTAGACTCAGATTCATCAACCTGCTCCGCTTCCTCGATACCACCACGAACCTACATGAAAAACAACAACCATGTGATGAAAAGAAACAACAAAGAAATAATCTTGAAACACAAAAGAAACACAAAGGAAAATCTATACAGATAACAAAAAAATACTTATAATTAAAACAAAAAAAAGTATGAGAACCTCCAGTTTCCTCTTAATATCGGCCAACTCAGAGAAAACAATTGCAAATTGTTCTTCCAAGAATTTTGTAGTGGAAATCTTAAAAACCTCAAAATCCTTAGAAAACAACTGCTGGTTCCTAGCAATATCATCAACGGTATACTTCCACCCACTACCAACATCGGCCTCCTTGCGCTTCAACTTTCCAACGACAAAATCACCATCAAAGCGGGTTGAAGGTGTACTTTGATATATCATAAAATGTACGAATGCACAATCGCACAAGCTCATCCTCGTGCAGCGACAAATTCTTCAACCCCAATGAAATAAGAAAAAATAAAACAAAAGTCGAAACAATAAAGAAACAATTAAAACATAAATGAAACAAAATAGCAGGAAAAAAATAGTAAAATCATATTGCATGTTCGTGAGGACCGATTGAAGATCTTCATCTCCAAGTCTTGGCCCTCACTTTGTTGTCATTCGGACTTTGAACAAGTCGATTCAAAATCCTCGGGATCTCACAATCAACCCGAGCACAAAACTTTCCGTTTACCTCTCTACGGGCAACACTCGTAGAACCAAATCTGGAAAGCCAATGGAAATCCTTGAATTCTATAAAATTTTTCAGACGTTTCCCACCAAGATTCTCTTCAACTTGAAGTTTGTTTTCGTATAAGATTTCTTTTGCCTCAACTCACGTATAGTAACATCAAACAACTCCCACCCCCATGGATATGTGTCAAACACATCCATATCCCTTGTCCACAATCTTAAAAAATGACATCTCAACCGAACTACCCGTTGAAGTAAAAAGTAAAAAATAGAGAAAATACAAGTAAAGCCAATCTCGGGGCATCTAGATCCTCATCACCCCAAACACGCATTAAAAAACATTCCTCAATTGTTGCCTATTCAACTTTACGCTAGCAAAATACTTTTGAAATATAAGAGAGCTACGAACATCCCCGATAACGAAGGCCTATCACCAACACAATTAAGACCGGTCACAATAGCAAACTCCCCACCCCAAACCTCAATAACTTTCCACCCACGGACACAACAATTTCGTCCTTCTTTGAGTGGATGACTTGACGTTTTAAGAACAAATGGACAAGCGATTCTCGAAATCAACCTCTTTCATGTCCAAGAAATATCCAAAACATGTATTCTTAAATGCCTCATGTTGGGTGTCGAGTTAAAATTTTATTTATATTGTTAATAACATCAAATGAGAAGCGATTTACTCGAGCAAGAAACCGGTCCACAGGTCAAGAACATACTTGAAACCGTAGAAACAACAATGAAACAAAACAAAAACACAAAAGAAACACAAAATCAACAACCACATCAACTAAAATGCATAAAAGAACATATGAAGCATAATAGAAACAAATAAGAAACAACATCAAAACAAACAAAAAACTACAAATCAATATATAACAATAACAACGAATACACAAAACTCATACCTCAAAGAACATCCATTTCTTCAAAAGAAACCTTCTTCTTTTAGCGACTTTAACACCAACATTCGATTTCACAGTTTTGGATGGAGATTTAACATCTAGAATCGCTTATTCTGAACAATCTTTTCTACTTTTTCTCTTCTTAGAAGCCATTGAACCAAAGAAACACCCTTCTCGTAATTTCCTCTTTTTCGAGGAATTTGTTGCTTCCTTGAAGAACTTCTCAATATTCTTTTATGAGGAGAGTTTTTAGGAGCCATTAAAACAACTACCAAAATCGGAGGTTTCAAAAAGTTAAACCTACAGAGAACGTGATGGACCTCGAAGGATTGAAACTGAAAAAAGGTGAGGAATGTGGTCACGATCGATTATAGGAATCGCAAAAAAAAAAATGCGCGCCAACTCGATATGTGATATTCAGTAATAACGTGCTTTACCCTAGCTTTAGAAATGTAAGAAAGTGATGAGAAAGTGATGAAGATGGGTAAAAAACTCAAGAGGTTAGGATCGGGTGGTATATATCATGTGTAATGACCGGTGGGGTATATTTGTCATGGGGTGGTATTTGTCATTTTTTCAAAATAAAGGGTATTTTGTGTAATTTTCTCAAAATAAAACCTACTTTGCCTCGACTCAAACTATCAGACCAAAAATACACGTATTGTGTTGTGCTAGGCCACAAGAAATATGGCTCGATGAAATCTCGGACCGGTACAATACTTGCCTCTTTGGGTTGGTCCGGACCAATCCATTGTAAGCTCTAAGTTTTTTGTGATACATAATTGCCCTACCTTTTCCCTCAAGTCATTGACAATTATGTTGCTTCCTTTTTTCTTCCTCCAAATACGATCCTCATTCCTTGTTCCTACAAAAACAATAATGTTTCCCTCTTTTTTTCTTCTTTGTAAACACATTCAAATTTATACGCAAATTGTTGCTCTGTTTTTCTCCTATTTTCTTCATGCGAACACATTTAAACTTATACAACAACTTTAATCGAAGTTGCTATATAGATCTAGAAAACATCATCATAAAATAGCAAAATTGCAGAATAACTAGAAGAAGAAATAAGTTCTAGTAACAAGGAGAAGAACAAAACAAATAGGAAGAAGGAAGCAAAATTACAACAAAAAACAAGAGAAAGAATGAACAAATCGTATAAAATCATAACAAATCGCAGAGAAATCGAGAAAAACATCAAGGTAATCAAAAATAATCGCCCTCAAATGCTTTATTTCATTAAACTCATTGCTTCAAAAATCTTGTGTTTTCTCTCGCTACTATTTTCATTATTTCTTCATTTTTCAAATTAAAAAAATTATTTTCTATATTTTTTTGCATAAAAATGACGATTCTTCTTTGAAATTTATTCATTTGAATTAATTGACCATGTTGCTTCTAAGTTCAATCGTTTCAAAATTGTTTTAGATTTGTTTCCAAATTGTTGCAAAATTGTTTCAACAATGTTTATGCTTCATATTTGGATTGGTTTTTCAATCTTAACATTCTATATGCGAGTTGTTTCAATTGATTGTTTGAGTTGCTTCGATGTTTTTAGAACATATTGCAAATGTGTTTAAGCTAATACAATGTTATTGTTTCTCTTATTAATTTCTAAAAGTATTTCAAAAATATTTCAAACATGTTTCATTATTGTTTTTGAACATGTTTCAAAAATAATTGTGTTTTATATATGTAGTGGAATTGTGTCAAACTTAACTATCAATCTGCGGTTGTTTCAACCGATTGTTTTAGAGTTATTTTGAAGTTGTTTTAACATGTTTCTAATGTGTTTCATCTAATACGATTTCACTATTTCTCTTATTAATTTCCCAAGTTGTTTGAAAGGTATTTAAATATTATTCCAAACAAATTTGACTAATATAATTTCTTTGCTACATGCATACACGTGGGGATAGTTCTAGCGATTGTATACCACAATGGACAATGGGAAGAAATTAAGAATTATATCGACTTTGAAGTAACATGCATACTCATTCTAAAAGATTGCAATTTTGCTCCTCTTGATTCCTTGAAGTTGGATAAGTTCTTCGTATTCCTAATCATGTATGCGGAACAACCACTATCTACGTACCAATTTCCTTGGCACTTTTTTGTTCCATGAACTCCGCAATCAAGGAAATCAAGTTTTAGGTACCCAAACCTATCCGGGTCTGAGGGGTTAGCACTATAAGGTGATCCAACCAACCTATAGCCAAATGATCGACTCGATAGGTGGTTCCAATATACTAAATAAAATTTTGGAACCTCAAAAACAAATCAACAAAAAGAAAAAAATAATGCAGATTAAATACCAACTAAGAGAATGTTTGCCAACATTAAAGCTTGAAAAATGACTTTATTCCAAAATAACTCAATTGTTTCAAGGTTGTTTTATAATTATTTCTTACATATTTCAACACTATTATAAAAAAGCAAAAATGGAAAAGGGGGAAATAAGTTCAAAAAAGTCACCCGAAGCGTATGAAAGTCAAACAATAGAAAAGTCAAATGAACGTAAATATGTGGGTATGTTTTGTAATTTTTGCGTTTTTTTTTATAAGATGAGACACTAGTCCTTGATTCACACACCGAATGTCTTTGTTGATGTTTGTATTTGCTCAACAAGAAATAAAAACCTAAATAACAATGAAATATAAAAGGGATGATTTTTTTATTAGTTTGCCAAGTAGGACTCTTGGTTGGTCGTCGATGGAAGAATTTTGAATACATTGTAATTATATAGTATTTTTTGTTGTCCTTTTCCTCATAAATGTGCCCTATATATACTATTACATTTAATGGGCTATCAATCATTACATCTACAATTTGATCGGGACACATGTCATTCCTTTATTTTGCATGATATGCATGGATGACATATATTAAATAATATTTTATGTGTTGCCTTGTGTGCACTTCGCCGGTGGCGGTATGTCGCCACCTGGAGCTTCGCTTCGGTCATCGTTGACTTTCTAGGATGGAGCTTCTCTAGCCTCTATGGTGATCTTCTTATCGGCTTGATGCGGGTTGGCTTAAATTTCCTTCTCGTGATCGAAATCCCGGTCGGTTCATGTAAGCAAGTCTTGAATCTGTCACATGTACATGTTTGTCCACTCTGCTCGAGACATCACTAATGGCCCTCAAGTTCGAGGGCGAGGAGAGAAGTGTATAGAGGCGGGTGGAATTTGCAAAGAGAGAGAAAATTTGAGTGGAGTGAAAATCGACATACGTCACTATCATAATTCTTTGCATTAATTGTAGGTCATAATGATGGGCCGACACGTGTCGATTGATGATTGGGCCTTAGAGGCACAATTATCGAAATGACACGCCCTTCCATACTCCTTGGGTATAAATGGTGCCTTGGGTTATTTTTCTTTCACTTTTACCACGAAAATTTACTATTTCACCGAGAGAAAAACACCGAGTTGAGGTTCTAGTTGTCCCCGAGAGCACGAGGTTTTCTCGGATCTTACTAGGTAACTTTCTTCTTTTTTTAATCATGTCATCTTCTCAATCCGATAGTCGAATAGAGAGCATAGTGTAGAAATTTTGACACGGGATGCCCCCACCGACGTTGAAGTGTCCCGAGGGAGGAGGTGGCGGCGTCGTGAGATATTTTCGACTTGGATAGGGATACCGAGCGAGAAATAATCACGGGGAAGGGGAAATATTATCTCCGATTTCTCTAGCGATTGCGAGGAGGAAAAATGTATGGTCCTCGAGGACTTGCCTTTAGGATACGGAGGAGTAGTGGGGCCGAGCAAAGGTAGAGACCAAGGCGCTGGGCCTTCAACATTAGTTCGGATCGAAATATCGCATGGCTCGATTCGGAGGCCTCCAAACAATACTAGAAGAAAGATCACAAAATTTGAAATGAATGGAATCCCCGCTTATTGCTCTAGTCGACTGGATGCTTACAAGAGACGATTTTCAATCCTACTATCATAAACTGGTCAGCTCTGAAGCTAACAAGGTACGAGAACATCCGCCCATGGGTGCACAACCATATACTACGGAAGTCTTTACTTCGGGTTGAGGCTCCTTTCCGAGAAAAACTACTAAATGGTTTTCGGCTATGGGGATTCCCATAAGGAAGGTCCAACTTGGGAAAGACGATTGGCCTTCTCATCCTTTCCCATCAAGACAAATTTCCTCTAGAAGGATACACGGACCGGACTCAAGGGCGGACCATCCGGGTGGTATTACATGGTGACCAGGCTAGGGTACCCGGATAATGTGGTCGAAGGTCTTCCCGTCTTTGAAAACTAGAAAGGCAAGTGGTTTAACATTGATGGGGAATTTGGATGAGCCCGGGAAACATGATGAGTTGTTTTTCGCCCCTCAATTAATGTTACATTTACTAGGCGTAAGTTTCATTATCAATTTGTTCTTTTCGTGTACAATTCTAATCGCTCATTATTTGTTTCTTGTGCGTAAAAGCGCCCTTCTCGTGGAAGGCTCGAAGAGTTTATTGAGAGACTTAAGAAGATAAAGAGATCCTAAAAAAGAGCCGCAATATCGGCATTTTGACGCCACGTTTAAACTGGTCGGTGTTGGTTTGCGTGCAACTCGGCATCTTGCACCAAGTGCGAGCCGAGAAGAACAAAGAACACATGAACCAAGAACTCCTGGTAAGATATGTTTAAGTAATCATGCTTGTGAATTTGAAATATTTGTAAGTGTTGTAATTATTTTTGCTTTTTTGAATAGCTCCTCCTCCGGATCTTTTGAAATGTCGATCGCTTTCAAGAAAACAGATCAAAGGGTGACCGGTCTAGCAAAAATGACCATCGGCGGTAGGAAGTCCGGCTCGGAAAAAAAAAAGGTGGCCCCATGGGTAGGGAAAGCCTTGAGAAAGAGAAAGGGGTTCGGGGTGGAGATACAGGGGCCGAGGCAACCCCAGGTTGAGGTCCTTGGTGTCCCCACCACCGTTGCTACTCTGATTAATATTATGAGCCAAAACCTTTCTCGATGACTGGGAGCGAGGCCCACTTCCCTTTCGCCCATTGTTACCCGAGAAGATCCCCGTGATAAGATGCCGGGAAAAGGCCACACGGTTCATTGAATATGCCGAGTGTGCCACTCTAAAAGGCTGGATGGGTGGCGAGGAGATGTCCGGCCGAGCCTGGACCATGGGCATCGAGACATTTTTCAAAGAGGCCAACATGGAAGAAAAGATCCAATATTGCATGGGTGCATGCGCTCGGATCATATGGACGTTGGTGCACAACGGTGAGTGATGGGTAGGACGACCAAGAGACACAATCGGCTTAGGGAGGCCCATGGTGTTTGCGGGTGTGGAGGTGTCTTTGAGGGACCATGTCAAGGAGGTGAAGGAGATGGCGTCGCGAGCAAGGCGAGCGCGGAGGCATCGCCGATAAAGAGGCAACCGAGAAAGCGGATAAGGTCCTCCAATAAGAAATTGGGCTGCTCAAGGAATCAACAACTAACCGTGAAGAAGAAGTTGCCAAGGAGATGGAGGAAACCTACCATAAAGCTCGGTAGGATGGCATGCGAGGCTTTTAAAAATATGAGGAATGGGATTTCATGCTCCAATGTGCCCATCCATCAAGTCTAGATGATATCTTAGACGAGATGCGAGAAGGGGAAGAGTATAGGCTAGCCGGAGGACGACACGAAAAACTCGATGAAGAAATCGAAGCAAAATGAGCTCGATTCGCCATTATTGCCCCACTTGTCAAGGGAGGAGAGCAAGAGGAGGATGTCGAGGAGGGCGATGTTGAAGAGCTTGCATTTAGCGGGCATGTTCCTTGAAGTTCTAATATACTTTCTTGAACTTACGTAATTGGCTCGGGCGAGGAAAATCTTGTAAATACTCCTATCTTCAATGAAACATATCCGTTCGCGTATTTGCATCTCATGCTTCTTTTTAAATGCTTTGTGCTTTTTATTTCCATGGTAGTTTAAAGCAATGTTTTTGTTGTTAGGCCGACCTATTTGGGTTGATGTGCTTGGTGCTAGGTCGAGGTCAATGTGATGTTGAAAGAAAAATGTTAAGTAATTTTGTTGCGGTCTTAAGCCGAGAACAAATATTTTATTGATAATATTTTTCAAGTAAATTACATTCCGGGGTGATTGAATTTTTCCCCATTAAAGGTACTCAACTCGTAGGCTCCATTCTCGCAAAACTTTGCTTATACGGTAGGGACCCTCCAGGTTGGCTTGAGTTGATCGGATCCCCGGTGACTTTCTTTAATACTAGATCAACGACTTGGAACCTTCTTTCTTTTACTTTGGAATTGTAATATCATTCGCTCCTTTGTTTGTATAGTGCAATTTTCAGCTTGGCGTTGTCAGCTTAGTTTCTCATCTAATCCAACTAGGCTCGCATTGTAGTTTCGTGAACTTCTTCACTAAATTTTGCAACACGATAGGTTGGGGCCCCAATCTCAACCTGGATAAGCTGTCTCGCCCCCAAATGTCGAGCAAAAGGGGTTTCTCCTGTGGCGATCGGTGTGTTTTTGTAAGACCAGTACACCAGGAAGCTTTTCCGGCCAATTTCCTTTGACTCCTCTAGTCGGGTTTTAGAGTGTATTTAATTATTTCGTTTATTTCCTCGACCTGGCCATTGGATTGCGAGATGATAAGGTGTTGAGAAATGATTTCTAATGTGCAGATTCACAAAAAGTTCAAAATTTTCTATTATTGAGCGCTTCCCGTTGTCGATTACTATCGAGTAGGGTATCTTAAATCGACAAATAATCAACTTCCAGGCAAAGTCAACTATCTTACGCTTGGTTATCTTTGCAAAAGGGTTACGCTTTGGCCTAGTTTGTGAAATAATCCACTACCATTATGGCATACTTCACCCCCTTTCCGGTGGGAGAGAACCAATCAGTTTATTCCCCACTTGGCAAATGGCCATGGACTAAAAAATCGAAGTGAGCTGCTCGGGAAGATATTCGACCTATATTGTGAATCATTGACATCTTTCAAATTTCTTGACCATTGAGATGGCATCTTGCTTGAGTGAAGGCCAATAATATCATTGTCGAACCAACTTATGAGCTAATGATTGACCTCCAACATGGTTCCTACAAATGTCTTCATGAACTTCTCTCGGGGCATACTCGTCTTCACTTTACGTCAAACGAGTGTAACAATGGGACCGTAAGTAGGCACGCTTGTGTAATATTCCATGCACAATTGTATACCGAGCATCCTGTGTCCTCAATGTTCTCGCTTTGTTTTTGTTCTTGGGCCGGATATTGTGCTCAAGATATTAGACAATAAGAGTCATCCAGTCCGCCTAGTGCTCGCGCTTGAATTGATCTTCACAATATTTAAATTTGAGAGTATAAATAGGTAAGCTGTCACATATTCTAAGTTTATGCCCTTATTTGGATGCAAGTCGAGCCACAACATCTACTTGAGCATTTTTGCTTCTCGGGATATGGACGACCTTGGCCATGACCTGTGATAAATTGTTCTTAGTAAACTCCAAATATTAAGATAATTTGGGTTCTTTGGCTTTGTAATCTCCATTGATTTAGTTGACAACGAGCTGCGAATCACTGTGAATGATCAATCATCCGAGACCCATAGATGTTGCCGTTTCCAAACCTCGCGAAATGCTTCGCCGTACTCGGCTTCATTATTTATCATAGGGAACTAAAAGCGCACGGCCAAACAAGAGCACTTATTATCAGGATTGATAAGTACAATCCCGCCCTTTGCTCGATCTACAATTTGTGATCCATCAACATAAAGGCACCAAATTTGTTCTTCATTGATATTAAGTTGAATCACTGGTGTGAACTCGGCTAGAAAGTCATGCGAGAGCTTGTCCTTTAATTGTTTTTGGGGTTCATAATTGATTTCAAAGTAATTTGAACTCGACTACCAACTTTATCATTCTCTTCAAGGTATTTGGGCGGTGCATGACTTGCTTTAGTGGATAATTTGTAAGGACCTGTAATACCATGTTCGAATATGGCCTCAATTTCGAGATGAGATTACTAAGGCATAGACCAACTTCTCCATAGGTGGGTATCTCATTTCGGCATCATGCAATGCTTCACTAATATAGTATAATTGGATGTTGAATCGAGTTGTCTTGTCGGATCAAAATGGAATTAATCGCATATTCGAGGCGGCTAGATATAAGTACAAGTTTTCTTCTCGGTTTGGTTTTTGAAGGACCGAGGTGGTGGAAAGATATTGTTTCAATGACTCAAAGACTTTTTGTGTCTGCTCGGTCCATTCAAAGTTGTTTTTCTTAATAATCTCAAAGAAAAAAATGCATTTATCTATTGATAGAGAAATAAAATGACTCAGGCGGCTAGTCGGCTAGTTAGGCTTTTTGTACTTTTTTGATAGATTTGGTGGTTCGAGGTCAATTATGGCTTTGATTTTATCCGGGTTTCCTTCTATTCCCCTTTGGCTAACCATATATCCCAAAATTTTCTTGATATTACCCCAAAAGTGCATATTTTGGATTTAACGTCATCTAATACTCACGCAAAATGGTAAACATTTTATTCAAGTTAAACGTGGTCGAATGCATACAATGATTTTACAAGCATGTCATCTACATATACTTCCATAGTATGACTAATCAGTTTTTCAAACATTTTATTGACTAACCTCGATAGGTCACCCTAGCATTTTGAGCACAAATGATATCATTTTGTAGCAATAAAGTTCTTGGGCCTAGTAGAAAGAGGTGTTTTATTCGTCATTTGGGTGAATTACGATCTGGTTGTACGGAATAGGCTTCTATAAAACTCATCGGCTCGTCCACGAGGTGGCATCCATCATATAATCAATGTGCGGCGAGGGATAGCTGTGTTTGGGGCATACCTTGTTAAAATCTATGAAATCAATACATAGTCGCCACTTTGCCCATTGGTTTTCTTAACCAAATGGGTTGGACACACACCTCGAATATAGTGCTTCTTGGATGAAGTTGTTGTTGCACAACATTTTACTTATGTCTCTAACGCTTGTTGCTGTCCAGGGCTAAATTTTCTCCCCTCTCGACCACCGCCCGAATGTGAGGTTGATGTTCAAGCGGTGCCATGCATGCTTTGGATGGATCGGTTTGGCATATTGGAGTGCGACCGGCGAATACGTAAAAATTATTTTCTAGGAAGTCTATCAACTTAGAGGCGAGGGCTCTTAGAGGTCGTGACCAGTCCGAGTTAGCGATGCGGTTGATGCTTTCGGACATCTACTATGTTAATCTTCTTGGTTGGCTCGGCGTGTTTTCTTTTCTTGATTTGTCCTTCTTTCTTGTAGACAAGCAAATCTTCTTCTAAATCCTCTATTAGTTCTTTCCCAGGTCGATTGCTCGGTCTTTGGTTGCCAGTGAGAATCCTCTTGGGTATCTTCTAGTTGTTGTTTGTCTTGCCAGTGCACGGAGTTGCTCGATTCTCCTTCGTGAATTGTAGTGATCTCGGTAGGATCGGTACTCATGGGATTCCTTCTAGTTCCCTTTGTGGATTCCTTCCCCCTCCGGGATGGGAAATTTGAGGCAATAGTGGTAGGCGACATGAGCCGCCTTAAGGTGATACAAGATTGGTCGCCTAACTATCGCATTGTATATCTGCGTCACTATTGATAATCTTGAAAGTTATCATGATTGTTCTCTTGATCGTCCCCTGGCGAACTGAACTGGGAGGTCGACCTCTCCTATAGGAGTGATCTTCCTCCCACCAAAACCCAGAATATTGTCATTGCATGGACGAACAAATGAATCGTCCACATTAATTCTGCGAAAAGCTCTTATGTAGATAACAGTTACATAACTTCCAGAATCCTATGGACCAGGATGCCCAAGATCGGTGCAGTAATGACCAACGGATCTGAATGAGGGTGAACAATCTGGTCGGCATCTTAGTAGAAGCTGAAATGGCCAGATGGTAAGCTTGTTTAACTTCGCCTGATTTTTATTGATAAGTGTCAAAATCTCCTGATCGTGGGGGTGGACGTTCATCGGGGGAACTCAGCTAGGATTGGCGATTCCCTCTATTTGGTGATCGACACCCACTGGTAAAGGCAATGGTGGTAAATCTGTAGAGAAACGTTTGAGACCACCTCTTTCGATGATTCTTATTAATTCGCGTATAAGATCACGGCATCTACCGTATCGTGGCCAATAGATCGTGGTACCAACAATACCATGAATCATCTAGTTTTGATGGATCAATCTTCAATGGCCAAGTGGCGGTAGAGTATTAAGATCTCGATTTTCTTGAAGATAGTAGCGGAGGAGATGTTAACGTGTTTTTTCATTGCTTGATCTCAACACAAACTTCTTGGAACAATTTGTAACACGTGGTGAGTGTTATCGAAGGATTTGAAACCGAGCAGACATTAATCGAAATAAATCCTTCTTAAATTCTTTTTGAGAGCCCGCTTCTTGTTGGTAGTTGGTTCCGGCCATAGCTTCCTCGTCGGAGATATGGCTTTTTACGGACAAGGAATTCTTGAAAAGTGTTTACGCCTGTTTTGGATGGCCCAGGGAAACCGAGAATGTGGAGATAATCCCGAGATTGCGGTTATTAACATAGCATCATCGACACATGTTCCATCTCGCATACCGCTTG